>JAIUCV010000145.1:0-681244 GCA_026724425.1 Erythrophleum ivorense
GCAATGCACAAAGGTCATGGTCTGCCTGCTTCCCTTTCGGGTCATGACCACTTGACTCGGATTCGTCTTTATTTCGATTTCGAGGTTCTTCCATGAGCCTCCGGAACTCCTCCTCCAAATACGACATGGCTCCCTGTCGCATGACACCGATTCGGTTGACCAACGAATCCTTTCGTTCATTGATCTCCTGCGAAGAAGATTGCGACTGACTTAGCAACTTCCCGAGCTTTGAAATCCGATTCACAGATTCCAGGAGCGAGTCTTGCTCCAGAACCTCGCCCCATTTGGCTCTACCTTGATCCGCGTCGTACCCGATCATATTCTTTTCGACGAGATCCAAGAACTTGTCAACGCAATCAGGGATCTCTTTGACATCTGCCTTCTGCTGCTGCATAGTGTTAATAATCCATGAATCGATGTTCACTGAAACCTTCCCGAGGGTAGGAGAAGGACACTGGGGGACCTCATCAACCTCATCTTTGGTCTCTCCCTCTGTAGCCGAAGCTGCCTTGGTATCATCATCGGGATTTCTTGGTTCCGGCAATGTTGAACGGGGAGTCTCGCCGGCGTTGTTCTTCTCGTCTTTGTCGGAATTTGCAGCAAGTTTTTTCTCCATTATGGCTGTGTCAATTATGATTCTTCTCTCTGAAAAAAAAGAAAAGACACAGCGTTTCAAAATGACAAGCGCGAAGACGAAGGAGAATTGTCCGTTTTATTTGTTCGATTTTCTTTGCTTTTCTTTTTTCTTTTTATTTTATTTGTTTATTTGTGTTTCATCTTTTAGGAGGGACTGGATTGAAATGGTCATTGCTACTTGGTTGTTGTTATGGTTCATTTGTGTGTGAGACAAGAGAGGGAGAAAGAAGGGCCGAGGGAAACGAACGGACAGAATCTTCTGTGAAAGCTCCAGCGAAAGAGACTATTGTTTATTGTTTAAGAAGCGTTGACTGTTGACCTTCCTCACCAACTAATATTATTCTTAACGTTATTTATTCATTAGAAAAAGAAAACGTCGTTTTGTGCCTCCCACTAATTGCCTTTGCTGTCGGAGGCGGTGCGTAATGCTCGCCACTCCTGAGTGGGTCCGGGTTATTGCCATATGGTTTCGGTTCAGATCCAAAACCCGACAGTTTTTCCTCGCTCCGAATACATCAGCATGGCTTTCAGATCCGGTTGAACAGGAAGCTGAGCTCAAAGCGCATTGAGCTGGAAAAGGTCGTGTCAGGACTTTGGAGGATGAAAGAGAGAGAGAGAAAGAGAAAATGAGGTATGGAGGTAGAAGGAGAAGAACGTTCCTGCAACCATTTCTTATATTATGTGCAGTGCTGGCTGGTCTGGGGCTCTTGATGCTTGCTCTTAGGCCGTTGGATCCTCCTATTCGTGTGGATTTCCCCGGAGAGTCCGAGCTCGAAGATTCAGAAAGCTCGAGTTTGGATGGCGGTGGTGGAACGCCGAGGAACAGTGGAGTGACGCCGTGTGCAACGGTGGAAGAGATGGGCAAGGATTTCAAAAGAGGTGTCTGGAGCGAAAGCCTGAGAGTGAGAAGAATGATTGAAAATCATTTCGTTATGAATGGTACTTTCGGTTCCTTGTTTGTCCTCTCTTTCTGTTTTTCCATTGGATTTACCTATTTCCACATCGGTTATCTGCACAATGATTTCGGGTGGGATGAGAGTATGAGATTGTTAGCTGTTTGAAGAATAACAATTAATTTTCAAGTCTCTGCTGAGAAATGTTGAATTGAATGTGAATAAGCTTTGTTCAATAAATCCATCTATAGCTTGTCGGTGGTGGTGTCAGTTTCTTCTCTTCAAAATCCAACCGAAGAAAGCTTGCAACATAAATACAGGCTTTAACTAGGCTTATAGGTTTTCCACTGTGCATCATCTACATTTTTTCTAGATCATAAGTAGAATGCATGCGCAAATTCCGATAATATCAGTTTCTTTAGCAAATGGTGTTCTGGTTGGACTAGTGACATCTGCAGAATGAGCACCGTTCGTAATTTGAGACAAATACTGGAAAGCGCTGGTATGTCATGTTTCTGTGATTGTGATTGTTAGATGTTATTTTCGACTTATATACATTTATTTCACACCAAGACTATTTCTTTATTCTTGTGTCAAAGTTTTTATTTTTTCCCACTGGCCGGTTTGTGCATTGTAAATAATGTTAATCTACCCTAGATCTGACTATTTTATACCGTGCTAGCTATTCTTATAATTATTATTATTTTTGGAAGAAACTGTAAATAACAAGGTCATATTAGTGACTTGAACATCTAAATAGGAATGGTTGCTTCTGTGAAGAGCAATTCATTAATCAGAAGATGATATAGATTAATTATGTTTCAGGTGCTTCAAGAGTCAGGGATCTCCCCGCAGAGCAGTTCTGTAGTCATGGCTTTGTTCTGGGGAAAACCGCTGAGGCAGGTTTTGGGAATGAAATGTACAAGGTCTTAACTGCTGCAGCACTGAGTGTAATGTTAAACCGGTCCTTGATCATTGGCCAAACGAGGCATATTGGTTCTTTCTCAAGCCTTTCTTTTTCAATTTAAGAAATAGCTTTTACCCTCGTTGACATCTGAATGTCTAAGTTCTAACTGACAGTTCCTTTTAGGGTATGCACAATCCACTTACTAAGACTCTTATATGTGTTAGCTTTTAACAGTATCTGATCCCAGAAACATTGAACAATTGCAAATACCAACGAATTTTGTGACTTTTGTCAGTTTAAATGGATTGTTTATTTCCACTGAGATATGAAAACTATGTCAGTCTGCCATTGATGGATTTGTCAAACTCCTCTAACCTTGTGAAATAACATATTTGAATCCACGGCTAATATGGATGATTGCTTTAGTTTAATCTTTCCATTATCTCATCATCACCTTTCTTCTACATTTCAGAGGCAAATATCCTTTTGGGGATTACATTTCTTATTCCAACTTCACCTTTACTATGAAAGAAATCAAGCATTTGTGGAGAAGCCATGGATGTGAAGGCAAATATGGGAGGCAACTGATTATGAGGATTGATGATTTTGAAAAACCTCATGAAACTAATGTTCTTTGTAGCAATTGGAAGGAATGGGACCAACCTATCATATGGTAAATTAAGGATATTTTTACTCATCAGTTTAACAGTTCTCAAGCATCATTAAACATCTAATGACCTTCTGTTGTATAGGTTTCAAGGAACTACAGATGCTGTAGCAGCTCAATTTTTCTTGAAGAATATGCACTCTCAGATGAGAATTGCTGCTTCTGATTTATTTGGTGATCCAAAAGTGCTAGAATCTCGCCCTAATGCGTTTGGGGAGCTCATGAGAGTTCTTATATCCCCTTCAAAAGAAGTTCAGGAAGCTGTCAATTGGGTTATTGATGGTGGAGAGGATCCTGACATCTCATTGCACATGCGAATGCTTATGAATAGGTAATTCAAGTACTCGCTAATATCATGGAGTGGGCTATCATGCTTGATCAATGTATGAGGCTTGTGATGCCTCTTCCCAGATATGTTCATACTTAATCGTGTTTCTTAGTATGTTATTGACTGTTTCAACTTTCAATAAATAGCAAAAGAGATTGACAGCAGCTTTAAAAAGGAAAAATTATCAGAGATTTATTTGAAAGTTGCATCTGACAATGAAACAAACAACGTGACATACATGCAGCAAATGTGTGTGAATCTCCCTTCAACATATTGGAAACCCCTCAAAAAAAAAAAAGAGACTTCCTCCCAATCTCTGTCCTCTTGCCTTCTATATTAATGGAGTGGGTTTTACTGTTTGGCAATGGATATTCCTCAATTTTTATGTTTATCAAAAGCCTCATTTTAATCTGTTAATCTTAATGACCTACATATAGCACATATATGTGTAAACAGACCAGCAATGAAATTTTTGCATCTATGTAGTCTCCTATTTTCTTTGGAAGTCCAAAGCTTCGGCTTAAGTGTTTCATTTGGCCAATGGTACCTAATAGGATTAACACAAATGACATATTGCAAATTCGTAGACTTCATACATTTCTTTTCTCTTTATATAGGCATTACATGCAAGTCTAGTTTGGAAACAATAACCCTCTTATTTGATCTGGGATAAGACTTTGTTTTTGCTTCGCCTCTGTTATTATCTTGCTTCCAAAATTAAAAACTCAGGTCACTCACTTATTTTATCAGTTTTGCGGGTGAGATATTAACAGAGGGACTGGGTTAAGATATGATATCTTTAAAAGACCAAATAGAGTTTAAGTCCAAAGAGATTGGATGTCTTTGTTGTTTTGTTGAGCCAATTTAGCTTTCTGTTTTCTTTTGAAGAGGATTTCTTGTCCTCCTGCCAGATGTACTCTTTTCTTACTTTCTAATTATACATTCTTCTATTATAAATAGAAATATATATCCTATTTTCTTTCTTTAATATTATTGTTGTATCCAGGCAGAAATAAATATATATCGGGATATGTGTGAATTATAAAATTTTAATGTGTATAAATAAACTTCCAACCCTTGCTGAGGCATTTTTTATGCATGTCTTCATTGGGCTATCATATATCCCTTGTAAATGGGGGAAGCTGCTGCTTTCATATTCTTGAGACACAACATTTGTTCTTATTCTCACAATCTTGAGCCATCCTTTGCTATAATTTTCTCCCTTTCAATTGTATGTGCAACTCCCTTCTACATAATGCTAGGTTCCTTCTAACATTCATTCAGAAATTATACTAGGAGTCAAGTACTGTGGGATATGGCACTTAGTTTGATAATACTTGGTTATTTTGGGCTCTGTTAAAACACTTCCTCAAACCAAAGCTCCACTATTGAGTCAAGCTCAACTACTGAGTTGATCAACATAGTGCCTAGTCAAATATCGTATCTTAAGCGATCTTGTTTTTGGGTGCCTCCTCATATCCCTCTCTTTTTCTTTGTGGCACTATCTGGTTCTATATTCCCCAATCTGTTATCAGATAAATTAAAAGAAATAATCATAACAAAGAAAGACAGCAACCCTTAACTTGGTCGCTGTATTCATTGTTGCTGCATCAACCCTTGGGTTGTAGAGCATTGAAGCAGCCATCTGACAAGTATTTCTCAGTATAGACATTATAAATGGTATTAAGTACTGAAAGGATGCCAGTTTTAGTACTTCTAATGTTTGTGCCTCTTGTATGCTTTAGAGGAAGATATTTTTTATTCTTCAGAATAGCAGACATATATACACGAAAAGTTGACATAATTGAACTTCTCATCCTTCTCGTGGGATATTGCTTTAACTGAATGATGGTGGTTCTTGTGTTCTCTTTAACAGGTCCGTAAGAGCTGTACAGGCAGCATTGCGTTGCATAAAAAAGGCCATAGAGAGTCAAAACCTAATGTCAAGACCAAAGGTGGTTCTGGTGTCAGATACACCTTCTCTCATTAAAAGTGTAATGCCCAACATAAGCGAATTTGCCGAGGTAAATTTTCAGTATTTATTTGGCATTAAATCATATGCAAATGCCAGTGTATGATGAAATTACTTTCCTGAAGTTTCCACTGGCATTATGCCATCTTCTGTGGTTCCTGTTTCCTATGTTAAATATTTTCTTCATTATCTGTGATACATGAGGCGACCAGAAATGGATTTTACAAAATTTGTGTGCATTTAACACTTGTTCATATGTGCTTTCCCCAGGTTCTTCGTTTTGACTATGAAAATTACAGAGGAAATATATTTAAAGAGATGTCCAGTTTAGATTTTAGAGTGAAGGATTGGGGTCCTGCACCCAGATGGGTTGCTTTTGTAGACTTTTTTCTTGCATCTCGTGCAAGATATGCTGTTGTTTCTGGAGCTCACAGGCGTGTGGGACTACCTATGCTCAGTTAATTGCTGCACTGGCTGCAGCATCCAATCTTGGTATACTTCCATTGCCTTATTCTCCTACTTATTTTTATTATTCAATACAGTTCCATAACTTTTTTTGAAAAATACTGCTGAAGTATTTGAAAATTGTGTACTCCAGGAAATAACTCCGCGGGGTCTAGCTTTTTATTTTTGAGCAGTTTTCAGAGTAATTTGTTGAGTGAAGGTCTAAAGAATCAGATTGGTTGGGGCCATGTGTGGAATAGATATGCTGGCCCGTTGAGTTGTCATAACCAGTCCCATCAATGCGCTTTTACACCACTTGTCCCTCCAGCTTGGTGGGAGAGCGTCTGGCAATCTCCCATTCCGCGGGATATTAATCGCCTGGCTTCCTATGGCGTGCGAGTATCTGGTTTGGGCACAGTTGACAATGATTCTCTTCATACTTATTGTAATTCAAGGAAACCTGTTGTGAAAACCAGTACCATCAAATTGTAGTCTTTGGAAATCACAATTCATTGTATTCATTTTTGGATAACCTTAATAATTAGTGTGATAGCCTTGGATATCTCATCCTTTCAAGTTTTCTTAGTTCAATTTCCACCAACTTGATTAATTGTGAAAAGCCGAGAAAAATATGATTTTCTTAAAATTATTGAAGCACCACGTGGATCTGTCACGGACTGCCAGAACTCACGCAAGTAGTGTGAACTGCATCCCCCGCATTACAAGAAAGACTAATTTCTCTGGTTTGTTTAGAGTGACAATTTTTCATGTCTTTTTTTCTCATCAGAATGACATCTTCCCACGTCTCTTCTTCTCTGTCTCTGACTTGGTAAATCTGATGCTACATGGGAAGCTTTTTCTTCACAGGCAGGTCAAGGGCGAGAATGAAAGAAAATGAGAGGAGCCGCAGGGAATCCTCCCACAATCAAAGATGCTGTGAGGAGTTGAAAGAAGAACGACTTCTTAAATTGTCAATTCTCGACGATATTGATACGATGATATTAATGCTAATAGCTCTACCAAACTATTATGATGATACCAAGGTGTCTCAACTCCCAAAATTAATGTTCTTCTATATTTTCACAAGTCTCATTTCTGCAGAGTTAAATACAGATTTCTTTGTTTGGTTGAATTAAGCTCTCTTTCATGCGTAAATAATTTGTCCTCTGTTATTGGCTATTGTTTCTTTTTCCCTCTTTGCTAGTAATGGAAAAAGGAAGGACACGTGATTTTTACTTGTACCTGCTCAACAATATACCAAGAATTCTATTGTGTGCATTGAAATTTTACTCTCTGCCAAGTCTACTTGCACCCTTCATTAATAAATTACACTTCATTATCCTTTTTTTCTTTTATATAATTATTCATTTCGTTACCCTCTAGTTAGACAAGATTTTAATGGTAATTAATTAAGAGTGTAGATAGATAGATAATAAACAATTGGCATATGTGTAAACTTGGTGCTGAGTCAAAACAATGGAGCCTTCATTGCATCTATTCAAGTTTACGTCATTTTAAATAAGTGATACATTGACAAATTATATTTGATATTTTAAGCAGTTAATTACAATTTTTTGGCAACTATTTCAAAAGCAATAATTTACAGAGTTATAATTTTATGTATGCTACTAGTTAAAATATGTAATATATCTGTTTTTTAAACAATCAATTTTATTTATTTTCAAAATATCTCATAAACATTTTATTTCTCATAAGCCTCAAGTTATAAACTATTGTCAATTTTCCTTCATATGTTTTATTTCCCCCCTCAAAATCCCATGGTAGTCCTTCCCTTGTGAATTACTTTCCATTCTCTCGTAACATTTGCGGGATATCAAACTTGCGCAATTTTCTTTTCTTTTTTTTAAATGTTGGCTTCATAAACAGTATAATAGAGTAATCAATTGCACGATCTCACGTATAGGCTACTCCTGCTTAGTTCTTTATTCTGAAGACAAAAACGTTGTACCGAATGAAAGAGAAATGAAGAAAGGAAAGAATTTCATAATTTGTCATTGTCCCTACCACCTATCATGTATATCTTACAAGAAGAAATCCATTGGACATAGCTTTCCTGATTTGATCATTTATGGATTCCAAAAGTTGCATATTAAACTTGCCTTGCATGCTAAAAAAATATAGTAGTATTTCTCTATTTGAGAAGCTATTTCACAAGTACATGTCTAATATAAATTTATTAAACGGAAATAAATAATCTTTCTATTATTTGTTCGAATATATTTAAAGAAATCATATATACATTTAAGGCAGAGCATATCATGGAATCAAACATAAATTTTTAAATCAAATAATAAATGATAAAAATCATTGTAAAGTAAATAAGGTATTGATATATTTTGAATATAAATAATTCATTATCATACTATTTAAAGTGTATGTAGTTAACAAGTAAAAAATTTCCATAAAATTTTGACAAGTCTAGGACAGGTATAGAAACTGTAGAAGTTCAATGTCAGATTATGGTGCCTCCCTAATGGAAAAAAGGTCTCGACAGAATTTAAATTAAAACTGCTTCCCGGTGAAACCAAGGAATGGCTGATTCATTATATTCAAATAAGTGCGAAGAAGCAGAAAACCCAACAGCAACAAGAAGCTAGGGTGGAAGTGGAATGCTCATCATATATGTGTGAGTGTAATATCATATCATTCATTCATTCATCAAGTGACCAAGCTAAGCCAAGACAAGCCGTGACAAAAGTGGAGATTCCGTCGACGCCTTCCAGCGTTTTTCTTGGCAAGCGCGCGTCTTGGGGTTCAAATCAGACACTCCCATTCTTCTTCTTAATTCTACTCTTCCGTAGAGGATCAAACAAACAAGAAACGCGCTGTTTCTTTCGTTTCTGATAGGAGCTGTTGATCATGTCTTATTTCTCATGTTTTCGGCGGAGGAAGCCAAGGACTCAAGAGGAGGAAACCGACGGTTCCAGGCCACGCACTTTTGGACGGAATACCCCTCGAAGAACTTCAGGTAATTACCTTATGCTTTGACAGATTCAATCTCTTTCAATTTTCTTGTGTTAGTTTGAATTCAATTTCTTTATTCTCCCCTATCATTTTGATTGCATTTGGATATGCTTAGCCCGTTGTATATGAGGTTTTCGAAGGATTGTCATTAGATTTTTGTTCCAAGACACAATTGGTTCTGTCTTACTTCTTTCAAGCTGCTGTTAAAAAGAAAAGAAAGAAGATATGGCCTGTAATATTTGGGTTACTTGCTTTCTGATTAGAAACGTACTCTTCTTGTAGGTCTTTTTAAGGCCATGCTACAAGACCAAATTTAATTGAGAAGGAAAATCCTCAAAATGCACAGCACTTTAAGGTCTTCTTTTGAGCTACTATACACTTTCCAGTCAAATGTTAGGGAAGCACTAAGCGTGGTTAATTTCTAAAAGCTAGTAACTTATTTATTGAGGGTATCAATTTTCTGATGGTCTTTGCCAATAACAGCCACGACCTTTGAGCCTCTCCTTCATATGATAACACGTTCTTTTCTTCGCCTTCATCTTTTGGGCTTCAGACTGCCTTAAAAAAAAATCACAGCATTGCAACAAGAATGGTTATTTTGAAACTTGTAATTTTTCAATAATTTTAGCGTCTTAGGTTCAGATACAGAGGCACTTGGCGGCGTGATTGCGCACATATTTGCTTCTCTTGATTATTGTAATCTCTTTCCTTGTTTACCTATGAATTTTTGATCCAATTGCACTTCCACACTATTCAAGAGAGTAAGATAGGTGTGAGATTAGGATTTAATCCAAAACCCACTAGTTGGGTGCATGCTTCTTATCAGTTTTTGATTTCCTAATACGTTCCACTGCTTTAGGTGGAAGCTTATGAATTGCTTCTACTCACAGATATCCTCTATTTGGTTTGCTTCTGCTTTACTTGACATTGCACGAGTTTCTTTTATTTTTCAACATGATCTCCAGAATATCAGCAATTTACAGGCTCCATTTGATTCACATTACGTGAATGCGATCCCATACGAGAGAGTACATAACGAGATGTAGGGGGTGCAAAGTGGGAACGGTCATTGAATTTGAAGGGTTATGTTACCAATTACCAGCAATCGCATTGACATGGCATGTTTTAATACAGGACTGCGTTCGCGAGCATCGGCAACACGGGAGACTGACCCATCTATCAAGGCTAAGGTATTTAGATACGAAGAGCTTGCAGCTGCAACGCAAAGTTTTAGGCTTGGGTCATTTATCGGGCAAGGTGGATTTGGATCTGTTTACAAAGGCAAGTTAGTGAGCACGGGCCAGGTATGTTTTCGTTCTTATGTCTTCTTCCCGATGACCATGAGTCTATTCATTAGCTTTGCAAATCTATTTTCTGACCAAGTTAGGGGATTTGGGTCAGGTCGTAGCTATTAAAAAACTGGATAAATCTGGTTCACAAGGAGATAGAGAGTTTATTGTGGAGGTTCTCATGCTCTGTCTTCTACGCCATCCCAACCTTGTCAATTTGATTGGATACTGCGCTGAAGGGGCTAATCAGCGTCTCCTTGTATATGAATACCTGCCTTTGAGATCCTTAGAGGCTCACCTACATGGTAATACAAGCAATTGGATTTGGCCCTATAATGCTGCCTGGAATTGCTTTCATTTGGAATTGAAAATCTTGTCCTGTAACTGTTCTGTTCCATTACTTCCGTATCGTAATCGCGATGATCTGATAATGATATTTGTGCAGACCTTAGGCCCAATGATGCAACACTTGATTGGAATACAAGAATGATGATAGCTGCTGAGGCTGCAAAAGGATTAAATTATCTGCACAAGCAAGTAAACCCTCCTGTCATATACAGGGACTTAAAAGCATCTAACATATTATTGGATGAGGGTTTCCATGCAAAACTTTCTGATTTTGGGCTTGCAAATTTCGGGCCAAGTGGAGATAACTCACATGTCTCCACTAGAGTCATGGGAACCTTAGGTTATTGTGCCCCCGAGTATGCCAGCAGTGGAAGGTTAACACTGAAATCTGACATCTACAGTTTTGGGGTTGTGTTATTGGAGCTCATTACTGGACGGAAAGCCCTGGATGTAGCCCGTGGCCGTGAAAAATATCTTGTTGAGTGGGTAATAATAAGATAGCTAATACATATCATGCGTAAGTAATAACTTGTTGCCTCATAACCTGAGCTTGGTTTGGTCATATTTGTAGGCACGCCCACTGATGAGAGACCGAAAGAAAATCCCAAGAATGGCAGATCCACGGCTGCAAGGTCACTTCTCAGGAACTACTTTAAGGATGGCGGTTGAATTGGCAGCCATGTGCACTCGAGAAGAGCCTGGTAACCGGCCTAACTCCAATGATCTAATGCTTGCTCTTGAATACATAGCGTCCCGAAAATATTCCCCAACTGAGCCACAAGGCACAGAAAACAGAGGAACTCGGGAGGATGAAGGTGAGAACTCTACAAAAGAAATATCGACGAGAGAGCAAGCTGTCGCAGAGGCCAGGCAGTGGGGAGAAACATGGAGAGAAGACGTGATAGTGCCCAAGGCCTTTCTTCTGATGAAGTAAAAAGGTAGTGATAATGGAACAACTGGCTTTCTTCTTAAAATTCTTCTGTAGGTAGTTAGGTGGGATATACTGAATATAGGACGTCAAAGAAGATACGACATACTTGAGTGCCGGTATATATGGGTAAAGGCAATCAGAAATACTTCAAAAAATTAAGGTCTAAATGCTTTTTGATCGTTGTGGCTAAACAAAATTGGTTGGTCAGTAATTTTTGAATAAATGCTGTCCGAGAATGTGCGTTTGCCATCAGAAATGGGGGACTTCGATTTTCAGTATTTGTGGTTACTGCATTCGCTTAATATACTTCTATGCACAACACTGCTATAAAGTAGCGACTGAAAACTGATAAAATTGAACTACTGGAATTTGTAAACAAGTATGAGGCAGTGAAGCTGTAACCATACTCCCAACAAGGCCTTGCTGTGCAGACTAGAAAGATTGGAGTGAACTGGACATGCTTCAAAGGGACCGCACTTGGATAAGTGGTCGGAAGAATCTCAGCCACATATGACTGTCGAGTGGTGTATAATCTGCATTATTGCCAGTTCTCCGACACAACTAGACGCCAATTACGCCACTTAGTGGATGAAGCCTGTTTGGTCATGTACGTTAAAAGAGTAAGTTTATCCAAAATGACAAAGGAATTTTGGCTTTCTGGTCACCCACTCGCTTTTTCCCTAGTGTTTTTTTTGTTCTTTAAACTAAAAATTTCAGAGTAAATTTCAAACTATGCTTTTTTCTGTTCTTAAATTGAGATGAGGCATTCATAAACCTTTAAGTATGTATTAAAATTCTTTTAAATTAATTTTCTTATTTAATTGAATTAATTCAATAAATGATAAACATTTGAAGCATTACTCCTTAAAACTAATATATTTACATTGTTACTTCGATTTAGTCCATTTCTATTAGTACAAGGGAAGAATATAAAATCATTGTATATTAT
Organism: Erythrophleum ivorense; assembly: GCA_026724425.1. Lineage (NCBI taxonomy): Eukaryota > Viridiplantae > Streptophyta > Magnoliopsida > Fabales > Fabaceae > Erythrophleum > Erythrophleum ivorense. The sequence goes on from JAIUCV010000145.1 coordinate 12,350, forward strand.
CTTGAAGTTTTTTATATCATTCAAGAGTTCACTATAGGCATATTTTATTTTCTAACAAAATTGACCATGTCACTTACAAAATAAAAAAAAAAATTCAAATATTTAATCATTCAAAGAATATGAGATATTATTCTTTTGAGGTGCATGAAGATGATTGCACTTGAATATTCTTATCACTTGTTTGCAATGGCATGACCTTCTAACCATGATGCATTGCAAAGACATTCGCTTCTCATTGCTTCATAAGCTTGTGTTTGTTGGGCACGCCTGTGCATGGGGAACTGTTTATGACTCTCGCTTGCTGCTTACCTCCATGCCATGGCCTCGATGCCTCCCACGCACAATTGTACTCATAACTGCATTAGGTCCCCAAGGTGAATAGTCTTCGATCAATGAAACAATGAAGGCAACGGAAATCAACAAAATGGATCCATAACTTAGGAAAAGGGGTCCTAGTCCCAAACTTGTCAATTGTTGATGGATTGCACGGCCTGCTTAAGCGGCGATAATGGGTCGCCATGTGCGGTCTGGGCATAGACCTTTCAAGGTCCCTTCCATAGATATTAAACAATCAACTTATAGTTGGTACAGTGAATGGGAATCTTATGTGAAGGAGGAGGGATGAATCTGAAGCAATTAAAGTTGAATCTCAATAGATTGTGGCAACAAAGTCACTTAATCACTTACAATACTTTATCACATATTTAAATTATCTGCAAAAAAATTCTACTTGCGGATTGATAAGGATTTCTTCAAAAAAATTCTACTTGCGGCCTGTCTACCATATAAGGTTCACCAAACATACTCGAGACTGGCTGTGCATGTATTGTTCCTTAAGTTAGGCTTTAAGACCTTTGGGCTTTAGGTGTTTCCAACGTGATAATAGATCAGGCAAAGTTAACTATTGAGTGTAAGCATATCAATAAATATATAGAAAAAAATTAACAAGAATTTCCCTAACTAAAACATTGTTGCTCACTTGTTATGAAAAGGTAAAGATTTTTTTTGGGCCAAAAAGGATAAAGATTAATAAAATAGATAAATTATGAGCACATGAAATATTAATCACCCATGTTTGTTTACTTTGGCTTGTAAACTAAAGGATGCGCTTGGTTTGAAGGAAAGTGGAGGTGAGGTTAGAAAAGGAAGAGAGAGAATTAAAAAAAAAAAAAGACTGTGTTGGTACACATGCATTGGTTGCCAAAAAAAAGAGTATTCTACCATTTTGATAAAAAATTATTTCTTGTAATGTGATGATGCAAAGATTGACTTTTTAATAGAAACTGATGGTTAATAACTAATTTGTCTTTGCAGCATTTTTCTCTCTCATAGTAGTACGTGAATATTTTAATATTTTTGAATTAAAAATATATACCTTATTATTTTTTATATTATTGGTAAATAAAAACAATTTTTTAAATTTAAAAAAATAAAAAATGAATATTTATTATTTTATATACAAAAATAAATATTTTAATATTTTTTGCACTACAAATATTTATAGTTCTTTATACAATTTTTCTTTACATATATGTATTGCTTTTAGTCAACCAAATATATAAATTAAAAAATTTTAATTTTTTTTAATGTAGTACGAAATATAATTTAAAAGTTAAAATTTTATTTTATTCTCATTTCAATTCTCATTTTCATTTTCCTACAAATCTTTTAGGAAATGGTAACCTTTAAAAAAGAAAAAAGAAAAGTATTGATTTATATAGTCAATCGGGTTGGATTCTAACGATATTAATGGCCGGCAATAAACCAAAGGATAATTTATTTTTCTTATTTTTATAATAATTAAAGATATTCTTATATCTTGTTTGGGCTTTTCTTCAAATATGTATTCTGAGAGTGCTTTTTAAAAATAGATAAATTATAAGCAGATTAAGCATTAACCACCCCCTTTTATTTACTTTGACTTGTGAACCAAGAAAAGAAAAGGATGGAGTCTAGCAAAGTAGCAGAATTCATTCCCTGGCCGTGAACAGATCCTCTGCGTATCGTGGAGCTGCACGCGCCATGCGAATCGACAAAACGACGTCGTTTCGCTTCCTTTAATCTCGACTGTCCACGTAATTGAAGGTTCCAACCCGCGCCACGTCATAAATAAAACGGTGTGTTTCATTTATGGTATTTTGCGAGTTACAGAATATAGTGTTTGTGCAAGCTTCTTCAACCTATGAAACTAGATCAGATAGCAAGGGAATTTCTGCCTTTTTTTTTTGCGAGGTTTTGTCAAATACAAGGTAAGATTTTTATGGAACAGAAGAGAGAAAGGAATCAGGAAAAGAAGAAGAAGAATAGGAAGGGAGAAATTCTTAGTTACATATTATGAGTCTACCACCTGGCAGTACAATAAACTAATAGAAAATTATAAGTGTTTCAACTGGTGGGATCCATTGAGACATTCATTTTAATGAGTTTCTATTATTTCCTTGTAATAGCTGGTTGTGTGATATATGACTCTTGAAAATTTCTCATTCATTAGAAGGAGGGGAGGAGAAGGGGAAGAGGCGATGAATATTTTCTTCTGTGATTGTGTTAATATTGCATTGGATAGGATCAGAGATGGTGAGAATTTTTATCAGCCAATTGATAAAAAAATTCAGTGAAAGTAAGGCATGTTCAAGGTGGTGAGGCCGTTGGTGGTACTCTTCTGCTCCTATGAAATTGAGCAGTCACGTTATGTATTTACATTAAAGAATGGGATCACTAAGTGTGCATGATTGGAATGCAAAGAAACACATGCGCACCACAAGGTGGAAGAAACAGTTGTGTCTCTCTGCTTTAACAAATGCGAATAAGATATATTATTATATGTCGATGACTCTTGCAGGATCATTTATTATTGTCTTTGATTATCTGCTTTAACTCTTGCAGGAAGAAACGGTTGTGTCTCTTTGCTTTTAACACATGTACTTCTGATACCCATTTTACAGCTTGCATTAGAATCCATTGCTAAAGCATCTATATACATACTTAAAGTGAAGTATCTATTACAGTTTGTAATGGTCGACAGATATCAGTTGAGAATGACCCAAGACTGCCACCCCATATTCAAGAATAATTATCATAACTAAATCACACTTTGATTAAAATATCACCAAAATGTCGGTTGAGAATCGCAAATATGATCTCTGGGTTTGGAAGACGACGAGGACGGAGGCTTCGTGAAACATTAGGAGGACAGAGGAGGTCGAGAATTGCATATCAGTTGAGAATGACCCAAGACTGCGCATGTGGAGGACGGAGGCTTTGTGAAACATATACAAGCAAGGAAGATAGTTTCACTGTTGCTGCCATGACTGGTGCAGAGGAGGAAGACGAGTATCGCGTTTTGGGGAGGTAAAATGATGCATTTTGGGGCTAATTTCAATCTCTGATGCAATGCATTCTGGGGACTTCTATGGACACTTCAGATGGCGTGATATGAGCGGCTAAGATTTGCTCATTTTTGATAGAAAAAACCATCCAAAACGTCATCGTTTTAACGCTTCACACGCGCTGCGTATGGCTGCAATATGCAAAGAATCTGTTCCCATTCATGGCCGCCAATTAACCAAAGGATCAGCCAAAGAGTCGTGTTTTACTTTTTATTTTTATGATGATTAGATGAATTCTTATATTTTTTTTCGGGTTAAACATTTTTCTTTGAACAAATTATTTTCAAAGTGCTTTACTAGAATAGTTAAAATATAAGTAGATGATGCATTTATTACCCGTGTTTATTTACCTTTCTTTTAGGCCAGACGTGTTCATTTACTTTGACTTGTGAACTACAAAAGGAAAAATATTATGCTAAACACTAAATTAAATTGGAGTCTAACAATATTAATCGTCGCCAATTAATCAAACTGTCACGTTTTATTATCTCTTCTCATTAATTATATGATATCCTATTTTTAATATATGTCTTAATTCTTATTTTGATAGCAAATGGGAGGGCCATTTGTGCCTTACAATTCCAATGCAAGAAGCATGTTAATCAGCAGATGCGTCTATCATGGCCATTGACAGTGGACGTTAGGTTGTCATCATGGTCGTTGCTCAAATCTTCTTTTTCAAGTTGTTAATTTGACGCTAACTATAAAAACAACATTTGCACTTCTCTTTAATTGGACCATCATGATTAATCCCCAGACAAAATCATCCCATTCCCAAGCCCCTACTTATTTTTTATTCAGTACATCAATGGGCCATAACCCGAAAGCAAAACTAAAAAATGTCAAAAGAGAAGAAAAGTTGTTACTAGGTCCATTTTCCTTAGAAAGGGCTCATGAACAGATAAACTTGGCTTTGCAAACTTTCTGCTAAACTTTTCTAATTTGCTTTTCTTTTCCTTTTTGCTCGCCAAATAACGGAACAAAATAAATGAAATTTCGTTGTCGTTATTAAAACAAGAATCATTGAGAATAGTGAATGAGCTAGCTAGCCGATGAGCGATCTAACTTGAAACTAGACATCAGTGAGACATGGTCACTTGGGGTTGGGGCCATCACCCATTCGCTATGTCCATCTCAGTATCTTTCACACACAGACATTACATTTAAGAGATACAGAGAGAGAGAGAGAGAGAGAGAGAGAGAGAGAGAGAGAGAGAGAAGGCTAGAGAGTGGGGTTAAGGGTTGTGTTAATTAGTTGTTAAACAAGGCAGGAGCAGTCAGCTTAACAGTTGATTCCAATGAGAATGGGCCACGTCACGTGCTCTATGCTGTAAAGCACAGACAGACACAACAGTGACTGTGATAGTGTAAGAGAAATAGAGAATCCGCAGATTAACCAAAAGCAAGCTTCCTCCAGCACAACGCCTCATGACCAGTGGCAAAAGAAGCCCTCTCCAACCCCTCCCGCCTTGTCGGCGAACCATCTCAACCCGTTGAGAGTTGAGTCGCAGCTTTTGTCCGTGCCTATGGATTTTGAACCTTGAAGAGCCTTCAAGCTCTTACTTTTTTCATCTTTAACATTTTGGTTTCTTCTGGGAGTTGGTTTCCGGGATCGCTCCAGATTTCATAAGCTATTTGGAGATTTGGAAGTGAAAGCGGTTGGGTGAATCTTATACCTATACGATAGATATGTATGTGGTTCCTCCACCTCAGCGGTCCGATCTGGGTTCAGGATCCACTGGCGGGTCCAGTGATTTGCGGGTATACCAAACGTGGAAAGGCAGTAATGTGAGTCCTGGTTCTGGATTTCATTTCTTCTGCTTTCATTCCATTTGGCTTCTCTCTTTTTTTTTTTTTGGGTCTTGAATATTCAAATTTGTTATTGGGCTTGTCACGATTTTGTTATAGGTTAGAGAATTTCTTTCTTTTTCTTCTCATTTATGCACATGCAATGTCTCTAAAATATAGGTAGCTCCTTTGTTGTTGATTATAATTGTTTCTCTATTTGTACTGGAATTGGTTTAATATGAAGGATGTTATCCAGGAAGAGCATGGTGAAAAGAGTCTTTGCAGGGTGTCAGCAAAAGTGTAATGTAGGAAATAAAAATCTCTGTCAAGGAACTCTGGGGCACCTTAGATTGCTTATGAGGATATTAGACGGTGCTCTTTTTGTTAGGCAGCTCAGAAACCTACATTATTTATTGAAAGGTTTTCTAGCTGATTAATTTGTTAGAATTAAGTTGTTAATTATATTTTCGTACAATTTGATAACCGGATCATTACACTTTTCACTTGCATATTTTACTCTTATATGGAAGAACTTTAAAAATTTTTCTTTTATTGCTCTGGAGTATGTGTTCTCTTTTCTGAAATATCTGAAAATTAACCTTCGTCTAAGAAACATAAACAGTCATAGAGTTTATCTGGCTCCTGATTTTGCACTAGCTTCTCTGAATCTTGAATTTGTAGGCATTTGAAACCAGCCAAAGTTTTGGAAAAGCTGAATATGGAAAAGAGATTTTGATAAGCACAGTAGATTCATTGGCCGCAGGTTCCAATTGTGAACCTGAAAGTAATTGCTAGTTATTTTCTCTAGCTGAACGCTTGTGGATAGTGGTGACCTGTGACTTCAAAATCATTAAAGCAATGTCTTTACTTTATAATGTGAACTATATTTGATTTGTCTTAGTTGATCATTTAAATGTCACATAATTTTATAAAAGAAAAGAAATATTTAGTCATCTTTGCTGCATTGTTGTTTGAAACATGTTGCTGTGGTCAAACCAATTTGTAACTAAGGAAATTCTCATGCATTAATCTCATTATTTTCTTGCAGAAATTTTTTCTTCAAGGGAGGTTCATATTCGGACCAGATGTAAGATCACTGGCACTGACAATTTTCCTTATTGTTGCTCCTGTCGCAGTTTTCTGTGTCTTTGTTGCCAGAAAATTGATGGATGACTTTTCTGATCACTTGGGGATATCCATAATGGCTGTAGCTGTTATATTCACAGTTTATGTGGGTTTTCCTCCCTCCCTCCCTCCCTCTCTCTCTCACAAATAGATATACACACACAATTTATTTTCTCTTTATATTATCATATTTTATCGCAAGAAGCATTTCTCTAGAACTTTAGTTCATGTTGCAAGTTTAAGCAAGAAACATAGGGATTGTTATTGGAATCATGCTGCAGTTGAATTCATTGCAATTATTGAACTGCCTTCACCCAACAAGGTTTGATTCTCATGTCTGTGTATCTTCTTTGAATCATGTGACTCTTTAGGCATTGGGATAAGTAGATAAACTTGAATGTGACTTGTTTAATGGTTAACTGGTTATCTGGTTGATATTTTAGGTCCTTTATAACCTTTGTAGCTCATTCATTATGAACCTGTGAAATATTAGAACTTATAACATCAAGGAATCTAATTGCATGTTTTGTTGGACAAGTCAAGATATTTCCCCTTGAATATTTCCAGAAAGGAAAGCAGAAGCAGTAAGCGGTTGGACTTAATTTAGGGCTGTCCAGTGACCCAACTATTTCTGCTTTAGACAGTGACAGACCTAAATTTAGGGCAGAAGGACTTAATTTTGAACTAGAAGGACTAAACTGGCAAATATAATTTATAAATTAATTTGAATGGTGAAGTTTGATATGCTTCATGTAAGTTCTTTCTTTTGGTGCTGGGCTTACTAGACTACTGATTACCGTAATGGAAAATTTTAATTCGCAGCCATTGAATTTTTAGTTGCTGCCTCATTAGTGTTTGGTGATTTTGTCTTTAAAATGGTTAGGAGGCCCCAATTTACCATTTTTCTGGGTGGTGTTGGTTTTGGGCAGTGCTATGAACACGAATATATCATTTCCAATTCTTTGCTGACACTAGGATCTTTTCAGGTCTTGGTTCTTCTCTTGTTAACATCTGGTAGAGATCCTGGTATAATTCCACGTAATGCACATCCTCCAGAGCCAGAAGGTTTTGATGGTAATCTAGAAGTTGGGTCTTGTCAAACTCCTCAATTACGGTTGCCTCGCATGAAGGAGGTTGAGGTCAATGGTATGGTTGTCAAAATCAAGTATTGTGATACCTGCATGCTCTACAGGCCTCCTCGGTGTTCACACTGCTCAATCTGCAATAATTGTGTAGAACGGTTTGATCACCACTGCCCCTGGGTTGGGCAGTGTATTGGGCTGGTAAGTTGACACTATTATTTTCCGACTATCTTTTATTTTTGATGTTCAATTAGGCTTTCTTTGGTCATATGGAATATTTTGCCTTATAGGTTTAATTATAATTTTCCTTTCGTTTTATTTTAGTTGGAGATATTTATCGATGTGAAATTTCATTCTAGAACAATTAAGCATTTAAGTTAGATGTTAATGGGTACATGTAGTCCTGTACTCCTGATTATAAAGTGGTTATGGAAAATTGCTTCCACTTATAAATCCTTTCTTTTTTTAACTTCTCATAATCTAACTACATAGGTTGACAAATGCTTTATGGTGAATTTGGGAGAACTTTCTGAGAATCATTTGTATGTTAAAAATATGTTCTTTGTACTGGAACTATTAACATTCATGGAACAATATTCCCAGATAATTTTTTGGTGAACCAAATACGGACTTTATAAGCACAGTTGTTCTTCTTGATTCTCTTTGGTGCTCAGCTTATGGGTTTGTGAAGTGTATTCCACGGGGGCTTTGTAGTTTTTTCCCCTTATACAAAGGTTTTTGTTGTAGTTTTCTCTTCTGTTTCTGTTCTCATTTTGTTTAGGATTGCTTATCCTCAGTTTTTTTTCTTCTTCCTCTCTTAATGAATTATTCTTTGCAATTTTTATGCAGCGTAATTATCGCTTCTTCTTCATGTTTGTCTTCTCAACCACGCTACTTTGTATATATGTTTTTGCATTTTGCTGGGTCTATATTAGAAGAATTATGGAATCAGAGGAGACAACAATTTGGAAGGCAATGATCAAAACGCCGGCCTCCATAGTGTTAATAGTTTACACTTTCATATCTATGTGGTTCGTTGGTGGCCTTACCGCTTTCCACTTATATCTGATAAGCACAAATCAGGTAGTTGCTGTGCTTTTAAATATAATCCCTATCCTTCAAAAGTAATTTAGCTTCCCAAATAAGTTCTTAACCCTTCCAGTGTATCCATTTCTTTTGCAGACTACATATGAGAACTTCAGATACCGGTATGATCGACGAGCCAATCCTTACAACAAAGGAGTGTTGAACAATTTCTCAGAGATATTCTGCACCAGCATCCCCCCATCAAAGAACAATTTCAGGGCAAAGGTGGCAAGGGAACCACCATTACCAACCCGCTCAGTGGTCGGAGGGTTTATGAGCCCAAGTATGGGAAAAGCTGTGGAGGACATAGAAATGGGGAGGAAAACAGTGTGGGGGGACATGGGGGCTGGAATGGATCATAGTGAAGGTCAGTTAAACAATGAACGCTTGACTATAAAAGATGGTGAGTTGAGTGAGTTGCCTGCTGAATTGAGGACCACTGTCGAAGATACGAGTGAGCGCGGTGGAATACATCCCCGGCGATCCAGCTGGGGAAGAAAAAGTGGAAGCTGGGAAATGTCACCTGAAGTTCTTGCCTTGGCAGCCAGAGGTAGCAGCAGCGCTAGCTTGCCAACTGAGAACCAAAACCGCCATGCGTAGCCTTTGTGGCTAATGGACATAAGAGGATTTGGTTTGGCAGTAGTGAAGAGAAAAAAATGCATCAAAATTGTTGTATGTGCAATATGGGGGCTGTCGGCATTTGCAGGTTGACTGTAATTGTGTCACACATTGTGTTTTTAGATAGAATTGTGTGGTGTTTCCAGAGTGAGCTTTTATTTTGCCCTGGTGTTGTTGTTACACACCTATCAAGTAATTAGAATTTGCATCCTTGAAATTACCTCGTCCTCTGTTTCTGTCTCTCTGGACATTTGCTGAATGCAGTGGTTGATTTTCAAGTAGCATATATAGTATACGTAGATGGAAATACATAATTTATCATTTTCAACAAATGGAGTTAAGAATTGAGTCTTAACTTCTACATCTCAAAATGCTCCTATGTTTGTTTATTTACGTTTAATTATGATGTTAGTCTGTCTATAATTGATAATTTGAAAATGGGTTATAGAAACTCTTTCTCCCTTTAATTAATGCTTGTTGGTGCAAATTCATTTGTCTTTCAGTCTTTTTTGGTTGAATTCTTTGTTCTTTTTTTAATTTGGAGGGGGTGAGACGTTTGCCCATTTTACTTAGGAAAGTTATCGTGCCCAAATTATAAATGAAATTAATTATATAATTTCTTAAAAATTTATGTAGTCGACTTTTTCATTATTGTATTAATTTTGGAAACTTAGAGAAGTGGGATAATGATCCATTCGGTGATTCGATGTCATTGTCACGGATGATCTTGCAAAGCGTATCTGTAAAATTAAAAAAGATTGAAATGTTTTGAAAGATGTGGGTTGACAAGACAAGAGGGTTAACAAAATTATAAATAAAAGCGAGACTGGAGGAGGGCAGAGTAATCATAGTAGCTACAAGCCTAGTTCCTACTATTTTAGTCTAGTCTTCGGTCCCGAGGGACTTTAAAGAATATAAAACAAAATCAAAGTCTGTGTTTTCTTCTCCTTCCTACGTCCGTCTTCTTCGTAGTAGTTGATTTTGCTTCTTCTTTGCTTTCGAGATGCTGGCCTAAGCATAAATAGTCTGGGAGTTGCTTGCCTGAGTCCCACATCGCGTGAAATTATAAAACCTCTATTGTTTATATAGATGAGGTGCATCCTTTAGGTCGTCCCTTCGGGGACATCCGATAAAATTGGAACGATACAGAGAAGATTAGCATGGCCCCTGCGCAAGGATGACACGCACAAATCGAGAAATGGTCCAAATTTTTTTTCGAAACGTATGCTGGTTTCAGTTCCTTCTTCTTGTGATTTCTGGGTCTTCTCTACCCATATGGGTTCCCTGTTGAATCGTTACTTTCTCATCTGCTCGACGAATTCCAGAGAACTGTAACGCTGTTAGAAAGAAAGATCTCTGGGGTCTTTGATTTTTTTTTTTCAGGTCGTGTACTATCTTTCATAACAGTTCATGAATTTCTAGTTTCAGCTGTTCCTTCGTTTCACGGACGTCTGGAAAAAAAATTTCTCAAGTGGACCCAGTTATTGAGTGCTTCCCTTACCTGTTCGCCTCCCAAGAAGTCCATGAGACAATCACTTTGTTGGAGGCATGTTATTGTAATTTTTGTCACATTTTTCATATCAAATACATAAATCATCATTTTCATCAACTAGAAGTGTGATTTGAATCTAATTTCTATTCCAACAAGTAGTTGTGAAGTAATTTTATGCGGAAGGCATTTTATAATATATATATATTATTAATAGAAAGTAATTCAGTAAAATTTTGGTAATATATATTAAATATTATATGTTATCATTTAAATAAAAGAAATATTAAATAGAGTTATGATTTATTCAATTTTTATTAAAATCTTAATAATCCAAATAGAATTACAAATTTTACTATATATAATTCTCATAGTTAAAAATATTTGTCATCATTTTCAGAAAAAAAAAAAGAAATTACAAATAGAATCCAAGTACCATATACCAAATACTCCCAGCTTGTTTACATTTATTATGGTATTAGTTTAGTTTGTTTAGAACTGATGATTTGCCTTTGGATTTTAGAAACTTTATTTTCCTTTGAATTAATGCTGTCACTGTTGCAAATTCATTTATTTCCTCTTATTTCTTTTTATTTTTAATTTACATGAGCAGAGCCATTTGCTCATTTTGTCTGGGAAACAGATCATATAGACTTTTTCATTTTGTTACGAGGACTTTCAGGATAATGAATTAATGATTTATGAGTATTTGTTTGATTTGACGTAGTATTGAGCGTTAAAAAGTAGTACAATAAATGAAATAAATGAAAAATAATTATTATATTTATTTAAAAAATAATAAAAAAATAAATATAATTAAATAATTAAATAAGTATTATAAAAATATAATAAATATTAAAAAAATATTATCAATTGTATATCAACCTAGCCTATTTGACGTCACGATCGAGCTCAGGGTGCACTAATTTTCTTAAAATAATAAAAAAATTAGAACTTTAAAATTTGTGACAAGACGGGAGGGAGACTGCGGAAGTGCAGAGTAATTATAGGGAACAAGAGCCTATTCCCTGCCCTACTAGTTAACCCTTTACAGACTTAAAAAAAAAATTCACCTAAATTTCGATTTTATCTCTCTTTATTATTCTCTCCTTTCTGCGACGAAGTTCATCTTCTTTCTTGCTAGTTGATTCCCATTTCAATGCTTCTTCTTTGTCTCAGTGACGTTGGGCACGACTTCTCTAGGCATTGTGTTGCTTCAGTTGGAGTCCCACATCGATAAATTATCATCAATGCTACCGTTTATATACAACAAGCCCACCCCATGGTTCGTCCCTTCGGGGACATCCGATAAAATTGGAACGATACAGAGAAGATTAGCATGGCCCCTGCGCAAGGATGACACGCACAAATCGAGAAATGGTCCAAATTTTTTTTTTCCGGAAAAGAATTCATCCCGAATTCGTTCTGTTCTGGGTTTTTTTGGTTCTTCCTGAAAAAACAGCTTTGCTAAAGCGTAGAAGGGGGGGGGGGGGGAAGATTATAAGTGTAGGTAAGTTTCATTTACAATGTGAATTCCAAAAATAATCAGAAATTTTTAATTTGTGAAACGAAGAACATGATGCTTTTTTCCGTATCACAGAGGCATTGTAATATTTTGTCTTCATAATTGATTGTCAGTGTGCTGCAATAAAAAGGATGTTAGACTACCTGAATTACTTGTATCAAGGTCTTACGTATTTGAGGTTCAGTGTTGCTGTATTTAAGGATTCATTATCTGCTTGTATTAAATCTAACCATGTGTTGTATTTCCCTGGTCATGTTCGAAGGATTGTTGTTTGACTTAGTTTATTTGTTCCTCTAAATTCTCCTATTCCATTGCTAAGCCATTGTTCATGTTCTTTAGGTTGTTGACAGGCTTGTTTAGGTGATTTACTGAATTCTTCTATTCGTTGATTATGCGTTTATAAGGCCAAGTACTAATTGTCAAAATGAATTTCCTGCTCAGCGGTTCTTTAGGATCACTAAGGACTATTCGTATGTAAACATCCTGTGTGACCTTGAGGACACCTACTTGATATTTGGGCAGCCAGTTTATCTAAATTTTGTTCATAATTAGTACCAATTTTAACATATTATTATTATTATTATTTTCTATAATCCAGTGCTCCCTTGTGTTCTTTTTCCTCAATTTTGTCCTTGCCGCTACAAGCCATCTAAAAGTTGGTTAGATGATCAGAAATCTCTTCCTTTTCCAGATAAGCACCCGGGTATTTCAACGGGAGCATGGAAAATTCACCACCGTGGTTCTCTGGCTCCACCATAGGGTCCTCCATCTCTTCACCCAGCCATTGTTTATGAGAAGGAGGTATGAGAAGTTTAAGGCCATAAATGAAAGTCTCCATTCTACGCGTTTAAAAGTTTTAGCACTGCAACTTTCAACCAAATTTTTCTATCAAAAAGGGAGGGGAATTCTTGTCATCTTTAACAATATGTAAAGGTTAGAACTTAATTCATCATTTGCATAACACGGGGCAGCGTTTCTTGGTGATTAAAGTCATCTTTTCCTCTCTATTTTTTCTTTATTTGTTTGGCTCTGTAGTTTGTTTTGGTTTTCAAGTTTAATTTTTGTTGTCTTTTTCCTTATGAATGTTATTTCTCAAGGGGAGGAAAAAGGATGAGTTGAGAATCTGTAGAAGTTTTTCTTTCACCTAGTTGTGCATGTGTTTGTTTATCTCTGCTATATATGGATTGCATTTCAAGAGCATGATATGAAATTATGAACATGATGGTGATAACACATCAGAGGAATTAAAAGATCAATCAATTCATAGGAACCCAGCATCACAAAAACCCAGTATCAATTCTTAAATAGCCATAATTAACAGATCAAACAATCATCGAAGACCAGAAAGGAGAGGTTTGATGGAAGAGAAAGGAGCTATCGAAGAGATCTGAGCAGAAGCCGTTGAACATCACAGATATGATTTTCTCATATTGAATAGAAAATGGACCATAAGTTATTAATTTTAGAACATTTAAGTTGAAGCCCGTCTGATATTGACCTAGTTTATTATGTGAACTGAACCCTCCCAACCTCACCTTAAATTTGAATCTTTTGTATTTAATAAATAACTGTACATGTACAGTCATTAACAAAAAGTGAAAGAAATAAATATTATATATATTTTTACTTTTTCGAGTAGCTGCACATATTAGAATAATTTAGAGGATCCAGGCGCCCTCGCCTGCCACAATTCCTAAGCTTCTGGTTTTCAACCCTGCCACATGGACTCATTATAGTTCTTAGTAATTGTTTCTTGCTGCGTTTATAACGTAAATATTTTCCTTCATACAGGACAAACATATACCCTTAATTTTATAAAAATTTTATTTTAATCTGTATAGTTTAAAAATAAATAATAGTCTTTAAAAAAAATGAACTAATTTCATCCCTCTATCTCATAATTTATACAAAATTTAACATTAAACTTAATAATTTATGAACTTCAATGTCATTTATTTACTTAATATTATTAACTCCTTCAAATTTGACATATAAGTTAATATATTATTAAATATTAAATTTTGGATACAGTACGAAGTGCATGAGTAAAATTAGATAACTTTAAATAATAGAAGAACAACTTTGTCTGTTTTAAAATTAGGGAACTAAATTAAAATTCTTATAAAATTAGAGGAACCAAATGTATATTTAAGCTTTTAAAAAAAAATGAAAACACGTTTTGATTATTGTAATTGCTATTTATCCTCTAAGGTTGCTCTCTTTTGGAACATGAGATAACTATTACCGCTATTTAAATGTAAACATCTTTAACTAAAAAATATGAAGTTATTAAATTTAATTTACAAAAATATTATACTTATACATTATCATCTTAGGAAGTCAATGACACTATCACCGGCTTCCCCATATTTTTATTTTTATTAGTTTTTTATATGACCATGCCGTTAATTTCTATAAAATTTGATGGCACTGACATCAATTGCTCTGGCACTTTCACGAATATGCCAGCAAGCAATTTTGTATTTAACAAATAACTGTAAATACTTTAGGTTCAATATATTTGATTTTTGATGGTCTGGAAATTCTGCTGGTAAATAAATAATTACGATATTTTATATGACACTTTCTGTATTACTGCATCACATTACTGCGTGGAAAATACCTTTTACCTTCTTTACAGTACAAATCATACAAACTGCAAGGTAAATTTATTGGAGGAAAGTTCAACCGAGTATTTTTATCCTTGAATCATTTTTATTTTTCTAAGAATGTGTATTATTATATATATATATATATATATATTGAAAATAAAAATATCATCTAAAAAATATTTTAAAACTTGAAAATTATATTAATAGTTATTTAAAATATTTTATATAAATAAATGTTAACTTAATAAAAACATTCATTTTAATTTTTTTTTAATGAATGAGTCTTAATTAAAATAAATTATTTTAGGTGTTATTTGGATAATATTAATAAGCTTGAATGATTATTTATCTTATTAATGAACTTGAACTTGAGTATAGAAATTAGTTATATAAGTAATCTATTTGGTGGATGCTATCGAATTTTTGTTGATAACATAACAAAGATATTTTTAGCTTGTGTGATTGGTGTTTAGGCTGATTTAACTATGACATTACTTCAGTTTGTAACATAAAATGAACATCATGAACGCTATACTCAGCATTCAAAGGTTGTTTTGTTTTTGTCCATTTTGATGAAGATGTTGGAATTTTAGCTTTATAAATTGAAGAGGTATTAGTGTCTTCAGTTCATGCCAACAGAACAGACTCACATATTTGTTTAGAATGGCTTTAAAATTTAAGAGATTACTAGCGAGCACTTATGTAAGAATTCATGACAATAGCTGAGAGGTACGTATCGCTTTGCTTCCATTTAGCACTCATAACACAGCTTTATGCTTATATTCTGGTATTAGAGTATAGTTATTTCCTCTATCTTACTTAAAAGTATTTTAATTTACAGTTTTAAATATGTTTCTCTTAGCCAGTTTTCACGTAGAAATTTGAATCTAAAAAATGAATTTATAAATCTATAGGAATTCAAATTTTGAGCATTCTGATTTTTGAATAACTAAAAACACAATTAAAATAGTTGAGTTATGGCCAAATATCTAAAATACATTTAAAAAAAAAAAGTTACAATTGGTTGTGTGCAAAACCGGACCGTGTCTCTTTGCTAATTAAAACGTTACTTTGCCATGCATCCTAGATGCTTTCCTTCACATTATATAAATCTAATTTATATTTAACGTCTATTTCATATTATTTTTTGAAATCTAATTTTTTGTTTACATTTTATTTAATTACTATTTTCTATAATTTAATTTGTTACTTCATTTTACTAACAATATAAATTGCTACTTGGTAATTATATCCAATTAATGTTGCATTGTGTTGATTATAAGTCAACTGATTTTTGTTACTAAATTATTTAAATGTACGTCGGAAATTGCTTTGACATCTGCTCGATAATTTTAAATTCAATTTGTTTGAAAAAATAAATATAAAGTTATAACCTAATAAGATGGATTAGAAAACTGAGGATGGCGTATATGTAACTTTGATGGTGATGATGATGACACTTGCTAGTTATATGATACAGCGACATTGACCACCTCCAATTGAAAAACAATATGAGCAACTCGCCTAAACCCATTAGGAGGTAATCAGTATCTTGTGAATTTGTGATATTATGTTATTTCACATATCATAATATTTTAAATATTAAAATAAAAATTATTTAAATTTCTAAAAATATATATTTAAAAATGTAAACAGTAAATAATATTAATCAATATATGTAACTAAATATAAATATCTTATATTTTTAAAAACTAAAATATATATTATCATATCAAATGTAAATATTCTGAATATCATGACATTTTTTAAAGCATAATATATAAGATATTATATTGTTTCAAATATTTATCTACCAAACCCCTGTTAAATTATGCACCCTAATTGAAAAATAAGGCACTTTTAAGGTTCATTAGTTAAATAATAGTTATGTACAAACTAAACATTATTAAATTAATTTGGTTTGATTTTTTTTTCCAATGAATAGAATGAGTGTTTATGATGCGTGATCTCTTACTCACTCCACATTTATCAAATCCAACATTTTTATTATTTATTGTTAAATAAAACAAAATATTTTATTATCAATATTTTTAAAATCGAACTAGTAAAAATATTAATTTTTGGTTTATTAGTTAAATCGTGATCAAATCTGTGACAAATAAATATATTAATATTAAAAATTTAGTATCATAAATAATAATAAACAAATATTAATAAAATTTGAAATATTTTATTACTAGTTATGTATAAAAATAAATCAAATATAACATAATGTTTACATTTAGTTATTTTTTAATTTTAAAATTTGAGTTGAAAATAATTTATTTATTAATAAATATAATTACCAAATATTAATGTGTTGAAACAAATACTAAAATCAAAATATTATAAGAATTAATTATTCAATATATTAATTTTTATTATTACTTTTCAAAAAATGCCAGTAACCTATGGAATAATTTAGTTATAATAAAATCTACACATACAAATACAAGGTGTAGTGCAGCTTAATTGGTGCGTTTGTGTCTTGGAAATAAACGTATACGGGTTCAAGACTAGATGTAGCTATTTTCATGGAGAAAAGCCAACAACTCATTGATGATATAATATATATATATATATATATATACACACAAAACAAAGAAGCATTGTAGCCTAAATGGCACGTTAACCTCTTGGAAGGCTGCAGATACAGGTTCGAATCTAGCAATGCAACTGAAAAAGTGAAGAAGTCATAGATATGATAATCTATATATATATAAGTTTGCCTACGTAGAGTGAAGAGGCATTGCAGGTTAAATGGCAGATGGACATTTTGGAAGCAGACACACATATGGGTTCAAACCAGCTAATGAATTTGGAAGATATTTCTAATGGAGTCAAACTTGATTCTTGACTAACGTTGACCAATTCTTAAAAACACCTCTTTAAAAGAGTGTCCATCTTGAACCAAGATCTGATTCTTAATCCAATTGATTGAGCTAATCAATCCAGTCTAATTTTAATTATTTTATTTATTATTATTATTATTATCTTGTTTTATTAAGGTCTATCTTTGGTTTATAGACTTCTTAAATACTATTATTACAATGTCAAAAAATAAACACTTTGATACTCGACTATTATTCTTATTGCCTTATATATATATATATATATATTATTTATAAGATTGCCATATCAAATATCACATAATATATATTAAACTCTTTTTTGGAAATTGTGTGAGGGTTCAACTCACAACCACCTTTGTATTATATCTTTTGAAAGCTAAACTTCTCTATGCTTGTTATTGAATTTGGAAGATATTTCTAATGGATCTATTCAACCCATTCTATATGCACTGATTTTGACCCAAAATCGGGAGGTCAAACTTGGTTCTTGACCAACGTTGACCAATTCTTAAAAACACCAGTTTAAAAGAGTGTCTATTTTGAACCAAGGTCTAATTCTTAATCCAATTGATTGAACCAATCAATTCAGTCTAATTTTAATTATTTTATTTTATTTTTTATTATTATCTTGTTTTATTAGGGTCTATCTTTGGTTTATAAACTTCTTAAATACTATTATTACAATGTCAAAAAATAAGCACTTTGATACTCGACTATCATTCTTATTGCCTTATATATATATATATATATATATATATTCATTTATAAGATTGCCATATCAAAGATCACATAATATATCTTAAACTCTTTTTTGGAAATTGTGTGAGGGTTCAACTCACAACCATCTTTGTATTATATCTTTTGAAAGCTAGACTTCTCGATGCTTGTTATTACAATGTCAACAAATAAAACACTTTGATACTCGACCATCATTCTTATTGCCTTATATATTTTTTTTTTCATTTATACGATTGTTATATCAAAGATCGCACAATTTATATTAATTTTTTTATGGGGAATCACACAAGGGTTGAACTCATAACTACCCTTGTATTTTTTTTAAGCTTATGTGTGTGTGTTTGTAATTCTAACTACTTAAAATTAACAAATAAAAAAATTAAAACAACTAAAAGATAATATAAACAATCAAAATAACATAGATACTTAATCTTATTGTTTAAAATAACTCTAAATGCCATATTAACATTTTTTTTCAATGATTGTTTGAGGAACAAGAATTAAAACACTTTGACAAATAAATAAAGTGAAATTTTACATGCATGGAAAAAGAAAAGAGAAGAATACTTATTCATCAAAATAAAGACTTTTGATACCATAATAATGCCTTTTTTTTTTATTCATTTCTATTGATGCTGCACTGACTTGTCTTCTTATTATTGTCCTTGCTTTAGTTGATTTTCATTGCCAATTAGTGAAGAATCCAAATTTCACTAAGGGCCCAAATAAGAGGAATCGACTAATGTAGGGTAAAGAACCTAGGCTGTTATTAGTGAGACAATCCTCCCTATTTAAAAGATGCATTGGTATACTTGATACTAAATGTGAACAAATTAGTAAACAATGTTGTAAGCAAGATAGAGCCATATGGCATTTTACAGTGCCTTGGGTTAAAGAAGGATGACTTAGGAGCAACATAAAGAGTCCGAGGTAGTAACAACATATAATACAAAGGATTGGCAACTTTGAAGTTTGTAAAATGTGTTATTGGTGCAAACAAAGAAGGATTAACACTTCAAAATCTACTTGTATCAATGCTTGGTTGTAGAAGGAGGACACCACAAGTTCAGTTGTCATGGATAAAGTACTAGCACTAATGTCATCATCATCTTGATCCATGTAATGCATTATGGATTTCCTAGTTGACATAAAGACATGGCCTCTTTTTTTTAACCTGCTTTCCAATTTTGGTGGCCTCAACATATGAGGTGCTAGTGGAATAAGTTCAGAGACCATTATATTTTGATGTAGCCAAAGAACTAGGCACCCTCCCAGCTACTTAGACAATAGACATAAATTGCTTTTTAGTCACCATTGTCACAACAGATGATGAGATCACTCTAGAGTCTAGCTTCAGGTAATCTTGAGATAGCAACGTTGACACACATCTTTATGGGCCCTTAAATTTTGTGATTTACATGTGGTTGTCATTATCCTTTTTAACAAGCCTTAACCTTCTAGTCATAGCATATATTGTATTCAAAGTAATGACATTCTTTGTACCTTGTTGGCAAGGGAGATACCCTAAATATATAGTGTATGCGCACAAAGTATGTCCTAATTGCAGGACACAAGGATGGCTTATCAACAAACCTTAAGCAACCATATAACTCTTGGTTGATGTTTAGATAAATGGCCTCCTCTATATAAGGATATACAAGAGCTCTTACATCCGCTATGTTAATCTATGAAAGAAAAGCATTTGTTAAATCCTCAAATTAGTTCAATGCAACATTGAGATAATCCTCTCCACCATCATTGCCCTTGGCCTTAACCTTTCCATAATCACTTACAATGGAAGGAGTATTGTATTCATCTTTATTCTCAAAATCATCCATTAAATCCTCTATCTCTTGAGGAAGAGGAGGAGGACAAAAATGCTAACCAATAGATAGATTGAACTCATCTAGAATGTGCGGTCGATGAAAGGAAATACAAACTCATCAAAAATGTCAACATCAACCTTATCGTCGTTGTAAATTTGTCCATTTGTGTACAAGCATATAAGTTCCTTCCTTCTATCCATTTTAATTCCTACTAGGATTTTTGCATAAGAAAATGTAGATACATAATTCTCTTTTATTCACAAATATATTCATAACCTTTTTTTTTAATTTCATTCATGCACATTTTTTAAAAAACCATATTATACTGTAACAATTTTTCATTAATATTAATGTTCATTTTATTTTTGTATGGTGCATTTTCATTTTTTTTAAAATTAAAATTTCATTGTCTTTTAAATATTTCTTAAGTTCATAATTATGTTTTTTATCTTCTTAATGTCCATAACTATAAATTAACATACAATTAATTTGATTTAGATATTTTCTTAAATTAGGTATTTAATATATCTTAATTCAAAAATAATTTAAAAATAAAACATGAATTATTTTCCAATTTCTCTTCATTTTGGTGTTATTACCATTAATTTTACATTTTGCTATTTTTTTCATAACTATTGTTTTTATCTATTTAAATTTTGAAATTTAAATTTAAACAAATTATTACTTATTATTTTAATTACTTTCTTATTATATTATTTTTCATTAGTTAATATTAAATTTATTCTTCATTTTTCACAATTAATTACTTAAATTATATTCATTATTTCTTTAAAAATAAATTTTCTACTAATTCCTGCTTATCGAATAATTTTATTCATAATTTCTTAATCAATGTTTATTGATCATTTGTCTCCAAAAATTTATCATTTTTATTGTTATTATTTTCAAATAATGTGTTATTATCTCATCAATATATTATTAATTAATTTATTACTTTTGAATTTTCAACTTAATTAATATTTATTCATTACTTATTTTCTCCTAGACGATTTTCTACAGAAAAAAATGTCTTCAATCCATGACACAGCCTTTTTCCCCGATGGTAGTAATCCAAAAGTTTCAGACTAGATTTTCTAGACAATAATGTTTTATGTTTATGCAATGATATCATATGCATCATTAATTGTTGACAAACCAACTTAATTTCTAATATCATATTACAATAATCCTGTCAGCAAAAGAAATAAAATATAACAGCCCGTTCGATTTGGACCGAAAGAAGGAAGGAAATGGAAAAGGTGAAGAAAAGTTAAAAAAAATTATTATTTTATTCTTATAATTATTATTTAATATTTTTTAATAACACTTATTCAATCATTAAAAAATGAATATTATAAATATTTTTTATCTACAAAATTATTTTTTTATTTTTTATTTTTATTTTCATCTTAACTTTTCATATACCAAACAACCTTAAGTTGTCAAAATAAAAAATTATATACCCAAAGTATTATTTAATTCCGGTAAGAGAGAAGACTAGGGGCCACTGAACTTTTGCACTACTAATAGTGGGGTAATCCTCTTTTCCTTTGCAAACGCTGGAATAGAAGATGAAAGAGGCAGAATGAAAATGGCATAAGCAATAGGCAATGAAAGAGGTACAGTGAAATTGGCGTGAGGGGAAGAGAAGAGTGAAAGAGGGAAAGAAAGAGAAAACGTGGCTTGATGGGGCATTTTTTTGTCCAGTTAACAATTAAAAGCAAAGTTTAACTAGGCCTGTGTTAGGATGAAAACTTACCCTAACGTTAAAAACAAAGTTTAACACTCCATATCCAGTCATAGATTATATATATATATATATATATATATATTAAATTCACACTTAATTTTTTAGGATTCACCTGTGGTGTTGTCCAAAATCCAAATCCTCTTAGACTTCCCTAAGATGGCTGAACTTACAAGAGAGAGGAGGAGAAATAAGCTACCATAAAAGTGAGATTTTATTTTACTTTCTTAACTTTTTTGGCTTATTTTTTACTTTTCTTGATTTTCTCTCCTCAAATACAAAATTTTTCTTTTTGTTTTGACTCTAAAATAGCACAAAAAATTTTAAGAATATGCAAAAAGTATTGATAAACAACTATAGAAATTCAAGATAGCAAAGTTAAGATTTCAAATACTTCACTAAAAATTTGATTTGATATAATAATTTTTAAGTTTAAATGAGTGTTTTGATGAATTTTTGAAATCTTAAAAGATTCTTTATACGCATCTTTCATCAAGAAAACAAAATAAAACAAATTCAATTGGTATTTTTTTTTTAAGCCTAGCCTTTCTCGAGATTAAAAATCTCACAATTTTATAAAAAAGTACATATATGAAAAAATAAAAATTACTGCCAATCTTGAGGATTAATAATTATCCTCATGATGGCAAGAGGGCGAAAATGCGCTAATCTGTATGTCATATACTGTGTGAAATCTGAAAAGCAATGCACCCACAAATCTCAAAAGCATGCACCACAAATATTAGTGCGCATTAAGAGTTTAGATTCTATTATTATATTATATATAGTGTAGCAATAAAAAAGTATTAAAGAATATTAAGAGAGAAAGTAAGTCTTATATATATATATTTGTTCTTTTTATATTATTTTTTAATTATAAAATATTCAAATGAAAAAAATTATATTTAAGAACTTAAATTTTATAAAATTTATAATTAAAAAAATTTTAAAAATTAAAATTACTATCACTTATTATTAAAATTAAAAAATTATTATTAAATTTTAAAAATTATTATTAAAATTAATTAAATTACAATCCTTCTAAAATTTCTTAAAATTATTAATAAGTTTATTTTAAAATAATTTTAATTTTTAAAATTTGTTATTATAAATTTTATAAAGCTTAGATTCTGAGATATTATTTTCCCTATCCAATTTGGTGCATGGGGCAACAATGGTTCGTGGCTCCACGTCATCCGGAGTCGCCTCCTGTCTAAATGCGCTGTGCTCTATCCACCAACCTCATTCCACCGTCACCTCATATGATTCAAAATAATAATTAATAAAAAAGGAATGGTATCCCGGAGGGGTCGCAGAATCTGTCACCCATGGTACACTCCAATAAGAGATGCACAACTGTCATCCTCCTCCCCGCCGCGTAAGACGCCACCCCTCCATCTCTTGACCTCGTCCTCGTTAGATTCCATCTCAACCCTCCATGTACGCACCTCTTGCCACTTAAACCCTTCCAGAATTACACTATCGTAACCTTCTAGAATTACAAAAACCTGTATGTATGCACCTCTTGCCCACTTAACCCCTCCCTCCTCCCCTTTTTTTTTTGGGTAGAAACACTAAACCAGACAAGATTCTGTTAGATTTTAACTTTTAAAATGTGTATTTGTTAGTTTTTTAAAATTATTTGAGACATTTACTTTTTTCCAAGCTTTAAAAGGTAATTTTAACGTCTTATAATAAAAAAGCACTTTTCTTAAAAATATATAAAAATACTTGATTAATATTAGTATTATAACAAACTAACAATAACAGAGTGTAAAAAAAAAAAGAGTCCCATAATCAGAAAAAAAAAATAAAAAAATGAATAAACAGTATTTTAACATAATAAATAAACAAACTATCAATGCGATGTTGTAAATAATAATTTATGAACAGTGCCAACGAGCCACGGCTTCTTATATATAAAGAAAATTTAAGGAATAAGCTTAATCAGCCATTTATACTTTTGTTAATTATAACGTTACTTATTTATATATAATTTTTTAATAATTAAGGTCTTAAATTTAATACTTTTAAGTCAATTTGTATAAAAAATAAAATTTTAAAACGAATTCTCAATGTTAATTTTCAACCTATATTTTGGAGTTTATGTTAAATATTATTTTTTAAAATTGTATTTTAAATAGAATGGAAATTTTTTTTCTTGGTGACAATGTAAACACTGATAATTTAATACCTTCTTATATGTAATCATTATTGAGTTTGGTTCGCTTAATAAATAACTACTCGAGAGAATACGTCATCCACACAGGTGGTGGTATTATGCATTCAATTAATTAGTTGTATTATAAAAATATTTCGCGTGCAATCAAGCTTTTCAAACGTGATTGTTATAATTATTATTTAAATAAAATTCATTAAGTTGTGATATGTACATGTAATTTTTTATAATTCTTATTGTTAAATTTTTTAATTAAAATATGATGAATATATAATTTTTTTAATAAAAATATAATACGTATATAGTTTAATTAAAGAATTATATAAATATTTCATGTTTATAAAAATTATATATATTTTTCATATTTTAATTAAAAGTTTATATATTTATCATATTTTAATAAAAAATAAAAAACTTTAAAAATAATTAGTGATCAATTATAATTTAAGAATAGTGTCCAAAAATCTTACTTTTATATATCTATATATATTGATATTGATTTTTTTCCCTTAAGAATAATGGATTATGTTGATCAAACCAGTTTAGTAAAAAAGTAACAATAATTTGCGAAACAAAAGAAAAAGGAGAAAAAAAAAAGGATAAGGGTGGGTGATCAGCGTTACAATACAATTCAGAGACGGAGGAATTATACATTTCTTTAAAATCAGTTGACAATTTGAGGGATTTAAAAAACAAAAAAACGCAGACTTAACGGATTAAACTTATGACAGCACGAAACGAAACGAAACGACTTAGAAACGACGTGGAGGGGAGGAATATCCGAAGCATATGATGTGGGAAAGAATATTCGGCGGGAAGATCCCATGGCCTTTTCTCCCAACAAATACCAACAAGGACGACCCTCGCTCCCAACAAATTCCAAAATACCTGCCCTGTCCTTTTCTCCTAGAATTCCCTTCTCTGACAATGGCTCTCAAGGCCGTCCATGTCTCCGACGTCCCATCCCTCGATCAGGTCCCCGAGAATGCCTCAACATCCCTATACGCCACCCGCTTTTCCAGCGGTTCGTTCTTCCATCTCTTTCTTTCTTAGTGTCTTTTAATTAATACTTTCCGATTAAATTTTTGTTTGCTGAAGATTGCGTTTCGATTACAGGTGTGGATATGAGTCGGGGTGGATCAAAAAGCCCAAAGTTTCTAGTGATTGGACACAGAGGGAACGGCATGAACGTCTTGCAGTCGTCGGATCGGAGATTGAGAGCCGTCAAGGAGAATTCCATCATGTCTTTCAACGCTGCCGCCAAGTTCCCCCTCGATTTTATTGAATTTGACGTTCAGGTCACTCTTCTTTCTCATCTTCTCTTTGCCGTACGTTGTCCTGTTCCCCCGACTTTGTTCCCCATTGTATCGGCGGCTTTAACGTTTTCCTTTTCTTCTTTATTGTTTTAAATTATGCTTATTATTTTTTTCCGACATCTCGAGATGTCATCGGAAATTGAAGGCATGTTCATGTATTATTGCGGTGTTCTGCCGCCGCGTATTTCCCTGCTTTTTCTCCTTTTTCTTTTAGTTCCACTTTTGACCCTTTTCATCTACTGCTCCCTACTCCGAACCTGCCATGTTGGCCGGTCTCATTTTCTTTGGGCCAAAGTGGGCCGTCCTGTTTTCTACTTATATAGCGAAATCTCACGGTCTATAATCTGGCCCGTGTGGCCTTTTCGTACATAAGGTCTATTATATCTTGGGTTTTAACTCCTTCCTTGAGACCCAAAAAACAAAAGAAACCTTAGTTACTTTCACCCTTTTAGGTCCACCTGGAATGGGATATACTGATTTGCTACTTCGCTGGTTTTTTTTCCGATTTTGTTTTGTTGTTCTTCTATTTCAAAGCTGAAACAAGACTGCAAACGTGGTTAATTGCAGGTGACTAAAGATGGCTGCCCAGTCATTTTCCACGATGATTTCATCCTCTCTGCAGAAAATGTAAGCTCGTGTCCCAAGATTATTTTGTTTTTTCTTATCCATTTCTAGTATTGTAGTCCTAATTGAGTTAGTTAATGATTAACAAATCTGGGTTGGGATATTTCAGGGAACTGTATTTGAGAAGAGAGTCACAGACTTGTGTCTGTCGGAGTTCCTTTCCTATGGTCCTCAGAGAGAGACAGGAAAGGAAGGAAAAGCTTTGCTCAGGAAAACCAAGGATGGGAAAATACTCAAGTGGGATGTTGAGCAAGATGATCCACTCTGTACCCTCCAAGAAGTATTCCAGAAGGTGGAACTCACTTTGGGTTTTAACATCGAGTTGAAATTTGATGACCACATTGTCTATGAGCAAGATTATCTCGTTCACGTCCTTCAAGTTGTCTTGAAGGTATAATACTTGTTTTGAAATGTATTTTAATCCTTTATAGTTTTGAGAGAACTTTTGTTTTTCTCGTGTTTGTGTGCGAGTGGATCTCTTAATTCATTGAACTTGTGTAACAGATCGTTTCTGAGTATGCCAAGGATAGACCTATTATCTTCTCAACTTTCCATCCAGATGCAGCACAACTCATTCGAAAATTGCAAACCACCTACCCTGTATGTTCCTTGTCTCTTTGTATTAGATCATAAAGTTGGCTGTCAGTTGCAATTCTCTTACAGAGTCTTAAATTGTATTTATGTATCATACCAGGTATACTTCTTGACAAACGGAGGAAATGAACTTTATTACGATGTAAGAAGAAACTCCTTGGAGGAGGCATTAAAGCTCTGTTTAGAGAACGGCTTGCAAGGAATTGTGTCCGAGGTTAAAGCAATCTTTAGAAATCCCGGAGCAGTAACCAAGATCAAAGAATCTAAGCTTTCTTTAATTACCTACGGCAAATTAAAGTATGTCCTCTCCTCTGTATTATTTTTTGTTAGGCAATCCTGGTAAAATATGATTTTCCATGAACTAATGTTTTCTGGTTTTTGGTCACAGTAATGTTCCTGAAGCAGTTTACATGCAACATCTAATGGGAATTGAGGGGGTGATTGTTGATTTGATCCAAGAAATAACAGAGGCGGTTTCGGATATGATAAAGCCATCAAAGGTGGCTGAAGAGGAGGGTATTATGACCGAAGAGAATAGGAAGGTGGACTCGAAGCCTCAATTCTCGCCGCAGGAGCTGACTTTTCTTTTGAAGCTCATCCCACAGTTGATACAGCTTTAAACCAACACCCGTTTAAATTACTTTGTCCTCTCACACACCCGTAGTTGGCAGATTTTACTTTACTTTTTCATGTATTTTACCCAAAAAAGTGGAGGTGTTTATTATGCCCTGACCCGTGTAAATATGTTTTCATTTTGATGTCTTGAGAACCAGAGAGAATGTGAAAGTAAATCAGAGTTTGGTTGACCTCCATTACCTCCATTAACTCGAATATGATTGTATCCCAAATACATGTTGAGTTCCTACCTGAAGTGGTGTTGATTTGTGCTTAACTCTCATTACGAATTAAAGAATTACAATTCTTGTTACAATTTTCTTTTGGACATGAATATAATCGTTCGTACTTTCAGTAATGATTTCTCTAATTACAACAGAATCGGCCCTTCTTATCTCTCATGAGCAAGATCAAAAATGGTTGGTGCAAAGTCTTAAAAATTTCATAGGCTTCCACGGATTTCAAACATCCAGACACCAATGCCTAATAATTCTACCATAATTTTAGCGAAACTGAATTCTTAAAGTATTTAGCAGCACAGTAAAGAGTGTGTTTGGGCAACTAGTGGGAAGAAAAGAAAAAAAAAATATATAAATAACATGGTAAATTGTTTTATTATTATTTATTTAATTAAATATATTTATTATGAATATAATATTATTATCTCTATTTATTTATATTAATATAAATATGTATTTTATTTATTGTTATGGCAATACAAAAATTTTTATCTAAATTTTTTTGTTGTGTGTGTGTTTTTTCAATTTCTTTCCCTTGCTCCTACTAATTCTCTCTCCTTGTTATCCTACTAAGGGATGGATCAATTTTGGGCTGGGCTTATGGATTTCGCTCCTAGTCCTTTGTTTACTTTCTTATTTACACATACCAAACAAAAGAAACACATCATCCCTTCATTTTTTGGTTCTTCTCTTTCTAATCATTCCTACCAAATATACCAGAAAGGAGGGGATTTTGAGAAGATCGATTTGTTTCTACTTTCTCAGAAGTTACAAAAGGTGGCAAAAATGGTAGAGAGAAGAAGAATGGAGTGGACTGAAAGTATGTGTGTGAGCAAAATTGGCAAATTCTAGGGTTGCAAGCTAGAAATGTTTGGGTGTAGGAAAGAGATTGCGAGTAGGAATATTGGTAAACTATCTAAACATAGTGTGAGTCTAACAACAAGAGAGTTGCAAACTTAATTCCGAGAGCAAGACTCACTTTGAGGGTTATAAAGAAGAGTGAGACGAATGATTTGGCAAATCATAAGCAACGGTGGAAGAAAGTTCCTTCAATCGCAAGAAAATCTCAAAGGCGTTGTGCTTGCAACAATAATAAAAATCTGAGTCAGGCAGGTAAAAAGCAAGCATAATATGAAATCGGTATCAGATTCCTGCAAGCTACAATTATAAACTACTTCAGGGATAATGTGCTGTGACCAGTTAAAATGAAATAGTATCAGGTTCTTTGAGATGTTAATTCTTTACTGCTTTGCTTTATGTTGTGGTATATTTACTTGAATATGCTATACAGTTTCAGGACAAATTTTGGGTTATAAAGAGCCTCTTTTTCACTTGTTTTTTCCCTGAGCCGCAGCAGCTATTTGACTTTGCCAAGGTGTTCATATTTATAACTGCAAGACGAAAAGCAATCCACAAGGCAAACTCTAGCTCGAGTGCCTACAAATTAGCGCAGAGACCATTGCTCAGAATGCAGTTATTTATAAGGAGTTAACAAATGCACCAAACTACTAAAGCAGAATACCTCAATAGATCTCTTTTAAAACATGAATGACAATACAAGATTTAAGTTCGCACACGATAATGTAGGATTAAACAATCAACATTCTGATATGTTCATTTCGATAGGCTCAAATATTAATCAGAAGATCTCGTAAGCTTTCAAAATCAGCAATTCATCACTTGAGACATGAATATGATCATAAAGCCGGGTCACTTCCAGCATCTTCTAAAGAGCCAAAAGCCCATATCACAAAGTCCACTAACTCGTCTGACAAGTTCCAAGATACTTTTCTTAAAATTGAAGCAAACCCAATTAAACTATGCCTATATCAAGATGCTTCCAATAGTTTAGAAGTTAGCCGCAGCAATTAAAACGTCATCCATCACCCTGCTACGCGACTACCTCCTTTTTCAGATTCCTCACGACCAATGGAATTAACTTTGTGAAACCGGAGATTCATGCTCAAAGACAAAAAGGTAATTATAAAAAAGAAGTATAATGACATAGAATTAATTAGAAGGGAATGGAGAAGGGTGTAGTGGGGTTCCTAGTTCGTGGCCTAAACTTGAGAAGTGCCTGGACGCAAAGGCATTTAGCATCTTACCCTACTCCTTGCTGTTGGGATCAGATTCAATTCGGCCCATCAACTTTCACTACGCTGCTTGGATTGGGAATCTAGCTTTGTGGTCTAGGCACACCACTGTGTGTACCCATAGTTAGATTTGATTTCACCAATATATTCTTCATTTTTTATGGGCTAGAGCATAGTGTTTGCAGCTTAATTAATTATGTGGGTGAAACTCCAAGGGACATTATTGATAAAAGAAGTGGGAAAGGGCAGTTGTGAGGTGCCTTCAACAACCTAATAAAGGCGCTTATTAAACAAGAACAAGATGATAGGTTGCATTCATTGTTATCATACAGCATTTTAATTTTAAGATAGGCTTAGTTCATCGAAAATACGTAGATTAAATCAATACTCATTCTTTATGAATAATAAATCAAACTTATCTAAAAAGATCTCGTTGGTATAATTTGATGATGCAGAGAGGGAAATTGATAGATAACGAGGATCAATGGGAAGGAATCCGTATTGATTGCATTGGCAATTTCAAGAGCAAATAGAACAGAAAAATGCTGTATTGGACCTCCCCACGACATGGACTTGGGAGGGCATAGAATGCATAATCTATTTATTACAAAGTCGGCAAAAATGTTGGTGAGAAACCCAAAAAGAAGAGGACGCGTTCAAACTTCAGACACGCATGTAGAGGCGTGGTGTTCTTCAACGTTTCGAGGTTGGAAGAGAAAGAAACAAATGAATATTAAACATGCTTGTTGTCGCGGTGCATTATTATTAATCCATCATTATCCCCGTTGACTTACCCCCTTACGTACCAAAATGCAGAAAAGTCCCACACCGATTAGTCGCTCGTGACTCATCTCCTGTAGCTCTGCATATATGCAACTACTAAAGATGATTAGGAATGAATTCATGGTTGGAGTTTTGAATAGTCTCTAAATCTGAATTTTCGTAATTTTATTGTAAAATAAAAATAATACTTAGAAATTTCTCAAATGCGTGTGATCATATTTTATGGAAGTATATTTTATATTTCTAGGAACAAGTAACGTGCAAATATTTTGATTACTTGTTCACGTCATGTAACAATACACGAATATAAAATTTCAGAGATTTTAAGCTTTTTAGTTGTTACTTTGTTGGATATTTTATGTATGATTTCAATGGTTTTTCTTGTTATATTAAATTACTAACGCTTGTAAGTTTCATTAATATAGTTGGAGTAAAAAAATTGGTATAGTTGGAGGAGAAAATTATGCCACCCATATTCTTAAATAAGTTACTGATATGGTTATGGGTGAAATATATTAAAGCCTCAATATTTAATTCTGTTACGGCAAAGAATGCTTCATCCAATAAGCCTAATTACAATTTTCTTAGCAAATTTACAATAGAATTAGGAATTAAATCACCAATAATATAATCTTTGGAACAATATGTGACTCACGCTAATATACAGTTTCATTCACATTTGTTGTCAAAACTTTGCACACAAAGTAAAACATTGAAACAACCGACATTGCTAAAAGTTTATAATATTAATATAAACAACTTAACTAAAAGCCTCTATTTTGCCAACTATTTGACACCTCAATGTAAACAAAAAAAAAAAGGAAAAGAAATTGAAAAGGACAAATTTAGGTTTGGTGGTAATTTTTTTGGTTATCACGATTAGAATTATTGTTGAATTCTGTTCGGATATTTTTTTAGGCGTTTTCAAAAGTGTACTTCACTGTATTAATTACTTTGTTTAAAAATTTAATCTCAGAATTTTTTAAAAAAGATTTATCTTTTTTTATTTTAATAAATAAAGTAAAGTTTTTTTTTTGGGAATATATGTGGTGGGTGGTTAGAAGGCCTTAAAATGGAGTTGGAAACAAGAGGGGGCAACGTGGTACACATGGTGATCACAGTAAGGGGGGCATGCTTGTTGACCCAAAGCAGAAAGTTTTTGAGCTCACATTGATTTGTTGGTTGGCTGGACGTCACGTACACGTTTGTGAACCCTCTAACTAAAGCAATTCCATTCCATTCTCCAAGTCAATAATGATTCCCAGTCTTAGACTCACACTTGAATTAGGATTCTTTCTCTCTCTCTCTCTCTCTCTCTCTCTCCCTGAGTCTGAATTTAATAAAAATAAATTATTTTAAGAAAATCTTTATTATTCAAATTATTTAAAAAAACAAAAAAATTATATTAAAAAATAAACAAATTTTTACAAATAATTTCGATAATCAACATTTGCTTAAAATAATTCATTTTCTTTGTAAAATTGAGACAATCTAAACCATTCACACTTTTTTTGGTTTTTCTTTTTAAATTAAAAATTAATTTATTTTTCGAATTTAGCAGACTATAAAATATCTAAAATAATTTTCTTACTACCCAATTTTGAAAAATTTACATTGAACAAGCAACTGTCCTTTGGCCTCTGTCAATTGCTATCTATAAATTAAACGAGCCTACCTATCTCTGTCCTCACAGCCCAAGGCCAGCCCAACGCCACAAACCCTTTAACGTGTTCCCTTCTCTCTCTTCTGTGTGTTCCTCAAAACATGGGTTTCCCCTGATTCAACCTAAATCTCAGACAACTCCCTCCTAAAATAATCTGAGGTTGTGGGTGACATTCTTAGAGATGGAGAAGCTCCCAAGCTTTGCCGTCAATGGAGGCATCAAATTGCCTATTGGGTACAGGTTCTGTCCCACCGATGAAGAGCTTGTCATTCACTACCTCAAGAGGAAGGCCTTTGCTCACCCATTACCCGCTTCTGTCATTCCTGACTTCGATGTCTTCAGCATCGAGCCTTGGGAACTCCCAGGTTGGTGAATCTTCTATTCTTGCAAAGCTTATTGAGTCTTGACCCTTTGTTTTGCTTTTGTTTTTATGGCTAAAACTAAAGCATAAAAATTAACAATGTCTAACCAAAAACTCAAAATTTTTATGCTTTTCTCTTGTTCAGGGAGTTACATAAATTGGTCTGTTGAATTTAATTTCGTCTTTTGGTGATTGTAGGTGTCGGTGATTCCAAAGAAAAGAGGTATTTTTTTAGCCATAGAAAGGACCATGTTCGTGGAAACGTTAGCAAGAGAGCTGCTGGTTCTGGGTACTGGAAAACTATAGGCAAAGACAAACAAGTTATTGCTTCTGAGAGCAACCAAGCGGTTGGGATGAGGAAAACTCTGGTTTTTTGTGAAGGGAAACGTTCCCATGAGACCAGAACTCAGTGGGTCATGCATGAATTGCGCCTTCCTCCCTCTGAAGCACCTTCCTGCCCGTTATTTCAGGTAAATAATACAAGTGTAGAACAGTTACCATTATATAAAAAAAGAATTAACAGATTTAGATTAATGCCCTTTGTATATGGTTCATTTCGTCTGGTTTATCAGTATTTGACTTGTCAATTTTGAACTCAAATTTAGATGACAGTCGCAGACTGGGCTGTGTATCGCATATTCCAGAAAAGGAAGCTTAAGAGAAAAGGGTCTAAGGGGCAAGTCTCTAACATAAGGAAAGTTCAGAGAGTAGAGGAGATTAAACCCAGTTTCATAGATTTCACAGTGGAATATGGGAGTGACACAAGTCCTCCCCCGCCTAGTTCCCCATCTTTAAGCGAAGGCAGTGAAATGGCCTCTAACAAGCTAGATTAGGAGAAGTTGAGGAGCTTGCATTAATTAGATTTTCTTTATTAGTATAAAGAGTCACTGAGAAATCTATAGAGAACTCTGTATCTTTCAGACTACTATTTTGCCAGAAATGAAAAACGGCATATGGGCATTTGTTTTATGTAAGAGCACCAACAACTGAGTTTATTAATAGTATTCTGCACTAATTTGCTTTATTAATTTGTTATGATTATAGTGGAAGATCATTCAGAATATTTATGGTTGCTCTGAACGTAAGCTTTTATTATCAAAAAGGCAAATGATTTTTTAGGGAAAAGATGATCTAAAGTATAATAATAAATCCAAGGAATAGATACAAAAGGTAGGCATCCGAAGAAAGAAGGGAAGAGGGTTCTGTATTATCTAATCATGACCTTTATGAAAATAAGAGATGCCTTGTGCGTTAGTGAGTTCACAGACATGACCACAAACATGGTGGTGCTTACTGCTTAAGCGCCTTGACAGCATCTTCACACGGGCCTTGATTCCATTTCCACTTCTTGTGATAGGAGAACTCCATCCTCCATTCAAGAAATGCCTCCTTTCACAATCTAAAGGAAAATTAAAAAAAGATTCCTTTTAGTAGAAATGAGAGTTATAGGACTATAAAGTGAAATTTTTTTACTTTTACTTTTGTCTTTTGGTTTGAGAATAAAGGAGGAACAGAAAAAGAGGTAAATTACACTTTTATTCTCTAAAAATTGTCTAAATTACATTACTTTCTCTAATATTTTAAAAATTTATACTTTCTTTTTTAAAAATTAGAAAACGTGCTGCATTAATTTCTCTCGTAACAAAATGTAAGCTATAATTAGATTTTTTGTCACAATATTTTTATCTTTATTATTTAATAATATAACAAGTTTTAAATATATATTTAAGTAATATATAAAAGTAGCCAATTTTTTAAATTTAAAATAAATTAAATTTATAGTCTTCATTAATACAAGTAAATAATATTAAAATAAAGTTTTAAAAAATATTTTGAGTAAGTTATATTTTTAACAAAAGAAATCAATAATATTATTCTAATATTAGGAGAATTTGTGTATATGTTTATAAAATAGAAGAGATAGCTTTGTAATTCAAGCATGGAGGAGAAAATAGTTTACTCAAAAAAAAAATATGATTTTTCATTTTGATATATAATTTTTTTTCTTGTCATGAATAAGACGAAAACGGAGCATAATTGATGCTTATATATATTACTTGATCTTTGTATTTCGCAGTATTTTCATAAATTAAAGAAATAAGAACATGTTAAGCCATATATGCATATATGTTAAATAGGTTTTTTCCTTGTATTTCTTTAGCTAATCCATTCCGTATCCAAAAACACACATTATATTACAAGCTATAAAACAAATATTCAAATATTCGATATGATTGAGTGCATTTGAATTATAAAACTTAATGCTAAATGAGGTGGGGAATGAAACAAGGCACAAAAACAGAAGCTTGGTGCTGGTTGAGTTGGGGAAGGGAGCAAGCAACAAAAGGAATTCTATAAGTATATAGGATGCTTTCAAGCCTGGATAACGCAACCTCTCGTGACGGTTGAGAATAGGATTCTTTTTATCAATAATGCATAATCTGTTGACGTCTTAGCAAAAATTATTTTGATGCTGAAAGTATAGAATATAATAGTAACCAACAAAAAGAAATCACGGATATATGTTTACAAAAACATATATAATGCCAATGGGAATATTGCAAGTAGGCAAACTCCAAGAATCCATTACTTTCTTGCAGTTGGATCTTGTTCCTCCTAGCGGTGGCGTTGGACCACATTATGATAGCTATTTATGGTTATTATTTAGCAATTAGGCTTCATATATTGTTAAAAAGAATATTGCATCACAGTTTTTTTTTAAATTATTATCTGGCCAAAAATTATAATTACAGTTCGAATTGATCACGTAATCAACTTCTAATATAGGAACACATTTATCCCTTGGTTTAAATTTTTATGATCCATTAGAATTTAATGTCTCTCTCTCTCTCTCTCTCTCTCACACACACACACACACATATATATATATATATATATATAGTATAAAGTAGTTACTATTTAGAAAAGGATTTTACTTTAAATATATGTTGACATGAAGGATGAAATACCAGAATTCAACCTATATTCACGGATTATATATATAGATGAAAAATAGTTGAAATATAAATTTGATAAGCAATTTTTAGTAAGTTTAACGCAAAAATGATTCAATTAACATTTTTATATTAAATATCCGTTGTTATTTTAAAAAATATAAATCCCCGTAAGCAAAACTTTAATACATGATAAATAATAAAACTAAAGATACTTGGAAACATTAAGATTTTCATGAAGAGTACGTATAGCAAGAAAAAACAAAGAAAGAGAAGGGAACATGTTTGAGGTAGCAAGGGTGGGAACATGGCACGAGGAAATGAGACGCCGACCACAGTTTGTTGCAGCGGAGGACTGTAGAATCTTGCTTTTGTCCTGGGAGCTTCTTCATCACTGCTGAAATTCTCCACCTTTCTTTACTGTGATGCGAGTGGAGAACGTACGTAGGCTGAGATTGCTGACTTTTAGGGCCAAAAATGTCAATGAAGCATACCTCTTCTCACAAACATATCTACCATGGTTCTTTTGTATCCTTCTCAGCCCATGAGTGCGATTTGACTGTCATCCGTATCCTTTCAAGACAAGTCATCTAAAGAGTAGCACGCTAAGTTACTTCTAGATTGAATAATGTGGTCCGTCATTTGTGTGAAATTAACTCGATGAGGTGCCAAACATATGGAGGGTTTGACTATTGTTTATAGGAAAACAGGTATCTAAAATGAAGTAATGAGCAAAGCTCCAAATACATCTAGTCAAATGGCTTCTTTCACGGGGCATAATTTTTATGTGATTTTGTAAAACGAAATGAAAATGAAATTGGGAACTTGCTCTAAAATTGTTAATTTGTTTCAGCATTTTCCTGTTGTTCTTTCTTCTCGTATTCAGTTGTGTGTTGTTGTTAGATTGGAAGAGACAATGAGATAGAGAGAGAATGAAAGGGAACAGGTAATATGTAAGAAGAAACCAGCAAAATCTTTAAATGGATAATGGCAACCAGAAGACAATCTAATTGGATAACTTTTGTTATAATTATTGTTATTAAAATTACGAGTTAACTTTTTGATTTTAATAAACTTAAATTTTTATTTATAAAAATTATGTTACCTCATTTATAAATTTAAATTTAATATAAATTTAGTTTAATTTATTTTTGACTTAATTGAATTTGATGAGTAATTATATAATTGAATTAAATTGAATTTAAAAAAATAAAAACTTTTAAATCGAATACAATTCAATAAAGAAATATACAAAAATAATATTTATATATAAATTTAATTAAAAATTTTATATTAAGAAATATAAATTATGAAATATAAATAATTTAAAAAAAATAATCTAATTTAAATTGTATTTAAATAATTTTTATATATATATAATATTTTATATATAATTATTAATAAATATAAATTCTTATACATTTATATTATGAGTTTATATTATAATTTTTTTTTTTATAAATTTATTTAAATTTACAAATTTGACCACTTGGTTCGAACCTTAATCGTAACAGTAAACCTGGTGGCGTCTCTCGTTTTGTCTCTGTACCAACGGAATTTCGTTCCCCTCTATACCTTCTTCCCTCCCAATTCCATACCAGCCTTGCCATCAAGGCCCTGTCCTCCTTCTTCTGCTCCATCATGGGTTGCGGCATATCAACTAAACTGGACCTAGAAGATGCAACTCGCAGCCGTCGACGCATGATTGTTCGCCCCATTACAGACATCAATTCACCCGCGAGCAAGAATCTCGACCATGGCGGCAATGACAGTGTCCGACGAAGCCGGAAAAGTGTTTCATCACAGGGGAAGGACGTGAAGCAAGTGGGTGATCCAGAAGGAGAGAAGGAGCATGGAGAGAAAGAGGAAGAGGGTTATCATAATCAAATCCTCTTTGTTCCGGGGTCCCCAAGTTTCAAGGATTACTGCATTGCCTCCTCCGACTCAAGGGATCAAAGTTTTAGTGACAACTTCAATGACACCGACTCTGCTTACACTTACAGCACTAAGAATGGGGGTCAGTTTTACTTCTCCCTTGTATTTTATAAAATTCGCAATGGATTCTAATGGGGTTTCTTTATATGCAGGTGATGAGGAATCAACAAAGGGTTATGGTAATAATAAGCCAGAGGAAAGCAAGGTCTGATATTCATGGTGGTTCTTGTTTTGTTTAGTTTAGATTATACCTTATTGCTCAAACTTCTTTGTTTCTATACCTTTTTGTCAGGAATGTAAGAAGAAAGGGAGAAGAGGTCTAGGATTTAGGAATGTTATACACAGGCGGATGCCCAGAAAGAAGAGGAATCTTCTCAACTTTGGATGCTACACTAGCCATGCATCCTACGATGATATTGCTCTCAACAAGGTGGTTGGAAAAACTGCATGACAAACCAAACATCCATTCCATTTTTATCTGTCTTTCAAATGTTGTATCCTTGAAGAAGCAGGATTATTGTTCCTCTCTGATATCGCATTTTGGTTAGGTGCAAAAGAAAATTTCATATTGTCAAAGACCAAATAAAATGTGAATACAATGCAAAATTAATTTGTTTCCGTTCCCCTTTGAAGCAGCATTTCTGATTGCTTTTTCCCGAAGCTCTTTCCTCATATTTCTCTTTATACGAGCAGAATGATTCATTTCTTGCCATAGAAATCTTACCTCATGTTTTATCATCGTTTTCTATGTTGATATTTGGCTCG
This sequence comes from Erythrophleum ivorense, assembly GCA_026724425.1. Taxonomy (NCBI): domain Eukaryota; kingdom Viridiplantae; phylum Streptophyta; class Magnoliopsida; order Fabales; family Fabaceae; genus Erythrophleum; species Erythrophleum ivorense. The sequence continues at coordinate 50,345 of JAIUCV010000145.1, forward strand.
AAGCTTCAAAATCCATATCAATGTTCGGGTCATTTTCTAATATTATGAGTTTGTAAACAACTACTCCGCAAGACATAAATATTCTGAGTCCTAATCCGAATAGCCACAAAGAGTCACGAAAGAAGATGACGACATTAAAAGCAGAAATGTATCACTTTCGTTCATAGAATTACCGGACAAAACTGGTATCCAAGACAGATGGACTTAATTAACCAATAATAATAAAAAGCCTCTTGATGGCTTCATCCTGAACTTCATTGACAGATATAATCAAAAGGGTTGCCTTCTATTTTCTGTCAAATATTTCTCGGAAACTTGTTGGGTTACATAACATGGTTTGAACGACCCCATAAGAAAGTGTTTTCTTTTTCTTCTGTAGAAAGAAGAGAATATTTCTGCATTATTACAGGCTCTTCAGCCAAAAAAAAAAAAAAAACGTGACCATTGTCGTTGATAAGGAAATAGTACAACAGAAGATTTTCCTGTTTTACCACTAGCAGAAAATGAAAGAAGAGAGCAGAGTTGCGTGCCCGGCACCTATCTATCTGTCTAGGCTTGAGTTGAATGTGTCAAGGAGAGTATAAACATTTGGCCGCATTTGAAAATTGTTGCTCCTCTTTGATTTCCATCACCCATCATCCTCCTTCCTTCGAAATCAAGCAATACTCTTTTTGACCCAATCCACACCTTTTCAATTTTCAAACTTCCAATATCCCGAAACACCCATCTCCCATTAAACCAAAAAACATAACTTATCATCAACACGTCTCATGCTATGTCTTCAAATTTTAAGCATAGTCGATTTATAATTCATAGAATTAGATTTAAGTGTAATTTTTATATTTTTGTTATGAAAATTTTTTAATAAAATATGACAATGATTTTTTAATAATATTATAATAAGTATACATTTTAATTAAAGAACTATATAATTATCTGTAAAAAATTATATATTTATTATGATATTATTAAAAAATTATACACTTATCGTATTTTAATTGTAAAATCTTGTAATAAAAGTATAAAAAATTACATATAATTTTTTTAAAATTTATATTACTTGAATGTGCATTATGTAATATCTAAAATTTTTTGCCATTTCGTAATGGAAATCTCCGGGCACGAAAGAAAAAGCAAAATGTAATATTGTTTTTGAAGTTTCCAGTTTTAAATTAATACAGCAGGATATAAGGAGGAAGATGCAATCTTCTTTTCCAAATATTGAACCGTCTTAATAAGGAAATTTTCTCTGTAAGTAACACTTTGAGCAATGACAAGCAAGCAATACCTGGCATGCCTTGTAGTTCCTAAAAGCCTCATAATACCGGGCAAGGCAAACCATGTTACTGTATGTGATTTCCAAGAACAAGCTGGCCTAAGGAGACCAGCATCCAGATGCTTGAAATGCCGGTATATTTTAACACTATATTAAAATATGAATATACAATTCCTTAGAAATTTAAATATGTACATTTTTGGGCCCGTCATTTATGATTCAAATGATTTTTGTCATACAATTTGAAGTCTTCCCAATCTGTGGTAATACTTTAGATATTTTCCAAGACATATGGAATATCCCCATATTTAATTAGCTGCAAGCTGGTTGTTCAATCACTACTAATTCTACCTAAACCCTTCCAATTGAATGAAATGTCCAGTCAGACATTTTACACAGTGGGCCAACTGTATTTGCATGCCAAGATCTTCCTAGAAGATTTTTTTCTTTTCTTTTCTCTACTTTTGACTGGCCATGAAATAAAAATATATTTATCTACTGACTTTGATTTTGTATAATGTATGTCATCGCAGAAACCAGTTTCCAAAGCGTGTAAAATTTATGTACAAAAGCCTTTTCAGAAAAGAAAGGGATGAAAGAGTAAAATGCTTTTTTTTTTAAAAAAATAATTTTAAGGACGCACTTAAACGTTGCTACAATTTAATTATGATTTTATTTCAGAACTATTTTCAAAGTCAAGCTTTTCATTAATCAATTTATTTTCCAAACTTACAACTCCATCTTAAAAATGTACAACAAAGTTTCACAAAATTTAGTGAGAAACATTAATATACACTCCACGAAATTCCAAATTAAACTGTTGCAACATTAATTAATTTTGGAGCTTATATTTTGTAATTGGATGGATTCCACTGATAGATATTTGTTTTCATTATTATGATTGAGAAAAATAGAAGAAGGGCAAAAGTGTCAAAGGGTGGAGGAATATCTGACTCATCCACAGGCAGTCAAAAGGGCACAGTTTTTGGTTCTAGAACCCCTTCTTTCTTTGTCTAATCATGTATCTCACCTTTGACTCTTTCATTGGTATAGTCAAAAGCTCACCGCACTCGACACCGACGTGTCACTCCCCTTGACCAATCCTACATTGCCACGTCACAACCTCATGACGGCAGGGAAGTTCCCATTTCCTTCCTACGCGCGCTCGTATGGAATTGTTGTTCCAAGTAATTAAGAAAGAACCCCCAAGGTATCTCTGACCTCTCAATAGTGTAGCGTACTGTATGTACTGCACTTTAAAACGAATCTTACAACGTCTGACCAAATTCAATGCCCATACTCGCCTCGTTCAGCGTCCACGTGTCACTTCCTTCTTCCTTAGTGGAATTACCAAATTACCCATTTGCCACACGTGTCAGCTTGATGAACACGTGGTTTCTCGCCTTGGGAGCATAACGTTAACAGTGCGTTTGGATCGAGAGAAAAGTGGAGAGAAGGGGAAGGAGGGGGAGGAAAACGAAATTTTCCCCCATTTGGTTCGGAGAGAAAACTGGGGAGAAGAGAAAAAATGGAGAGAAAAGTACGGTGAGTTCCAGGTGTTTTTTTTCTCTCCGAAATGGAGAGATTGGAGGGAAAAACGGGAGCGTCACTGCGTAAGGATTTAAATATATATATTTAATAAAATTTTTAAAATATTTTAATTAGTTAATTAAAAAATTAATTTTATAATTAATTTTGATTATTAAATTAATTAATATATTTTACAAAATAATAATATTTTATAATATAAAAATTAATATATGATATATAATTTTAAAAAACAAAAAAAATTCCGACTGCATTGCAGTCGGAAATTTTTGTATCTCCGACTGCAATGCAGTCGGACAATGCTGTCCGACTGCATATTGGTCTCAGCAATGTCCGACTGCATTGCAGTCGGACAGCATTGTCCGACTGCAATGCAGTCGGACACACATATATATATATGCGTTGCATCAGGCAACGCATATATATATATATTATATTATATATTATATATTATATATATTATATTATAATATAATATTTATTATATTTTATATTTAAATTAATTAATATATATTAAAATAATATTAAAATTTATAATTTTAAAATAATAATTTATAAATATTTTTTATAAAATAAATTTAATTAATTTAAAAAATAAAGTATTTTTAAATTATTTTTAAAATTTAAATATAAATTTTTTATTAAAATTTTTTGTTTTATTCAAAAAATAATTTTTTGAATTAATTTTTATATCTTTTATTATTCTTATTTTTTAAAAATATATATATATATATAAAAATTTAAAATAATAACAAATTATTATTACATTAAATTAATATATATATATATATATATATTTATACGTTTTCTCTCCCTCCAATTCTCCCTCCATCCAAACGCATGGGGAATTCTTAATTTTCTCTTCTCTCGCCTCTTCTCCTCTCTTTTCTCTCCCTCTCCTTTCCTCTTCCCTCATCCAAACAAAGCGTAAGGGATGCCTCCTTCCGCCTTCCGCTTTTCCCCCTCATGCTGTATAATTCCGTCATTCTCTCCGTTTTCGCATTTCGCATCTCTCTGATCTGTTTCTGATGGTTTTGACCCGAGTGAGCAAGCTTCTGCTTCTTCATTGTCGTTGAAGCTATGGAGTTGATTTCCACGTCGGGATTCGAAGGCGAGATTCTGTTTTATTTTCCCGGGCTGTGAATTGCTAAGAAGACCAAGAGGCGTCGATTTTCTTACTTCTCAGTGTCGCTGCGTCTTTGCATCGTGTTGAGTCATTGCGTTAGGGTTTCTGGAAAATGAAGTCCTCGCTGAGCTTGTTGAGGCGAATTGCACTTCACAAGAGCGTTGGCAAGGAGAAGACGGACTTTCAGCCCTTGGTGACGTTGGATGAGCTCGCTCAGGCTGCCAAGGTACTTGTGCAACTTGTCCCTCCTTTCGGTTTAAAGTTTCGTTGAGTTGCCAAGTGTGTTCTCACAGGCCAGCGACCTCTAACTCAAAATAATCATTGTTAAAATGCAACCAAATAAAGAAAGAAAAAACACTTTCACAGAAGAGTTAGCATTTTGAGTTCAATAGTTATAGTTATTAATCTCCAGAGCAGATTTAGGAGATAATAATTTTCTCATGGTCGATACAAATTTCGGGAAGTTTACATGGTCGATAATAAATTCCTCTATACGGATAACTAATTCGAAGGTTATTGTTCTTGAAGATTTATTCATACGCCTGTTCAGTTGCAGCTTAGAATTGCCTGTTTCGAACATGATTGATGACACATAAACAAGATTGAAGAATTTTGTGGTTTCACCCGATTACTAAAAAGAAGATATTTATAATGGGTTTACCTTCATTTATTCTTGATCGGTAAGTTAAAATCCATATTTTGTTGTGAACTTAGTCGTGTTTCGAATATTAAACTCACCATTAGTAGCAAGTCTCCGTGAAAAATCATCTTTAAATGTTAATCTTATAGTCTGCGCGGAGAGTAGAATATAGATCGGTGATCTCTCCTCCCTAATAGAGTCTCTTGAATTGATAAAGAGGAATTGTTTGCTCTAAAAAAACATAGCTAATGTGTTTTAGAATTCAGATGCAAAATTTTCTTTTGAATGGTGCCTTTATACTCTCATGCCCAATTACTGATCTCATGATTGCATTGTAAAAAATGAGTGTGATAATGGAAATTTAGTGGTTTTTATTACTTTTATCCATGCTGGCGTTCACAAAATGTTTATTCTCTCCTTTTCTCTCTGGCTTCATTATTTTGAACATTCTAGGTTTCCTTCTCCACTTTGCAGGACATGCAAGAGATGAGAAATTGCTATGATTGCTTGCTTTCTGCTGCTGCTGCAACAGCAAACAGCGCCTATGGTAAACATTCTTCACTCATCTTCAAAAATCAGTTAATAGGTCATATTCTCTTCCTTTTTTTCCCTCATATAATAATGACTTCAAAAAATTTAGGATCCAGAATTAGATGTATATTTCCCCTTGCCATAATCCTTTACGGTCTTCTGCCCCATAGTGTAGCCTTGCCATTCACATCCAATATGGGAGATCAGCTCATAACGATTTACTTGAGTATACCAGACTTGAGCACGCATTCTTATTGAATTTGTGTGTTGTGACTACTGTTTTAAATTAATAACAGTGGGAAGCATGGAGATGTTTGAAAACAATAAAGTTTTAAAAGTTAGACCAGTTATTGAATTGGGATAAAAAATGGATCACGGTTCAATAGTTTGATTATGATCGAATTCTTTTTTACTATATATTAGAAAATATAAATATATAAAATATTTTACGATTAAATTAATATATAAAAAAGGGCGGCCCAATGCACGAGGCTCCCACTAGGTGGGGTCTAGGGAGGGTAGATGTACGCAGCCTTACTCCTGTTTTTTATAGAGAGGCTGTTTTCAGTTCGAACCCGTGGCCTCCAAGTTACTCAGCGGCAACCTTACCGTTGCGCCAAGGCTCGCCCTCAAAATAAATATGAAAATTAATATATATTATAGAAAAATATTTAAAATAAATATAGATGTTTAATAATATGAAATTAGCTAAAGTATTTTGCATATAACATCAAATCTCTGTGAAATGAGTTGAGAGGAGTTCATTGAACGTTATGAATTCTTATCACAAAATACCAAAATGTTGATTTGGACAGAAAATTGAAAAACCAATATAGAACTGGTTTGATGCCAAAACTAGTTAGTTTGGCCAGTTCTTGACCAGTTTTGACAGTTGAATGGGCTGGAGCTACTTTCTAGTCAAATTGTCCAGTCCAATCTGATTTTTTAATCATTGGAAAATGATGAACTCTCTAGAATACTCTTTTTCTTGCCCACTGTACAGTCTAATGTCTAGACTAAAATTTCTTACCTTATCTCCGGGCTACCTGTTCAAATGTGTGAAGTTGTTTTGTCAGATTTGTTTAATGATGCAAGGTTTGTTGAGATTATCCTACTGTAGCAGTTCCTCATGCTACTTGTGTGTCCAGAATTCTCAGAGTCACTGCGGGAAATGGGTACTTGTCTATTGGAGAAAACTTCAGTTAATGATGATGAAGAAAGTGGTGAGTGGGTAAACATTTCATGACTCCCCTCTTTAAGAAACCTAGCCTCATGCTAGTTATTTCAAGCTATGTGTAGTTGCTGCTAAAGATGGTAAAAATGGTTTGCAGGTAAAATTTTGGGGATGCTTGGAAGAGTGCAGCTTGAACTTCAAAAACTTATTGATAGTTATGTGAGTCTTTGTTTGGGTGCAAGCTTTTGCATGCTTTGCTCTTGTTTAGCCATAGTGCATTTACATGAGCTTTGTCTTGATTCTGTGCTTTATGTGCCTCAGCGTTCTCACATAATATTGACAATAACAAACCCATCAGAGTCTCTTCTCAATGAACTGCGAACTGTTGAGGTTTGTTTAAGCACTTCTCTATTTGTTAGTTTTCCCCCCTCCTAAACAGTTTGGTATGGAAGCAACTGCTCTATTAGGTTAGTGTAATTATATGTATACTCTCACTGTTTCCCTTTTTCAAGCTAATTTATTTAATGTGGGATAGACAAATAATTAAGCATAATGTATTAGGCTTAAATTGATGCATGCCATATATCATGATTTGGGGTGTTTGCTGCTAATATCTCATCCTATCCCTTTATTAACATAAACAAGGTCGATAATATTCGTTATTGATTATCTCTGCTTCTGATTGGATGGATATACATTTCCCTCCATATGTAACATTGGAATAAGTTGCTTTGGTTTCTCAGTCATTTTCCTTCTTTTTATAAACATGTAGTTCTTTCTATGTGAAATTTGTTAACTTTTAAGAAGTGATTGCCCTCTCATACGGGGAAGCCCATGCCATATTGTACATTTATACTTCATAACGGCAAGTTTTAGTGTGCTTTAATTGTTACGCTCATTCCACATTCACATAAATATTGGGCACTCTTAAGCAAGCTTCTATTCAGGTTGAGTCATCAAGTAGACTCGGGTTATGCTGTTACACCCTCAAAAGTTGTTAGGCTTTGCCTACTTCAAAAGATTGTTATGGAAGAACGGAGGCAAACTTCCTTCTCTAATATGTTTAAAAGCTGTTGTTTATAATAGGATTATGGATTAAACTTTACGTGTATATTATAAAATGTTTATCAATAATGAACCAGAATACAATTTATACTTCATAATAGTAAGAATACTTGATACTTTATTGTTTATACATGAACAGCAAATATTTTACTTGTCCATTCCTTAGACATGAGAAATTCTTCCTTGTTGATGTCTTTTTGAACCATATAGTTGTTGCCTTGTCAAAAACTCTGGTCATCACTTTTCAAATACGTTGAGCTTTCTGGCATATAATTTTAGTGTTGAAATGTCTTGTTGCTACTTCTCAATATCCTTTTGTTCCTGATGCAGGACATGAAGCGGCATTGTGATGAGAAAAGGTCTGTACTTTTCTATGCTAAGTGCTAATTTTCTTCACATTATATGAATGTTTCCTGAGCCTGGTGCATTGTTTTCAGAGATGTTTATGAATACATGATTTCCCAACATAAAGATAAAGGAAGGTCAAAAAGTGGTAAGGGTGAACATATCACTTTACAACAGTTGCAAGCAGCTCATGATGAATACAGAGAAGAAGCAACGCTCTGTGCTTTTCGGTTGAAATCTCTAAAGCAAGGGCAGTCCCGAAGTTTACTAACACAAGCAGCTCGACACCATGCAGCTCAGGTTTTCTTTTGGCTTATTACGTTTCACATCTAATCTTTAGTGCTGCTTCTTAGCTGAATGTTGATGTATCTTTTTCGATTATATTGCTTCAATTATAGTTGAATTTCTTTCGGAAGGGACTTAAATCTCTTGAGACTGTTGAGCCCCATATTAGGCTGATTACCGAACAGCAACATATTGATTACCAATTCAGTGGACTTGAAGAAGATGATTATGGTGATGGTGAGAATGACCATAATGCAAATGAAGGGGGTGAATTGAGTTTTGACTATAGATCAAATAAGCAGGGGCCTGATGTTTTTTCCACATCACAGAACTCAACAGAGGTTAGGAACTTATGTGACTTGTTTGGTTGTTATGCCCAGGTGGATATTGAAGTTGTTCATGCGATACTGGTTATTTGCATTCTTCAATTGGCAGAAGCATGTTACTGTTGTCATTTTGTACTTTGTTTGCATATATACTTTGCCCCATATGCACTTCCCATATCATGATATTTTTAAAGGGAATTTAACTAATTAATTCATCTTATCATAATCACTGGTGGGTTTTCCCAGGTGGAGGAGTCAACTTGTTCATATCTCCGTGCTTCATCCTCAAAAACTGCAGAGGTGCTATTCATTATTTATCAAATATTTTATTTGAATCTTACGCCTTGTATGGAACTGTCCTGCTCTAGACATAGATTGTAATATAAATTTAAACATGTTTCTAAATTGCCCTCATATGCTCTGAATTATCAGATAAAACCTATGTTAGCAATGTTGATGTGACATTATCACAATGATTGTTGAAATTCTCATTTTTGCCATGTTGGTGAAGAGGGTTCCAACATTTGACATAAGTTATCTTTTAAAACCAGGTAGATCTAAGAGTCTCAAGTAAAGAACCCAGAGTCAGCAGCTATTCAGATTCAATTATTGCAGAAAAGAATTTTGACCCAGCTGAAAAAGTGAGACAACTCCTAACGTCATCTTCAGCGAAGTCTAATACCTATGTACTTCCTACACCTGTCGACATAAAAGAAACAAATACTGTGAAAACAAGCAGCTCAGCCCCCCGCACAAGTGCAAGTGGACGATCACACAATTTGTGGCATTCTTCCCCACTGGTTGAAGAAAAGAATGAGAAACATTTTATTGATGGTAAATTGTGTGAACTAACTATCCCTAAAGCTCAGTCTGATCTCAAAGAAATCAACATCCACAATACCTCCACTCAGCTACCGCGCCCTTTGAGGGAGGGATCGTTATCTCAACAAGTTGATGTTTTTAACATATCTGATACTGAGAAAATCAAAAGACAGGCTTTTTCAGGTCCATTGCCTAGTAAACCACTGTCAATAAAACCTGCTTTATCTGCCAGCTTTTTAGGATCAACTGATTTAGCATCTGGAGTTCTTTCTCGATTACCAATGCCTCAGCTTTCATCTCCAAAAGCATCTCCTAGTGCTTCACCTCCCCTTGTTTCTTCACCAGGGATAAGTGAGCTCCATGAGCTTCCTAGACCCCCGGATAATCAATCCACCAGACCAATGAAATCTTGTCAGATAGGTCACTCTGCCCCATTGGCTTTGAGAAATCAAGAGCATTCTCTAACAAATAAATTTCCTTCAAGTGCAGCATCCCCACTTCCGACTCCACCTTTACTTGTCGCACGTAGTCTTTCTATACCCTCTAGCAGCCAGAGAGCAATGACATTACATGCTGCAAAAATTTTGAATGCTCCCCAAGTTCCGCAGAGGGCTGAAGAAGTTGCATCACCTCCATTAACACCTATATCCCTCTCAGATATCAAAAGAGTACCAAGTATATCTGACCTAGCCTCTCATTCCAGTGGAATTCAGGGTAAGATACTGCGTTTAAATGTTGTTGTCAGTAGTGGTTATTGTTTTAGAATAACTTTTTGAAGCGATACATAATGCTTATATAGTTTGTTTCCATTATTCTTGGACAAATATAAATAGGGACCACTCATGTTTAGACCACTAAAGGCTATGATCGACTGCTGCAACCCAAGCCTTAAATATGTGACCACAAAATATTCCCGATATAAATATCAAATAATATACTCCATTTGAAAATAGCTGTTGTGTTGTGTATACAAGCTTCTGTGACTAATTGAGGTGAAAATTATGTTTCTTATAGTTTTGGTTAAATTTTGCTGAATCTTCTGGATATGTAATCCAAAATGATAAGTCAACTGGAGACAAAATATAAATAAAGTTGTTTATAAAAATTTCATACACGCTTACTATGTCTTGTTCACTCGGTATGGTATTTGGGCTAGCAATTTGAACGGACTGGTTAGCACCACACATCTGCAAGCTGAATGTTTTGCTTGCAGAAAGCATTTATTTAGCATGAAGAATCGACTAATATTATGATTCTAACATAATAACTGGTTGGAACTTGTGAAACTGCTTGCTATAACCGCTATTTAAAGCATAAGCTTTAACACTTTCTGCTATTTTGTCTTAGAATGCATATCTTTGACTGGAGTGGTAGCAAATTTTCACAGAAGTATACGGCTGTGTTGTCATTTACCTTACCCTATTCATCATTTTCAGCGGAACCAAAATGATTCTGATTACGAGGGATTTCAGTGGATGCAGGTGGGAGCTAAACGTTACGCACATTTATATATTGAGACTGAGGTTCTGGGGAATGATTTTTGAGTACGAGGGCTTTCTTGATGCAAGTGGAATAAATCTCGAGCGCATCCATGGAGGCTTTGAAAATCTGGGGTTTTGCCAAGACGGTTGTGTAGGGTCCCGTCCTGTCATCCAAATTTCGGGCAAGGATATGTGAATATGATGATTGTTTTCAGTTTCTCATCTCGATATTTATTTTTCATATTTTTTAGTATTGATGAGAACTAAACTTCACATGATTGCGTCATTATAATGTGTCACATATCTTAGGATGAAGAATTTTGTTCGCTTCCACCAGTACGTCCGAGGGAATTTTTTTTTTTAACGCCTGCAATTGATACCAAACATTACTTAGATGTTACAATCCTGAGCATTTACGGTGAAAGTAATTTTGTAAAATAAAAAAAAGGTAAATTTCATTTTCGTCTCATTGCTAAAAGGTTATTAAAATTTCCATTTGGTCGCGTATGCTACTTAAGTCTCTCGCGAAATTTGTAGTCTTACGGAACTCTTGTCGCTTTAATAGAAAGGATCAAAGCAGGGTATTATAATTTTATCTTCAACTCATACTTAACAGGTTGTGTATTATAGTCTTAGCTTCAACTCATATACGGTATGGTATGTGTTGTCTAGCATATGTGCTTCGTAGCGGGGTACTATGGGACTTTAAAATAAAAATTAAAAAAATGAAATGATGGGCCCCATATGTGATATTTAGCCCATCCTATTGTAGACAAAAATTTTACGTCATGAAGGACTCTGTAATTAAAAGCAAAATACCAAACGCTCAAAACTTCCCATGTCGTATATTCCGAGACGTCCATGAGGATATTTTACACGTACATGGAATGCCCGAGTATGGGTATTTTTTTGTTTTAAATTATTAATTTGGTTCTCATTTCAATTTAGATTCTAAACCTTTATCCAAATTCTTAAAAAATTCATAAAAATTCTTATATTCAGACCTAATAAATAAATTTTATAAGTACTTGGCATTTAGATCCCTACAACAAGATAACCCACTACACCGTGTGTAGTAAAGTGTTTTATTTTTTTTTGTAAGGATTAAGATATTTAACCAAAAAAATAAAAATTATAATTGCAATGATAAAAATTTTAACTATAAGAACAAATTAGACTTAAAATACTGTAATTACAGTATTTAAAATGTAATTTTTTATAATGTTTAAAGTGTAATTTTTTCTTAGTTAAAAAATTTTGTCATTATAATTACAATTTTTATTCCATCAAACCCTCAATCCTTAAAAAAAAGAAAAACATTAATGTCTTACTGCACGCAGTGTGGTTGGATCCCCTCCGCAACTACTTGTATGTAAGTTATGATTTTTGGCCCATTTTAATTGAGAAAAAACACTCACCCTATAATTAAACAAATATTTAGAAACTTAGTTAAAATTAACCAAACTAAATATTTAAAATCATTTATCTATTCAAATAGTGTTAATTACAAAATCAAATCTATTGCACTCTCTTTAGTAATTTGACAGTTTTTTTAATGTTAAATACAATATTGATAAAACACTTGTTGAATGATTTTATCAAACTCAGCTTATTTTTCACACTGATTTTTTTTTTGTGGAACTCTAATTGAACTTTTAAAAAAAGCAGAAATTTACTACAATTTCAAAAGAACTTTCTATAATAATAATAATAATAATAATAATAATAACAATAGTGAGAATAATAATAATTTGACTATCTCGATCAATTTCAGTTTATTCTGTTTTGACTACTTTAAGTAATGAAGTATCAACACATTTACATACTTATAATTGTGAAATAAGACAAAACAAGAGAGATTTTAAATTTTATTTAATCTATTATTTAAATATATTTTAATTTTAATATAATTAAAATTTACAATTACTTAATAAAAATAATTTTAAGAAGCATTAGACTCACTTGATTTATTGTAAGATAGATGTAATATATTTATATAATTTGTGTAATATTTGTTAGATTCATGCATTTATTATTTTATTAATTAAATTATTATTTTAATTATCAAATATTTTTTTAAAAATAAGAATATAAAAATTATTTTTTATCTAACTTACTTACTTTTTATATATATATTTTTAACATTGTCCAGCCAACCAGCCTAGCCTAAAGACTCATCACTAAAGATATATTTATTTCATCGTAATATTGACTAAAATTAGACTTCTTACGGATAGTATTTAATTAGGATTAGAATTTTCTTTTTGATTCGAAGTGGGACCATTCTTATTGATATACAATCACCCCGGACCTCCCATTCCACTCGTCCCTCAATCCACTGACAAGCTCAAGATGGCGTCTTCCCTTATTCCACCATCTTCCTTCTCGGAGGCCACAAGGAAGATAGTCACAGAAAAATTACAAAAAAGAAGACTTTATTGTGCGAGAGAAGACAGGCTCAAGACGCGGGAGGAAGCAGGAATGCCCAAAGTCATACGCCTTACAAACGACGGCATAGATGAACACATGATTTGATTGACAGGACTGCAGAATATATATGCTACGCAATTTCCCAATATTCCCAAGGTGTACATTGTACGAATGGTTATGGACAGCACCCACAGTTCTCTTATGCTTATAAACGTAACGAAGTTATCAGTGGCATCACATATGGCACATTCCTAAACGTCGAGTTTGGCGAGATTGCCTTATGTGCAGTGAAAACAAACAGCAATTCAAAGGTTATGGTACCAGACTCATGAATCACTTGAAACAGCACGCGCGTGACGTTGGTGGGTTGACTCATTTTCTCACATATGCTTACACTAATTCCTTTGGCTATTTCATGAAGCAGGGGTTTACACAGGAGATTCACTTGGACAAACATGCGTGGGAAGGGTATATTAAAGAGTATGAAGGAAGAATTTCTCATGGAATGCGAGATTCATCCTAAGATCGCTTACACTGATTTATCAACCATGATTCATCGTCAAAAGCAGGCAATTTGGGACAAGATAAGGGACGTCACAAACGACGACGTGGTTTGTCCTGATGGGAAAGATGTATGTGTGCTTATGAGATGGCTTCTGAAGTCAATGAAGGATCATGAGGATGCTTGGCCATTCATGGAGCCAATGGATGCAAAGAAGGTTCCTGATTATTACGACGTCATTTAAGATCCAATGGATCTGGAGACAATGACCAAGAGGGTGGAATCTCAGGAATATTATGTGACACTTGACATGTTTGTTGCGGAAGCCAAGAGAATGTTTGCCAATGCACGCATCTATGACTCTCGTGATCCCGTTCGTTGCAAATGTTCTAAAAGCCTAGAAGCCTACTTTCAAACCCAACTTCAATCTGCTCTCCAATCTCCTACCAGTATTCAGTAATGTATGAAGAAACACTAATTTGTGAGTACTGATCCAAATTTGTATTGTTTAAATTTAATTTGGATAGCTTAAATTTGATATTTTATTTTTTAATTTAAATTATTATTAATTTTAACATTAACAGTTAAAAATTTATTTTTATTTTATATTTTGTATTTTAAATATTAAAAATTAAAAAATTAAAAATATTAAATTTATACTGTTCAAATTTAATCTAAATGTTTTAAATTAAAATGAGTAAAAAGAAATAAAAAAAAGAAGAGTAAGGGATCCGACTTGGAAGAAACACCTTTCTAATTTATCTTTATGACCAGGTGTGAATAATCATTTTTTTTTTGTCACAAGATACTAGTTTTTGTTAAAAATTCAAAGTTAGTGCTCTTCAAAGTCCAAACTATCTTGTGCCATTCAGAATATTTTACTATTATATAATAGTACCGTCATTTACAGGATTTTTTTTTTGCTCTTTTTTTTATGGGTATAAAGAAAATGTTGATTTTTTTTTCTTTTTCTATCTAAAATAACATTGAATTTTGTATAAATGAAAACACTCATAAATAGGCTCAATCAGAAAACCATCTAACTCAACTTGATTGTTTACAGTTTGCTGAATCGTTCATATGATTATTTTTTAACTGTTGAAAATTTGGCCAATCGTGTTTGAATTGGGTTGAGCCTCAATTCAAACGAACTCAACCTTGCCAAAGTAGATATTTGCAAATGTACGGACTTGAGCAAGTGACGGTTGCCTATACTTCCTTCCCAATTTGAAACAAAAAAGTTTTTATGCTGCGGATAAAATAAAAAAGAAAAACTAGGTACCATAACAGTCAGCATTGCAAGGGATAAAGGTAATTGACTGAAGAAACAGTGGTAGCTCTCTTCACGAGTTAGGGGGCTTTTCAATGGAGAAGGCAACCCTGTACTTACTACCCACTTCGCTGCCATCTCACACTCGCACTTCCTTCCTTCAATTTCATCTTCTTACTTCCTCAAGTCTTCACAATTACAACTACCTTCGAATCTCCCCTCCTCCTCACTCGGATCCCTTTGTTTCTCACTCTGCGTTACGGAGGCGTCCCTCCACGAATTGCTCAATCGCCGATGCCAGTATTTCCAGTAAGTCATTCTTTTTTCTATAACCCAATTAGTCGTCTCCTGCTTTTTCCTCTCTACTACGTTGCTTGCTCTTTTGAATTGCTGTAGTTTCTGAATTGAATTTTTTTCCACTTTTCGAAATGGGAAGCTTTGCCGGTTACGAGTATCCCAATAATCTTTATATCATTTAATTTCATGCTTGGATACGACTATTTGGCCCAAAAAAAGAAAAAAGAAAAAAAGAAGAAGCTTGGATGCGACTATAATTGATATAAGCTATCCAATAAGCATGTCTAGAGTCTGATAATGATTTTCAACTCTGCCTGTGGAGATTGTTGCTTGCTTTCCTATTTCTTATTTGCATGGTTAAGGATTCCTAGGCATCTTTATCAATCGTGAACAGCTGACTAAATAAAATGAATAAATGATAAAAGGGTTCAATTTGCGCTGAGAGACATGGGTTCCAGGTGGGTAACGTAAAACCCGAATCTTAAGCATTTAATGTGCTTACTTTATCTTGTTTATTTATCTGCCCCCTTTAGATTCAACGACCAATATTGCTGCCAAGGATCCATCTCTTGCAGTGAAGGTGAGATCCCATTCCCTACTTGTTGAATCTATTTGCGTATATTAGTTACTAGTTAGGTTGTTTTGTCAAGAGTGAAAGAAAAGGAAGCTCTTTCATCTGCCTTAAATATTCCATGTGATACGTATGATATGGAAAACTAAAAACTAATTTAGTTGGAGCTGAGTTATTTTCTTGTGGCTTAAACTTGAAAGTACTCATTTTAACTGTTCAGTTTTAATTCAGAAGAAAGCCGCAGACGTATCCCCTGAGTTGAAAGGGACCTCCATATTTCTTCTTGGTAAGAGTTGGTTAGTGCAATCAATGTCATTACTTGTTTGTGTCTAACTGTTATTCAGTCCCTTTAACTTGCTGGTTATCCTCTTCCCCCTCTCCTTTTTAAATAAAGGTATGAAAAGCTCTCTAAAGACCAGTATGGGAAAGCTGCTGGCCGATACATTACGATATTATTATTTTGACAGGTATCTGTTTGTTCTCTAGAAAAAGTTTAAAAGAAAAAGGTAGCATGCAAATAGTAGTTGAGCTTGAAATTTATGTTCTCTATCCAGTGATAATTTGGTTGTAGAAGCTTCAGGTGGTGCATCTGCAGCTAAATCCTTCCGATTGAGTGATGAGAATGGCTTTCATGAATCCGAGGTAATTGTATCAAACTTATTTCATGTTACCTTGCGTTCAATTGGATGCATTCTCAATTGCTATCAGTTGGCGTTGGTAGATTGCCATTGACTCAGAACCACACCACTTAAAAAGAGTGTGGCCTGAACGTATTAGCTTCTTCTAACTATTAAGGTTGACATGGTTTCAATGCTGACATTTCAGTATATGTCATGTTCATTTCCTCTTGATTGATGATGAGTCAGAGTATAAAGGACTTATGTTTACATGACTTATGCTGCAGACTGAAGTACTGAAGCAGTTATCATCCATGGGTCGACTAGTAGTTTGTGCTGGAAATGGTGCAGTTCAAAGTTCAACAAATCTGTATGTATTTATTATATCAGGCTATCTGAGCTACTAATTATTTTTTAATAATATGCCAAAGTCCATTTTAGCTTCCGTATCGTTTTGACTTGCTCTTAAACCTATATAGGGCACTTCTGAGACATGGGATTACAATATGGATAGATGTACCCTTAGACATGGTGGCTAGGGATTTATTCAACAATCGGGGTGAATTTTCTTCATTTGAAGTATCTTCATCAGGGTCTCGCTCAGAGGTTGGGTCCTTCCTTTTTAATTTTAATGATATAATTTGCATACTTTTACTTATTCATTGCAGTCAAGACGCTCATCATTGATGTCTCTGATAATTGATGTTAGGTAATGACTCAACTAGCTGCCCTATACGATAAATACAGAGATGGATATGCTACAGCTGATGCAGTTATTTCGCTTCAAAGTTTAGTATCCTTCATATAGTCATTGCTTTCTGTGTTCCTTTTTCTCCTCATCAGAAGGGGCGGCTGGGTTGTGAAGGGTTTTTGGTTCATCTTGTTTGTACTTCTGAATCATAACAGCTTTCTGTTTGCAGAAGTAGCTTCTGGGTTAGGATATGAGAACTTGGGTGACGTCACAGGAGAAGACATGACTCTGGAGGTGGAATTCAGATTCAAGCATGTTTTAGCTATAGTTGAAAGCATGTCAGTCATACAAACTATGAGGTTTCTTATTTTTGCAATAATTTCAGGCTCTTCAAGAGATAGAGAAGCTGACCAGAACGAAGAAGATGATGGAAGAGGCTGCAAGGCCTTTTTGACTAGCCATGGCATGAGTTCATTACTTGTGACGAATTTCAGCTATCTAACCATCTTTTTTGGGGAATTAACGACTACGAGCTTCCTTGCCATCCTCGGGCTAGCTTGTCAAATTTCAGTTTTCCTATGAAGTTATCTGTTTTCGAAGCTTGGACTTTCGGTCGGTCTTGTGTAAATAAGTGCTCCGTTTCATATCTTCAATTCACCTTTCTCTACATTCTACTTAATACGACAGGAAGAAAAATTTTTAAGGCTGATTTTGTAATCCTTTTGTAAAGAGGATTATTTTTAATATTATTATAATTATTATTGAACAATATTTTAATACATTTTTATTGCCCTTTTAAAATAAAGATACAAAGATTATTTTTATTTTCAATTTTTTTGAATTTTTGCTTTTTGGTAAACTTTTTTTTTTCGTGGGTGGCATTTTACATTACTAAACTGGCTCTATTATTGATAAGAAACCAAGCATTTGCATGTAATATGAAAAAGTGAAATGGTTTCCCTTCAGTTTCATCTGGTATTAATTGACAATTTCTGATCAAGCAGAACGCTAGTTGATACTTAATATAAAAGAGCAACTTATGTGGTAACTGGGGGAAAATTGTCAATTAATATGTTCTTTTCCCTTTTCTTTTGTGCTTTATTAAATCGATTTTCATGAACACCTGCATTGTCAAATTGGGTCTGGCGTGTGACAATACCAGGCTCATTATGGGCCGTTTCCCATAGAGAACGAAGCGGCCTGCATCCCTTCAAAGATCCATAGTTTTTTAACTGGGGGTACAATCCTCGTATTCATGATATTATATACACATAATGATAAATGTCATAATTATGTAAATAAATATTTTATCAAAATAATAATAATAATAATAATAATAATAATAATAATAATAATAAGGATTGTCTTCAGGAAATCGAGATCATGAATTCATGATCAGTTGATTACGTGCCTCTTGGGATTTGGTTTGCTTTTGATTTTTCTGAAAATACTCCTCATTCCTTGTTTTTGGTGAAAGGTTAAAAAGCATACTTAGTATAGGTTTGAATTTTCGGTACAAAATCACGTTTGTGTAAAAGTTATTCACTTTTGCTTTTTACAAATCGTGACTTACTCCTTATAAAACATGATTTATTTTCTTTAAATGTCCATCCAAATATGTATTTAAAAAATTTGCTAAGGAGACTTTTGTTTTTTAAAGTCCATAAGTAACTTATTCCATCACCTTTGAGATTGGCATTGGGGAGATGAGCTTGAATAAATTTTATGCATTGGTCAGACTCTTTATTCTATTCTATATTTTATTGTCATTGTTGGGAGTACGCAGGTTAACAAGTAGAAGACACATCCTTGAATGTAGGCCCTTCGGCTTTTATGACTCAATCTAGAAATGACGCTTAGCAATTCAATTTCAAAGAAATGACCAGAAATTTCAATTCAAAGAATTTAGATGCCGCTGTTAAATGGTACCAACCGCATGCTGCATGCTGCTTTATCAATTATTGCATAAAATACCCAATTTTGCCTTCTCTATTCAATGCATCTACTATCCCTAAGTCATTCTTGATTTGATATTGCAATAGTAATACACAAAATAAATAAATAATATAACTGATAGATTCCACCTCTTAAAAATTCAACTTCATATATGGAACATTCAAATTCCTAGTGTCTCGTTTTGATATTCTCCCTTCAGTGTACTAGATCTCCATTCTTAAATAAGAACCTATAATATCATGTTGGTAATAAAATTACTCTTAAAAATTCACCTACCATCTTTATTTTTTAGGATGATTAATTTCTCTTGACATATCAAATTTTAATTTAAATAAGACTAGTTATACCAATATGGTATGGTATGGTATGGCATGAGTAATAATAAAAAAGCTGGAAACATGGTAGCTTCGAGAAATGGCTTCGCAAGGGGTTTTGTCAAGTTGGTCACGGCAATAACACGTGGGTAGCTTCCTTCCCTATCCAGAAGTCAGAAACGAAAGCAAATGGAAATGGAAATGGTTGCCACTTGCCATTAATCAAAAGTAAAATTTACCAAACTGGAAGCACCAAGTGGCTTTCCCAACTTCATTCATTTTCCCTTTTTTTTTTTTCTTCTTTTTGTCTCTTACGAGAATCTCCGTTTTTCTCAAACTCTCTGTTCGTCTATGAGCTTGCCTGCCAAACACATCATCTACCAAGTGCCAACGTGTAGCCGTGGTATTTAAGTATTCAACTATTGCCTCGCTTCATGAATATTGCTTGCCCAAGTCTGTGCATTTGGCAAACCTGCCAATCATGTATTTATTATTTAATTTTACTTTTGAAAGGTTTAATTGGAATAATTTGTCTCTTTCTCTTTCGTGCAAATTAAATAAGATTTTTCATTGACTTGGGAATTTAAAAACTTATTAATGGATGCCAGAAGCTTTTTCATTCTTTTGTGCCGAAGCAAGTTCCATAAATCACACCTTCAAATATATAAAAGATGCTTTGGAAAAATATCCACCCCAAACTTTCTTTTGAAAGTTTTTACTATATCGTAGACATCCTCGTATATTGCCAGTTTGCAATTAATGTTTTGGGAAATAATGTTTGTTAGGCGACATTTTTTTTCCCGCTGCTGTTAGGTCAAATGTGATTTTTTTCCCCACTAAATATGTTGTTTTTCTCAATTAGAAAGAGAAGACAACTTCCGTGAGGAACACTATGGACAATGTCAAAATTCACTCTCTTTTTTTTGTTTTTTTGGTGGAAATATCACTCTCATATGTTGCTGCGTAAAATTGCAGCTACCTAGTTAGTGGCGGGATTTTGTTCAAGAGTTGAATAGTTTGTGATCATAGTCTTGGGAAGGAAAAAAAATGCAAGATTTTGTTTTTCAGTGAAAAAGAAGGAGGAGGAATAAACTGATTATCAGAGAAGAGATACAAGAAAAGTCCAACCCAATTCCAGCGCCTTAATTGAGAGGAAAAATCAGTTTCTTGTATTTTATTATTAAATTTTTGAATTAAAATATAACAAATATATGATTTTTATAAATAATTATATATTTTGTTAATTAAAGCATGACAAGCATCATATTTTTATTAAAAAAATTATATTCTTGTTATATTTTATTAAAAAATTTTGATAATAAAAATATAAAAAATATACCTAAATTTAATCTTAATTGAAATGCAATTTAGTATTTTAAAAAGCAGAAAAACTCGTTTTATAGTTAATAGTTAATATGGCAATTTGGGGTTTAGACTTGTTAGCCCAGTCTTCTTAATTTTGATTCAAATTACAAGCTGCAGTAATTTTTTTAGTGGAGGGTATATTCGCACAACTTTCAGAAGGTAAATAGTATCATATTAGCTTGCAAAATACGATCGTACACCTTTAAAGGATAAAAGCAAAAGTAACCAAAAAAACAAAAGAGCAAATTTGAACATTTAAATTATTTGTTTAATAACAAATAAATGCTCACTCCCAGAACAATATTTAAATTAGGTTAAGAATATGAAGATATTAAAACCATTCCTTAATGGGACCAAGCCCTGTGGAGCCCAATGGAACGGTGAAGAATGACCGACGGTAGTGAGAAAAGGGAAGATTATAGAAGAGAAAATGTATAATTAAAAAAGAAAAAGGGCGAGTACAGAAGAGAAGAGAAAACCTGACAAAACGCAATGTTTATAAGTCGAAATCCTCTTTAAATTATTCTTTTTTTTTAAATTATAATTACGGCCGAGAAATACTGATGGCAAAGCAAAGCAGGGATGGGGTGGGAATGATGACGCTACGCTGGTATTTTGGCATTATAAACATGGGACAGAGTGTGAGGGCTTGCACACAGACATGGGTCTTTCTTCTCACGCAGAGCCCAACTTCTAGACCTAACACGGCCGTACGGCCTTCCCAGTTATCATCTTCACCTTCTGCAACTAGAAGAATTAAGAAAAAAGACATCGTTTTAGAAACGCCCTTCTATTAATTTTTTATGTTTTCGTCGATTTTTCTTTAAGTGATTGTTTGATCTGAAGTTAGAACTGCGGAAGGTTTATTGACATGATTTATCAGCCGGATTCTATCGATACCAGCTTCATTGGTGCGTTTGCTCAGTGGTTGTTTTGGCTACCTCTACTGTGTGTTTCTTGACGATTTTGATAATCAAGCTTGAATTTTGTTGGACTTAGTTTGATTATGCTTCAATCTGGTCGATTTCTGTTTTGTGGGACTATTGTAGAACCTTTTTTCTTTGGTTGTCCGGTGGTTGTGAGTTTGGCTCTGCTTTAGACTAGCGGAAAACATAATATAAAATACTTTGTTGCTTGTGGTGGATAAGAAGGACTCAAAAGCTTAAACGGCTTGCGGTAAATGTGTGCAGTGCAAGTCAGCCCTTCGATTTTCTTTCTTCTCATGTTGATCGTTTCATAAGAAATCTTTTGGGCATTTAATTGATTATTCTTCCTTTAACTTCAAGGTTTCCTCTCAGATCGATGTTTACTTCAACTTTGTTCCTTCTATGAGGTTGCTACTTTCATAGCCCTTCCCTTCCTTTTCGCCCATCCTTGATTGATCAGCGTTGGTTTACCTCTTTCACCAGTTATGTGCACTTGAATTTAGCCGAGACTCCTGTGTTTTCCTCTACATCCTACTCCGCCTCCCTATTTTTGTGGCCTAGTTATATGAATCTTTTGTTAATTGAATTCAGGATTCGAAGTGTGATTGTCAAGGGTCTGACTTGACTTAATCAAGGGGTGATTGAGTCCGAATTAGTGTAATGCTGAGGTTTATAAATTTTGAGAAGTTTGGGAGCTATATATGTCTTTTGCTGTCATTCTTTTGTTTCTTTGTGAACACCGGGAAATAATGTACTTTTTCAATTCCTGTTTCAGGCATATGCACTGATTTTGCTTCCCAACATGAGTTGTTTATGCTTCATCTGTTGCCAGTATGGAGGTCGTGTGATCTGTGCCTGTTGTAGTTCTTGGATATTTATCATATCCTTGATTTTCTCTATACGTCCTGCAGTGGAAGTGGTGGTTGTAATGTCTCGAAAGTGGATGCCTCTGGTAGATACATAGTATGAGATTCTTGTTGGTTTAGAATTACTTGAGTAGGATTGCTACATTTCAGGTTTAGTAGCAAATAGGTAGCATAAACTCTTGAATAGTAAAATAGGTCAGGGTGGAGGCTAAGATTCCACTAGTTAGTTGAAGATTGTGGGTCTTATTTATGATCATGTGGTAATATCACAAAAGGTCAAATTAATATTAAGAACCACACCAAGGAATCCCATTGAGATATTATAAGCAAGCCTTTTATTTCTTTAGGAAAATCAAGATTCATATTAGTGATGGGCTTGCCACAAATACCCTTAAGTGAAACTGCTGAAGGAGTTGCACCAGCAGCAGCTGTTTTGCATAGCTTACCACAGTTTTCTGATGCAAGCCCCTCTGATATTAACAATGTGCATAGTGGAAGTACTAGTGGATTGGCTGCATATCCTTGGGGTCCCTCATTCATTGATTTCCCAAAGAAAGTCTCCTTAGAAATTTCAAATGCATCTGATAATATGTGTTATTATAGAGGAGCCATTGAGGTCACTTCTAATGTCCACAGCCTGAAGATTGGTTCTACTGATAGAAGTGGTTTTTATGCTTCAAGAAATGGGCGAAGTATTCATATCCCTGCTTCTAGAATTGTGGGTTTTGAATCAGGCCCAACAAGTTCTTCAGCTGATGGGTTGACGGGAGTTCCAGGTGCAAATCTTCATTCTTCTGCTGTTACTAATGTCACAACCAATGATACTGAACCTGCCAGTTCATTGGTCAGGAAGCGACTGCTATCACCATTGAGCAGTATGCTCTCTCCAAGTCATTTCAAAGGTGATCCCTTGGACATTGGCTGCAGAAATATAGAGAGTGGCTCCCTTGTTAAGAGTGATACTTTCAAAAATTCTGTTGCGCAAGATAACAAGAAGGCAAATATTGGAAGTAATATCAGAAGTAACATGCCTTCTTGGTCCTTGTCAAGTTGCTTGGAGGAAAAAATCATGCCACACAAGACAGATTCCATTTTTATAACTGATGGTCCTTTGCTGGAAAATAGAGAACTACCATCCCATTGTAGTTGTCCATCCACACCTGCAATTGACCGCTTCAGAGAATTGAGGCAGGTAAAATTCCAAAGTGACATGATATACACATCCCCTAAAACAGTGAACTCACCTCCTCTTTCCTTCTCGCCTCTTGGTCCTAAATTTTCTGGAAGGTTAAAAACTGTGGGAGGATGTAGTAATACTGTTATAGAGAAAAAGAATTGCAATTGTACCCTAAAGAATATAGAACAATCACTGGACAAATCTAACTTATGCCTTGTGTTAAGTCATAAAGAAGATGAGTTAGGTATTGCAAGTAAATCTTTTGAAGATGTTGATATTTTGTGCAAAGACTTCTGTCCCTCTTCTTTGGATGATACTGCCGACACAAGTTGGCGACTAGCTCAAGAATTAGCGCCCACCTCTCAATCCATGAGGTTCACCAGAAGTTTGAGTGGGCTTCCAGTTAGGAGGTCCTTGGTTGGTTCATTTGAGGAGTCTCTTTTATCTGGCCGGTTCTTATCTGGAAACCTAAGTAAGGTTTGTATATATGCTACTTTCTGAGAATGATGTTGTAAATGATTCCGAATACAAGATTGAATAGTTTAAGACACCTGACATGTTGCTTATTGTTTTTCCTTCTATTTCTGTAGAGAATTGATGGTTTTCTTGCTGTGCTAAGTATTACTGGTGGAAACTTTTCTCCAAAATCACAAAAGCTTCCGTTTTCAGTAACAAGTGTGGATGGAGATTGCTACCTACTGTATTATGCATCAATAAATCTTGCAGGAAATTCGTCACCAAACAAGTCTAGAGGCCAACAACTGAAACGAGGCTTTAGTAGTGATGATTCACAAGTTGTTAAAAGCCGCTTGCGTATTCCCATGAAAGGACGGATACAACTGGTATTGACATACTTACAAGTTTCACAAATTTACCCTTTATCCGAGGGCTTACAGATCTTCCTAGTTGATACTTCATCTTACAGTTTTTAGATGCACCTTTTTCTTTTCATTATGGAGTGCTGTTTTCATTTTCAATTTGTGAGTTTGAAGGCATTTGTGGACCTTGCTGAATTTTGTGTTAGAAATGCCTTACTCTTACATTTGTTTGCTCTCTGCAGGTGGTAAGCAATCCAGAAAAGACTCCCCTTCACACTTTCTTTTGTAACTATGATTTGAGTGACATGCCAGCTGGTACCAAAGTAAGATACATCTGAGATTGGATGAATCTCTGGCTCTATTGAGTTGGTTTTTTTATTTCCTTATGGCATAATGGTTTTGGCCTGGCAGATTTGAGCTCTGGACTCTTTATCAAATTATGACAGAGATAAATGAACCTCTAGCTTGAATATAAATGTTTGAGGTACTAGTATATTTGTATATAGGGAGCAGATCAAGTGAGAGGAGTGATCTTATGTGAGAGGTAATTATCTACTGCTAGATCACAAATCAACGGTTCAGAGAAATGCAAAAATTATTAGTGCAAAAATCAAGGAAGATATTACTATGCAGTTATGATAATTTTTGCATTAATCTGTACAATTAATATGAAATCTAATGGTGGCTAATTACCCCTTTTACCTATTATATATATATATATATATATATATATATATATATATATTTATATAATGCTAGAGTTGTTCTTGCAAGGATTCAATTACCTGAAAGAAAAGCAATTAAAGCTGATTAAACTAACAGAGAATATTATACTTAATCCATTTGAAGTGGGAACTATCACATACTCTTTTTCTCTGATATCCATCAGGCCTTCATATATGTTCTAGGCCGTGCATAGTTATCTAGTGAATGGTTTTTTGTTGAATTACTGTTATCCTGAGGATCTGGTGTCAGAGTATTGAAGCAATGCCTCTAAGTTGGGACTCTGTATCATGTCCTTTTGCCATGACAGGAAGTTGGTATTGACAGCTGCTATAGTTTGCTGACAACATAATGGTACATAAGTATAGTCAATTCATTAATTAACCAGTGGATATGGCGATAATTTGTTCTGGAAGGTTATAGGGTGATACTCAGAATGAAAACTGATAGCCTCTGCTATCAACCATAACTTCAACTATTTCATCCATAGTAATCCCTTTCTCCAATTACCCTTATTAATATACTCGTAGGGCTAGGTACATAATTACAATAGTTAGTTATTACTAACTTCTTATTCAGCTATCAATGACTACTAACTACTTATTCCAAGTAACATAGGATCTATTAAGATGCAAGTTCCAGTCTTTGGCTGGGGATGTTAATAATTGTCTATGATTGGACAATTGTTTCTTTCAAGTAGAATTTATGTTATGAAGCAAGCTTGTGAACTTAATCATCAGATTCCATTAGATGTAAGGTAGGAAAGAATTTACAATAGTGCTTGCAAGTTAAGAATGGGTTCAGATTGCTCATTTTAAATCACTTAAAGTTTAATTGACATTTAGGCAGCATAAATGCTATATTCATCGAGCTTTTTATTTTCTATATTAGGTTATATCCAACAACATTGAATGCACTGATATAAGTCATGAACTGAACCTATCTCTTCATTATTCTCTGCTCCAGTTTATGGATGTATCCGAATGCATGTGTTGTCTTTTAAATTTATAGTGATTATTGTGTTGTTTATCAATTTCTAATTTCTTTCTGTTCATATCCAAGTAGACATTCTTGCGTCAGAAAGTTACCCTTGAATCTTCCAGTTCAACTTCCTCTCAGCTGAAGCAAGGTCCTACAATTCTGAACAATGGAATCATGGGTAAGGGTATCCCAGAAAAACAAAAGAATCATAATCTGCCATGTGGAGAATTAATGCACACAGATGCAGTTGACATTGTAAATAAAACAAGATTGATAAATCAGAAAATTGGAAAGGGCTCTAGTTTGGTGGATTTAATAAACAAAGAGGAATTATCAAAGCAATCTCCCAACAAGAAAATGATGGGAATTCCTTCCTCAGTAAAGCTTGATGATGGATATATTACTGATAAATGCGAGAGGAATGATAGAAAGGAACAATACTGGGATAAAACATGTGAAGAATCTGGGAAATCCTTGCACGCCTGTTCAAAGGTTAATGAGAATGGTAATAGTGCTGGTCCACTTCGTTATGCTCTTCACCTCCGCTTCATATGCCCTTTTCCTAAGAAGACTACTAGATCATCAGTTCAGAAATCCCGGCCTAATTCACTTCCAGAAAAAACTGGATTGTACATGGAAGGGGATCGGAGGTTTTACTTATATAATGATTTGAGGGTTGTGTTCCCTCAGCGCCATTCAGATGCTGATGAGGGCAAGGTATGTGCTAGTGCTTGTATTGTGACATTGCCACATCAGTGCATATTTTTTCTATACCATCCTAAAACCATGACCAGCAATATAGCTTCTGACTATAAATGTGAAAAGCAATTAATTTACTTGTTTTCGGTTAATTATTATTGTTGGTTTATGGTTCTTCTCTTTAAGTTTACTGATATTAGAGCCATAGGTTATATTCTTCTGGTTGATGAATTATGTGGGTTCGTGTGTACGGAGCTAGTTTGCCTCGTTATGGTTTCTGTTTCTGAGGCATTTGAATTGGGGCAATCATACAGTCAATTCTTAGTGAAAAGGAAAATTGGGAGAAAGGATGGAGGGATGGGTGATTCTGTTAACATCTATGGCCATCCAGGATGGCCAATGTTTTTGAAGGATGCTTGTACTTGTCCAATCCTTGTACAATAATTCCCGAGTTTGAATTTTTGTAGCGTGAACCGAATTCTGGCTGGCTGATAAATGTCCTATAATGTTGTATCAGTTCACGTTTCTTATAAACACTATACCAGCACAGGGTCGGGAAGCAGTTATATCTGTAAATAAGATAGTTGATCTCCTGATCTTTGTTTGTCTGGATCCGTACTTATCTGTTTGCAAGTGTATTTCTTGATATGCCAAGTTTCTGACAAGGTTTGTTGCGGTCTGTTTGGCAGTTGAATGTGGAATACCATTTTCCTGAAGATCCAAGATACTTCGACATCAACTGAAAATTTTAAGTTTCCCTCGAAAGCATGCTGCTTTTGCTGACCTCCTCATGTACAGTAACATGTTGGTCGTTGGTCATGTGCTATGGAAATGACACTAACCCTTTTACTTCTGTAAATACTTTCATTCTCAATAATTTGATGGGTTAATTATTTCCATTGCTGACCTGCTTATAAAGAAGTAACTGGAATTCAAGTCTTTCCTGGAATCTGGTGTCCCATAAACCGTTGTGGAGACCCCAAATGAGCTTTTTATAGGGGTTAACTTTTGCAATTACTGATACCAAAAGTCTAACATGATTAACACTAGATATGTGTCTGTGTGGCTGCAAGAGAAATGCTTTACATATTAAGCATAAGCGCCCCTGCTTTTGCTTTGTGATTGTTAAAATTGGCTCATATTGACGTTGGAGGGTCATGCAAGAGTTTTTTAATTGTTAAGAAGCATTCGGTCTGCTATGAAAGATTGTGAATTTGAATCAGAACACGTCTGTTTAATATGTTTTGTTTTGTTTTTTTTTTTTTTTTAAGTGCTGTTTACCTGTCGTACATGGTTCTTGTCACGGGAGGAGAAATTATTCAATTAAGAGGAAGCAATATTTGAACTCAGATTATTAAGAAGTGAAAAGGACCGATATATTCACTTCTCTTTTCAGACCTATGGGATTGTTACCTGTTGCAGCTTGCTGTCATTTTATTTAATGCACCCTTCTCAAGTAAGCGGTTTGAGTTTGAGTGAATAAGTTTTAAATTTTAGTAATTAATTGATGAACATGAATATTCTTAAGTTCACCTCAAGTGAAACGAGGGAAGGAAAAACAAAAAAAAAAAAGAAAGAAAAAGGTACGGTTTATATTTGTTCTCATTGGTTCACATGAGTGGATTTCATTTGCCTCATTTTCTTTCTCCTCACTTTCTTGACATAACTTCATGTGATTTATCTTATTAACTGAGAATGTCTTTTAAGTTTATAGTCCCTTTTTTAATAAAAAAATACTTTTGGTTTTTTAATTTCATTAAAAAAAAATGATGTTATTCTTTTTTTAGAATAATTTATTTTGTCTCTTATCCTATTATTTATTTAAAATTGAATTATTTTAAATATAGAAAAAGAAGTATTATTTACTTTTTAAACTGAAAGAAATAAATTAAAATTTTTATAAAACTGAAAGAATAAAATTTATTTTATTTAGATTTTAGCAGTGAAGTGAAAGTATCACCTTAACACTTCAAGCTTTCCTCGATTCAAGAGAATTTATATTTAAAAATAGATGTTTATTCAAAATTAACCATTTTAAATGAACATAATAATTACTAATATTATGGATATAATATTATAAAAAGATGTAGATGACATACAGGACATGATGCATAAGTCGCAGCATCGATGGGGATGATTTAGTGAAAATGAATATAAAATCATAAAAATATGAAAAGGAAATAAGAATAGCAAGGGAGGTCGTGGCGCGGGTGCTTCTTTTCTTTTTTTTTGGAAGGGGGGTGTTTTAAAGAAGGAATGATGGTGCGGATGGTAGAGAGCTGAAATGACGGCCAATGATGTCACTGCAAGTGGGGAACCAAAGCATTGGAAAGAGAATCATTCATAGCAGTCTCGATGCTCTACGACCCTCTCCCCCTATTTCACATCCACACGCCCCGATATTTGAATAGATTAAACAGTGACTCATTTATATAACTGGCAAGGTTAATAAACTCCATCATTTCCAGTGAATTTTATTTGCTCACATTGCTTTTGTCTTACTCTTAAGCATTACGTGGGTATTCTAAAACCAAACCTTATTGAATTAGATGCATTCAGATACTGAAATGAATTCGATAATTACATTTGACCTGTAAATTTTGTTATGAAATTCACGTAGGGGAGGACAATAGTGTGTAGGATGGAGGGAGGGAATGATGGTAGGAAGTAGTGCACAACTCATTCACCACTTATCTAATCAAATGTGACCTTCTCAGGTGTAGTGGACGTGGCCATTCATAGTATTTCTATTTTCCAAAGCATTCTTTTGTTTGATGCTTTGGAAGTGATAAGGAAGGATGATTGATGAAAGTTGGGAATGGGAAGGCGCATTGGAGTGGCTCTAATACTGGGGCTATGAATCCTGCAACCCCTAACCGAATTGGTGTGCATGATGTCCCACACACACACTAACGCAGTACGATCTCTCGTGTCAGCCACAAACAAACACTCCCACTCCACTGCACTCTCCCCTCCCTTCTCTTATTCCCATCTTGCCCTTTCTCTCTCTCTTATCACCCACGTACTCTAACCCAACAAAATACATGAAATTTCATTTTGGGGGGGGGGGGTTGTTCTTTGAAATCTCTTCCATATCAAAACTGATATTGTATATAATGCCAGCGCTATTTATTTTTTTTATATACAAAGGACCAAAAATTCAAACTTAAAATGTCTTCCTTAACCATGTTGGCGTTATGTATGTTACTTTTGTGCAGACCAAGCTGCGGAGGGGATTAAATATGCAAGGAGGGCAAATCTGTCATTTCAGCCGGACCCAATCATAACGAAGCATAAATCCCCATATAATATAAACCCCGTCTCCTACCTCATTCGCACAGTGGTGTGTGCAACAGAAATGGGAGAGCCAGCAGCCATGTACGAGCTGCTAAACCAGGCGTCTGCTTCTTCAAGGAACGGCAAGAAGTCACAGGGGCGACAAGGTTCGTCTACTCGGACTTTTCCGTGCCGTTACTGCCCTCGCAAGTTCTACACCTCCCAAGCTCTGGGCGGCCACCAGAACGCCCACAAGCGGGAAAGAGCCGCCGCTCGGAATGTCAACCCCACCCAACATCCCCCTCTCGACCAATCACCCCAACCCCAACCCCAACCCCATTCCCATTTCTTCGACCCCTATTGGCTCCAAGTCGAACCCATTCACATCACCACCCATCATCTTCCTCCTCCTGCTTCCTCCCCCCCTACGCCTTCTGATGCTCTTGTTGACCACGTAAACCACCTTGACCTCACCCTTCGCTTATGAATCAACCCCCTTTCTTTTCTTGAGTTTGCTAGCTTTGCTTAGTATTAATTACTTGTTTATGGAAGGAGTGGCTCTGTTTTGTTTCAACATGTAGGACTGAGATTGCAAGTGCAAGAGTCTCTGTTTTTTCTGTGAATGAGATAGGAACCAGGCGGTTTAAATTTATGTATCAACTTGTTGCTATTTATATATGCTGGGTTCAGTTTATATCTCAAGCTGCTGTGTTTTCAGTAGTTTACCGTTTACTTTATTCATAGTGATTTTATGCTTTTTTAAAATTTGAGATTCCTCACTGATGCCATTTTTGGTGTATGTTTATGTTATCTTCTGATCTCTAGCCCCTCTCTATATTATTAGTAGTGTTTCATCATTCAAACCTTTGTTTGCGGGTGAGTGTGAACATTTGGGCCCATTTAGTTTACAGTTTACCATCGCCTAATTACTGGAAAACCCTATCAGATTTTGTTCAAGTAAGGTTCTGCTGCTTAAACTTTTAACAAACTTTAGCCATTTCCTAGCGCTTTTTAAGTAATATATTGGCCTTTACCAGTATAAACGAAACCGATGGAATTTGTTATGATAATATATATGTTCTGATTGGAATGGTTTAAATTCTTCTTCTTCTACTTTTCCTTTCGTCTTCATCTTCTGAGTCTCTTATTTTTCTAGAAGCACCCTTTGTAAAATATCATACCTACATTAATATATATTATCAGGTAAATTCCAGGAACTCCAAGAAGGAAAAAAAAAAAAAAAGGACAAAGCAGTTTCGCATGTCAAAGTAATTTATAATTATTGAATGCTCTGGGCCGAAATTGTTGATAGATGGATGGTATATATTTATTATATGCGCTTGGAGAACTGATATTCTTTCATAAACCATCAGCCATAAATGATCACAATGCACGTCCATCATCTTTTCTGATTGATTCTCTGAAGGGATGTTTCATATGGACATTATATAGATGGTGGGACGGACTGGGTAAGGAGAATGGATCATGACGGAGGTGTCCTAGCTTGTTGCAGCTATTGTTGTTTGTCCTTTCAACTTTTCTTTTCTTTTCTTTCCTTTCGTTTTTCCCTTTTGATGAAAATGTGTCAGCCAATTTTATCATCTTTGATTTGCTCAAAGAGGGAAAAAACATGAGGTGAAGACCAAGGGTTTAACTAAAGAGGTTCTCTACTCAAAAGAGAATGTGACGAGGCTATATTGTGCTTTCCTCATTAAAGAAACTTTTGCCAAGTTGTTCTTGTAGCCAAATTATAAAGCTAACGGATGCATCTGAGAACAAACACACTCCTTTCATGGGATTGAACTTTATAGATAAAGTCTCAGTTACACTCATTTATTGTTGTCAATCAACTCAGGAAACTCTTATTAATATAATTATTATTATTTACTACTGGGCACTCTTCAATTAATGTTTCGAAGCTTAATTTTAATATTTTGGATGTTATAAGCTCAAAAACCGAAGTTGCAGTGTCTGCCTTACCATGTTGAGAATGCAATATTTACTTGAGGAAGACAAAGAACTTCCTGAGAGGAGCTAAACTGACATGATCCGGTTTATTTCAATTCAAACAAAAGGTTATCCGTTAACGTTATACCCATTTTGCTATGGTTAACGAAATTAGCATGGCAAGGTTACTGTCTTGAGTGACATAAAATTATAATTTTTTAACTGGAAGAACCATAGGTCTAGGGGAAGGTTGGCGTACATATGTATTTAATTGATATTCGTAGGTATGGGGGAAAAGAAATACAATATCCATAAGTAAAAACTTTCCCATTGGAGGGAAATATCAATGATTGTTACTCGTAATCAATAACCCATGCAATATGTGACTATTTTTTTTTTTAATGTACCAAAGGAAGCCTTTAAAAAAAAAGTACCATAGGATGAGTACTTGAGGATTACGTGAGGTAGAATTTATGGGAGGAGGATGAATTCACTCCCCAACCCACGCCGGATTGTGTAGACAAAATGTTCATCACCAGTACAAAAAATGATGCTCATCCAAAATGTCCATCATCTGATTGCATCTACCACTAGCAGGTACATGCCATTTTTTAACATTGCAATTGTGCTGAGTTTGGCAATTTTGTCCAGTTGGCATATTTAATGTAGTATTAAGTTATCTTCAGACTCGTGGCAGACGATACTTCACTCTTTTTAATTCGGTGATCCAATCTAAACACGCAACCCGGTACATGCTTGAAAAATTATGCCTTCAGATGTTGGGCTTGAGACTTCCGAACCCAAAAAAACAACACTCGGGCTTACAAGGATTATTATTTAGCTTTAGAAGAAAGGTCGCACATTTCCGAGATAAATGGTTATTTTTAATGTCCAGAAAAGATATTTATAAATGGTTATAAATGTATCATAAAGCCAAAGTTCCTTCCCAAAAGCCATCTTGCATTTGCTTCCAATTCCACTCTTCCTTAACAATATGAATTTACAGAGTAATTGCACATTCATCCCACTAACTTCCTGGTACTGATATCTCATTAGGCTTGATGCCGACCGTTAAAAAATCATATCATCTCCCTTCTCCTCTTAATACAAGATGATACCGTCGCCAGAAAAAATAATGTTGAAATAATATCCGATAATTTACCATTTGGTCAGAAAGATGTCAAATCTCAAACGTTGGAACTTCAGATGTAAAACCATGTGTGGCTTGGTACAACAGACGAGGCACTATGTTTCTGTAAGGATCGGTTTCTCTTTTCTCCTTCAAATAAGCAATGCATCTCTCAACCTCAGATTTCACTTGTAAATACAGTTCTTGAGACTTCTCCCTATCTCTTAATTCATGCTTCCTCCCTTTCCAACAGTGACAAGTCTTAAAGTCAATCAACCAGCATTATACTACTTCGTAAACAAGTATATGATGGCAGACTTATTTGTACAACAATTCGTTGGCTGTGAAATTAATATGCATTGAGCTTACCTTCCGTTTCAAATGTTTTTCCAAAATAATAATAGAACCGGCCAGGAAATTTGGGTATAATTCCTGGCAGATGCATTTGTTGATTAGCCACCTCGCCGCTAGCATCAGTCCTTGGTTTGACCGGAAAAAAAAAAAAAAGAAGTATTACAATAATACATGTGATATACAAAGGCATAGAGACAGAAAAAGAAGGAAAAAGTATAGGTATTCATATTAAGAAAATATGGAGATACCTCAACTTCACAGCCTGCTCTGTTAAGGTTTCTATTTCAGACCTAAAGTAAGGAATCTTCATCAAGTCCTCATAATCAATAACTACCTGAAAGCAATATTGTATGTGTAGTTATGCTATAGCCGATAAATCCAAGGCAGCCACAGATTATGAGAAAATGCTAGTGTACGAGACCTCCAAATGTCGTGTCGGATTGAAAAAGGAAGACCTTAGCACAGATCAAATTTGATAAAAACTTACCTGACCCAAATCATCTTCCCCAACAGTACCAAAAGGTACAATTTTCGCTCCAAATCTGGCTGCCATCCTGACAAATTCAGATTGCTCAGGCCAGAATAACTTGTATTCTTCATCCTGGGAATTATTAAATTCAAAAGCCTCAGATTTCAAGCAAACTTGTATGTTTCATATGACAAATAGAGACATGGTGCGCCTGAAAAATAATTAAGCATGAATCTTTCCAAAGTAACCTTCCAGATGTGAGAATGAGCCAGAATGCCAAATTATTGTACAATAAACTACTGCTTTCTCTTCATGCATAAGCAAGCAAGCATAATTCATTATTCAGTGTAAGTGTTGAATGTTGAAACTTTCCAATAGAAAAAGTTTACCCATGGGAAATTACCTTCCGATGAAGAGCCTCGCGCATCCCTCCGGGATATAGTAGGACATGAGACTTGGAAGAGAAAAGCTTAAAGAAGTTAGTTGCTGCGACAGGAACGGCACCCATCAGTCTGAATGAATCGAACGAAGATAGATCAGGAAATTTTTCGCTTTTTGATCTCTCAAAAATCATCGGATGTGCCATCCCTCTCAAAAGGATTTTTTTTTCTTTAAGAAGTCTAGAAACCATAGGGACTAATTCCCATCCCAGCAGCATGTGGTATCCCACAAACAGGACAGGTCCCTCTGAAGGAACTCCAGCAAGACCTTTAACAATCGTTCCATCCTCCAAAGTTGAGAGCATCACAGCACTTGTGACAGCGTTGAAAAATCTGGAGACACTATAATTGGAAGTTCACAATATTTCAATTATTTACACCATACTATAATTCAATCAATAAGAATGAACAGAGATAGTCATAGTCAGCTGTAGCCTAAATTTTCTTTAGTCTATATAATCTCTTGTGGCTTCTATGATCAGGTTTCTGCTACACCCATTAGTACTTTTTTTTCTGTGTTTTTTTTTGGGCGAACGTGAATATTTACAAGTGTTACTATTAATGGAGACGCTACATCCGTGGATAAATTTCCAATAATATAGTATATACCTATGTTCTAGTACTTTTTCTACTTCATGGCGTGTTGGTGGTATAAAATCTGAAGCATAGTCGTGATACTTGCCGCGGCGATAGTAAGAAGTTTTCTTGATGACGGTTACCAAGTCAATGCTGCCATCCTGCAACCAATGGAGAAAGGCACCATCTTAATTAAGGTCTTCTATAGCTCCTAAGACTACTAATTGATTTTTTTTTTTAATTAAGACGATCATAATCCCTCTGTGCACTCATAAGCGCATAAGTACAAACAAAAGTCAAACAGAAAAATTGAAATGGAGATTGGAGAGAATTATACCAGGAAAAGGAAATGGCCACTGTCATCAAACTTACGAAGCTCACATTTTGGCAATAATTGACGAAGTCTTTCACCTTCCTGTTGGCTAGGTAGCAAATGATCCCTTCCGCTAAAATGGACAGATATTAAAATTCAGCCTAACATTCCATAAAGAATAAACTTAAAAAGCAAAAATATATAAACATATACGGCATAAATGGGATTTGTTTATTATAACTACAGGGATCCAATTTGAATTAAGTCACAAATTAGACAATTAAAGTACGAAGGAGTGGGGATCCCACGCTAGTCGTAAATCTAGTCTTTTCCCATTTAAGGTTGTATTTCTTCGCCAACCCAAATAAGGATTTACGAAAATTTGGAATAAGCTTTGGAGGAAATGATTAGAGTAAGTGATAGATTTTTCAGTTAACAGATTACCTTCATTGCAGCACTACTACCGGCAGCTGCTTCCACCAGGAATATAATGGTTAAGGAAAAAGAAAAAAAAATCAAGCAATTTGTTTTTCTAAGATTTTTTTTTTCGTTCTTTTTCTTTATCTTTTTCATTTTAAAGCAATTTCGTCAAGCTAACAGGAAGCCAAATATTAACAAATTATGTATGATTCCACATTATGACCGATATGAATGGACAATGTCAAAGTGTACGGACCTGCAAAGTATCAAAGTCTGAGCTTTGATATTATGAAGGCGTGAATTGGCATACGCAGAAGCTGACTTAAGCATCTGTAGTTTCCACAGAAATGTTTCTCTTGGTAATATATCGGCAAGAACCTGAGAACTCAATCAACAATAGGTTTCTAATACAGGAACAATTTGAGGGAAAACTTAGAACTGAGCGCAAGAAACCAAAGTAAACAAAAGGGAGTCATCTCTGCCCATATTCTTCAAATCCAGCATAATCACCATTTTACAAATTAATATTACGAGAAAGAAAAGAGCTATCCAATTTTGATTTTAGGTTTCCTCTGGCAAGTGGTTTAAGGCATTGTCATAATGCTAATAGAAAAGCCATCACATACTCGAATCTAGAAAAAGATGTGTCACACTGGAGTTAGGAACTTCATTATTTTGAGGACAAAAACAATATAGTTGAACCTTACAGGGAGAAACGATGACAAAGTAGTAAGATCCTCCGTGAGCTCTCTAGCTGTGTTTTGTAAGGGAAGTCCTTTCAGCGCGTTATCCAACACCATCCTCAGAGAATCACCTAAAGTAGAATTGCCGAAGGCATAAATGGAGAAAGACACTATTTTTCTTAATTTTGGTAAAAGAGAAAGACACCATGTTGGTGCTTGATCTATGGTAAATGCATTTGCCTTAAAGATTTTTTGTGCTCGGGGATTGAGGAAGAGTATCTAGCATAAGTCCCTAGTGCGTGTTACTGCAAATATCATACAAGGGTGATTATATGTACTTCACAAGTAGTCACCATTCTAAATACAACTTAATTACCATTCTTCATTATGAGGTCAAGGATCAAATACTATTTTTCATATTCAAAATTTCTTTTGTCCTGCATTTGTGGAGAAACATTTCAAGGTATAAAGAGATTTCAGGATAGAAAATAGACCCACACATCTGACACGGATTTCAAGTAAATAGTTAAAGCTAATATTATAACTTGAAGCACAAGAAAATCAAACCTGCCATCAAACCCAGAAAATAAGGCAGGCCAGGAGAGAGTTTGCTAGGCATAGCTTCCAATAACGGCGGTAGAATTTGTAACTGTGACCTGCCGAATGAAGTAGCTGCCAAAATGGGTAATTAGGATGAGGAACAGTGAGCTATTTGTTGATCATTAATTCACTGTCATGTACTGTGCAGCAGAAACTTTCACATAATATCGTACTTACGAAACTTAGGCGCAATACAACACCATTTCCAATAAATGGCATCATTTCATTCCTCCTCGCACTCCTTTGTCTAAATTTTACTGATTAGTATACATATGCCACAATAGAACCGCAATTCATCATGCTCCTACTCAACACTTCCTAATGTTCAGCTCTCATTTTCAGTCATGCTTGTGACGTTGAATTGTCCTAATTTAACTATTCGTTACTCATAATTAATAAAACCAAAAAGATTAAAACTTCGTCTACATCATTGGAAAGTTGAAAGTCAAGATTTACCTGGGTTCGCCAAAATTAGTACCAGATCAATATCAGGGTTACGGGCTGCAACAGCCAGGGCAAGGCATCCTCCTAAGGAATCTCCAACAAAGTATATGGGCCTATTTGGCGATTGTTGATTCTCTGACCTAACAGTTCTCTCAACCATCTTCACAAGCTCTGCAATAACCAACAAGGAAATATACAGGACAATACATATTATGGTAATATACATCTTATTCAACCAAAAGCAAGGTCATTGAAAAACAACATGCTATGAGCAAACAGTCATCCCATTGTTTGCTTTATCAATACATGAAAGGGAGAGAAATATTCGATGCAATCAATATTCTCCACCATTTTCTATTAGTTTCATTAAGATGCTTATTTCTATGTGGTGCTAAAACAACAGGTAAACGATATGTCAGCGTTCCCAGTGTACGCATATAATGGTATAATGAGACAGGGAAAGAGAAGGACCTGTAAATGGTGTTCGATCCATAACCGGAATATGCAAGCACCACATATCAAAAATCCTTCATTCAAGGAAGAAGAAAGAGTATTTCTCACATATCAGTTAACAATATTATCTCTTCTTCCCTTTTTTTTAAAATAAACAATTAATAATATTATTAAAGTAACATCAAGCGATCAGAAACCAATTGGCTTCTAATTATTTGTCTGGTCAATTATAATGTGCATTCCTATCATAATATAGAAAGTTATGAGAGCACTCGGGCCTGAACATTACGTGAAGGCATACCTTCCTAGCTTCTTATGACCTGAAATAAGTCCAAGTCCCACGCCATCAATCCCTGTAAAAATTAGAATTATCATTTTGTTTTGGGAGGGTCATAATTTACGAATTAGCTAGTTGCTTTAAAACATAAAAATGAAATAAATACTTTCCATATTTTGATTTTCATGAAATTGGTTAAATACTGAATACTAAATATTTATTATAAAATGATATGATTTGTGAAAGAAAATTAAGATCATGACTATATATATATACATAAAAAATCAGTATAATGATTATTGTTAATTTAACAACTGGATTAATAAAAATTATATCCAATAATCAAATATTAAAAAGTACTAAATTTTACACTAGTGTCAATTAATCTTTTTTCACAAGTGTGTGCGTGTGTATTTGGGGGGAGGTGTTATTTTTACACCTAATTTAATAGGTTTTCATTTAATATTAGCAAAATGTTTGAAATATAGTACTAACAATTTGTTACACCACTGTTGTTTTGCCAAGTTACATATTTATAGATATATGATAATGATTAAAAAATGGAAAGTGCTAAAATGTAAAAAGCAGAGAAAATTACTTTTTTAAGATTGGGAAAGTAGCTATTATAATTACGTTAGCGACTTAACCATTTCGTTAGGTTAGAAAAGAAGAAGAAGGGAGGATTACCGACCGCCGGCTTGCCAGCAAAGACCCCTTATGCAATTCTAATGAGAGAAAAAGCAATTGAAATGTATTAAAAAAATCCAACGAATGCAAAGATTGTTGGATAATAAAATGAGTTTCTAAAATTGGGAATTGATTATTTAGCACAAGATTATATTTTGTAACTTCTTTTTGATTATTTTGTGTAATTTCAGACCTCACAAAAAATATATGTAGATATCGAAATTTTAAAAATATAAACATAAATAAAAAAATTTTAGTATAAACATAAATCAAATCAGACCAAACTTAAATCAAACTAATTATATAAAAAATCGAGTAGATCTTCTTTTTTAAAAAAGATTAACTTATTAACTTGATATTAGTCTAAAATTATATCAAACCAATTTTAAACACCCTAAAAAGCTATAGATACGGTCAAAGTACAAGAACTGTGAGCCATTTCTTACTGTCAATTTTGTTTTAGATCAAATTCATATCTGTCAAAAAATCTTCACACTATACATTATATTTTTGGAGAACTCAATGATATTATCATTAATTTTTCCATATATTTATTTATTTTTTTAATATTTTCAAGAAGCTGGTTGCCCGAGTTTTGTGAAGTGTAAATCAATAATTCACACATGCCTTCCAGCGTGCCCCGCTTTTTCGTTTTTCATGCATTAATTACCATTGCCAGTTGCCACACCAAATGGAACGCGCTAGCTCGCCCGTTTTCTAGGTATGTGGTATAGCTTTCGTATCGGTGAAAACGAAAAGAAAGCAGCTACCCATTTTGTTTTTCTTTAAAAATTGAAATAAAAGAAAAAGGACAAAGTCCTAAAAGGGTTAAATAGCTTTTAAAATTTTTAAAAGATAACATTTTAAAATTTAAAATTATTAAAAAAATTAATATTCACTTTCTTTTTTTAATATACACTTTCAAATTTTCAAAAGTATGAGCTTCTTCTTATTATATTAGAGAATCTCATAAT
Organism: Erythrophleum ivorense; assembly: GCA_026724425.1. Classification (NCBI taxonomy): domain Eukaryota; kingdom Viridiplantae; phylum Streptophyta; class Magnoliopsida; order Fabales; family Fabaceae; genus Erythrophleum; species Erythrophleum ivorense. The sequence continues at coordinate 90,209 of JAIUCV010000145.1, forward strand.
AAATATTCTTAAAATTGAAATATATTTTATCCATTTTAACTTACTGTAAGAAGAAGCTCATATTTTTGAAGATTTGGAGTGTATATTAAAAAATATATAAAGTTTATATTAATTTTTTTAATTATTTGTTGACTACTTTGTGTTGTTATTTTAAAAAATTGTAAATATTATATTTTAAAAAAAAATTAAAAGTTGTTTAACCTTCTTACAACTTTGTTTTTTTTCTATTTTAAAAAAAAAACAAAATAAATTGTGGTTGCTCTCTTTTTCTTTTTGGCCAATACTGGGAAAGTTGTAACACATGCTTAGAGCATAGGTGACCTAACATGTTCCATGGGTCAGGATTCCCTGAAGTATTTCAGGTGAAGTGAGGAGAGGGACAAAGAAAAAAAATACGGGACCCATATGTGGGACTTACGTGACAAAGATAAATTCTACCTTTTTTTTTTTTTTCCTCACTTCACCCTTAAAGTATTTTAGGAGATCCAAATTTATGTTTCACATGTTTTGGCAGTGGTAATTAATGCATGAAAAATAAAAAGCGAAGCAGGCAGGCAGGCAGGCACATGTGAATTATTGACTTACATTTCACAAATTATTGCCCAACTTGATAGTATTGACATTAAAAATATAAAAAAATTAAAAGATAAAAAACTTGATAACAGTGTTGCCAAATTTTCAAAAGATATAATATATGTGTATAATATTTTTAACAGATATAAATTTAACTAAAGAAAAATTTTAACAATATCAGATGCCTCAAAATTCCTCAAACAAACACCTCTCACCTTGAAAGATAGAATAGGTCTACAATGCAACATTTATTGAGTTTTAATTTAGTTTCACTAAAAAAAATTGTATTTGTTTGCATTGAATATATACCACGTCATCCAAGATGATAAGAAAGGTTACGCCGGTAAGAAAACATATGAATAATATCTATATTTTTGTATTTTTTTAAAAAAAATTTGTATATCTTTCTTTTTCTCTCACTTAAAATTTTAGAAGTTAAAAAAATAATGACTAAATTTGACATCTCAGCACAATTCAAACGAATCAAACCACTTTTCGAAGAGAAAATAATTTGTTCGAGCTGTCGTTCTTTTTACGCCGTAAATGCATCTTTTTAGTCACATGATCCAGCAGAGTGACCATTTCCACTTTCAAAAAGTGTGACCAATTACAGGTTTTGTATTATATCACTGCAAATTGATGTCCCCCGCAAAGCCACCTAACTTTTTTAGACAAATAACCACGGTCGGCGAACCATAATAGCCAGCTAATTAGAAAATAAAATGTGTGAATTGTATTTTGTTATCTTCATTAAAATCTTTTTTTATATTTTCCACAAAAAAATACAATGTTTTATTTATTTCTAAAATTAAAAGTATTTCCATACAATTTAATATGTCATTCAATTTTTAAAATAACAACTAACTTATGGAGGTATTGAGGAGATGCTCATAAGATAAGAAGTGATATTTAAATAAAATAATATTTTAATATTTAATTTTTTAAAATAATTGCATAAACTTCCTTTAAATTTTGTTAAAATTACAAAAAAATTATTTTTAAAATATATACTTTAGTTTAATTTAAATTTTTGTAATAAAAATACTTTCTATAAACAAACATATAAAGACAGTTAATGGAAAATACTTTAATTGACATATTTAAAATTAAATTAAAATATAATATAAGAAGTTTATATATTTTTTTAAAATAATAAAACTTTATATATTTTTAACAAAATGCGTGTATAGAATATCCTCATTTTTTGGATCATCTCTCGAATTCAAGTTAAAAGAGTAAAATAGCAGTAGAGGCAGAATCAGAGAACCAACCAGGCAGGAAGAGCAGTAACGGAGAATTATTGAACCGGGAACCAACGTCCAATGGCGAAAACCAGCGAGGCGGTCCACCGTCCGGTTTAATCATCTCCTTCGACGCCTCAAAGTACGCCTTCCATCCTCTCTCATCTTCCTCCCCCTCCTCCTCCTCCCACTCATTCCCTCCCTCCGCCACGGCCCTTTCCAATTTCATCCCCTCCGCTTCTTCCCGCTTCTCTGATATCCTCCTAGCCGACGACGAAGTTGCCTCTTCAACCGACACCGCCAATCGCCTCTTCATATTCGGCATCCGATTAGATTTCAATGTCCCAGCCGATGACGTCGCCAGGCGCCGCAACGAAGGTGGAGATCCGCCCGTGAAAACACAAGCTGCGGTGGACGCCATGGCGGTTCTTCAAGATTCGAAAGAGCGTATGAAGCTCGATTAGGGAACGAACTAGGGGAAGGAGCACAGCTAATGATATGATAATGATTCTAGAAATTATCAAATTGTGCAACGTTAATATTTGGAAATATGGCAGACAGTGTGAAGCTGAAAGTGGCCTTATGGTCTATCCAATCAATTATTATTACTACAAAAAGTTTGATTGACATTTCGAAATGAGTGTAGTGGGAAGTGGTGCATATTGCCAATTCCACGCACTTTCGCTTTTGTCTCTTTCGCCTCTTTGCTTTCCAATTTTTTATTTTGACACCTAACCTTGACAAACCAAGTTTGTGGATCGTGTTTTATTGTATAGACTTTATTTTGATATTAATTAAAAAAAAAAGTGGGTCATTTGAAAGAGAGAGTCTTTGATCATTTTTTCTTCATATCACCAAACAAGCACACGTACTATATGGAGAAATTGAAAAAATAAATTATTCTTATTATTTTAAAAAATGCGTTACTAATATTTATAAATTAATGAAGATGTAGGCAAGTTTATTTAAATACAAATTATACCCAAAAATGATCGACCATGTTGTAAATATTTTGGGGCATTTTGTCTTTTGCCACTTTGTATAGGACCTTCTAGTTTTTGTGTTCGAAGTGACTAAGACAATTTCTGCAAAACTCCGTGAGGAAGGAACAAGGGATTCGAATTACCTCGACTATAAAAAACAAAGAAACATTCACAGTGTGACATTTATTATAATAATAATAATAATAATAATAATAACAATAATAATCGTCTGCTTACAAAAATTAACAAATTATTTAAGTATACATAAGTAATTTTCATAGCCAATGATGTAAGGAATGGACGAACATGGGGTAGGAACCCGACCAAGGAAACGAAGCAGTACTTTCCCATTCTCCATAAACCAACAAAGGAAAAATGCAATGCTAAAACATAGTGTCAATAATTTAAGAGTCTTTGTTAACAATATCTTTAGTAGTTAGAGAAGTATATATGAGTTCTGATTTTATAAATTAAATATTATTTTAATAATAACATTAAGATGAGTGCCAGTGTAAAGTAATCGCACTTATTTTTAAACAACAAAATTATTTTTTATAATACTTATCCAATCCTATTTAAAATTATTTTTTAATGTCCTAATTTTATCAAACTTTTTTAATATTTATTCATTTATTTTTATTAATGATGTTATGGGTCTTTACATATATATAAAGATTGTCAGGATGATTATCAAAAGACAATATCAGAAATGACTTTATAAATCAGCAGAAAAAAGTCTCATAAAATTATAAATTAATATGAATAAAAATTTGTGCTAGTTATGGGATATTAAATTCTTGGAAAAAAATATTGAGAATTTATATATTACATTGTCTTTAAAGTTAGCAACAAATACAGCTGTAATTGGAGACAGTTAATAATCTTTCTTTTTGTTTGATAAAGACTCTATGAATATATTAGAGGAGCAGTTTCAACAACTTTTTTCACACTTTGTGAATTATTGCTCAATGATTACCATTATAATAACTAAGAAAAATAAAGTTTTTTAAAGAAAAATGCATACACAAAAGCAACAATAATTAGTGTCGGATCTTAGCTTTTGAATTCAATGGTTGGAATATTAGTGCTTGATTAGCATGAGACGGAGAAGGAAAATTTTGGATAAATATTTATTATATCTTTATAATTATTATTTAATAATATTTATTTTTATATAATTTTTTTAAAATAAAGACATGATAATTATTTTTTATATACAAAATCATATATATTTTTTCTGTTTAAGTGGCAAATGGATTAGTAGCTTGGATTAATTTCAAGGTTTTATTTTTTTGACTAATTACGTTTGGTTGATAATTGACTGACCCTTTTTCTTTTTTTCCTTGTAACTCTTTTGTCCTTCTTAATTATGTATTCTTTATCTATCTCATGTATGATGAACTTTAGGTTTTAATTTTTGTTATTTAAGTTTTCTCCACTATCTTCATACTCAAGTAGGATATCAGCGAAGCCATATAATAACATCAAAGCAATGCAAGCATATTTTCCTTCAAATTTGTAAAAATTATACAATTTTTTATTTGTAAAAAATATATAAATTTTTCTTTAAAAATTTTTAAATAGAGGGTATTTTAGTCAACAAATTTAAAATTAAACTAAAATGTATGTATTTTTTTATAAGAAATATATATATATATATTAAAAATAAAGAATAAATTTGTATAATTTTTTTAAAAAATTATGTAATCAATATATATGTATATATAAGTAAGGTTTTTTTTATATTATTCTTGAATTGTAGTTGATGTTATAGTTATTTTTTTTCCTTTTGTTTGAATAGAAAAATTCACTAAATTTTGGTGCGCTCCACCATTATTATTATTATTATTATATATAAATAAAATTTTTAAAAATTATATTCCTAAATCATAGTGGACGTGATTACTTTGTTTTTTTTAGCCAATTCTTGGTAGAGTCCAGCGCTGGAATATTCAATGACTTGGTCATACAAAAGGTGTTGACGATACATGTTGGGTGTATTTTTGGTCATGTAAGGAGGACTTCCAAATTTTAGGTAGTTATGAATGCGTGACCAGGAATCGCGTGGGGCTAAATTAAATTTGTTCTCCATCAAGTCGTTAAAATCTTAAATTACTAGTTACTTCGATAAATGGCTTGATTTCTGTTTTACTCAGAGTTCTATACTTATCAACCATGTTTTGAAAATCGGACCGGACCGGCCGGTTCGATCGGAAACCGGTCCCTAGTCCGGTCTGGTTGACCCTCAGAACCGGAGAGCCTGAGAACCGGTCAAGAATCGGTGAGAACCGGGAAAACCGGTCGGGTTACTGGTTGAACTGGTTTTGTATTATTTAGCAAAATTTGCAAAGTTTCAATTCGAACCCTGGTCCTCTTGGAGAGCAAGTGCACCACTACCATTGAGTTGAGATACATCTCTAGTTATAATATGCAATATTTAATATATAACTTTTATTATAATTCTATTTTGTATTAGTAAAATGAATAATAATTTATTCAAATTATGAACAATATATTTTTTATTAAATTATTATCATTGTCTTGTTTATAATCCAAAATTTTAATATAATAAATAAGAAATAAAATTAAAATTCATGTAATTTTTATTAAAATTATGTAAATATATTTAAACAAATTAAAAATTAAAAATTATGTTATGTATAGTTTATTTTTATGTACAATTAGTCATAATATTTTAAAATTTATTGAAATTTATTTGTTATTATGTGTTATCTTACATTTTTAATATAAATAAATATTTATTTAATTATCACCGGTTCAACCACGGTTGAACCAATGAACCGTAAATCGGTGATTTCACCGGTTTAATGACCGGTCCGATTTTTAAAATATTGCTTATCAAAGGCTTTTAAATTATTCATGCTTCTTACTGTCATTTCTTTTTATTTGGATAACTATAGAATTCTTATTTTTCTTTGGGTGATCATTGCCCTATGCTGAAGACTGAGAAAAAGATAAACTTTTCATTCAAAAATATAAACCACCAAGATTTTGGTTGAAAATGTTGTACCTTTTTTAGATTTGTGTGAATTCTACAATTTTTTTGTTCAAGTTCTACAATTGTTTTAGAAGTGTCATGACAAAATTTTTCATTAATGACAATAATATTTGAGTTTAATAGACAAATGTTGACTCAATTAATAAAATTGAGCTATTGACTAAAAAATATATAGTAAAATTGAGTTGTGTCAACCAAATAATCTTAGTTCAATTATCACTCCTTAGAAAAAAAAAGGATTTCTTATTTTGTGTAATTAATTTGATATATCACGTTACAAAATACGTGGTTGAGTCCTCAACTCCTTATTTAATTTTTGAATTGTTCTACTTCATACGGTCTGGGCTTTTTGCTTATAGGCGTAGCTTCACTGTTATGAGCACTGACTCCACTAATCAATAGTCTCTGACCCAAATGAAAAAATAAAAAATAAAAAAACCCATTCCCTTAAATCATGATCATGGACGACCCAACAATAAAAACAAAAAATATATTTTTAAGAACCAAAGAATACAGGGCTATGTTTTCCATTTTTTTCTTTTTGGGCCCGCGCTCAATAGCTACGTTTGTAAAACCAAATAGACTAAATAAATAAAACATTGTAATATTAATTATATTGAGACGTGGGAAGGAATAACGTTCATGATTTTATTTTATTTTTTGTTCATATCTTTATATGAGTCTTCGCGAAAGCACAGAAATAGATTTTTGCAATCACTTGAGCAAGGTTAAGGTGGATTAAAACTGGCCACGTGCGCACCAGCTTGGCTTCACGTGAGATGCATGTGGGCTTTAAACAAGAAGTGGCAGATCCTCAATCATGCAGAGAAGGAGGCGACTTGGATAACGAGTACTTTTAGCAGATCCTTCTGAAGAGAGGCATACTGCAGGTTAACTAGCAACTTGAAAAATATAGGGACTGATTTAAAAGAATATTAATTATAAGGACTTAAAGATTAATTTTTCTTTATATTAATGATAAAACTATGAAGAGACTTCAAAGGGATTTGATTACTTGGGCTGAATATTAAAAAAGAACAGATTCGAGGTGACTGCATTTGCTTAGGCTTTGACACTAAATTTTGCAGCCTACATGGGATTAGTTCAGGTGATTTGGACGGTGGGAATTTAGATTCTCAAATTCGATTTCCTTTTTAAGATAAAATATATATAAATTTCGCAAAATGCAAACTAATGGACAGCTGTGCAAGTAAGTTCTCTTTTGAGACCTACTTATATTACAGTTTTATAAATATGGGTGGGTTTACAAAAAGGTTTGATATTTCAAAGGTTAATTTATTATCATTATAATTAAATCTATATTATCGAAGTTTACATTAATAAGACAATTTTACATAATCATAAAAAGACTGATAATAATTGACACATATTTTTAATTATAAAAAAAATGCCATTGGGTTTTGTTTGATTCAACAGATGAAAAGAGAGAAAAAAGGAGGGGAGGAGAGGAGAGGAGTTTTAATGAATTACCGTTTGGTTGGAAAAAAAGGGAGGGGAGATTATTATTTAGTTCATAGAGGGAGGTAATTATATTTGGATAAATTTATCATTATATTATATTATATTATATTTATAAAAAAAAGATATTTATATCAACATTTTTTTAAAAAAATTATGAATTTCAATCTTTTTTATTTTTAATTCTTAATGGAAAAAAAAATCTATCTTAATCTCTATTAAATGTTAACATATTAAAAAATTAAAATATTAAAAATATTGAGGAGCAAAAAGATAAATAAATAATTGAAAAATTCCCCTTCCCTCCAAAACATCCTAATTTAGATGGGAGGAGAGCAAAGGGAGGCCATTCCCCTCCAATTTTTTCAACCAAACATATTATTCCCCTTCCTTCCCTCCCAAAAACTTCAATCCAAACACTCTTTTAAATTTCTAGGCCATAAGACCAATATTTTTAAAACTGAACCGGTGATCAAACTAATGGAGGTACTGGTTCACGGTTCATTAAACGAACCGTGGTTGAACCGTAGTCGAATTGATAATAATTAAATATATATTTTTAAAATTTCATACATTAAAATTTTAATGCAACAAATAAATATTAGTAAATTTTAAATATTTAATTACTAATTCAATATTTTTTAAGATATTACAAAAATTATTTTATAATTTCTAAATTATATTAAGATTCTACTTATTAAGATTCTACTTATTATTAAAAAATAAATAATAAATAATAATTTTGGTTAAATACTTTGATATTAGAGAGAAATGTTACAAAAAATGGAATATAAATATATTAGAGAACAAGTATAAAAAATAGTTAAATATATACATTTTATTTCTTTTATATTCTCTCTTTTTTAAAAAATATTTATATTTAAACTTTTTTCTCTTTTTCTCTTTTTTTTTGTTTTTAATTTATTAAATTTATTTAGAATAAATTATTTTATTATATAAGAAAAAAAAAAGAATTTAGGACAAACCAGTTCAACCCAGTTTTAATCCGTCCGATTTTGGTCGATTTTAACTAGTTCTTTAGCTGATCAATTTTTTGGAATAATCAAACCGAACTAGGGACCGGTTTTTGGTCGAACTGGACTAGGGATCAGTTTTCGATCGAACCGGCTGGTTCGGTCCAATTTTTTTGACCATCATAAAACTTAATTTTGGCCAAATTCTTTATCTTGTCAAATATATTTCTATGTATCAATTGTTATAAATCACCTTTCTTTTCTCTTAACTTATAAACATTCTTAACACTTCAACCAATAGACTATGTTTTTTTTAATGGACTAAGCTTCCTTACCTATATGTTATCATATCCTCAATGCCAATAGGATTGGGTCCCTAACCTTGTTTGTTTACGTACCTAGAAAAAACATCTTAAGAAGGGATTAAATCTTTTGTCTGTTTTATCAAACAGAAGTAACATAATAACATTTAAAGTGGTTTCCTTTTTCTACATATTGGATTATCATTTTCATTTGCATCCATCTTCTGGGGATGAGTCTCTTACTTTCCTCACTTTTATATTCAAACATCCGCCGACATTATGTAATCAATACCCCATATTATTATTATTTTGCCTTTTAATATCTTCAATTAGCAATATTCTACTTTTCTTGGAAACATCATTATGAATGCTTCAGCTATTTTGGGGGCGAATTAAGTGGTATTGGGTAAGGTTCATTAATTAGCTAGTAAGGTGGGAAATGACCAGCAAATTGTGTATTATAGGGAAGTTCCAATCTCATCATGCAATATTATGCTGTTGCATGATCAAGCTCACCTTGCAGGGTTGATTAAGTTTATTGACTGGATATTGCAGAGTTGCAATTATTGCTTTGTTAGTTGGAAAGAGTGCATCAATTCAGAGTTAAAATTCCAAATAATTATTTCATCCTAATAAAAGACAAATGGACGAAGGATTCCATTTTTTTCTTGCCAAAGGAAAAGAGAAAGTAGACAACTTTTTTTTTGTCATTTCATTATATTTTGGGAAGAAGTGAAAATAAAAAGTGGATCATGTTAGACAGAGTTTTTTCTTTTTTTTAAATCTCTTCATATTTGAAAAAGAAATTTTTTTGGTGAGATCCACAATTACTTTTCTCCAATTTTTCTTTTTCTTTTAATTTTTTCTCCAATCTAAACAAGAAAAAATTTATTTTCTCTCTTATTTTTTCTTCTAATTTTTTTTTTATCTAATTTTCCCGTCATCCAGACAAAGAGAGTGTTTTTACTGTGTAGGATCTGGTTGACTTGTTTGTACAGTGTTTTTATGTTAAGTTGAATGGATATTTCATAGGCCAAAATAATAATAATAATAATAATAATAATAGTATTAATAATTACTTCAATTACACTAATCTATTTTAATTTTTACTTTTAATTGTAATATCTTTTATAATTAAAAAAAATCAAACGAATATCTCATTTATTAGCTTTATTACAATTAGCTTTGAACCCTATGCAGTTGCACAGGATTCGGTACAAATTTTTTAAAATAAAAAAAAAGATATCTAAAAAAACACACATAATTGAAGATATCAATCACACTATTCATCACTTATGAATAATATAACTAATAATTGAAATATATTATATATTGACAAGTTAAATCAGATTATTTTAACTATGTGAAATTATTAAAATACCTTTCCCCATCGTTTAATATCCATTTTGCCGTTTCCTCCATCAACTCTTTCACTCTCTTTATGCAAATTCTTCATGGGGGAGTGGTAAAAGTTATGCAATTGGTTATAAATATTTCCAAATACAATCCCCATTTGCCTTGGTTCGTTTCTCCGGACGAACTCGAGTAAATTAACTTTTGGATGAAACATTATAAGGTTAAGTTGATTGAGAGAGTTCATTAACTTTTGCGGAGATTCTTAATTTACTCGAAAGCTAAAATGAAATTAGAGAGCACTACATATAATTTCTATGTTATCGCCCACAGCTGGGGTTGGAAAAATATCCTTTCCCTTCTGTACAAAATACAATGTCAAGGCCCGATAATTCTCTTCCGTCCAATAGTTCGAGCTAGAAGAACCCAAAGACCAGTTCATCGTTCAAGGCGAATGGGGATTGTTTTTGGAACTCATAACCAATTGCATAACTATTCGCTATTCCCAAGCTTGGGATTGCTATAGTTATGGAGAATTTGGAGAGGGTGAGATAGTAGGTGGAGAAAATGAAGACAAGGACAAAATGGGTATTAACAATGGGAAGAGTATATATTTTAGCAATTTCATATAGCCAAAGTTAAATTTAATGTTTAATTTGAATGGTAGAAAACTATTATTGAAATGAGATTAATAGATCACAAAATTAATTACAATTTTTTATAGATTAGGGAGACATTGCAATTGGAAACAAAAATCATGGAAGATGAACACAATTTATATCATACACTTTAATGATAATTACAATTAAATGGAGTGAATAACTAAGTCTATGTAGAATTTTTTGCAAACAACAATTAATGTGAAGATACTTTTAACTATATCAAGTATAGTACCCAACAATAGAAATAAGTTATTTTAATACTTTGGACAAAATGCAAATTGTTTAACAATAGCAAAACACAGATTTAAACAACTTGATCAGTCACCAAGCAACAACCAACGGAACACAAGACATTTAATTAACAGCACCTTAACTTAGCAAACAAATGCAACGTATAATGCAGAGGTGATAAGCATGATGACAAAATTAAGAGTTAAAAGAAGAGAGAGTGAACATTTAAATTTATTATGCTTGGTCAAAGAGACCTATTTTTAATTCTCTTGCAAAGTAAGATGTTTACTATCAATTAACTTACTTTTACAATTACTCATGTAACTAATGGTTTTTACACACTCAATAGAAATATATGATTTTTTCACGCTAACTACTAACATTCACAAACGTATATGGGATTTTCACTCATTTACCAACTACAACATTGATAATTTTTTTTCTAGCCTTACCTAAAACGAATTACAATAAAAGTTTTGTTCTAGTTAATCTACAACAAATTTTACCTATCTCCTCCGCTAGGAGAGTTGAACAAGAAAGAATAAGAAGGCGTACCCTTTTAACTATAAGGGATTATAATGAGATTCACCAAATTAATTACTCTCTCAAAATGTATGTGACCCGGACACCAAACACAAAATTGTTTCTATTGTATAACTGAGTAATAAGTAGAAGAAGATCACTTGATGCTCTATTCTGCTCATGTTCGAAATCTTGCCTTTATATACTTCTTGGGTAGCTACTAGCCCTTGAAATGCTCTTCGTACCCGTGGGCAGCTTCTGTAGACGTTAGGAAATAACCAACTAATTAACTTCGCTGATTTTTAGACAACTAAATTTCGTAATTCCTTTTTTCTGTTTTTGCGAATCAACTTTGCATTCTTTTCCTCCTTTAATCTTACAATTGGCATTTCTTCAAGTTTGGATAGATTTTGGTTTATTTGTAGTGACCATTTCTCGCGTTTAGTTTCTTTCCTGGGTTTTTTTGAATGTTGACATAATTGGGCTCCTTGTCAAAAAAAAAAAAAAAACCTTTAACCTTTATTCAATTGATTTCCTGGCATTCTCCCTTTGTTCTCAGGTTTCCTTTTCTTTCCTTCTGAAATTTTAAACATGCAGCAATAATATTGTTCAGATTTGCCGTCATTGCATTTTCTTTTTAAATGCTTGCTTGATAATTTCTTACTCGGATTAATTAAATTTACTTTATTTAAGCTTCTCTTAATTTTCTTACTTTCCAAAATTAGATCCTGATCACCATTGCAGCTTTTAATTGTTTTGTTTCCATATCTACACCTTCGAACGTCAACAGCTATAATCAAAAGATGGACTAGGTGATCAGCACCTTGAATGCTTGATAGTAATTTCCTAATTTGACGATGGTTAACTCATCAAATAAGGAGTGCTGTCAACCTACTTAAAGAAAGCAAATCAACTATAAAGCAGATTTTGTATTCAATGCTTTTAATTCAATAAATTTGTTTCAAGCCAATTATTTTATTATCAGCCAAAAGTAACATTTAAGAATCTTGAAAAGATAAGAGAACTTCACCTCTTTAGAGGTCATTCTCTATAGAATTAATTTTCAAATTTTTATTTCTGATCTTAGAATTATCTTAAATACTATTGCCAATTTTCAAAAGACATGTAACAGCCATATCAAAATATTAAGAAAGATTGATCTTTTGTCTGTTTTCTGAAACAAAAACCATAAGAACATTTAAAAAGGTTCCTTTTAAATCACAATTATTGGATTACCATTTTCATTTGCATCCATTTTCTGGTGACGAGTCTCTTTCTTTTCTCTCTTTTATGAAACAAAACATACTTTAATGCTCTGTATTCAAATCCATATAATGACGCAAATGAATATACTATATACAAATATTGTCACCTCAAAGGTTTTGAATTATGGACTTGACTCTAAGGGTATTTGGTACACATTTTCATAACCCCTTGATTTTGCTCAAAACTACCATGCACACAAGGAACTCCAATCCTTTTTTGCCTTTTAATATCTTCAGCCACGCCATCTCTACTTTTCTATGATCCAAGATAGGAAACAGTGTTATCAATGCTTCACCTATTTTAGGGCCAAGGGTTAGGTTTATTAAGTAAGTAAAGTGGGAAAGGGCCATTAAATTGTACTCTAGTGAAGTTCCTATCTCATCATGCAATATTAGGCTATTGCATGATCAAACTCACCTTTCAGGGTTAATTAATTTCACTGACTAGAAAAAGCTATGTTGAAACTAAAATTTTATATTAAAGTGTGAGGTTATGCTTTGTTGGTTGGAAAGTGTACATCAATATTGCAGACTTTAATAGTAAATATTCCAAACTTAATAGTTTGATTATCTCATTACTATAAGAAGTTGATACATGTCAATATATGTGATCAGAATGCTACAATAGGCTGCAGTATTCCTATGTTTGGAAAGTTTCAAATGTTACCCTAAATTATTGGGACGGCATGGTCTATCACTCAAAATTGATAGACTAATCTAATAAAAGCAATCGTACATTGCATATATGTAAGTTTTTTAAAGTCTAACTTGACGTATGTAATATTTGTTATTTATTGATTTAGTCTACATTTTTTAATATTTTTACAAATAAAATTGTGTTTGATCAGGATTTATAATTGCAACGCGAATAGTGTCATGCAAAAAAGTTTCCGTCTGTATCATTTTACATCAAAAGGGGTAAATATTGTTTACCGAAAAGAAAAAAAAAATGTTATGAACATGTCAAGCATTGTATAGTGTAGTATGTTACGTTTGATTGGCACCATTTTTTTTAACAAGCACATGGGGCACTTTTTTGTACTTTGTGCATTTTTTTTAAAGTTTGTTCTCCTAATAATTATATTAAGCAAAACTATCAATCTTTTACTGAAAAAAACATTATCAATCTTCCAATGAAGAGTGACTAATTGTTTAAAAATTAATTTATAATGTAATATTTCACATAAAACTAATTTTTTAATTGATCATTTGCTTTGATTTTCCCAAAAAAAATTATTAAGACTATATTTATAAAATCTTAGTCATTTTTTAGAGAATAAATTAAAAAAAACGAAAGGGCACAGAATGCCAAAACTATTTACATTTTAGTCATCCTTATTAATTAACTACCAAATTGTCAAAAAAAATTACTAAATGTTTTTTTAACTTTTAAGTGAAATTAATATCAATAAATTTTTTATTATGCATCAATTAATTAGTATCATACGCAAATAAGAAAATATACGATCTCTATATAAGCATGCGTTCTTTGTCTTCCTCATCTTTTTCTTGCTTGGAGAGGGGCCTAAGCGTGTCTTGGGAATCAATTGAGGCTTAGAAGCAATACATACGGATATGTTCTCATCGTTCTCGACATCTTTTTAATATAGTGCCAAATTTGGAACTTGTGATTAGTGCTGTGCTAGTAAATCAATTTTTTTTTCATATAATAATATATTTTGTTTATTTGTAGTCATCTTGTTTATATATATATGATAGAATTGGTCCCACGTCATTAATGGCAACCCCCACTGCTCTCGCCTGTCTTCATTTCTTGCTATAAAAGCAGGAACCCTTGCTCTCAATTTTCATGCCCTTTTATTCTGCGTCCTCCTCTTCTAGTTTTCTTCCTCCTCTAGATCTGTCCATTATATATATATCTTCGAGAGTACCGGCTAATTCATTCTCATATGGCTGAGTGGAAAGCTGATTCGTTCATGGTGGAGGCTAAAACAACCTCAACCCCACAACACTTAACTTTCTTTAAGGCTCAGCATATCCTCAGAGGCCTAGCCATTATGTTTACCGCAGCTTCTATTGCAGTCATGGTCACTAACAGCCAAACCGTTACCATGTTCATGATCCAGTTCCAAGCCCATTATTATTACTCTTCTGCCTTCAAGTAACTGTCTAATTATTCTCAATAATTCAACCCCAACTCCCACTTTCCATTAATTCTTCAGAGACATGATATATAAGAAGCTTTTTCCTCCTGTCTTTTAAACTTTCCCTTTTCTGCAGATTCTTGGTTGCTGCAGATGCTATAGTCTGTGCCTTCTCTGTGCTCACACTGATTATCGTTCACCTTCTGCTGAAACACCAAGCAATACCGCAACGCAGACACTACTATTTCTTCCTGTTTCTGCATGATATTGTAAGTTTTGTGTGAAAACTATGGTCAGTGAATTCTTGCTTTGTTTTCTTTGTTTTGGAAATGATTCATATATCTAGAAAAGATAAACTCTTCCTGTTTCTGATAATTTGGTAATTGCAGGTGATGACGGTGTTAATGATATCTGGTTGTGCGGCAGCAACAGCGATTGGATACGTGGGTCAGTATGGAGAGTCGCATATGGATTGGGAGGCAGTCTGCGGGCGCGTGGGCAAGTTCTGCAGAACAAATATTGTGTCCCTTTTGCTCTCTTATTTGGCCTTCTTTGCCCATTTTGGGACTCACTCTTTTGGCTCCCTATGATTTCATGTCTTCCTAGCTCTCTCAATACTCACAACTAAATCACCACCTCGCTTATTATATATCTTCTCTGTATATATTTCATTATGTGTCTCTTGCACTTGTACAACCTCCCATCTATCTATGTATCTATCTACCTACTTATTTATCTATCTGTCTGTCTGTCTATCTACCAGCAATCAAATTTCAAATCTTATTAATGCTTTTATTGACTTTATTAATCAACTTAAAATGTACTATTAAGACATCCAAAGATGAAAGGTACCACGATTGATGAATCTGGAGCAGCCGTTGTTGACAATTCTTTCCTTATTAGTTCTATCAATTATCAATTATCTATGAACACTCATAATTTTTTAAAAAATATTAATACCAAAAAAATTATGGATTTTGCTTAAAAGCTTGACCTCGTGGAAAGTCAAGACTCTTCAAAGCGAAATAAATTTTGCTTAAAAGTTCAAACTTTCCATAACATTGTCCAGAAGTTATTTTAAAATAAAAAGAGCGAATTACTTTCCTATGAGAACTGCCCAAATTGCATGATTTTCTTTCCCATTTTGATAATATACATTCTTCTTTCTGTTAAAGTAAAATATGTGTTACACTTAATCTTTTTATAATAAAAGTAAACTATAACTATATTTATTTTGACCAAAATACTTTTATATTTATTACTTACATTATATAAGAAGTATTAAATATATTTGATCAATATAAAATAATTAATTTTATAAATTTAAATAATTGTAAAATAATTCAATAAAAAATAAATTATTAAAAACAAAAGGATATTCATAAAATAATTTTTTAAAATTTAACTAATTTATAAATAATAATTTAATTTCAAAAATAAAATATATGTTAATAAATATAAGTATTATTGTAAATTTAATAAAGTTTTAGAATAAATTAAATTTATGATTTTTAACCTAAAATAAATAATATTGACATAAAAGTTTAAAAATATTTTTTAAAAATTTTATTTTCATTAGTAGAAATAAATATTATTTTTAAATATATTTTTTCCATCACTTAAGGAAAAAGTCATCTGGACGCAATTTCAAAAAATAACTTATATTTTGAACCAAAATAATTCTCCAATAAATGACTTATATTTGACACGGGAGGGAATATTTAATTTCAAAAAATAAGTACATATTTTTAAAACAGATAGGGGAACTTTCAAAAACCGCGAAAATAATTTGCTCTTGAAAACAGCATGAAATTTAATGCTTGACAATAACACGAGTAAGATTACTGATTCCCGAACAAGTCACTCAAACAAACGGGTTACATTATTAATTACGTGAGCAAAGGAACAAGGCCCATTGTTTAGTATTGAAGTTCTGATTGCATTGTGCAACGTCAAGCACGTTTATTAACATTGAAGATAAGATCTTTTAAGCGGTAAATTAAAGTGGTCCAAATCAAAACTCCGTATAATAATGAGCAAAGCCTAATCAATTAGAACGTAGCATAAGAGTCAGGGCCGGGCATTTCGGGACACGCCAAGCTACGAATAGTGACAGCGCCTTTACATGTCTTCTGCTGCTGAATACCTAACCTTTCAAGACTGATTAATAAGTCTAGTTAATGAGACGATGTTTGTGGATGATGGGTGAATATGACAACATCTGATAAGCATATCGTTTGAATGAACCCATAATTGTTGTATCATGTTTATTTTTAACAAAGCATTCTACAATTTTATAGCAAATCTTCTGAGCGATCTATCAAACTGAAGTTTTCCATGTCACTTCACAATTTCATTAGTTATTATTTGTCGAGTGAGGTAATGTTGACTGTCACTTCTAATTCCTCCCAGAATCGTTAATTTCACATTTACACCTTCCAAACAAGGTGCATGAATTTAACAAGCCGGGGTATTGAACTACGGGTAGATATGAAAGGAGGACAGTGTATTATTCAGCTGGAGCCTCATCTTCGCTATCTCTTAGATGTTCTTTCAAGGGCTGTCCTAGATTTTCCCAGCTTTTACTATCCCATGCTGCATCTATTTCAGGCAGTTCGTAGTCATCTGGACGCAATGACAGCTGAAAATGAGGTAGCTCAGGCAATGCTTGGAGATCCCTGCATCATATTTTACAGTTCACACATCCCTATCATCTTTCATAGAAATTTAGGCTAAAAGCAAGCAAAGGAAGCTGCTTACTTCTCTTGTTCCAAGAGGTAGCCATACATCTGAGACTTCCTTGATGCGACTTCAGGAATTTTCTGACGTAAATGTTTCATAGCACCCCACAGTGGGGCAGCCCTTCACAAAGAAAAATCAACATTTGAAGAAAAAAGAGTCTGCTAGACAATAATTTTAGACAAAGTCAAAAGATCAAAACAAACCTGGTCACCGGAGTTGCAATACAAAAGCTTAAGCAGGCCTTCCTGCTCTCAGCTAGAAGTTCTTCTGCAGCAAGAAAACAAGACACGGCAACAATGTGACTGCTCGGTTCATTATCCTTGTCAAGGATTAGGCCATGGTAGTAGTAGGCTGCAGCCTGAGACCACGTTATAAACATTGGTCATCACTACATTGAATCATCTGGATTACTGGATTTTATTGAATGTTGATAGAATTCCTAACCTTGGCTTCAAGGAATTTCCATTTGATGAAGCGGAGATGCTTCTTTCCATACCCTTCGTTGAAGCCACATCCTAACAAGCACTGATAAGCCTGCTCATCAAAGTGAGAAACTCTAATTAACTGGTGTCAAAAGATATATTAGCAGACTTTAGCCAGATAATCTCTATGTATTGCACTATAAAATCAATGAGTTAAAAAGTTTAATGATGAGTAAGTGCTCAGAGGATTGAGGTAAAGACCTGACTAAAGTAAATCAGTTGTTCACATGCCAACCTCCTCTTCACTGACAAAGTTGCCTTCTGACTTTCAACAGCAAGGCCAAGCTGAATTTCTGTTCCCTGAATTGTCATCAAGATGAGCTATTATAAGCATCCATTGTTTATAACAAAAACTACGTGGTACATTACTAAAATAAGTTCTAGCTAATTAATGATTGGCCAAATTGAATCAAAGATGAAGAAAGGGAGGTTTTATGCCATATTTTATCGTGTCCTTCATGCATTTTAACAGAACCGCAAAGAGAATAACAACCATGCTCATAGTATTATGATTGCAACTAAGCAATTTGTATGGTTACTGTGGTATGCTATTTAGTATGGTATGCAGATGAACACTGACTACCTGGCCTAGTGCTTGAATGGATATAGCCTCCAATACACCATCCTGCAAGCCGTGGGGTAACATTTTCCTGCATGTTGGGTTTAGAAATTAGCTTCCAAAACATTTCCAATTCTGGTTATAAACTTGTAATGTAGAGACTAGAGAGAGACATACTTAATGTCTAGTGGTATCCGAGTAAGAACATCCCTGACACAGAACTGCAGGTATCCCGATGCCTTTAGTAACAAATCCACTGCTTCCCTCTTGCTATCTGGTTGTACAAACGTACATGATCACTCATTATTCAGCTTGTGGATCATTAAACAGGATCCGGTTTCACCCTGCTGTAATATGGAATAATTATAGTTTTATGCATTGAAATATAACCTGAAGATACAACCCTTATTCCAGATCCTGAATGGTCCTTTGGGATCAATAACGAGTCAGCCTCTGACAATGTAAGCATAGCCATAAGGTGAACTGCAGATAGCACCTCAAACCAAGCATTTGCTACACAGCTATCCTGCAAATTGGATTTGATCGTGTTAAACAGACTAAAATGATCAATAATGAAAAAACTTTAATAATTAGTTTGGTGATAGTCATACTTGTCGCCCATTCAGGAAATTTTTCCACTTGAATTCTATTAATCCCTCAAGACTATACTCTGCAACATAAGAAAATTACAACTCATTTTAGAAAGGGAAGGAGGCAAAATAGAAGCAGCAAGAGATGTGCGTAAGTTTGTAAAACCTTTCTTAGTGAGCCCAACGAGAACAGAAAGGTATTCATTCAGAGTTCGCCGCAATTCTGCTATTGCAGATCCACCTACATGAATTACTTAAACTTCAGAACAGCACAACATTCTTCTTATACATTTGAATTTATATCCTAATGCTTTTTCCTTTACATCTTCTAGCAACCAGTAAAAGCAGAAAAACATGAAAATATTAAAAGAACACAAAAATGGAGCTAATGAGACGACTCGAGTGGGTGAGGTGATGGCTGACCAGTATCCTCAGCCACTAACACTATCTGATTTCGAAGAGAAGATAACTTGTCAGCAAGATCCCGTGGAACTAGCCCTTTAAGCGCCCTTTGAAGATCAGATTGTACAGGAAAACGGATGGAGGGAACAAAGACCGCCACTTCGGGGATACTTGTCTTCTTCTTCTTCTTCCCAAGTGCGTGTATAGAGTAAGTGCACCCCATTGTTTTGGCTGAGGACTTTTTTCAACCACCTATGTTCAAAACTCATGTCTATTAAAATGGTAGTGTTCTGAAACACCGAGCATTGGTGAAGCTGAGAGCATGAGCAAATGGGAAATGATGGAACTTAAAACAAGCATGATTGGCGCAGTAAACGGCAAAAGAGAGCTAGAACTCAGCTGTGCTGAAGTGGGTGAGGAATGGAAGTTTATCCGGTACAGTTTTCTGATTAGGAGATTAAATAAATGAAAATAGAACAAACCAATAATAGACACTCTACATGCATGCGTGGTATGGGGACAAAAGGGACAATTAAAACTGGTAGATTCAAATTAGCCTGATGAAATATTAAAAATTCAGATCAGAGAAAGGGGGGCAAGTTGAGAAAAACAGCAGAAGAGAAGAAATGGGATATTAAAAGGGGAAGTTTCAGTGACAAAGTTATAATTTTTGATGAATTATTGAGAGTGACGGAGTTGGGATCAATGACTTACTGGTTACAGAGAGGAGAGAAGCAGAGTGACAAGGAAGCGAAGCTTCGAGGTGTGGAAGAGAAGAACATGTCAATGTGGCCATCTCAGTTGCATAGGAAGCTCAGGAACCGAGACATGACTCACATGGCGAAGGCGTAGAAATCTCTGGTTCGTTGAATTTTTGTTTGAGTAAAGAGGTTTAATATTATTTGATGCTTTATTAAGAATAAAATAAGTCGATACCACAATCTGATTTGATGGTGAGGGGCTATGAATGCAATATGGATCGGCCCAGATGAGAAGTTATGCCGTTAGATCAATCGTACGTTAGACCAGCAAGGGTACGCACGTGGCTTTGGTATGAAGGAAGGGAGAGGCAGTTTTGGATTTTAATTTTAATTCTAATTCATTCTAAAATGGTTCAAAATGAAAAGTACACCTCCAAAAAAAATTTTGATTCTAACATAGGAAACACCAATAAACTTACTAGATTTGGCTTTAAATACTTCGTTGATGAAAATATTAAGGTAGATCCAATTTTTAATGAAAGAAAAATGTATAAAACAACTTAATTGTATGGTGTCACTTAGTCTGCAGAGAAGGCTTGCTCTGTTCGCATACTCAGATGTGGAAAAAGTATCGCCCGATTCATAGGGAATTGAAAAATGTTTTTGATAGATCTAATTTTTTAAAAAATTAGTAGAGCATGTTAATAGTAAATTCTTCTAAAAAGTATATTAACATGTCTAAATGCTTGTTTCGAGTTTTATAAACCAAATCTAATTAGTGATTTGAAAGAAAAGACTTACTATATTCTTTGCTTAAAATTTAAGATTTAACACACTTATAATTTAGAATTCAATTATATAATTTTAAATATATAAATTGTATTGCATAAACAAAATGTAAATAAAATAGAAAAATACCAAATATAAACCTGACTTGGAGACATGCTATTTTGTTATATATAAAGTAAATTTTAAAAAGTTATTGAGAGTTATCTTGTTTAATATGGCCAAAATGTATGCAAGTATGCAAAAGAGAGTAACAAACCCTTTTTTGTTCGGGTCCAACTAGAGAGAGGCCCATTAGTACAAATCTTAATATACAATATTAAATAAAATATTATTATATATTATTAAAACTGTAATAACTCAGCAATATATATATATATACAGATTAAACAAAAAAACAAAAAAACAAACACATTTCTTTTTTATCTTTTATTCCTTCTTCTTCGTTCCTTCCGTTCTTCATTTTTCTCCCGTCTATTGCTCAACCCTCCCTCCACTATGCGTGTGTATCTTCTCTTCCTTGGGTGGTCGTTGTTTTTCCTTCACCGTAATGCTACCGCTGATGTCATGTAGGTCCTCCCAAGCCTCCCCACTGCCAGTTCAAGCTCTAAGATTCGTTGGGAGAAGCCAGTCGTGTTGTCGGTTCGTCATGAGCTTCCCTTTGTTCCATTTCCATTTTTCTTCATTTCCTATCACCAGATCTGTTGATTCTTGTCTTTCTTCTGCCTTTTTCGGCCCATCCCAGCTACTATAGGGAGACAAAGAAGTGTTGAAATTATTCTTCTTGTGGGCTAACCGTGTAGCAGCATGGGAGTTGGGGCTCCTTTGATTAAGCTTCCTAATCATGTTATACTTGCATAACTTTTCAATTTTTGATTGCTTGAAGTAATCCTTAAGCTTAGTTTATGGATTGATAACTGAATGGAAAGATTTAAGTGTAAGATTAGTTGTATGATTAAGGGTTGAGGTTATGGAGTGAGGATTTAAATTAATTGGTTATTATTGGGTTTAATGATTGTAAAAAAATTGTTGGTTTGGACTTGTGAAATAATTCATTGAATTGTGGGTATTGCTAGGAAACTCCAGGGGTGCCGATAATGAAAGGAATCAGTCTTTCAAGGAAGAACAAGTGCCCTTTAGCACATCATAGTGAGTAGATAACATGTTATAATTGGTTTATTGGATTCTTGTACTATTTAGAAGCCTATAATTATAGTAGTTAAAATTTGATTTGAATGAATCATGCAAAGTCTAATGAAATAGACTCTTAGATGGCTTGTTTCATGCATGCTTGGGATAACGATTTGATGATATGGTTGGAATAGATTGATTGGCACTCTACGCTATTGTGGCTAAGATAAGCACCTCAAATGAGGGTAGTTGCATCACTTGATAGGTTAAAAGCATGATTTTTAATTACCGTAGGTATAATCCTTAAATTAGGTTTACCAACCATTATGACATGGATATATATATATACATATGTACCTAAATATAATTATAAGTACATATAAAAGATGTTAATAATAAATAACTATATATATATATATAAATATAGGTAATACATTTTGTTTTGTTGTATATTCTAATATCCTGGATCGTTCATTGGAGTATTTAGATTCATTGATTATGGGCTTGTTTATTTATTTAAGCGGCATCTTATTGTTTTTACTCAAGTCACACCCTTAAATAATTAAGGTATAAGTACTTGACTATTACTAACATCCTGCGTGAAACGTATTCAAATACAAGTCACTTAGACCTAGTAATGAAATAGAAGTGTTTGACAGGAAGTTATCGATAGGTGCACTGTTAAATAGTCTAAGTGCCCTAGATAAAAAGGAGGAAAAGAACTTACGTGGGAAAAGGAGCTGCTCATTAGATGTAGCTATCCTAGAAAGGATAAGGAGCTGCCAATGAGGTGTAGCCGCCCTGTAAATCATAAAATGAAGTGATAGGTGGAAAAGAAGCTGCCTGTTAGGTGTAGTCACCCTAGGAGGGTAAGGGCTGCCAACGAGGCGTAGCCGCCACCATCACAAAAGAAAACTAATGCTCTTATTTCTGTATTCACCATTTTTAGAATTCAACATCTTTGTAACTATCTATGTATGGGCTTGTCTAAAGGGAATCCTTGCTATTTAGTGTGATAAATTGATTTCTAAAATTCTTGGCTCCTGTTGCGTTAAGATTTTGCTATTTTTATTTTAGTGATTTGCTATCCACTCACTGAGTTTTCAACTCATTACTTATATTTCAGTGTTTCAGATAGTGGTTTTGGACTTGACCCGCCTCCTTCATCCTAGTTTTAGAGGTGTTGTAGTAGTGAGTCCCATTCTTTTGAATTGCAAAGGCATGGTTGTTTTGTGATAATGAGTTTTGAATTTTAATTTTAAAGTATTCTAGATGTAATTCCACTTGACACAGGTTGGATACTTTTCCCCTATGTTGTTTTTGCCCTTTTGTTATTTTGATTATTGGTGGGTCAAGGGTGGACCTATCCCTTTGTTGTATTGCTGATTTCTGGCTGTTGTAAGAATTTAGGGATGTCTAATTTTTAGGAGATACTCTATCAAAATTTCTACAAAAAGTTTGGATAATTATTTAAATATATATATATATATAATGACATAAAATTTTACTTAATGAAATTACATCCTATAATGAACCATTTCAAGGCCCTAACATTAATAGGTTGCATTGGTTAGGCTTACGGATAGGAACCTCACCTGGTTCTCCGTGCCGGTCACTTCCTAATTTTTGGGGTGTGACAAAAACATTTAAAATAAATATTATTATACTTTTGTAATTGCATTATTAGAATCTTTTAAGTGAAAATATAATAAGTATATGAATAATTTGGCATATCACATAATTGACAATTGGTTTATGTTTGTCTCATATGCTATAGTATTTTACATACCATGATATAAGATATTATAGTATTTATATTATTTAATTTGGTATGACAATTGGGTACATTCTAGTGATATAAGATACGATTATTTGGTTGCAAATGTTAAGCAATATTCCTTATTTCTTCAATTTTCAAATATACCTTTTGAAGTTTAAATAACTTACATCTTAAAAATTTATACTAATTTTTACTATTTGTGAAGAAATAATTTTTAAAAATGAAAGTTTATATATAATTTATTCCTTCTTCTTCATATACAAAATAAAATACAATATAATTTTTTAAGATAATTTATATATTTTTTTACATGCTTATAATTTATTATAAATAAAATTTGTTTGAGTTTGTTAGCATAGCTAGAAAGATAAGGATAAAAGCGGTAATTTCGAAAAAATTTCTTCCATTCTATCATTTGTTGTGACTATAGGAAGACATGTTGTTTTTTTGGTGCTGTCATTAAATAACACCGTCTTGTCTAGAATGTGATGTTAGAATGTTATCTCAAATGTTACCTTTTTATTACATAACGACTTGTTAAATCTAGCATCTAATCGTAACATCTAAGATATAATAGTATGGGAACTAAAAGAGTAAAAATTTCGTCTCGAGTCTTTTAAAAAAAATATATATATATATATATATTAAAAAAGTTTAATAAAAATAATATAAAACTTAGTACTTAAATCGAATCCTTTATTTTAAACCATCCAATGAGAGAAACTTCTAACTGTTGGTGATCTTTTATTTGGTCATGAAGGAATTATGTTAGAAAATAATAAGGACAGAAAATTATAAAAAGCTTTGAACCATGAATTATTATTATCTTTAAAGGGTTATTGTGTGCACATTAGAAAATTATGGGCAATACATTTTCAAGATACAACAAAATTTATAAATAACACTCGAATTTCTTAAAACTTCTGATCTAGGAGAAGAAATGTAAATAAGATCTGAATAATCATCTTTAATAGTTGTTTGTTTTCATGTTAATAGCCATGTTAGTTTATTTTCTATCAATGATTTGTTTTCAAGTTAACATATATATTAGTTTATTTAAATTTTAAAATAATTTAAATTGGAATAATCAAGTGCCCAAGCTCCAAATACAAATATATATATATATATATATTAAATTTATTTAGGCATATTAAATAGATTTTTTATATAACTAATGATGATGCCTTCAAATCTTAAAACTCAAATCACACGTTGAATAGAATTCAGATAAGAAGAGAATTCGTCATATATAAAAGAAGGGACAAGTCCCACATTTAGTAGAATTAGGTTGGGAGTAGAATTATTTATGTATATAAAGAATGTTTCTACAGTTATACTCTGTACCTTATATCATTTAGTTTTAATAATATAAATTTTTTTGTATCATTCTTTTTTTTTTCTACTTTCCTAATACCGCCAATTCATAACATAACTTTAACTAATTAAACTTTTATCTAATGTGATACTTGAAAATTTACATTATATTTCAAACGATATAACAAATAAGGAGAAAGGTGGTTGTCCACCCGTCCCTAAAGAGAAGTAAAGATTAGGGGCTGTTTTATCTAATGCTAGTTTTCCCTTGTAACCAAACAGTCGAGGCCAGACACTTGTTCCAACGTAAATCTCTACCCACAATCAATCTTCTTGGATCAGAAGATCCAAGTTCACTTTTATTACGTTATCAGTTGGTACAAATAACTAAATAATAATAAGTTATGTGCTTCTAACATAGTGTTTCAAGGTTTTATTTTTTGGCCAATTCTTGGATGCTCTCGCTGCGTTATAATGTAATTAATAATATCTTTTTATCATGTTAGTAATTTTTTTAAAGTGTTATTATTAATAGTAAATTATTAGTATATTACAGGACAATTATCAATATAATAAAAAAGATTACTAATTACAGTGATATACTTAATTTTTTAATGTACATTTCAATGGTCGATGACCAATATTTTCTCACTCATTCTTCTTTATATCCCTTCGTCCATTTATTTTATGGGCCTCATCATATAAGTTCCTTTATTTTGTGACTTGTTATTTGAAAGGCTTCAAAATTACGTCGCATTTATTGGCTTCCTCCAAGTATTCCAAGGGATTGTAAGATATTTAAAATAATTATAATTAAATAATTCTGATTATAGTATTTTTTAAATATTATGACCCAAATATTTCAACGAATATACCATATAGATAGTTATAATTAATGTTTTTAAAATCAAATCAGTTATTAAGCTAGTAGAAGTACTGATTTATGGTTCATTAATCGAACTATGATCGAATCGGTAATAATTAAATATATATTTTTTAAAATTTTATATATTAAAATTTTAATATAAGAAATAAATATTAGTAAATTTTAAATATTTGATTACTAATTCAATATTTTTAAAAATATTATAAAAATTATTTTAAAGTTTTTAGATTATATTAAGATTCTACTTATCATTAAAAAATAAAAAATAAATAGTAATTTTAGCTAAATATCTTGATATTTGATAGAAATATTATTAAAAAATAAAACATAAATATAATAGAAAGTAAGTATAAAAAATAGCCAATTAT
Source organism: Erythrophleum ivorense (assembly GCA_026724425.1). Classification (NCBI taxonomy): domain Eukaryota; kingdom Viridiplantae; phylum Streptophyta; class Magnoliopsida; order Fabales; family Fabaceae; genus Erythrophleum; species Erythrophleum ivorense. The sequence goes on from JAIUCV010000145.1 coordinate 116,659, forward strand.
GAACATTTTACTTCTTTTATATTCTCTCTTTTTTATTTTTTTTAATATTTCAATTCCATCCTTTTTGTTATTGTCTTCTATTTTTAATTTGTCAAATTTATTTGAGATAAATTATTATATTATATAAGAAAAATCTAAAAAAAAAATTTACTACGAACTTGTTCATACCTATTATAATCGATCTCGTTTAGGCCAATTTTAACATATTCTTGATTGGTTTTTTAGCTCTCTAATTTTTTGAACTAACTGAATCGAACTAGGAACCAGCCCTCAATTAAACCGACCAGTTCGATTCGATTTTTAAAACCTTAGTTAAAATTAGGTTAGTGATTACACATTAACAAAGTCACCTTCTTTGATGGAAGAAAAACACTTTCATTAAGCAGACCATTGAGAGGGATAGTCAGAACTCATAAAAGAAAACTGCATTTGACAAATATCATATTCTTCTTTTCTTATATTGTTATTTTAGATGTTTACAATCTATGATTAGGAATTATACTTTTAATAAGATTATTATTATTATTATTATTATTATTATTATTAGAGGTATTTATAAATGTACGTTTTTGTTTAATAATTTCAATTTAAAATGTGAGATTATTGTATATATTTAATTTGTAAAAGATTTATATTTAAAAATTAAGAATTGCCTTTCTGGATATCAACGACAATATTTATTCCAACTTAAAAGGGATCAATTGATTGGTGCGCAGTATTAGTTCCTCATCAAAAAGTAAGTGTTACACACACACACATGTTGTATCACTAGCTCTGAAGCACGGAACACACACATGTTGTATTGTTAGCTCTAAAGCACGGATACGTCTATCCAGTAGTCGTACCCGTACTGAATACGTATCTGGTATGGATACATGAACCATACAGGTACACAATGTATCCAGATGTTTCTTTTTGCTTCTGTATGTTTCAAAACATTTCTATTCATACTGAAATCTTTCGAAACAACTAGGAAACAGCTTTGAAACGGCTTTGAAACGGTGAGCAAAACGTTTTGCCTCGAACGATGTCGTTTTGTCTCACATTTAACCTTTCGTTGAAAGCTTCAGCTCTTCTCCCCTTTCTCCCTTCAGCTCTTCTCCTTCAACCCTCGCCCTTTACTTTAGCTCTTCTCCTTCGACCCTCACCCTCAGCTCTTTGCGTCTCGCTGTGTGTCGCCTGCTATGTCATCTTTTCCCACTGTGCTGTGTCATTTTCTTCAACGACCTCTGCTCTATTCCTCCATCGTCTTCTCTAGCCAGTGGAAGTGGCAAGTTCCATCTTCTTCTCCGATGGCAGGTTCTCAGCTTCATATTTCCCTTAGTTTGGACTTTAGGTGCTGATTTTTTTTTATTATTTGCTATGATCTACTCATCTTAGGTCACCTACTCCTTTTTCTTTGTTTTCCTATTACCCCAAGAAAAAAAAAAAGCCCAATTATTATGTTTCCTCTATACCTTTATCATGTAGTGGCTCATAAATAACAAGATCTTCTCTTCATCAACACTAACTTCTCTTGCTCCTCGTAAATCAAGTTGGTGATTTTCTTCTTGTTTCTTTGCAATCCTTGAGTATCTTAATTTTGTGTATGTACAGTTCATTTTCTTTCCTTGTTTGCACAGGACCCATATGTGATGGAACCTGTAGTATTTATTTTGACCCATTACATGTTTTGACCAAAATAGCTATTGACACCTATTGTTGCTTCCTCTGGGAGCATAAAATGTTGAATGAGTAATATCAAATAAATAAAAATGAAAATGTTATATAGGTACCTGGTTAAATTGTGATAGGTGGAAAATGATGTGTAAACGGACTCAAAAAGAAAGCCATTATTTTTGCCAAACATAGTTATGTTGTGTCTTTTATTAAAGAAGTCAAATTATTGAATATATGTATATATATATATATATATTTCCGTATCCGTATCTTAAAATTTTAAAAATTATTATATCTCACATATTGTATCATATCGTACTTGATATGCATACCTGTATCGGTGCTTTTTAGATCACTAGTCTTTACAAATCACCCTCCAACTCGTTTTCTCATATCAGCCTTCACCTTCCTCAACTCATACCGAATCTGCTTATCATACCTTTTTTCACAGTTTCATAACAATATTTTAACATCAACGTACCAACTGATCTTTCCAATTGAAAAAAAAAAAGGACCATAAAGGCATATTTGCCTTTACAAATTGCCCTCTAACTCGTTTTCTCATATTAGTTCTCGCCTTCTTTGACTCATACTGAATATACTTATCATGCATTTTTTCACAGTTTCATGAAACTATCTTAACATCAATGTACCAACTAATCTTTCCAATAAAAAAAAAAAAAGACCATAAAGGCATATTCAAAATCCCTACACATGAACATTTGTGAATCTTCAACGAATTATACCTTCGAGTTTTCTTCTTCTCCCTGTAGCGAAGCATGGCATCGCCTCCATTTTTCACTCCCACCCCCAACATGCTCCTTCACTACAACCTTCATTATGGATTCTATTAACTTCAACTCTGATGATAATCCACCTCCACCTTCTTTCTTCATCACATGGTTCCGTGATGACTGATCTGATTGGTCTTACAATTTGGTCCACCACTAATGATAACCGGTTCCTAACAATTTAAACTAACCCACATCACTAATCACTAATAAACCATAAAACAGGTCAAATGAGGTAAAGCATATTTCCTGGTAGTGTTTCCACAACACTAATAAAGTAATAATAACAATAATATAAATTGTAGAAAATTTCCAACCAAAATATCTTTGAAGTGCATAAGGCAAATATACTGCCTATGATGATCGGACATGACATGACTCTGCCTCATCACACATTTGAGATTCATTTTCAGGTATAATTAAACATGTGACTTTTCAATGATATGGATGCAGTTGTAGCTTGAATTCAAGGACAATCAAAGCTACAAAACTGAGTGTGAATGGGAGAAATAGATCACTTGTGTCCTCCATTGTCCCCTCCCCATGTGAACCCTGTCTCCTTTTTCAACACTGACTTTCGCTCTCTTTTCAATTCAGCATCAGTATGAGCCAGTGGTAACTTGGTTGTGGACCTGTGGTGACTCTAAAGACGTTAACCTCAAACAAGCACATCGTGAACGATACCATCTGTAGAGAGGAAGACTTACATATCTTGACAGAATATCAAAACAAATTGTCGAGACATTCATTTTGATATTGCATACATCTGGCAATGATGCTACGCCATCAAATGTCACTGTTTTTTGTTCTCCGCAATCTCTTAATTTAAAATCCCATAACTGCAGGGGAAATTGTGGGTACTACTAGCTATAGCATAGATTTTGTATTAAAAACAACTATTCTTTATGTATAATGATAAGAAAAGAATCACTACAGAATACAATTTGCTTTTTTTTTTAAACCCAAATTAACAAAGTGCAGGCACATATAATTCTCTCTATCCGTTTACCTCATTCATCCAGCGGTGATACTGATGCAGCCTAATTGCTTGAAGTTATCATTCGCGTTTGTAAGGATAAAACACAAACTTAAGATATTTTAGAACCGTAAATTTATGATAACCAGCAGGACCCATGAACAATGTCAACAATGTTGGTAACGAACCTGAGCATCTCGATATGTGGGATTACAATCCCATGGAAGATCTCCTTCACTTCGGTAATCGTTTTTGGTAATGTCCATGTCATCTGCCAACATAAGCAAAGACGTGAACGGCGTTTGCTGCTGCAGCCAAACATCATCGTTCTCGCTGTTCGCTTCAAGACTCGACGGTGTTCCGAGACCCAAATCACCTCCATCTTCATATACTTCTCCTAAATTCCTCCTTCCCATTTCCACTATTTGTTCATACACCTCGTCCTTATTCTTTCCATACCTCAAATTCTGAACTTCAAACAAGGTTGAAGAAACTTAGGAATCAAAATTTGGGACCAGATATCCCTGAAAATCCATGTCGACCAAATTTGTCGGTTTCAAATCTAACCCAGGTAGTGACACAAGCTCAACGATGGAGGGGCAGCCAGAGAAGCCTTGGATTGGGGTGCGCTGATGGAGTGAAGAAGGCGAAGAAGAGTTGATGTGACTGTGAGTGTCCCAATCACAGTGTTGGCAAAGCATAAGGTTGTCGGTTGAGCACCGAACCGTGGCGGTTTGGTTTTTGCAGGTGTCGCAAATCTTGAAACGAACGTGTTTGAGGGAGAGAGCATTGGTGGAGTGAACGTGTTGGTCGCATAACAAACAGAGCTTTGCTGAGTCAACTCCACAGAGCACCACCATTTTTGAATTTCAGAAATCGCAGGGCAACAGCATCTTTCTCCTCTTGCTTGACAATTTGTTCAATTTATTGTCGCCCAATCTTCAAACTGAAAGGAAATGAACAAGGGTGAAACAATACAAGAAAAAGATCCAAACTTGATAATTCAGGAGACGAAAATTGAAGCGTTAAGCGGCGGTGACAATGAAAGAGAATATTGAGAGAATGAGAGTGGGAGAAGAGAGCAGTGGGGCACGAAAGTGATGAAGGTTGAAGAAAATCGCATGGTGAAGTTGCAGACGCAATCTGAAGGATGTGATAGCGAAGGGACTGTAATTGGAATGCATATCTGCACGTGCCTCTCTGTGTTTCGCTACATTCAGCTCTTGCTCTGCACATGGCCAAATAGGCTGCATCAACAGTTGGTGAACAACGCATACTTCAGAGTTTAACTCTCCTTTTCTTGTTTACTTTGCTCGCCCCGTGGGGCTTCGAACCACCATTTCGTATGGGGTTCAAGTATTAATTCTACCGTTTGAAATGCATAAGAAATCTGATGCTGGAACTTCCACAATTTTGTGTGAATCCGATTTCTTGTATATTGATACTTGATAGTCTTTTAATTTTAAAAACATTGTCTTTTAATGAAATATATTTTATTTGAAAATAAAATTATTTAATTATCTTTATTATTATATAAAAATAAAAAATATATTAAAATCTAGTATCAGCTTAATTGTTTTTTATTTTTCTATTATATTATAAATAAAATCACTGTCTCATGCTATGTAAAAAATTAACTCTATTAACATAAAATAATTAAATAAAAAAGTTTATAATAAATATTAATTACCAAAAGAGGCAAACAATATGTTTAAAATGAGAGAGATTTAACGTGTCAATCTTCAAAGGAAATTAATATAATTTATTCAAATGTTTAATGTAATCCTTTTAGTTAAAAATCAACTATTGTCTTAAACATTAAATTTTGATGCGAGTTATTAGTACTAAGTGAATAAATAATATTTACATATAGAGATTGTTAGGTTTAGCATTAAAAATGTGAAAGGTGCGAATCAGATTATTTCAAGAACTAAGAAGATAACATTTTTTTTAAAATTAAAAGGACTAATTTAAAACTTTTACAAAATCAAAGAGACTAAAAGTATATGTATTTTCATTTACCAAAATAAAGTATTGTATTGTTGTCTAAAGAATAAAAGTGTTGTAATACCAATGAAATTTCAATTTGTTCATATGAAATGCAAGTCTACACATTTTTAAAAGATGAAAAATTGCCCCCTTTTTTTTTTATCTTAACAAATAACGTAACTATTTTCGTAACCGTTATAAAAAAGTTCTGTTAGCAAATTTCAACTTACCTCGAGTGGTGCACCCATTTTCACTCTTTTTCAAGACTTCTTCGATCGGCACATTAGGATTTAAGAATTTCTCTTTGCTCTTAATGGTATCCTCTCTTCTCAGTTTGATTCTATTTTGTACTTGTTTAATTTGTTATAAATATGAATTTAGACAACTCTTTTAACCTTCTGTCTATCCAAAACAATTCTATTTCTAACAAAAATATAAATTAAAACTTACAAGGATTGCTAAAAGTTTTATGTAGATTTGAATTTGATTATTCAACGAATCTGGATTTGCCCGTCTTGATGTCATATATATATATATATATATATAATTTTAGTTTTAAATGACATAGAATGTTAAAAAAATTAACTACCAATTTAAAAAAATTAATCATTGGAACTTAAAAAAAATTATTCAAATTTAAACTAAATTGTTAAAATTATGTGTTTACTCAACCTCATCAGCTATATAACCCACTGTCGCAATTGATAATATAGACTCATCCTATGAAAGAGGAAAATGCACATTGCCCAAACATCCACTACTTTAATAGTTATTATGTATTTTAAAATTTAAATAATAGAATTTTGTATTATAACAATTTGAGAGCAGACTATTCCTCTTTCTTATATAATTTCTCGTTCGCAAATATTCGAATCCAAACCTTGATTTTGACCCATATAATTAATCATAATTAGATTTTTTTTCCAAACTCTATCTATTGTGTTCATGATTTAAAATATAGAGACCCTTCTTCAAAATTTTGCTATTACAAATTCGATTTCTGGATATTTTATTTGCGATTTCAAATCTAAACGCTCTTCTTTCTCAAAATTTGATTAACTGTTTAATGAAAGGATTTACTTCATAGTATCACGTCTATTATTTGAATTTTTAATTCACATGGTAATTGCTTGTAAATAGATCCAAGTACATAAGATATTTGTGCATTTTTCTCTTTATAAAATTATTATAAATAATTTAGCGATGAAATATTTGAATAGTGCAAACAAACTATTTAAATATCATTGGTATTAAAACAGATACGGTGGAAGTAATATCTGACTCTTCTATGTATTCAACCTCTCCAGGTCTAGTCACGTAACCCCCCAGCTTTGTGCTTCTCAGTGAAACGACTTTCAACCTTGTAGTTCTTGTCGTTGTAAGCCGCTCGTGACATGTTAGTGTGACTCCTTTCAGATTGGTTTGAACTCCGTCCATTGTTAGGAACAATCTCACGATTTCCAGTGTAGCCAAACTTGCCAGCACTTTCAGCCTTCCTACTTGATTTCACAGCAATGTTTCACACATTCAATTAGGACTTTTATTTCCTTTAGAAGCTGAGAAGGAGAGATTCAAAGATGCATAGAAAAAGAATCACAGGAGCAAATTATGCAACAATTTCCATTCAGAAAAACTGGAATTTAAAAGTTGGAAGGATGAAGTAGAGGGTGACAGTTAGCAATCGTGTTACATAATTAATCTGACGGCATAATGTTAATTCAATTAGTTACAATAAAAATTATTGTTTTTTTTTTTTGCCATTAAAAAAAATTAGTGTTTAGTTTTCAAAGAATATTGGCCTTCTCACTTGTTTTTTCACAAACTTGGATTCTCGACTCATATCAGCATGATGCAGATTTTATTTTTTTTTTAATTTTTTATCTCAAATATTTTTGTTTAAGAGCTAAACAAAATTTATATATTATTTCTTATATTTTTACTAAGATACAAATGTTTATTATAAGATTTTTTAATCCAAATATAAAAATGCACTAAAAATTTGATGGGTGCTTTGAGGTTGTTAAAGTGCTGCTATGACATAGTACTTTTTTGAAAAACAGGAAATAAAAACGGAATCATGAAATCTGTTTCACTCCTTTAACGATATATGCGCGCGCGTGTACGTGTCCTGGTTTTAATCTGGCTTCTACTTTGGATCTATAATTCCAAGATGATGGATGTACATGAATAAAAGAGCTAGAGGTAGAGATACGCAAGAAAATAAAGAAATTGTATCTTATACACTTAAATTTTGTATATGAAAAAAAGTAAAATATAAATTTTCATTCCTTATTTCATTTGATTTAGAAATTTAAATAAAGTAAGAGACTAACAAATTATGCATGTTAAATTATAGTGTATATATATATATATATACATACATATATTTTAATAATAAATTATATAGACTTTATCTGAATTTTATTAAAATTATATAAATCTCTCTTATATTTTTAAAATATATATAGAATTTTCTTGAAATAAAAGATATCATATGTTTCAGTCCTATTTTATTTTTTTTTAGCAAAAATACTCTTCATTTAAAGTTTTCAACCACATTTTAAATTTTTTAAATTTACAATAGAAAGTAATTTTGTTAAAAAATTTAAATTTTTTATCTAAAAATTTAAATTAAACTAAAGTGTGTGATAACTTTTGTTTTAAGTGAATTCTGTGTATATTTTAAAAAAAAAATCTACATAATTTCAACAAAATATATGAAAATTTTATGTAATTTATATTTTTTTAAAAAGTAACTTTTACTAACATTTAATTATATTTTTTGATGAATTTATATACAACTATTTGTAATTGTAATTGTTATGACAGCCAAATGGAACTAGATTTCAAGGTTGAGGGGAGTATTTGACTCTCAGGGTAAAAAACATTAGGTAGAGTATGGATAAATGAAAATAATCCACGTGTACTTAATTATTATACAACGTTTTAATGAGGTTTTTTTATTTTTAAAATGACAGTGTGAAATATTATGTTTAAATTTTCATTTTGCAAATTATGTGAATCCTTTCTTGATATATCACACTCTGTGACTTTTTTATCTCCTAATATATTCATATAATTGCTTACTATTTTTCTTTGTCTATCTTTAATAATATATCTTACTAAAAGATTTGTCACTCGCTTACGGCGTCACTCTCTAGTGTCAATGAATGTTCGGGTAGACTATATATATATATATATATATATATATATATATGGCGCGAAAATGAGCAAATCTAGTCTAACAAATCCTAGCCTTTCGTGCAACGGCTCGAGCAGCCTCACTTACTCAAATCGTAGCATTTTGATGCTAAATAAGGAACTCTTCTATTATTGCAAACTCTTCAATCGTAACAAGTAATGAAGCAGCCAAATAAGGATCCTCGCAGGTTGTGCAATGAGCAAATACAAATCTTTCCAGCAAGAATTTATGGAGATATTCATATTCATTATGTAAAGTACTGTAAGCTGCACTGTACTGCATGCTTGCATATAGAACTCTTGGTGGTAAAGTGTGGGAAATTAGTTTATAGCCTACAATCCTTTTTATCATTAGGTAAAGCCAAAAATTTATCCAGAGATGAGTAGATGGCTAAGGTTAGTTTCATAATAACCATTAATCCCAAATAGAATCAAGCTTGCTAACAAGTCAGAAGATAACATAAATATGTATACAAAAAGTCTATGGAGAGTCCTATCCATTTAACAAAAAAATAAAACACTAATTGTTCCCTCAAATTTATCTTAAAACAATGAATTTGACACATGGCATGGCATGATGGCAGCGGCTAGAAGAATGGTTGGCTAGGATTTTCCATGCTTTCTTTTTGAGAAACTTCTGGAATCAAAACATTGCGTTTTGAGTAGTAGGGTTGTATGGCATTTTTGGAGCCATTGGATCGCACAAAAGGCCTGGATTTGTTCAACAGGAGTTGGTCATTTTAATCCACGACTGCAGACACGTTGAACACGTCCCCTTACCACAAAGGTTGCTAATACACACGAATCTCGTGCAAATTTAAATTTAAAGGATGTGCATAGTCTTAACCGTTTAAATTTGATTTGAACAATCTAAATTTTATAAATTTTTTTAAAAATATTAATTTTTTTATTTTATAGGATGCAAAATGCAAAATGAAAACAATTTTATATCAAAAAAATAAAAAAAAAAAATTATTAAATATAAGTTATTCAAATTAAATTTGGACGGATTGGGATCCCCTGGATTTGCAAAGAATCTAGGCTCGATCCTCAATTGGTATTATTTGTAGTTGGATTAGTCCAGATTGGTATTCCCTGGATTCACAACCGAGCTCAATTGCTACTTGTTATTATTTGTAGTTGGATTGCTAATCATAGGCCCATTCGTGGAGGCCTTTTAAACTTACTAGTTGTCATCTAATATTGATCTGCTTGGGTAGACTTCACAAAATTTATTCACTTAGACCTTTTTTTTTTTAATTTTGTTTTAAGATTTGACCTTCTCAAATTAATTTTTTGTATAGATTTTTAAATTATATGATTTCCTTTTTTATTATAAAAATATGTAAAAAAAATTTTAATTTATCCTAAAAATAATATTAATTTTTTATTAACTATAAAACTGATTAAAAATATCTATTTTAATATTATTTATTTTATATTAAAAATTCATAACCTTTGATTTATTTTAAATTTAAATTAGTTGACTATTTTTATATTCATTAATATATATTTAATACTAATTATATTATATAAATAAAATATATAATAATATTTTGATCATAATAAATTTAATTATTACTCATCTTTAATATGCATTTTTTATTTTAGAGAAAGAGAACATAAATTTTTAAAATAAATAAAAAACTATTTAATTTAAATATTTATCAAATAAAAAAAGAAAAATATAATTTACTCCCTCATTTTTGTACAAACACGCAAAACTAGATCTGAAGTGGCAAACATATGAAGGAAATTATCAATACAACAAATTAAACTTTAGGTATCAGTGCAAACAGATTTTGATCTGGAAACCCACCACGCTCAAAGTCGTCACTGCTTCCGAAGCGAAAATCCAGCAAAAGAAGTCACAGGCTCAAGAGCTAGTTGATGATGGTACTGCTATTCCTGGCACTACAAAACGAGAGACACCTTCTGAGAGGTGCTTGGCTGCTTTATCAAAATTCACAAAACCCATAAACCAAAAGTCATATCCATCAATCGTCACAATCTGGATATACTTCTCTGATGAATTCTCCTTCATGATCACTGGATTAACTGTCCCAATCTTTCCCAAAGGCACCATTACCTGCTCAGTAGTCAACAATTCCAATTTCCAAGTCATTTCGTACCCCAAATCAAATCCTACTTTTATTTTATTTTTAATTTTTTACGCAATTTGACAATCATTTTGGTAATATAATAGATTTCAAAATTGGGATTAGGGATTTCAATTTACCTTGTAGTAGCTCCAAGCCTGTTGGCCAGAGGGTGCGTTGAAAGATACAGGGCCATCGCTGCAAAATGCTAAATGAACATTAGAGAGGTAGAGGGTTCCTGCAACCGGACCAGCCGATGTGGAGATGTGACAAGCGAAGCTCTTCTTCAGCTTCTCGTTGGGATAGGTTGCGAAATTTTGTTTGTAGAGAGACTCAAATCCACCTCCACTTATGGCTTTCCCTATCAGATTCACCTTCCCGCATGCCGCCGAAGACACCGACGGACTTGTTCTAACTGCAATTAATTAGCAGTAAAGTCAAACATCCAGTTTTCAATCGATCAAAACATATACAGAAATGGAATAGACACTAACGATTGTGCCAGACGTTGTTGGCGGTGGCTTCAGCCTTTTTGCCCCAGGAATCGAGCATGTGGAGGATGGATTCCATGGGACTACTGGGGGGCTTCACGGCTGGAGCGGGTTGGATGTAAGGATGATGGTAGTTTTGAGACTGAGATGAGGAAGATGGTGCAGATGGAGGTGGCTGTGATGCTCCATGGAAGATCGGCGAAGGTGTTGAGCCTGGGGGGTATTGAGGTGACTGGTTGGTCTTCATATGTTTTTGCAGAGGAGAAGGCGATCGAATGAATGACTTTGTGGGATCTGAATTCGCCACCCTCCCAATTTTATTATGACTTGTAATTGGAGTTGGTTGCTTAACCGCGTCATTGTTGGAAATCTCAAACACGGCTTGCTTTTGCCCCTTTTCTGCGTTATAAAATGTTTAATTAAATGGAAAAATTACATCCAACCCCCAAATTTTATAAAATTTATAATAAAATTAAAATTATTCTTAAAAACTAAAATTATTATCATAAGAAAATTACTATTAAATTTTTAAAAAGTTATAATTTAAGGAATTTTAATGATAATTTTCTTAAAATTTGATAATAATTTTTTAAAATTTTAATAATAAATTATAATAATTTTAATCTTTAAAAATAATTTTAATTTTAAATTTTTTATTATAAATTTTATAAAATCTAAGTCTTTAAATACCATTTTTCCTAATTAAATACTAGTGCATGTGCACTCTCTAAGCAGTTGATATCAACGACATTTTAACTTCGTTCATCCTTGTTCATAATTTCTTTCACTGTTTAGATCTTTAAGGGTTTGGTTGTCAAAGATTTTTTTTTTTACGCTTATCATATTTTTATTTTTATTTAATAATATTTTTATATATATATTTTTGATATAAGAGTATAAGGATATTTGTCATTCATTTCATTCATATTTTTATTCGCTTTTTAGCTTTATACTTAATAATTTTATTTACTAAAATAAATTTTAAAAAACATTTTTTCCAAATTGTTATGATAAAGAAAAATCTATTTTCCCATGGATATATGTAAATGGCATTCACTTTGTTTGAGAAATCAGATTGAGGTTCAATCACATTATGCTGAAGACAAATTAAAACAAGTAAAATTTTACTCCCAACATATTCTCTGCGAGGAGGTTGTCCGCCCTGCCTGGAGTTTGACGTCCATGAATATCATGTTGGATTCAAAATTTAAATTAAGATATTTCAAAATATATGTTGATAATTTATTTTGGATATCTTATATTTGAATATATTTAAGAATATTTATAATTATATTTATTATTTAATTAAAGATATCTATTATTTCAAATTTTAAAGGTGATTCTCATCTCTCATTCAATTTAAAGTTTTATCATGATTATGATTTATTGGCACATAAGTGGTTATCCTAATTGCTAATATATTATAGGTCAATTCAATCGTAAACTGATCTATTAGTTTGGGAAAAACAAAATATTTTGAGAGACTTGTTAATTGAGTGAGATAGAAATATCTAATAGTATCTATCATACTTTACCATCAGTTAGAAATTTTTTGTACATAACTTTTGTCAAATGGCAATTTATAAATTTTCCTTCTAATTTGGAATTGATCGCAATAGCTAGAGGTATAGTAATGATGTGTTTCCGTTGCTTAATCTTTGTTGGAACTTTAGTCTGTGTATGTGTGCTTAGCACGTGATATCAAACTTGCGTATGTTTGTCATAATTTTCAAATGTTTTGTTTGAATTTTTTCTAAAGACTGAATATTTGGCTTTGTCAATCCTTGGTTTGCTCTTTTCTGAACATGCTTAATTAGAAAAAAAAAAAATGAGCCTCTTTGATCCATTATTCGAATTGATTTCCTATCATGGAGTGTTAAAATATTTAATTTAAACATATTTGTTAAGATATTATTTGGGAGGAGCAAGTAAAGTGTCACATAAATACTGACAAATGCCTCAACTTCTAAATATATGTTATGGTGTTTGGAAGAATTATTTTGGGAGTGTCATGCAAACACTCTGCGGTGGTCTTAATTTTTGTATATATTTTATGATATTTGGAGAAATTGTGTAACATATCAAAAAGTATTAGTTACTTTAAAAAGGATATAAGATTAAATATTATACTTAAAGAGTAGGGTACAAAATAAGATAAGAAAAAAGTCAAATTTTTAACTATTTAAAAATTTATTAATATATATAATTTAAAAAGTCAAAGATTTAAAAGTAAAAAAAAAACTAATAAGATATATTTAGTTAATTTTAAAATATTTTAAATTATCTGAGAGTTAACTTAAAGTTAATTTTAATAGCTAATAGAATTTTAAAATATAATAATAATAATTAATAAGATATATATCCTTAGTTAATTTTAAAATATTTCAAATTATTCGAAAGATAACTTAAAGTTAATTTTAATAGCCAATGAAATTTTAAAATATAATAATAATAAAACTTATAAGATATATATATCCTTAATTAATTTTAAAATATTTCAAATTATCCGAGAGATAACTTAAAGTTAGTTTTAATAGCCAGTAAAATTTTAAAATATAATAATAATAAAAATTAATAAGATATATATATATATCTTTAATAATTCAATTATGAAAAATCTAAACATATTATTTATTTTTCATTCCCCCATCCGTCTACTCTCTCTTACACTGCCATAAGCCTTTTTTCAAGTAATTCTAACTTATTTTTTCAATCCCTCTTCGAACCTATATCTCCACATCAGGTACGAAAGTAGCTTTTGTTTTTTGTCTCATATGACTATATATATATATATATATATAAACATACCCCACGCACTATTCAATTAAAGTGATATGCAATATGCAACTTTTCGTCCTTTTGTAAATTATATATATATAGATATATATACAACCTTCATCCCTTATATGTGTGTGTGTGTGTGTGTGTGTAATTATAATATATATAATTATATATTCCTATGCAGAAATACATCTTTTTATTTCTTTATTTTTCTGAAATAAATATACACACTCACATATATATATATATATATATTTAATTATATATATATATTTGTAGGTATGTATATAATATGAATTTATAAATATAAATTTAATTCGTATATATATATATATATACGTAAATTATAAATTTTAGATGAGAAAATCAAGATTTATGAATTTGAAAATTTTTATAAGTTTAAATTAATATAAAATTGACTACTCTAATGAATTAATTAAAGTATAAAGAAATATGGATTTAAAAAAGAATTTTAAGTTCTTTATAATAGCTTTTAAATTTCTAAAGTAGTTTTAAAATAATCTTAAAGTAGTTTAGGATAATATATAAGTAGTTTCGAATTATATATTGATATTTTTGTATACATGTGACTTTTGTAGATTTTCATTAAGAGCTCTTACTGCTTTGATTTTCTTGCCGTGTGACTACTTAGTCAAAAGAGAATAGGTAATTCGGGGTTTTTCCATGTGTGTGCAAATTAGTTTATTATTGTAATTTTAATTAAATAAATAAGTTTATCATGTTGAGCGTGGTACAGGTAATAAGCTGTATAAGATTATGAAACGATAAAAGTAAATGATTATAAAATTAATGGAATTGCTATAATCCTATTAAGCATGTTTGCAGATATAATAAAATTCTGATGTACTATTCCATTTTTAAGCATGCTTGTAAGCTCAAATTATTGATGTAGAATTTTAAAGTATTATATTTCTTTGAAGCATGCTTGTTAGTATTATATTTATTAGAGAGAAAATTTATAAATCTCAAACTTAGATTATATATGTTTTAATTGATAACTTGCTAGTTGATCTATTAACTAAAGGCTTATCGGGTGGAGCTTTTAAAAACATGTAACTCTTAAGTATTGTAAATTTTTTTTTTTAATTATTTTTATGAGATTTTGATTTAGTGGGAGTTTAAGTTGTTTTTTCCATGAACCTATGATATATTTTGACATTTGGTCAATTTAATTGTTTTAAACATATTTCTTTTACTATTCTGTTTAATTCAGTTATGGAACTTTATTGTTTTTATTACCAAATTTAATATTTGTGCTTCACTGTTTTATCTCTAAAATCTTGTTGCAATATATATTGATTATTTGATATTTTTAGTATATCATATTAATTTGTTCTTATTTTGTCTAACAGTTAATTGATACTATTCAAGTGGAGATTGTTGAAATATTTATTAAATTGTAGATTAATATTAATTAATTATTAGACTAACTAATATATTATATCTTAATAATATCAAATAATTAAATTTATATTTTAATACTGTATAAATGAGTTTGGTTTTGAATGTTAGGAGTAACCTGTAATGCGATGAATCATCTATAGGTCTATTTAAAGGATAAGCCTCAATTCACAACCTCTCTAAAGTTAAAGATTATATTTAATATTAGTTAGAGTTTGTTAATTAATTTCAAAGATATTTTGATAAATTCTCATATTTTCCCTGGGATATTGTGAATTATATATAGTTGCCACCACTCCTCTCGACTCTTGCAATTGCATCTTCTTATCAGGATCTTTAGTCTAACAATAGATCTTAATTTTATTTTAAGTTTGATCTATATTGGTCGCTCAATTTAATTTTAACAAGATTGTGCGACGACGGAAGAAGTTAGGTTGAGAATGGATTTCCACCAAGCTAAATTTTCTGGCGAAATTACTACATGGGTTAGAGTGTTAGCCAAGTCGTCCAAAGAGGGTGCTTCCTTTGGGAGCCCAACTGCTTTCGCTCCTTTCGTTGGGTCTGTTGGAGAAGCCTAATGTTGGTTTCTTAAAAGTGAACGTGCAACCTTGGGCTAGCAGGACCATGCTTGTGGGATTCGCCATCCTCTCTTTCTGGCCCGTGATATCAATGCTATGATATCCATTTTGTGTGCGAGGCGGACAGTCTTGAAAGACACTGAGGAGAATTTGCATGGGTATGGGGCTTTAATCAATTCTCCCCCCAAGCCTTTTCTTTCTTCTCCTACTGCTTCTGGTTTTATTGTTCATATTCCTTCAGACGCGGTGTTGTTAGTTTCTTTCTCTGCCGGACAAAAAACAAAAATCGTCATAGTCATACCATATCAAAACTTTAAAAAATAAAAAAGGAGAGAGAGAGAGAGAGAAATGAACTTAGACAAGATTGTCTTTTTACATATTTAAAGAAATAAATAAGATTTACATTGACAAAAGGGAAGAGAAACCTCCCACGGGAAACACGGGTCATTAAATTATTATTATTATTATTTTAGTTTAAAAAAAGTAAATTATTAGTCATTTTAAAATAAGATATTTTCAATTTATTCTTTTATATATAAATATTTTTTAATTTTACTTCCAACAAAATTATTTTTTAATTTAATTCCTTATATGTAAATATTTTTTTAATTTAATCTCTCACAAATAAACTAATTTTTAGTAATATTTTTTTATCAATTTATATATTTTATAATAGAGATTAAATAATAATTTACCAAAAAAATACATCATTTGTTATTATATTGATTAGTTTTAATAATATTAAATTGGTATAAAAATAATAATATTAATAATTTTATTTATGAAAAATGAAATAAAAAATATATATTCATAAGAGACTAAATGAAAAATATCTGATTTATAAGAAATTAAATTAAAAATAATTTTATGGAAAATCAATTTGAAGAAACAAAGTACTTCATTCATTTATAAAGAAACAAAAATTTAGTTGAGTTCCACCGCCCCACGGAAGGTGTATGTGGCGACAGGATATCGAACTAAGAAGTTTTGGAAAGGGTATTATTTCCTTCCAGACCAGACAGAGTCGTCACTACCATCGACATTTTTCAATCACGCAAACCAATGAGTAGTTACCAGAGAGCACCCCAGGAAGATTATCCTCCCCCAGGTTCATCATAAATGCTATACCCACTCTGATTTTCCAATCCATGTTTTCTTGCATTAATTGGTTTTCAATTTCAATTTCAGTTTTAATTTTCATCCATACACTGGTGAATTTTACGCAGGGTACGGATCTCCTTATCCTCCTCCTCCACCACCGTTTCACCCACCAGCACCGGCGCCACCGTACGAAGGGTACCCGCCACCTGTTTATTCCGGATACCCGCCACCGAGGCCTCCTCAGCGTCCCCCGTATGAAGGGTATCAGGGTTATTTCAATGATCAATATACCCCGCCGCCTCCTCCGTCTCAACCATATCACCATCATCATCACCATGAGACCGACTGCGGTTCCGTCTTGCAAGGCTGGTATGCTTTTTCCCCTTTTCTTCTTATAATTTTTTGCCTCATTTTCGTATTTAAAGTATGGGTTTCTTTCTTTCTTATTTAGTTGAATTAGTATTTTGGCCCGATTAATCTGTTGAGTTTGAAACCTATCTTATATTTCGTCCCAATAAGAACCCTTTTTTGTGAATACATTTTAACCCAACAAACGGTTAAATAAACTGGGGTTAACCTATGATATGTGTGCTGACAGTCCCTCTCTCTCTGCAATTTCCTCCATTTTTACACTCTCAAGCTCTCCTGTTATTTCCTCTCGTCAGCTCCCAACCCCCCTTTTCCCCGCCCCCCAACTTTCCAATCTTATACAATTTGCTTACTGTTCGGATTTTGGTCAAAAAATATAGGAAAGTGAGAATTCGAACGCCAATAAACGTTGCCTCTGAAACAGAGTTCCAGCCACAATGGGATAAAAACCCCTACACTCAATTTGTCACACCAAGGCCCAATAATCCCTCTTGTTGCACTGTTCTTCTTTAACCATGAGTTGTCTCCACGAGCCACCCGCAAGAATCTCACACCACTATCGCGTACCCTGCAACATTTTCTTCCTCCTGCTCAGTTGAACCAGAGAGGAAGCTCCCTAAAGATATGTACAAAACTGAGCCTCTTGGTTCAGAGTCTAGCCACTGTAAGTAATGGGGTTCATAGCCATTTGTTGGATGATTATTATTAATAACAAGGAATGGGATTGCGGGGCCAACAGAGTAGATTGGGAAAGAGTATCTGGCTTTTAGAATATCTATGACTTGGGGTTCAAGTTTTTAGATGGAATTAATAAGGAGGAATTGCACTTGTTTAACCCTTGATATGCGGAGGAAGCCATGGAGGAAGGGAGTGTAGAGCTTGAGAGAGTGTAAAATTGGAGGAAGCTGCAGAGGGAATGTCAGCGCACATATCCTAGGTTAAGCAACATTTAACTATTTATTGGGTTAATTGAATTTATAAAAAAGGGCTTTTATTGTGCGAAATATAGGTTAAGAAATCATTTTGACATGTTTTAAATTTAAGGAAATAATTTGAGACTTTGAATAAGGTTAAGGAATCAAAATACTAGTATAACCTATTTCAAATTGTTTTAGTCTTACTTATGAATTTTTAGACGGGAATTAGTCTGATTGTCAATACTTGTTTTGTTAGCTTGGAGTCGGAGTACTGCTGGATGTGTGCTAGTTTGAATTTTAGACTTTCATCTTATATTATGGGACAAATCAATGTATTTTCGTTCGTTTAACTACATACTAGGCTACGTCTAGTAGAAACAATTTACAGGCGATTGTGTCAGGACTTGGGATCCAATTCATAATAATGCTTAACTTCCATAACTAATTTAAGAGAATAGTACCATAAAAACAGTGCTACAGAACGTTATGGATAGGTCTTGGGTAATTAGTTGTGTGAAAATTTTGACCTGATTTGATGACGTAAACTCATGGCTCACCTTCGTCATCATTAGACTAAAACGTTGGAATTGTAAGAAATGCTTACTTGCTGCTTTCTTTTTCTAGTCTGATATTCTAAACAAGCTATGGTAGGCAAGGCAACCAAATACATAAGCCCTACGTTGCTATAAAATACAATGCAATGATCAAGATACAACAGAATCTGATGATAAATACTGAGTTTGGAAGGCTCATGCTTGATTTAATATGTTCATTGTCGGGCTTGAACTTGGATAGCTTAATCAAAGATTTGATTATGACACTTGAGTTTGGCTTCCTTAGAAGTAGCCAAAGTTGACCCCAATAGAAACATGACATAGCTTTAAATATAAAAGATATCGCCATATCACTTGAGCTTAAGATATCAACACTCTTGATGGGGGATTCATATCATCATATAAAATTATTTTGAAGGATCAGTTGTATACCGCTTGTCCTGTTTATTTTTTATTATGTTAACTAAAGTGGACCTTCTTTTGCCTTTGCAGCTTGGCAGCACTCTGTTGCTGCTGTGTGCTAGAGGAGTGTTGTAGCTGCTTTTGATAGTCACATTTATAAAGTAACAAGAGTTGTTTCTTCAGCTTGGTCTGCTTGGTTATACCCCTCCCTGGAGAAATGTGTGGGATACCGGGATCTGTCAAGCCTTCATAACGCTGGAATGTTTATAGGTTATGTGATGTGGTTGGTCTATGGGGCTTTGTATCAGTGTACGCAAACTTTATTTATAGTTGGATGATAACTTTAATGTGTGGTTAATAACGTAATATACTGTTCACCTGTTCTGTATCCATTGTTATTTTTATTTTCTTGGGAAAACTACACTTAATCATCCTTCTATAGCCTAATTATAAATTAGGTTTATGAACTTCTTCTGATATAATGGTACATTAATTTTAAAACTAAATACTTATTCCCTTGAAAACTATAACAAAAATTGAAAATGTTATATATAAATTAAATTTTAACATTGAAAAACCACGTAATTGTCAATTCGTGTGAGAAATGATCATTTATCCCCGCAGTCGCTTCTCCATTCTACAATTTCAGTGCTTTAGAGACATTAGAATTTTCATTTTTAAGATTGCTAAATTGTATACAATTCAACATTATGTTTTAGAATTTGAATACTAAAATTGTAATTATATTGTAATAGAAGAAACACAAGTGTAATGTCCTGTTTTCTTTGATGCTGCTTCCCCTCCGAGCCCTAGCCCTAGGGCCTCGATTAGCTTCCGAGCTTTCAAGTTGCGTCCAAGATGGTACAAATGTTCTGAAGTAATTTTACAGCTCGTCATGTTCATACGTCCCACCACTACATACTTCATAAGATTGCTAATCAAAATTGATATTATACATGGAATTTTCTTCACGAATTTCCCCTTCACCCATTATTGTTGAAATGAAGGGATATCATACATGGTTCCCGAAGACACCAGAGGATTCGTTTCAATTATACAGGCTGAAGAGTGATCAAGGAGATAGTTGCCAATAAACGGTCGTGTATTGCGTTATCAGTTTCTCCAAACATTTTCTTTATTTTCACTCGTTCATTTTATTGTGCTGATTGTATCATCAATCATGCAAGAAATTAAATTAAGTAGTCAGACATGCAAATTCAAAATTAAGGTTAATACGTCAGACGTGGCTACTCCAGTACTTGTGCTTCGAAGATGAACTTTTACCTTCACACTATCAATCATCTCAAATAACAGTTAATATTATGTTTAACTAGAAAAGATATAAAATTGACAACTATCAACCAATCACAAATTAACTTATTTTCTGAAGTTTGTCTGGGAGGTGTGGTTTAACTTATCCACGGGGCATCCCAGCAATGTTCATAAATAGATCAATCGGTCTAGCTGAACTGATGAACTTATTGGACTGGCATTATGGAATAACACGACTTCGAGAAGAAAAGCGAAGGAGATATCTATACGATATCTATACGTACTGAAATAGTACAGATTGCACATTATAACAGAAACAAACCACTACACCCGGCTAAAATTCCATTAATCAGTCAGCCTAAACAAGTACAAACTACTCAATAACAAGAAAATTAAAATGGCCTAGAATGCACCTACAGAGTCCATACAAATTCTGGTGCATCTTTCCTTTTCCCAACTAAAGTTCGATACAAGTACACCTTCTCTACTTTCTGCCCATCTTCCACACTACACTCTTCCTTTTCATTTTCATTTATGATCTCTACATTTAGCCTTGGCATCTTCTTAGCCAGTGACTTGCAGGCTCCGAGGGTCACTTCGCAGGACGACATCCAAAGGGATCGCATTGTTTCATACTTCCCTACGTCCTTTAGAAGTGCCATGTTGCCAAAAGGGCTATCTCTTACCTCAAGCTTTCTAAGCTTCTTACATCCATTCAGCACATATACCATCCCCTTGTCACTTTCTCCAGCAAATGCAACAGACAACATTTCCAGCTGCTCAGCATACATCCCTATGTAAAGGAAAACCTTATCAGTCAACAAGCCAGAGAGTGATAACCGCCTCAGATGCCGGCAAGACTGAACAATTGCCCCGAAACCTTCATCCAGTGGCTGCGATGTGTCCGGGTCAGGTTTTGTGGGCTCCAGGATGCACAACCGAAAGCGGATAAAATTTGGGCAGTTCTTTGCCACTTTTATGAGGGCAGCGTTAGTCATCTGTTGGCAGAAGTAGAGCAATGAGTGAAGCTTGGGGCAACCCATGGATATAGCAACGAGTCCATGTTCTGTTACAGATGCAGGCTCAACCCCAAAGGGAACACATGGAAAAACCCTCAATTCTTGCAAATCTTTACATGTGGCAGCTACAACACCTAGTCCTTTGTCTCCAATGCAATCCAGTATCTGCGCACAGAAATCATTAGCATTCACCTAAATAGAGTTAAGTTAACAAAAGGAAAAGGTTTTGCAGCTTATTAGATTCACCCATAATCGCTGTAGTTTCCTGCAGTGGCGAATTAGTTTTCTCAGCTCTTTACCCTCAATCCCTGCTGCATAGCTCAGATTCAAGGCTGTCAAGTTCGAGCAAAGAGGATATATAGCTGGTAGGCAGCGAGGAGCAACCTCCAAAAACCCCGACAAACTGGTTATTGATTTACACTTTAGAATGGTATTCTTCAGCTTGGCGTAGGTCTCAGACTCTGGATCGTGAACAAAAGACCCAGTACCTAAGTCCACCAGCTGAGGCGCTCGCATCAATATCCTTTGGAGCGTGTCAAGTGGTACAGCAGGATTTAACCTTAAACTCTTAAGGTTAGGAGATCTGGCCACAAGTCTTTCAAGAGCTCCCAAATTGATCTCTCCTTTAAGACAAGCAAAATTGAGAGAGACGAGTGATGTACAAGTATCAGGAAAGCAACTTAGCCACTGGCCTTTGTGATCCTCAATTTCATTTTCTTGGAGGTCCAGCTCTCTAAGAAACCTACATTTTAAAATAACACAAGCAGAAAATTGGAAGTCAATTACACGTGCTTAACATCCTGTTGCTCAATCAGCATAATAGATTTCTCAAGATCATCTTTACCTACTCCAGCTATACCAACAGAAAAATTCCCCCCAAAGAAAAAATTATAAAGCGATAACAAACGAAAATGACAATAAACGAATCAAGTTTTTGAGAAGCTTCGAGCACTGATTTGTTAGTAAACCATGACAAGTTGATGGGTTGAGTTTAACGCCAATAAAATATTTAATATTAGGATTAGAGCAATCGTCCAAAGTAATTACCCACTATGCTAAAATATTTGAGCTCCTTCATCTAACTTTTGGACATATAATTCAAGACAACAATCAACTAACAAGCATCCATAACAGATCAAACCTTGACAAGACATCCAGACTTAGATAACGGCAACTCATAAATTAGCTGCGCCGTTCCTTCAAGCAGGGGGCTTCCAAAACACAGACAAGCATGAACCATAAACCATGACCAATAGTACTAACATTCGCCAAATCAAAAACGCATATGAACAAACTAAAATCTAACACTCCTAAAAGTGTATAAGGGTCTCAAGAAATCCTTCTCACCTGCAATTTGCAGCTATTGCCGCAAGGCCATCGGTGGTGAACCCTTCACAGCTAACAAGACCTAGGGACTTAAAATTCAAGAAGGAACGGGAAAGTAGCTCCAGGCTCTCATCCGAGACCACCATCCTCTTCAACCTAAGCTCCTCCAATCCCACCCGGCTCTTCGCCAGTGCTTCAATCCAAGGGTAAACAAAGCCTCCCCAATCATAGGGAACCAAATTGAAGTCCGCGAAATGAGGCTTTCCCTTCAGGGTCAGGGATTTTAGCCCAGGAAACCTCTGGATCAACCTCTCCGGGCTAGTTGAGTAACAGTTCCCAATAAAGACCTTTTGCCGGCTACATCGTTCTATTCTGTACCACGTTTTACACACCAGAGACACCGCGTTCCGGTCCCGGGGGAACGTCACGAAGTCGAACACGTGCTCTAATACCTCCTCTGGAAAATAATTCATCCTTTTCCCTACTTTGCGATTCAGATTCCACAACTTCCCCAGAAAATATTCATATTCCTGTGAAAAAGGGGTTCAACAAAGACATGCAAGCAGAAAAACTGAAGTTCTTAACTCGGAAGTCCTAAAACATGATGACAGACCCAAGATCTGAGCCCTGAAATTCACTAGAATATCAGAAAAAACGAGGGAAAGGCAGATCTTGGCCTGAACAAGAGTGAGATAACGAGATCTCTAAAATCACGTTCGCGAAATAACTTCAAATCCACAACACAGTGGGAGATTTGAAAACTACCAATAACTTAACAAATCAAGGCGGTACTATAAAAAAGATTGAAGATTTTACATTTCCCAGCTTGGATCTGCCAGAAGTGGTGGAAACCAGAAAACAAAGAGAAGGAGCTCAAATTCTCTCGAGAAAAAACAAGGGAAAACTGAAATTCCGGAGAAGAAAACAACAAAAAATCATTTGCTGCGAGCGATCATCTGCAAATCAAATGGTGATGATTACGAAGGATAAATAACATTGAAGTAAAGGAAAGATGAAGCTAATAGAAGTCAGAATCTATAATTTCCAGAAATAGTATTTTACAGTCTAAACCACCCCAGAGGTGAGCTTCGGAACCCAACCCCTCTCCCTTGCTTCAGTGCCTCACATGCCCGTGTTAAAGCTGCTGAACTCAGTCAGAGAACAAAGCTCAACCCGAGAGCTGGGGCAAACTAACCATGGTTACCCCCACATCGACCGTGGTCGAGTCATATCTTTGAATCGAACGGTAGGCATCGATTTTTATGAGGGGATAGAGAGAATCTTGAACATGCATGTATCCTTATCACTGCTTTCCAAGCGAGCCTCCTCTCCTCTCGCCTGCCAAAAGTCTTACCCTCTTGCTGCTAAAAGGAGTTGAAGCGATTCAAGAAATACGAAAATTGGAGAACGACTCTCAACATAATTGACACCGCTTTCATCATAAAACTACGTAAATGCCATGTCTTGGTCTCAGATAAGCTGTCATTATGACTCTACTCGGCGAGTGATTAGACTCGCGGCGTTTGACCGCGATATTTTTCCTTGTTTTTTTGTGACGCTGACGCAACTTATTGCCCTACTATGACAGCTGTTCACCAAATGGAGCGAGTATAATCATTTTACCACTCCCGGGGACTATAATCAAATATTTCCCTTTTATTTCAACTTTGTCTTGTTTTAAAAGAAATCTGTATAAATTTTTCAAACGAGAAAACGAATACGGTATTAAAAAATGATCTGCTATGTAATTGTGTAATCTATGATTCATTTTATGATGACGCTTTTTTGGCTTCTGTTTTTTTTTTTTTTGGGTAATACCGTAAAACTATCTTTTCAATCAAAATTAAGTGTCTTTTCAAATAATTTTAAGACCGTACCTTTTGCATTGATCTCATGATTAAAAAAATAAAATTTTAAATATTAATTTTAAAATTTAAACTTAAATATTTAAAATAAAAAATATATCTCTTTGATCAATGAATAAATTATATAATTTTTTATAATTTTGTTTAAACTATGCAAATTTCTTTATTACAAATATTTACAAATCTCTTTTAAAGTACAAAATTATCATACATTTTGGTTTAATTTTAAATTTTTTAATTAAAATACTTTCTATTAAAATTTTTAATTAAAAATATATTTTGATTAATGAAAATCATTTTAATTAAAAATTTTAAAATTTAACTAAAATATAAGATATTTTTTATTTTAATAAAAGTTTGTATTTAAAATTTTTTGCATAATTTACTTTATTTTTAATTGCTTTGAGTTTAAAGATTGGCATTTTAATGATTAGGAAATTAAGCAATTCAAGACACAGAAAGGACGGAAAATGATATTGACAAAATCTAGGACAATATTAAGTTCGAGTTACGGACCACAAGGATGGTATAGTTAGTAGTATTACTATACACCTGATTTTAACATTTTTTTGTTTTTGGGCGAACCCTGGTAGTAATCCGGTGTATTCTGGTGCACTGTACGACTTCAGACAGGTCCACGAGGTAGGTTGCATCACTTCATTAATCACATCAATCCTGGTGGGAAGACTATGATAGAGACCGTACAGACGACGAGAGAGAAGAGAAATTTGTTTGATTGGGCAATGCATCAGAAATGGACTGTTTTGGAATAATACAGCAATAATGGTGGGAACGAGCGAGGGTGTTTGTTTCTCGGGAAAAAAGGAATCAGAGAAAATTATTTGTCGAGGAATAACTACTGATTGGCCGAGGACGTAAATGGAGAGCAAGCATGAGGGACAAATGATTGTTGTTATTGATTGAAGTTGGAACTGTTTGGAATTCGGAGACTGTAACTCGCAAGTACACGTACAATCTCAGTATCTCATAGTGAGAACTGTGAAATCAATTTGAATGAGAGTGTAAGTATTGGAGTACTTGCGTTTTTGTCCATTAAATGTTGGATTTGTGTTTCCATTCAGTGCTTGAAATGCTCGTTTCACTGTAATACCATTAATTCTCCTGTCTTCCACCAACTACAAATCATTAATTCCATTTCAAAAACAGCAAATAACGAATGATTAATAATGTACTTATCCTAATATGCCCGATTTACCTCCCTTGCATATACAATGAAAGATAAATCTTTTCCTGTCCCCCAAAAAACAAAAGGGTATTTATGGTTGAAAATGCTTTTGAGTTGAGTGTTTGCTATAAAAGAGCTTGCAAAAGAGTGACCTAAATTAAGCTGTATGATGATTCACGCATTGACCCTTTTATATCATTACTAGGTTGCTATGTCTTCTTAATCATTTATCACTTTGACTAAATGCCACAACCTAATATTTTCAACGTGGTTTCTTCCGCTAATATCAGCTAAAACACTTGCTTTGGTCCACACATCCCACACCAAACCTCTCTTTTGCTTCAGAATTATATTCATTACCCTTTGCTTTGGTTCCCACTATCATTTCATTTGCCCTTCTTTCATTCTAATTATATATAATTAACTTAATCATTTCCTCCCTTAATCTGTACTTTTGTTGTGTGAATCCCCTTTTATTACTAATTTACTGCACTAGTATATGTATTATATAATTCTGGATTGTAACAATATTTTATTTTGTTTTTATATGATTGTCCCTTTTCAATTCAATCTCAAGTTACTGTACTATTCTAACACTTCGTTATCCCTTGAACAGTTGCGCAATCCAACTCACGGTCAAATCCCAATTAAAAAAAAAATCACCAGCTAGATATGCCTTCAGAATTTTGATCAATTATCACAAATTTTAATTAATGTCTTTTCTATTCATGCAAAACATTTTTTTTTACAAATTAACCCCAAACAAACTGTCTGTAGTAGCTGTCTTTTAGTTTAAATAATCATCTACAAATACAATTTTGGTGATGCAGCAAGTGGGCGCGTAGCCTTGTGAAAGATGACTTTTTTTTGTTTGACATTGTCAAGTGGAATTTAAGGTTAGATTAAAGTTATTAAACTTAAACATAATTTTTTATATCTTTTTCTGTTCAATTTTTTATATCAAAATTTTTAATAAAAAAATATGGTGTGTGTGTGTGTGTGTGTGTATAATTTAAATAAAAGATCCAATAATGTGATTTCAATCCGAGAAATAATAAGTATTTGGACATAGACTTAAAAATCCCCTATTCACCAATAGAAATGTTGGCCTAATTCCAATCATATAATCTTTTTAATATATTGATGGAATATAATAGGGCATTTATATTGCCCTCTTAAAGAAATACAACCTTAAAAGGTTACAATGTAAATAAGTGATGATATTATTAACTCATGACACCATATTCTTTAATTATAACACAATAATTACTATATATATATATATATTATTAAATATAGAATAACTATTTTTTTATTGTAACAAATTTATTATTAAAATTATATTCATTAATTACACACAAATTAAATTAACTAATTTATATTAAGTTAATATTTTAAGCAATTATTTAATAAAATATTATTCTATATTTAATAATCTTTTAAATCATAAGAGGGTACATAATATTCTCAAATTTATAGTATTATTATTTATATAAATTTTGTCTAGTGCCATTATTTATTGTAATCATAATTGATTTTGGGTGGAGAATACAGAGATTGAGCATTGAGACCCTATCACCAGCCAAGCGAACTTACTCCCTTCAAGCATCTCCCAGCTATAACACATAGAGATCAATGCAAACTAAGCTCAAACTAACTACACAACCTAAAAGATTCAGCTATGTATGGCTCTAAAAGACAAAGATGTGACGCTGAGCATCTCTAGGCCACGTGATCTTCCAAGAATTGTTCTGCATGCCTTTCTCATAACAGAGCTCCTCTCAATTTCAGTCTCACCCATTTGCGGAAGAATTTGTCTATAAAGCAAGTCCGATGCATACAACTCTTATTTTCTTACAAAGTTAGAATCATTCCATTCCATGTTGCGTTTTCAAAACAAGATTGATTCTTGACCTCGTCTCCATCCAACCAAATCCTGCCTGAGGATTGATAAGTATTATCATATTTAATAAAAAGGATAAAAGCTGAATTCTTTGTATACAACCTAAACCTACCATTGATGCGCCAGACTAAGAGAAAGAGTTCTCTTCAGTCTTTACACACCATTAGTTACCCACTATATCTATTAGATTCCTTGTTAATTGCCTTGCCACCACCCAATAAGCAGATTCATTTAGCTGAAAAGACACCATTTTTAGGACCCTCAACTCACTAATTTGTTAGGAACTCTAAGCAAAAATAGGCATAAGAAAAAAAAATTAATATAGTTTGATCCCTTAAATAGACACATAACCATAACCCCAATAAAAATAATTTTATTAAAATTTTTAACTCTTTCAATTTTTGAACTGAAAAATTATAATTTTTTTATCTATAACTACCTAATATTTTGATTATATTTTTGTGATAATTCTATTATTAAATTTGTTGTGATACCTAAACTAATAATTAAAGGATTTTATTTATAATACTTTATTCACTTCCTTCTTTTGAATCAACTTATCTGAAACTTTAGATAACACTATTAACTTAAATCTATTGCAACAAATTAGTGTGAAATTTCATAATGGCCTTACCCTCGAGTTGGGTCAAAACTGGCCATTTGGGATTACCCAAATTCAGAGGCTAAATAACCCCACTCAATTAACTCTCTTAAGTTTTTTTTTTTTGGTTTTATTATTTATTGCATTTATGTTTATCTTATACAAATTTTTTGGTTTATAGTCAAAATTAATACACAACTGTAATATTAAAATTTTACTCTTACTATAAACCAATTAAATAATTTTATTTTTAATGCAGATTTATTGTTCATATTCTTGTATATACAGATTAATTATTCATATGCGTTCCAGCGGGAGACCTCGTTTGGATTCGGGGCGCATCCATTTGGGCTATTTAAATGTGATCTGATAGTTCAAATTTTATATAATTTTTTTATTTTAAATTTTTTTACTCTCATAAAGTGAAAAATAAAAATTAAAACTAATTTTGTAACTTAAAAATATTTAAAAAATAATTTTTATATCAAAAAAATAAAAAAAAAATTATAAAATATGAATTTTTCAAATTTAATCTAGGCAGTCAAAATTAAAATGCACATCCCAACATCCCAACCTATGCGAGGATCCGGGTTCGCCGGAGACCCCACTAAGGGCAAAATTTTCGAAGGGGACTGATATGATGTGTTGCGTCAAGCGGCATGACACTTCGACGACCCCACCATCCAATTATTGTCAGATTAAATCATAAATACAGTTACATTTCTATCACTTTTCCTTTATCCTTTAGTTAATCCATTTTTTCAAATACAAACAATCTCGCTAGTTGTGTAATTTTTTTTTCGGGAACATAAAAATTGTCTAATTTACTTTTATTAACTTTAAAAGTATTTTTATCCAAAGTTTTAATAGTATGTTTGAAAAAATAGTAAAAAATTTTAAGAGTATTTTTATAAATAATATTCTATTATTTTATTCAAACTATAATTTTAAAAATTAAAATATTTTTTTAAACATGCACTAACTATCCTTATCCACGCCAGCAAAAGTAGATCAACTCAGAAAACTATACCAAGTTGGCAGATTCATATATCCACGTGGCATTAGAAGAAATTTAGGACCTATTTAAAATTATTTTTGTTTTAATATTTTTAAAATATATGTTTTTAAGAACAAGTTGTTAAGAACAAAAAAATTAAAAAATCTGTTTGAATCATTATTTTAAAAAGTAATTATTTTTTATTTTTTACCTGATTATGTAGAACAAAAATTACAGAACACTGAAAAAGTGTTCTGAATTTTTTGTTTTTGAAAACAAAATTTTATTTTTTTGTTTTACAAAATACTTCAC
The DNA here is from genome assembly GCA_026724425.1 of Erythrophleum ivorense. Lineage (NCBI taxonomy): Eukaryota > Viridiplantae > Streptophyta > Magnoliopsida > Fabales > Fabaceae > Erythrophleum > Erythrophleum ivorense. Next base: position 146,470 of record JAIUCV010000145.1, read on the forward strand.
TAAAAATACATTATCAAACAGATTTTTTTATTTTTTTGTTCTTAAAAATAAAAAAATTGTTTTACAGAATCAAATCAAACAGGGCTTTAGATCCCTCATTTTATCGACACTAATATGACAAAGTAAGATAAATTGAGAAATGTAGATATACTCTTTAGTCTCTCTTTTCAAATGTTGGGTTTCACACTTTGCCTTTACCTCCTTTTAATATAATAATATTATGTTGACGTTGAAAAAAAGGAAATACATTCTCTGAGGAGCTCTTCAACAACTTGGGCATGTGAGTATTGTTAAGGTTTTGAATTAAAATAATAAAAGAAAGACAGACATGTGTACAAAATTAATACAATGGAGACTTCGGTCAAGGTTGAGAAGGATAAATCATACAGTCCTCGGAGTTAAAGAAGTACTTTGCATTGTGACTTGATTTTTTTTAAACACATTTTATAAGCTTTTGTTTTTTTCAATATCTCCTGCTTTCTATAAACGACGTTTTAGGGGTCTTCATAGGTTCGGTTTGGTTCAGTTTTAGACTAAAACCAAACCGAACCAACCTTATCGGTTCAACAATTTTTTGGACCTTTTCGGTTTTGAGTTCTAATCGGTTTGATTCGGTTTTTGTTCGGTTTAGTTCGGGTTGGTCCGGTTTGGTTCATGTTTTTTTGGCCAAAAATATTTTTTTAGGATTTTATTCTTTGCAATATATAGAATTTAATTTCTAATATTATGCATCTTATTAAATTTTAACCAATAATAATGTATTTATAATTTATTATTTTTATTTTTATTTTTAGTCTAGAAAACACCCATAAATTGACAAAAAGTTTTGAAAAGTACAAAAAATAAAATAAAATAAGAGTAATATTTTATAATAAAATAGTATAGGCAACTTGTCAGTTTGGTTCGGTTAAACCGAACCAAACATACCATGAACCGACAACCGAACCGAATTAATCGGTTTTAGATTTAAAAAAACCAAACCAAACCATTTGTTAATCGGTTTTTATTAGTTTGGTTCGGTTTAAATGGTTTGGTTCGGTTTTGTTCGGTTTTGTTCACCCCTACGACGTTTTAAACATATACACACTCTGTATGGCAACCTCTACCTATTTATTAAAAGAATCAGTTTTCAACCTACATATTTTGTTTCAAAAAAAAAAGATATGTAATTCATTTGAATCTCTATTGAACAAATCAATTTAAGAGCGAATATAAGTATAATTAAATAAAATAAGTAAATTGTTTTGGGTATTTACCCTTAAATTCTCGTTCTATTATTATTTTTTTAAAAAATCCACTTCGCATTCCCAGGCCTATTTGGGTATCAAGTATCAACCCTCTATCACTTTTTCTTAGTAGTGTAGGTACCTTCTGTCTCCTTTCGCGTGTGGCTGCTTACTCGTTTTGCTAGGGTCTGATTAGAAGTTTTGAAGCGATTGGACTGGAGTAGTTATTAATAGAGTGACGTGGTAAAGGACAGAGGAATTCACTCAAGAAAAAATGAATAGTGTCTCATTTTTTATTGTTTGGATGTTATAATAAGATTCAATCAATGCTTAAGATATTTAAACTATTTCACATCATACTACTTTCAAATTATTCGTCCAATCAAATCTCAAGGATATTTTTAGATTGAAAAAAATGAAAAAAAAAAAGAGAAGAGAAGTAAAATTTTAATTTTAATTATTTTTAATTCAATTTTAGATAAATATATTTTTTATGCCATCTACTTTTCTCAATTTAAATAATTTTTAATATTAAATTTAAATTTAAATAAAAAATTATAAAATTAAAATTTTATTTTTCCTCATCCAGTCATTCCTTAAATTTCTCTAAAGTAAAAACTGTGTCCACAACAAATTTTTACATATACTAAGAGCGCTATGTCATTTATACATTCAATGATTAAAATTTATTCTATACGTGAATTCCATCTATATTACATATAGATTCTACTTCTACAAATTAAATTCTGATCATTCATTTCACTTGGTACATGTACCAAAAAAAATTTCCTGTGTCCACTTGTGGGTGTGGATAAATGTGGACCATTCCCTGGACGATCTCCGTTTTGGCATGTGATGGTGGGTCACCCTCCGTGCCCACTGGGGAGACTTATTGCTTTCTTCCAATCACATATTAGTGCCAAGATTACCTAATACATCATTTTAAGAAAAATTAGTAAAACAACAATAATAACTCATCAATTGACAAGATTTTTATCAAATATGATATCTTTTATTAAAAGCTACTCATAACGTGGGTTCACAACTCATGAAAGCTATTTGTGTGCGCTGCTCCTGACTTCTGACTTCTGAGTCATGTGCCCTTTTACTATGTCTTTGGACTATTGGGCATTTACCTTTTTAAACTAGGCCAAGCTCCTGTTTAAGCAACCCAGATGATCATTAAGCTCCTCTATTTCACTGCCTTGTACTTAACGTTATCCCCCTAAAAAGTGTCCAAAATCTGACACCCAGAAAGCTCCTTTCCACTTGATAATGAGAGCTCATGGATAACGGGTTATTAACAACAACACTTTGGTATTTAATATTAATTGAAAAAGGGTTTGGAAATTGATTCTGGGCTGGCAAATTTTGTCTTCAACTTTGAGCAACTCAGCAACAAATACTGAAGGAGATGGCGTTAGTGTGCAAGCACAGCAAGTTATCTTATTCGAAGACTGGTATGAAGTAGTGGTTAGGCCAAAAGTGTCTATAATCAAATATAATTATAGGTCCACTTGCGTATAGGTAGGAGAAGAAGAAGATTATTGTAAAAAGGAACCAGGAAAAGGATAATTTAGAGCAAAAAACAAAAACAGAGGTGATTTCTCATGATCATTTCCATTTTCATATTGCCTCTTCAATGATTAGCTAGAATTGCAGCCATGTGAAGTACACGAGGACTTCAACCATTACAAGGTTATCCAACCACTATAGTCTATATGCCGTTTGAAATCCAAACTTGGAAAATGATTCCCAATTATTGACTTATAAAAAACATGAATACTATGAGATATTGGACGAAATAAAAAATAGTAACATGTAGAGAATGAATAAACTTTTCTAAGGAGAACGGTTTATATCGTAGAAAAATGTATAAATATGTTTAAAGTTGATATTTATTTATAATTAACTTAATCTTTTTTCTAAAATATGAATTGACCTAAAATATTTTTTAACTTCATGACATTGAGAGACCCACAAATGGGGTAGCATGCGGCATCATAACGCGTGACATCGCATGATGGTCCTGCATTTATGAGACGGATGATTAACCTGTGGAATCGGATAGAACCCAGAACTGTGTTCCAAATGGGGAAATGAAACATGAGATGCCCCATTTGTTGCCTAAAATCTGTCCCACATACATTAAATCTTAGCAAGTAAAACCACAAGACCAACAAATGGCAGATGGGTCTCATTGTCTCAAATACGGAAGATCAGAGGAGGACCACATAAATGGGCTAGGTGATGTCACCCACTCAAAGCATTTCTATGATAAAGGCAAAGAAAAAATAGCGTCAAAACTCAAAAAGGCAAACCCACTACAGTTGCTTATGCTCATGTCATCAGGTCCAAGTTTCGAACCGGAAATTGTATTGGTCCATGAGTTTTATAAGCCTAACCACGTGCTGCCCATTTGTTTTGAAGTATTTTTTTACCTCATGGAGGCTATCAAGTAGCGTTTCAGTAGAATTTCTGCAAAAATTGATAGATGAATGAGCTGCTTGGATGCACAGTGACCCCTCCATATTCATATTTTGTGTTTCAACAACAAAAGGAAAACGGAAAAGGTAACGCTGGCAGTGGTCCACACGCAACAGAAAGTGTGGAACCACAATATAACACATGAAATGGAATTTTACCATATCTTTCGAAAAAAAAAACAAAGGAAATAATAGCTCCTTATTCCATCCAAATTAAACTTTTCATAATTAAATTTCTTTTGTCAACTTACTACCCATTTCCCACCTCCATACCACCGTTACAACATAATTTCACTATCAGTCTGCTTGTAATACAACGTTATTTTCAGTAAGCCATCATCATACAAGCGCTAGTCTTTTCAGTAAACCTCATATGGTGATTACATATACTGGTTCAGAATAGCCACGCCAATGAAAAGTATAGGTCCGAAACAGTTCTACAAATGCGAGGAGGTGATCCATTCCGCCGAGCCTTGGGATCATGTAAAGGCTTCCGGTCAAGTGGCCATTTCAGACATGGGGACCTATGCTGGCAAAAAGGGAAACAAATCATTTTGAATAGTAACAGTCAAATAGAAGTGAGAGACAGCTTCAGTTGACACAAGAATCAAATTTCCCTCCAAAATTGTTTAACATCCCTTACCCGTTATCCGCCCAAGAAAATTTCAAAAGAAATCCCCTTCCCTATACCCGCCTCATTTAGAACTAATCAAGCACGCAACTGCTTGAGCGAATTAAAAAATCTCAGCATTACCAGAAACATGTATATACGCGAAAAAAAAATCCATCACAGAAAACACTATTCTGTATTCCTCAGCTCCCCTCGTTTAAAACTAAGACGAGTCTGAGTCTGATTGTTCCAAAACAACTCACATAATACAGATCAAACACAGAGCCTTGCTTGCACATTTGCTTCAAACAATGATACATATAGTGTGTTCCTATATGGTCTTTATTTCATATTAATTTATTTACTTGAGTAATAAGTCACAATAATTTAATGATAAGTTAATTACTAAAAGGAGGCACCTAATTAAGAAGTGATGCCTCTAACCTTTTAAGAGATACTTCCATACATCAATAGAAGGTATATATAATGGATGCCTCTTGTTAAACTTACTATAATTAGTAGTAGCTGCTTCCTACTAAGAGGAAGCAACTACAAAGTTCAAGGGCTTCAACTAATTAAGAAAAGAAAGTTAGATAAAAAAATTGCACACCTCCTCTTTAAGAATAATTAGCAAATCCATCACTCAGATAGTAAACAAAAGATCTCCTTATATGTCCTTTGCGCACAATGCTTGACACAATGAACACTTGTGCTAGCCTTACAAGCACGCATGCTAGACCCAGGATGGTGCAATACAAGTGTGCCATCCTTTAGCAATGCAGGTGATGGCTTCCTCCAACACCCAGACACCAATGACATCTAGTCTCAACAAAACCCTACTGACAAAACTTCTCTTTTTAGCTAAGAGCTTTAGAGTGCCTGGTGAATTCACACCTTTTAAGAAGTTAAGGTGAAGAACAATGTGATGGGGTCATCCCCTCCCTCAAAGTCAGCACACTGATAGCATGAGAAGAACTACACCAAAATTACTCTAACTTTGCAAGGAAGCAACGCTCTTAAAGTAGGTTTGGTGTAGGTCAAGTGCCATTTGTAATGTCCAACTTAGACAATGTTGGAAGTGTCATGAAAGAGTAATCTTCATTTTCCTCTTCCTTGGAAGAGTCATTAGGAGTGGCTTGGTAGGGATTAAAGTGAAAGAATCATCATGCTACACACGATCACTCTAGTAAGTCAGGTAAGAATTTGACATTTAGTAAATAAGTAATCACACTAATTGAGCTCGTTCCCCTCTTACTAGCCTTACCCTCTTTGGGGAGTAAACACTCAAGGCTGGCTACTCCCAAGTTTACCCCCTCTAGACACATCATCTTTGACTATCAAAGTCATGATCAAACATGCATGTCTCCCATGTGCATAAACCCTTCATGATTCCATATCTCCCTTGAATTTAGCCCCACCTAGTCCACTACTCCATGCACTGAATGAGTAGGTAGTGCTCCATGTTCTGAGTTATGCCCATCACGAGTGTTAACTATCAAATCAAATCCCCTCACTATAAATAAACCCCACTCCTTAAAAGGACTTAAGCTTTTCACACGTTTTCAGACTTACACTCTCTTTCGCTTACATGCTTTTTTTCACCCATATGCTCTGTAAACACTCTTTCCTAAATTTTTCCAAATTTCTTAGAAACCTTCAAGCTCAATAAGAACGAGGCTTCTACTTATTAAGAACTTTGTCTTTTAGCCTTTAAGTATTGAGGACTTCCACAGTGGAAGTTAAGGCAAATCCATTGATCAAGCTTTCTTATTTTACAAAAGGTTTACTAAAGTGCTTCACTTTTCCCCATACTGGGTTATCCCAGTGACTGATCCATTTATTTTACTTTGTAACTCCAAAGTTAGAACCCCTCATTCATGGAACAAAGTGCTTCATCCTTTCAACATCTAACCAATTGTGAGCAAATTTGGGTTAAAAAAGAGTTACATAAGATTCAGTGAGCATGTAGAATCACAGTTGATTACTTCAACCATATCAACAGCAGAATCATAACTCTTGGGCTAAAAACAGTGATGCCAGGCTCAGTTTAAAAGAAGCAGTTCAAATTCTCGTAAAATATTAGGGGTAGTAGTTGTTCAATACGGATTTCAAGCCCCCAGGTACCGCGTAAGATGATTAGCCACCAATCAGTTTTTCAAGCAAAGAATGTAAGTAACAATATAAACAGTTTCCTAACAAACATTTTTTTCATATTGCTCAATATTTCCTTTAATAAAGAATAATAAGATTTTGCAGAAAATTTAGCCATGAGAAGAGTACCCTGCACCAATCCTTCAAAGTTTCATCATAAAGCATAAAAATCTAATGTTGATAGTCCTCCATCATATAGGATCTTGAACTAGTGACGAAGATACACATTGGCCTTATTAAAGTTGGCTCTGACCCACTTTAGACAACAAACGTGAAAAGCTTAAAAATATCAGTCCGCACGTTTTCATCCCAGTTTATAAATCCCATGGAAAATATTCAATGATATGTTGGAGAGTAATTGTAAAATTCTTCGCATACAACCATGCCACTAACAACACCTCACATTAGATTCACAGTAAAATTACACTTTCAGTGAAAACACGTTTGTCCCATCCGGCAATCTCAAATGACCCAAATTTAAGCACCTTACACTACCTGACTTCATTTCTTAGATAACAAAAGTACTATCCCAGTGTCTTCAATCAACATAACAATGTTTTTACCAAATAAACATGTGCAGTCAAGAGTTCATGATGGGTTGAAGAATGGTCAAAAGAAATTATTGATTTATACTTGAGTATCGTAATACAGCTTACTTTCAGCACTTACAACTCTACATAAGTACAAATTATAGATAATTATCAATCAATTGCAATGGGACTGAAACGGAAAAAACACGAGGAACATGCAAATAGAAAGAGCCATGGTGAAGAAACAGAGGCAAACATTTCTTTTCGGCTCAAAGAAACATACCAGAAAAAAAAATATATGAAATTGAGTCACTGTGCGATGAATTTTTCTTCAAGGCAAACACAATTGAATGGCAATATTTCGCAGTCTACAGCAACTTTTGAAACAGCAGGAATTACTACCTGCATTCCATCCCCTGAAATGGTCATCATTTCATCTCAATTCTCAAGTATTTAGTCAGTCACGATAAGGTTAAGTTAGTTGTTCAGTCCTTGGTATATATGCTACGTTTGGTGAATAATACAATATACTTCACCTAATAATGAAAAACTTCAAGAGGAACTCAATGTCCATGATGTCCAATAGCAGTTTATTCATTGACAATTGGGAAACATTAAACTAAATAATCAATTACCTCAAACCATCATATCACTAGAAAGTTCATTTAGTAAGACACTGTCAGTGACCTTCAAGCACACATAAACCTAAAGAACGGAGCGACCTATATCATAGTGCGGAAATGAAAGTGTAAGAGTTGTTCAATTAGAGTAGAAATATCAAAACGAAAATTACAACATCGCATTGTTTCCAAAAACAGGAAGTTTTCACGATCTATAACATAGCTATCCCAATGAATTCCTACTAACCTTCCAGACTTATACATCGCTATCGTCACTATCATCATCCTCATCATCATTCCCCAGATCATTAGCAATGTATTCTCCGGGATGAATCGTCCGCCTCCGAGTCCTTGAAGGAAGAATGTTATTCAAATCCACCTCTGCAAGTGGGTCATCCGACAGATCACTGTCACCATCCGAAACAACCCCATCGTCACTGGAATCATCATCGTCGCCGCTGGCATCGTCTTCCTCGTCATCTTCTTCTATCAATTTCCCTTTGCCCTTGTCAGCTCTCATTATCCCTTTTCCCTTTCTGTCCACCTCAGCCTCTCCATTGGATTCCTCACCATCGTCATCTTCATCTTCGTCCCCATCATCGTCTGCGCCACCATGATCAAACTCACCGCCTTCCTCGCCGTCCTCATCGCCACCCTCCTCTGCGACTACATCGGACTCAACTTTTTCAACTTTCCCCTCGGTGACAGAAGAACAATTGCTATTAAGAACTTCAAAATTGTTATTCGAATTTAGAGAAGCCTCACGTTTTTTCGCTTCATCTAATGGAGCCAACAAGTTCTCGTCCAAAGTTTCGAGCTTCTGAGCTTTGCTGGGGTGTTCTTGAGGGTCTTCACAGTTTACCTCAGGCCTACGCTTTGTGTGGAATGTGGGTTCGTCCGGGCTCTTGGTTTCGGCCATGAATTCGGATACAGAAGCTATGATGCTGGCGGTGAGAATTTGAGGTGGGACAGTTAGGGTTTGGCGGGGAAGTAATGCTCACAAGGGCAACGAGGCGACTATCATGGCTTGACTTCGGATCCCGTATCCCGTATCCCGTTAGGAAATCGTTTCTATGGGCCAAATACGAAGAAATGATTTTTATGAGAATTAGAGGTAAAAAAACTTTGAGATTTATAATATGTTTTTTTTAAATAATTATTATATTTTTTTATCAAAATTTATATTTAATTTTTATATTTTTATTATTAAATTCTCTAATTAAAATATAACAAGTGTATAATTTTTTAATAATAATAATTTTTATAAATAAATATTTAATTAAAATATATATTTGTTATATCATAAATTTATTTATAAAAATTATGTTATTAGCAAAAAATTATACACTTATCATATTTTAATTGATAAATTTGATTAAAAAAATATAATAAACTGCATCTAACTTTGATCTTTCTATTTTTTATGTTTGATTATATGGAAAATTGAAAGAAAAGATAAAAAAAAATCAAAATTCCGCTGGTTAAAAAAATAATAATATAGGGCATTCCAATTGGTTTAATGAATGGACATAGAGTGCAAAATGATACTGTAAATCTAATTCCAAAGAATAATGGTAGAGAGTTTTCTATGCAGGTGTTAAAAACTGATTTCTAATTGCAATATTTCTAATTCCAAGTATTTTTTTTCATTTTTTTATTTCACCTTTTTTTTTATACCCAACTTTTCCATACCGCCAAACAAAGCCTAATGTAAGTGAACAAGCAAAATCAATATTCCACACGTCTACAATTTTTTATTTTTACTAAAAAGAAACTTCACAGTTTTCGTTCTTTGGGTTCAACAGAATTTGAACAGTATTAGAGATAATTTTAATATTACTTTTACCCTCTATTTTGCTTTGAGATTCTAAAAAAGTACTGTCAAAAACCTAAAGCTTTCCGTTGCCAATTTTTTTTTTCAGGGATTTAATCATAATAGCTCAAGATAATTCATCATTTGAGTACAACTTTGCTGAAGCCTTGCTGGCCAAACACACGTGGTGGATAATTCAAGCCAATTAAAACAACATATTTTCACGAGTTATGGGAAAGAAATATTACAAACATTCTGGATCAAGAAGGATTAATCTTCATTCCAATGTGGCTTGGATTTAGAAAGGCGTCTAAATGGCTAGTAATGAAATTTGCTTGAACCTGAAATGGTAAATGGGAAGTGGCAAATCCATTTCCAAATCAAGCAAATTACAGGCACGGTCTTTTCAATTACAAATCAAAATGATCATTTCATATGGACTAGAACTCATCATGGACTTTAATTAGTTAAAGAAGGTTATTAGATGACAACACAAAATAATTGACCTCCTGTAGCATCGACTGAAAAATCTTATCGAAGTTGAAATTGCCTTTTCGTGTTACTTTATTTACTTGGAAACTTCTCGTGAATGCATTGCCAATTATGGATAATTCAGGGAAGCACCGTCTAAGGATTGAAAATTGTTGTCCTTTCTGTTACATGCATATGGAAACTTCAGATCATCTTTTTATTCAGTGCTTTTTTGCCAGAACAGTGTGATTTGCTTCTCCACTCACAATCCAAGTGGGTAGCTTATAGCCACAGGATATTAAAAATGTCTGCATATTCAAAACCCAGAACATACTGAACTGCTAAATCATTACCCGCAGACGGCTACAATGATATCCCCTTCTGGTTTTTGTTTGTGGTTTAGGCAGTCCTTGCTTTTATCAAAAAAAGAAAAAAAAAAGAATTTTAATATTACTAAACCAAAGCTTATGTAATATTTTTCAATTTTTCGTTTTAATATCGTTTGTAATTTATAAAGTATTATAATATAGTGTTTTCTGAATTATTAAAACAAACATTAAAAGAGTGTATATATTATTAACTCTGAATCTCTCTTTTATATATTGAAAAGGATAAACATCTATTACATAAAACAAAACACGAAATATACGCCTACACATCCATTAAATTGCAAAAAATCAATTATCCAAAAAGTGAACAATTCAATGAATCTTGCAACGTTGGATCATACACACAAAATATAGAGTAATTAGGACCTACCCCTGCAATTGCAGGAGATTAAAAAAAAAAATCAGTGAGTCTCACATGAAATTAAAATAAAAAAAGAAAAACGCGAGTCCCACATAGAACAATATATATATATATATATATATATAAACAGTGATAGAGAACGGTGACAGACCACAAGATTATATATATATATATATATATATATAGTTTAAAACATTTTAGGATATACATGTTTATTAGCTTCTTGGATCAATCCAAATGTTACGTACTTATCATTCATGAGTTTTGAAATGTTTCCTTGATAACTACATTAGTGACCTTAAAGTGTAGGTGTCTTTTTTCTTTTTTTTGGGGGGGGGGGGGGTGTCACAAATCAAAATTTTGAGTCTTTTTTCTCCATATGTTACTGTGAAATTTGAAATCTACCCGTAATTGAATATAAAAATGGGTTCAAAAGGGGGTGCTTGCCCCCCAACGTTGATGTTGCCTAAGTAAATATTCATTTATCAAATTTCTTGCTTTTTCATATAATGGTGTTTCTCATTCTTTGTATATAATTGACCCTACAATAGTTTGAGAATTGAAAACAAAAAATAATTACTAAAATCCAAATTCAATAAAAAAATAAATGAAAAGAGAATCTCTAAAACACTATATGGTCAATCTCAAACAATTTTTGTAAGTAAGTTGTCTATAATTTTTTAATAAAAATAATTGTAAATTATATTTTAACTTTAGATCTATCTACTTACTTAGAAAACAATACTGGAGAGAATCAAACAACCCCAAAAACATAAGTTTTTGTTTTTGGGTGGTGGGGAGGGAACTAAAATCTTCATGCCTAATTTTTTCAAATTATTGAATGAATGAGATATGACAAAAGTTTCAAAGTCCCATGCTTGATGAAAAGAATTTTCATCTCTCAATTATTTAATTCTAGCTTGAGTGAATGTTGGCCTTAGTAAGTACAAAGTCATATGAGATCAATATTAGCCTTAGTTTTTGTTTATACTCATTGCAAAACAAGCTATCAAAGTGTAAGGTTTTGATATGATATTAAATTATTTGAATGATAATAAGATTCTTAAGTTAATTTTATGAAAGTATTTAGTTACAAATAATTAAATATTATTTATTATTTATTGTACTATTCTATGTCATTAATTTTTTTTTATAAACAATGACAATTATTCAAAAAGAATAAAATAAAGTATAAACAATTGATTGAGCTTATCATATTTTGATTAAGTAATATTATTTAAACCAATTAAGCTTCATTCTGTCCCTTGTATTTTAGTGGGTTGGTTTACATAGTTTGAAGCAAAAGAACATAAATTTCTTGTTTGAAAAACATGACTAGGACAATATAAGGAAGTCATTAATTATTTTTAATATATAATATCTTATCTAATACAAAAGTCAAATGTGCTGCATAATTTTTTAGAACTTCCCAAAAGCTTTTGTATTTCACAATAAATGACCTCCCCCTCTTTCTATCTTATCACGTTGAAACATTTAATGGAAGCAATAGCTTGATAAAGAAAGCTTTCTTGCTCTACTCCTAACTTGGAAAATCAAGCAAAGAAGGGAAGTTCCTGTTTTGCCTCAATGGTTTTTATGTTTTGTATAAGCTTAATCAAGTTGGTTGCATCAAGAAACAAGAGAAGCAAAGGGGGAGAGACCTAATATTTAGAAGGAGATTTGTAGAGTGATGAAAATGACTTCATCAATACCCTTTTTTCCGCACAAAATCAAGAGAAATATTTGTTGTTCTTCAAGTGCAAGAGAAAGCATGTTAAGAAGAATGTGAGAGACTTGAGCCTGTCAATAGATTTAATGAAGAAGGATAGCAAAATTTGTTTGATACCCATGTTAATAAAGATATAAAATATGAGAATAATGAATTCATAGGCACAAGAAGATTAGGGTCCTTTTGGTATGGGTAAAAAAAATGATGGAAGTACTATATGAAAAGTAAAAAAAGATTTTAAAGCAAAGTCAGATCAAATTGAACAAAGAGACAAGTAAAAATTGTAGAAATAAAAGCAAAAAAAAAAAAATCAATTTTGTTTCTTTATTCTTTAAGAAAATTTGTTCAAGATTAAGAAAGTCTAACATATGATGCTACCATATTCTTATCTCATATGATAAAAGTTAGAAGAAGCTTTTCTACTTTGTACTTATGTACAAAGATGTAAGAAAGAAGAAGGGCACAAGTCTACAAGTTGTCCTTGTCCATTGTTGTTGCATATGCTTCATGATAAACAAGACATTAAGGGATGAAAAATAGAGTAACAAATATTTTGTAATTCTCTCTCCTTCGATAGCTCTTTAAGAAGCATCATCTCAATGGATATAATTTTTTGGGAGCCTTTTCATAACGATAAGATGAAGAATAAAAGAATAAATACATAGAAGAAAAGTTTAGTTTCTAGTTATATCTAACTTGTGAAAACTTAAGAGTGAACTTATTATAATTCATTGCTTGATAATGATTTCAAATATATTATTATATCATTTTGTAAATATTTCTTAAATATGAGAAAAGTGAATTTAGCACAAAGCTATTTGCGTAGAAAAGTTTTGGGTAAGTATGTATAAAATTGAAATGTTATAAAGTTTGATGTAACTTTAAACCTTATATTAGTGATTAGTATGTGTAAAATTATTTAATTGTAATTTATGATTGGATTGAATAGAAGAAAATATTTTAAAATTTAAAGGGACTAAATATAAGATAAGAAAATCCAAACCATAATAATATACAATGTTCTTATTATTTCATCTATTTATTTCTGTTATTGTATTCTGGTAAAATATTTTATCGACAAAGTCTTATAAAATTTTGTTGATCTTTAAAATATATACTGTCTTTTATAATATATTATTGATAAAATTTTCTTATGTCTACAAAGTTTCTATATTAACATACTTTCTTAAATTATTTTACATTTATTTTTATATTAACATCCACTAACTTAATTATTTTTTTTAATTTTATATATTTATATAAAAGCACATATTCACTCTCTTTTATATACATTCTTCACAAAGGATGAGTTTAAAGGTAGTTTTGAATTTAATAGGATTTGTCATTTAAGAGACAAAAAAAAGAGGTATATGTTAAGACACTTCTCACAATAACTAGAGTCGATATGTCTGATTCCTAATTGAGTGATTGATAGGCTAGTGTCACTCCACAAACCATTACATTGATGTATGTTCCTTAACAACACGATGGAGGCATCGTTTAGATTTTTTTTCAGGTACACTTGGTGCATGGTGCAATAAGTGCAATCAATAATTATAATTTAATTTGTACAGTCATATGCAGTACAGGTGGGATTCATGTGTAAAGTAAATCTTAACCATTGATTACGTGATACTCTTAGTGCATATAAAAATTGCTCCACTTTTCAATACTAAACCATAGTTTTGTAATCTAAAATATCGTATGTCATTATAAAATTCAAGAATGTAAATATTATATTGAAAATTATTATTATTGTCAACATTATAGGTGCTATCACAACCTAAGAAAGTTTTTTTCTTATTGAGTAATAAGAAAATCATGTAATCATTTACCATTTTGACAACTTAATTTGTAAAGTTCCAAAAATTATATTAAATTATACAACAAGTGCAATCAATGGTTATAATTTAAGTTGTACAAGCGATGTTCATGTATAGTATAGGCGGAATCTACGTGCAAAATAAATCCTTATCATTAAGTATATAGATGATATGACATTCTCAGTACATATAAGAATTATTCCACTTTTCAATACTAAACCATAGTTTTGTAATCTAAAATATCTTATGTCATTACAAAATTCAGGAATGTAAATATTATATTGAAAATTATCATTGTTGTCAACATTACATGTGCTATCACAGCCTAAGAAAGTTTTTTTCTCATTAATTAAGTGATAAGGAAATCATGTAATCATTTACCATTTTGACAACTTAATTTATAAAGTTTCAAAAATTATATTAAATTAACATGAATTTTTAACATTAAATTAAAATTTGAAGAAACTAAAAAGTTTTTTTGCATGAATAATAATTGTTGCCGTAGTCATTAATTAGCCAGTACAAAAGTGAAAGAAAAAAATTTATACATTATTAATATATTTTCATTTTATTATTAGATTTTTTAATTAAAACATAATAAATATATAATTATTTAATAATAATATGATAAGTATATAATTTTTTAAATAGTTATATAATTTTTAATTAAATTATATATTATATTATTATTAAAAAAGTTATATGCACATTATATTTTAATTAAAGAGTTGGGTAATAATAAGGTAAAGAAAAAGTTGAGTCCAGAGTGGAAAGACGCGGGGTCCAAATTTGCGTTAAACTGGTTCGACATTTTCCTAATTATGGGCCCTCAGCAGTCAGCATCCAAAATACAGGGTAGATTTATTTGTTAATATTATTATTCCCTAGGAAAAAGAAATCTTTTCGGTCTTTTCACCCGAAATTACCAAAATATCCATATAGCGAAGAAATCAGCCGGCTTCTAAGGTGAGGGTGAAGCGGTAATTTGGAGTTCGTTTGAGAATTGTCCAACACAACGCACGACGCCCCATCCCCGTCCGCAGTCTTTTCATTTCCACCATTTGCATTGCATTGGCGCTCTTCCTCTTCCCCTTCCTGTCCTCCAACGGGTCCCTGAGTCTCGGATTCCCTTCTCTTGTCGCCGGCCAGCAACCGGCTCCTCTCATGGATACCTAAACTCTCTTCTCGTACAGTTTCCAAATTTAGAAACCAGATCCGCCTCTCCTTTTTTTGTTTGTTGAACCTTACGTTTCTCTCTTTTGTCAAGGTTGAAGATGATTGCAATTCCGTATTTGACTGCATTAACTACCTACTTTAGCTATGGCTTGCTCTTTGCCTTCGGTCAATTCAGAGATTTCGGTAGGAAACTTATGGATTGGTTCAGCTCTAACAACCTTCAGGTTTGTCCCTTCTTCATTTTTTCCCCCCGTACTTACCATGCATGATTTTGAGAAGTATGCTTTTATCGTTGCGTTTCTTTCTTCAAAGCAGGGTTACGCCCCGATCTGCTTAGGACTCGAAGATTTCTATATTCGCCGATTGTATCTTCGTATTCAGGTATTTCATTCTTTCCTTTTCTCTTTTCCCAATTTTCATTTTTTCAATTCGATCTTTTTCTGTTAATACTAATATGGTGCACAGTGTTAGTGTTATCTCGGATATAGATAGATGCTATTCTGGTCTCATCTTCTATCCTTTCAATGGTTGGATTCATGTTTGAGAAGATACATTATAGGTTGAAGTCGCTCGACCGCTGTTTAGGGAATAACATTACAAATCATTATGTTATTAGGACAACGAATGTTTGAAACGCTCTAGTCCTCCAAAGTTGGATAATTTAACACTTTTTCCCCCCTAAATTGAAGTATATGTCATTATTTTTGTGTACTAAACCAATTGCTATATAACTAGCAAATGCATATACATTGCACATTTGTGGGCAGTCACTATTTAATTATCTGTTTGAGAAATTTATGAAGTGGTTATATTTTATCTCTTTTGACAGGACTGCTTCGGGAGACCAATAGCAAGTGCTCCTGATGCTTGGTTTGATGTTGTCGAACGCTATTCAAATGATAATAACAAGACACTGAAGTATAATTCTTTATTAGAATCGTAGGCTATTATTATTATTTTTTTCTGGATATCTTAATTTTTGTTCCTTAAATTTGTTTCGTCAGAGCTGCAGAATCAGAAACTCATGTATAATCCATTTCTTTGTCCCAATGCAGACGAACAGCAAAAGTTAGCAGATGCCTCAATTTGGGATCATACAACTATCTTGGGTTTGCTGCAGCTGATGAATACTGCACACCCCGCGTAGTTGAGTCATTGAAGAAGTATTCTCCAAGTACATGCAGTAGCCGGGTGGATGGGGGTAAGTATATTAGATCATAATTGGCCACCAAACAAAGTTTTCTTTGTTTATCTATGCATATTCAATCATGTTTCCTCAATTGTTGGTTTCTCTGATAGGCACAACTGCACTACACAATGAATTGGAGGAATCTGTTGCAAACTTTGTTGGAAAGCCTGCAGCTCTAGTTTTTGGTATGGGCTATGTGACAAACTCTGCCGTTCTTCCTGGCCTGATGGGAAAGGTCTGTAAGGTGTTCCATGAGGGTACCTTGTTGGCACGTAAGTATATCAGCATAATTATTGATTCATATATCTACATTTTACAGGGAAGCTTGATCATCAGCGATTCATTGAACCACAACTCCATTGTCAATGGTGCACGAGGATCTGGAGCTACTATTCGTGTTTTTCAACACAACAGTGAGTTGCTTCTTACCAAAATAAGCAATATGTATTGGGGAATAAGTGGTCGGACTTTCAATTTCTGATACAAATTTTGTAGGCTATTAGCATCTCTCTCCTTTTGATATGGAAATATTTTGGGTTCAGTCTGTGGATTGATAATCATGTCTGCTGTTCTGTTCTACGTCATCTTCTTTGGATCATCATAAATCTTGGTTATTCAGATTCCATGTGATTCATGCTGAAGAAAGAAGCATTTAAGACTCAAAATTCTTTAGGTTGATCCCCTGTCCCACCACCTCCCCAAAAAGAAAAGACTAAAGTTAGCCTATATCTATAAATATAAAATATTTTCTTTGGAAAGAATGCTTGGTGTGGGTTTGGCTACTGGGCTTCATTTTTTCTTATTCACCCTCCTGTTGTTATGTTAATTTTATGGACTTACGGTGCTCTTGGAATTTTCGGTAGTGTTTCTTTCACATTCTCCTTGACCATCTTTCCTGCAGTACCATCTCATCTTGAAGAGGTTCTAAGAGAACAAATTGCAGAGGGACAGCCAAGGACCCATAGGCCTTGGAAAAAGATAATTGTTATTGTTGAAGGGATTTACAGCATGGAAGGGGAACTTTGTAAACTTCCAGAGATCATAGCAATATGCAAAAAATATAAGGTTGGTTGATGTGGTAGCTCTGATCTAATGTGCAATTGTGTTATCCTTTTGTATCTATTTCCCACACGCCTTTTCTTTTTAAGAAGAGAGGGGGGGGGGGGGGAGTTGTTGGTGGTGTGCATTCATTTTTAAAAATGCTTAATTTGTAATAACTCTATATAGGTATGAGGCTTCCGGTAAATGCTAGAAAAGAATCTGTTATAAATGGTTTGTGTCCATGCAAATTGTTTGAGTTGTAAAATGTGTACTTCACTCAAACTTCAAAAGTTTGAGCCAATATAATCTCCCCCCCCCCCTCTCTAAATCAGGGGTTCAGGGATAAACCTTATATCTGCATAATTTTTTCTATTGACATTTTTCTTGCCGGTTTTCCTTTATTGGGAAAAAAGAGAGAGGGGGGAGGAGATTTTTATAATCAAGTTTTCTTTGGATTTCACTTATGTATTTCCTTTTACATTCTGCATCTTTTGGTTGCTTTCTAGGCATATACATATTTGGATGAGGCACACAGCATCGGAGCAGTGGGCAAGACCGGCAGAGGGGTTTGTGAGCTCTTAGGTGTGGATCCTGCTGATGTTGACATCATGATGGGGACATTCACCAAATCATTTGGATCATGTGGGGGCTACATCGCTGGATCTAAGGTTTGTATATTTAAAATATCACACTACAATATTAGCTAATGAAATAGATAGTTTCTAAAACACTAGGAAGAGGTGTTCTTAAAATTTTATCTCATGGACTATAACTTTTTGCTCCTTTCCATGAAAAACCGGCATTGTCATTAGTTTGGTTGCAGAATGCTTTAATTGTATCTGAAGTGAAAAATGAAATAGCCTATAGAAGACAAGGGTTTGGAATGGGAGGGAACTTAGAAGTGTTAGATTCATGCAACAGAAGTCGTTTGGTATTGGTGATGGAGTTACTTGTAGAACATTATCTACTTTACATGTGGAAGTTGGTGTGCTGTTGGAGTTACTTGTAGAACACCATTTGTTTTACACTGCTAATGTCTCAGATTGCTTTCTGACAATCTGCATCACAGTATGTTGAATCTTTTTATCCCAAAAGGAAAAAAAAGTATTTTGAATCTTACATTTGAAGTCTAATTCTTAATATGAAAATTTGGAACTACTGTCAGGAGCTTATCCAATACTTAAAGTACACTTGCCCTGCTCATCTTTATGCAACTTCAATTTCACCACCATCTGCACAACAAATAATATCTGCCATAAAGGTCATTCTTGGAGAGGATGGTTCCAACAGAGGTTTGGCTGGCAATTGTGCTGTTATTCTTACAAATGTCTGCTTTGTTTATTTAGTATTGAAGCTTCTTGTTTTAATATAGGTGCCAAGAAACTTGCACAAATTCGTGAGAACAGCAATTTTTTCAGGTCAGAACTGCAGAAGATGGGATTTGAGGTTCTTGGGGATAATGATTCTCCAGTAATGCCAATCATGCTCTACAACCCAGCCAAAATCCCTGCCTTCTCAAGGGAGTGCCTCAAGCAGAATGTGAGAACATTCAACCATTTGTGCCCCTCATTCATGTTTAAACCCTGGATATGTAGTAATATACCTTTTTTTTTGGTATTATTATTATTATTTAATGCCTGCCATTGGTGAATGTTGCTGTTTCAGGTTGCTGTTGTGACAGTGGCATTTCCAGCAACCCCATTACTGTTGGCAAGAGCACGCATATGCATATCTGCTTCTCATTCAAGGGCAGACCTTATTAAAGCCTTGGAGGTATATATTTTGTTTTTCATTCCATTGGTAACTTTTACTCCGCATGCATCATTTAATGGTTGTGGGGGTCACTACTGTAAAAAGGCAAGGTAGCTGTTAAGTTCATTGCACCATTAGCAGTGTGTTTGCTATAGATGAGAATATGAAGATATCATATTTTACTGAAGAAGGATCTAATATGTGTCTTGTCATTATGCATTTTACAAAATTTTGTCGCTTCTGTTATATGTTTATTGTTCTAACTTGCTGGTTTTGTTTCCCTTTCTTAGGTTATCAGTAGAGTTGGTGATCTAGTGGGTATAAAATACTTCCCTGCTGAACCAATTAAGCAGCGGAGAGAGAGAAAAGATAAGAAGTTTGACTAAGAATTTATTGCCTATTAGCTGAAAGGGGAGCAAAGACTGATGAAGATAAGTCAGGAGTGGTAGAAGGCATTTTTGTTTCAATTCGTGGTAGGTAGTTTTTAAATATACTGGCATGTTCTGCTCTTGTATTTAATTTTATTGCCATCACTGGAGGGGTGGACTTGGATGGAGCAGCAGAACCACGAGTTTTATTCTCAGAGGCAAGTGAATCTGTCCTGTTGCAGGGAAATCTCTCTATCTCTTGTCTGGTCATCAGATAATATGTATAGTTGCAGCTGTAATTGCCCCTATGTCCTGTGCTTATTCATTTGAAACTGGAACTTGCTTGTATATGAGCGAGCCCTTGAGGGAATGGAATTGTATAGGTTGGTGGGCAATTTTTACTCCAGAAGAGTGTTTGCTTGCCTTTTGTTATGGAGCAAAAATGCTTCTTTAAAAAACTATCAGTGGGTGAATCATCATATTTGCGCACTCTTTTTTTTTCCCCCTTTTCTTTTTACATGATTTCCCTTGAGGATGAGGCTGCTTCAATTTTCAACATCTATGCATGTAACAGTGACTTTCGATTCCAAATTAGTGCGGGACCATAATCAACTCTGAACCCAAATTCTAGGGAAGAAATAATCCCTTTATTCAAGATTACTTAGAGTTTGTCTTATCTCCCTTGTGCGTTTTTAGTATCATAAGATTTTTGCTGTGTAAGAGAATCAGTTGTTTCCGTCATACACTCATATTATATTACTCAGTCCATTTTTAAGGACGTCTCAGACTGGAATCTAAAAATTAATAATTACAGTTCAGCCTGTCTTCCTGTCTGCTGCAATCTGTTAAATTCGTCTATCAAGATGAGAGAACGAAATATTTCATGTTTTGATACTGTTACAAAACTTTTAAGCAAAACATAGTTTGAGTTAAAGGAAAAAAGAACAAATCATTGAAAGAGGAGTCAAAGAAGTATATTTTAGTCTAATTAAGAAGAGTTTCATATATATTATTGGAGAAAGAGACTTTTGCTTTATGGCATGTTCAACTATTGAAATCAATCTAACTGGTAAGATCTCATTGACTCAATTCATCTTAAAATGTGTCATCAGCGAGAGATCATAATTCAATAAATATAGAATTTTCTTCCCAAAACTTATGAGTAATTTTTTTTGGGCGCTCTAAATGGTGGAAACTAAAAAACGCTTACGCTTGGGGAAAAAAAGGAGTACGGGTATCGGTACAAAACGAGCATAGTTTCCATTCCCTTGGCCTAGTGGACTAACGGCCTGTTCACTCTCTCTCTCTCTCTCTCTCTCTCTCTCTCTCCCCCTCCCTCGCCCCTCTTCCCTCTGTGATCAGAGGTCCAACCGAGACCTCCAATGGCGACCAGATACTGGGTAGTATCTCTCCCCGTCCAAAATTCCGCATCTCCTCTCTGGAATCGATTGCAGGAACAAATCTCCAAGCATTCCTTCGATACTCCTCTTTACAGAGTACTCTGTTCTTCTCTTTGTCAAGATCTGCTGTCGCAGTTCATAAATCCCTAACTCTGCTTAATTTTTCATTGGCAGTTCAATATACCTAATCTCCGGGTTGGAACCCTAGATTCTCTCCTTTCTCTCAGCGATGATCTTGTGAAGGTGAATTTCCAAAAATTTTGTGCCTAACATTGTTTACCAATTTGTTATACGAATTTGCAGATCTTTGGTTGATCGGGTTTATGATTTCGGATGCGAAATTTTTATCTTTATCTGCTTCGGTGCTTCTATATGGATTGTACAATTTCTTTGATCTATTGTCATGGTGCGGCTATTTGTGTTGCGTGGATGTTAAAATGCAAAGCTAAAAATGTTTGCAGTCAAACAGTTTCATGGAAGGAGTGTCACACAAGATCAGGCGACAGATTGAGGAATTAGAGAAAGTTTCGGGCGTCGTGAGCAGTGGGCTGACAGTTGACGGGGTGCCTGTTGATTCATACTTGACCAGGTCTATTGATTGATTACCTTGATTATTGAATATTTGACCTGTTCTTGTTTTGGTCATATTTTTGTTGGGTGCTGAAGTTGTCTTTTTGATGGAAGGTTTGTTTGGGATGAAGCGAAGTACCCGACTATGTCACCTTTGAAGGAGATCGTGGATGGTATTCATGGTCATGTGGCAAAGATTGAGGATGATCTGAAGGTTTTTACATTCTTCCCGCTCTTTAGTTACAGCTATCTGTTTAATTTAGGACAATTCACCATTGTAGCTCATACTTAACATGTACTGTACATAGTCTCTGTAGTGCTAAATCACTTCCTTGTGATGGTTTTAAGTTTTGGCCGTCTTGCTTTACGTCTTGGCTAACTGCTACTGAGGGATGCTGTGTCCCTCTCTGTGAGAGCTTTTTTGGGTTGATTTACTTACATGATTGCAGCTCGCAATGCAGAGTTGGCATTTCAGAATGTAGCAGTTTTTTTTTTTTCCTTTTTTGGGGTGGGGGAGGGTGGTTGTTTGGAATGTGGGTACCTACATTTTAGAGGAATCAAAAAATAAATAAATGTGCTTATGTATCCGTAACTGCTTTGACATCAATTTCTCTTGTCTGTTTGACATCAGTTTCTCTGGTCTATTTTTGTCTAGGGCATTTGTCATTTTCCTATTCCTACATATGCTTAATTAGGAAATAGAGACTTGAAGGGCCTCATGCAACTACGATTTTGTCGTGATTTAAAAGCTGGCTCAGATGGTAAACTATACAGTCCATTAAGTCACCGGTTAACTTGTTAAACCAATCAGACCAGCAATTGAACTAGAAGAAATTATAATTACACGAAATTCGTTATTTTTAATGATACATATCTTTGAAAATAACTAAAAAGAATCTTAGAAAGGTATTACAAGCTGAAAGAGTCTCTATTTTTTCTTTTGTCATGTATAAATATTGTTCTTTGTTGAGAAAATAATGAGAAGAACATCTCTACATACTTTAGACGATGTAGATTGAATTGATTGTTTGCGCCTTAAAATGTCTCATCTGTCAGGTTCGTGTTGCTGAGTATAACAATGTCCGCAGTCAGCTAAATGCTATCAACCGAAAGCAAAGTGGAAGGTGTAGATGTTGTTTAAGACTGATTGTAGCTTTCAAGCATGTTATGTTATTTTTATCTTAGCTGACAAACTTCTGCCTATTTCAGCTTAGCTGTCCGTGATCTTTCCAACCTGGTAAAACCAGAGGATATTATAACTTCAGAACATTTAACTACCCTACTCGCAATTGTTCCTAAGTATTCGCAGAAGGATTGGCTCTCAAGCTATGAAACATTGACAAGCTATGTGGTAAAGTTACCATATTTGCTCACAATATCAAATTTCTGCTGCTACTTCCTTGAAATAGTTGTATTAAATGGTGATTTTGAATTTTGTCCTCTTAGTTAATTGGAAGGTCCCTGTGGTTAATCTAAAATGTCCTAGAATATTTTGAAACTGGACTATTTCTGAACATGTTTCAAGTTTTTTGTGCTGCTATATTCTTTCTTTTTTTCAAAAGCCATAGACCTGATTTATTTAGTCTGATTATGATATGTGTTTTAGGTACCCAGGTCTTCCAAGAAGTTGTATGAGGATAATGAGTATGCTCTTTATACTGTAACACTCTTCAGTCGGGTTGCAGACAATTTTAGAACTAGTGCACGTGAAAAAGGATTCCAGGTAAGTACTATTGATAAATTGCATTTACTTTCGGCCATTTGTTAATCTTGGGAAAATTTAGATTTTGTTGGACTTTTGTTGTGGAACTTGTTAAGGAAATTTATGAGTTAAGGAATGCATTGGATGCCTAATGCAAAGTTGTACTACATTGAATCTTGAGTTAGTTGGAGGTGTTTAGTGACTTCGTATTTGTCATTGCATTTAGATTCGTGATTTTGAATACAGTCCAGAAACACATGACAGTCGGAAACAGGAGTTAGAGAAATTGGTGCAAGACCAGGAAAGTTTGAGAGGAACCCTTTTGCAATGGTGTTATACCAGTTATGGAGAGGTATTATCCATTTTTTCATTATTTCATTAAATTTGTGCAAATATGCCTGAATAATAAAATGCAAAAATCACAAGTAGTTTTGGGGAACCAATGCGATCATAGTAACAAATACTGTCAATTACAAATCTACCTATGTGATGGAATACGTATGCCTTGATGTCTGTTGCTGGACAAGCCACTCAACCTGATGCTAGTATTATGAAGTGGTCCTCAATTTTTTAGTTCAAATTTTCTGTAGTTTATTTGCCTTGAAATTTTTGCTATTTGCCGTCATAAAATGTATTAGTAAGTTTTCTGATCATTGGTGCCTGTCCTGTTACTATAGATGCTGTAATTCTTCATTTGCTACATTTACTTTTCTTTCTGAAGGTTTTCAGCTCCTGGATGCACTTTTGTGCTGTACGTGTATTTTCTGAGAGCATTCTGAGATATGGTCTGCCACCATCTTTCTTGGTAGATATACTCTTCTAGATCTAACAGCTTTGCAGCCTATTTTTTTGTTTCTTCAAATCTTTATTTCTCAGCATTGCGACTTGTTTTGATTACAGGCAGCTGTTTTAGCTCCATCTTCAAAAAGTGAGAAGAAAGTACGTTCTATCCTTGAAGGGTTGTGTGATAGTGCAAACAGGCAAGTAGCTAATTTATGTGTATGCTGTATGGCTAAAATGGATGGACCTCAGTAGTTAATACAAATCCATGGACCACTTTTTGTGAAGTTCTTTTGTGCGAACTAATTGCCCATCTTTTTTATTCCCCCCCCCCCCCCCCCCCACCTTTTTTTTTTTCTCTTAACTTTCCTTTTATGTGTGTTTGTGTGTGTTTTGGATATACAAGAAACATGCAAGGGTTGAAAAAGCCTTTAGAATCTATAATTTTGAGAAATCAGTCAGCAAACATGATGTATCATTTTGGATAATACTTAACCAAAAAGTTAACCTGTTTGCAACCTCCCTATAATTTTCTTTAAGCTTCTCTGAAACTTCAAACAGGTTTCATGTTTTCACCTTGAGGAAGAGTGACTCTATGATTGGTATTCTTCTTGATAAATCATCACATTTCCTAATAAATTAAAACTCATCCTTGATATCAACACACTTCAGTGCCAGATGAAAGAAGAGGAAATGCTATTTTCTGATTTTGTCTGTTCAGAAACTTAGCTCAGCTGTTTCCATAACTTGCTTCCTTATCGTGCTTTGATGCACAATGACTATGCTTGGAGTTTATGCGTCATATCTGCTTCTAAATCATCTGTGTGTGTAATAACTGCTCGGTTTTTCCCTTTGATGTTGCCTGCAGTGCGTACTGGAAGACCGAGGAGGAAGCAGGAGGTATGGCTGGTCTAGCAGGGGATTCTGATGCCCACCCTTATGTCTCCTTCACTATCAATCTTGTATGAGCGCTCCCAAAATAAGCCCTATCTCATGTTTCATAGCCCGCGAAGTATTTTTCTTTGGACAGCAATAATGCCAGATAGGGATCGAAGATATTGTACATTAGGTTCAAATTCCATTCATTGTTTGGAGCATTCAGACTTAAAGGAGGGACTAGTGAATTTTAGGGCAGAGTTTGGGGACCAGGATCACATTGGCAATTTGTATTTTTAAGTTGTTTTATAAAGTTTTCTCGTGTGCGATTATGAAATTTGGATAAGTTTACATGTTTGGTATGCCCCTTTAGATTATATGTTTTGTTAAATTGACGCAAGATGACAAAGTGGATGTTTGGAAAAACTTTTTTATCCCCCAAATCATGTTTTGTACAAAAGCAACATATTTGTATAACAATGGTTTGCAAATGTGTGGTTTTAGCTTCCCCAAACACATCCAAACACACTTAAACTAGGTTGATTTACCACTCCAACATCCAGCAAGAACCCTGAAGATGGATCTCTTATACTGTCTCAAGTGATTAGGAATCTTTAAAATTGAGGGGAAAATAGAGCTTTTTTCCTGGCAAAAAAAAATGTTTTAGAAATATATACAAAGACAAATTGAGTAACTGCTATTGTTATATTACCACGGAAAAAATATACAGGTAACCATATATCAATTATGAAGATTGAAGATGATGAAGAGAAATGTCACGTCGATTACGAGGATTGAGACAAAATATCTGCATAGTTATTACTGCTATATTAGTCTCTGTTTAGAGCTATTTATGGGCCATAGCCATTCTAGTATACACAAACTGATAGTGGGGGAGATAGAGCAAGAATGTGGAGGACGGCGCAATGTCTGCTGGATTTAAACATCTAAGCAACAAGAAAGACAAATTTATTTGTCTTCAATAACCTCACTCATCAAGCCCAGTAGTCCTTAAATAGAAAATACTTCATAAGTTGGACAGAAGATTAATCATGACTTGACGTGATTTGCAAATGGCAACCAAGGGCTGAACTTTGGGCATGGTAAGCCCGGTTCTCTCTATCATATTGAGTTGTTCATGGCTAGTTCTCTCCCAGTCAAAATTCTGAATCAAGCATCCCAATCCATGTCCCATAACTCTTTTTGCCAAAACAGCCCCAGGGCAAGCTCGTCTTCCAGCACCAAATGGAATCATGTTGTACACTTCGCCTCTCCCTGAAACCTTTCTGGCATAAACCTTGTTGGATCCGACCACAAGTTTGGGTCTCGCTGTAAGGTCCATGAATTAACGAATAACATTGTGCCTCTCGGTACGTCATAGCCTCCAACTGTACAGTCCTCGGAGGACTCGTGGGGAACCAAAAGTGGAACCACAGGATATAGCCGAAGTGTCTCACTAATTACGTTCTGCAAATAGTTGAGTTTTGATAGTTCTGATTCAGTTAGCATCTGATCCTTTCCAACATTACTGTCAATCTCACCCCTAACCTTTTGCATTGCTTCTGGATGGTTGAGCAGAAGTGAGAGTGCCCATTCCATCGTAGTGGCTGAATTCTCTGATCCAGCTACTAGCATTGCCTGCATATATAATTGTTTAATACGATCAATAATATGTATATTTGACCAATTAGGCTTCTAAAGTTTTGTGTTACATATATGTGGCTTTGCAATGGGTATACCAAATTAACATAGCATGAAGTTCTTGCGTCTACGTACCAACAAAATCATACGCAGAGATCATTTTATGCTTTTGTGGAAAAAAAACAAGTACATATCAAAATGGAGCCATAGGAGCCGGCCAGCCGCAGCTTAGCAAAAATACACATAAAATGCAACGTCAGAAACCCGTGCAGGTTTATGAAGAATATGCGTTCGTGGCTTCCAAAGTTGACAACTTTATGACGCGACAGGTTATAGTCAAAACTCACAACTAAAGTTATAACACCAAATGATGGAGACTTAATATTTTTACCTGTCCAAAAATTAATAAAAATAATATGCTATATTAATTATGTGATGATAATGAAGAGTGCAAATTAATTCAATATAACTCACCAGAACAACCCCTTTGACAGTTTCATCGGTGTAGAATTATGGTTCGGACTCACGCAAAGACAATAGAACATCAATCAACATCATCTTCCTCTGGTTGTCATGACTTTCATCCACAGTACTCCTGCTTCTCCGATGCTCCTCAAGCAGGTTTTGAAGAAACCTATCCGTCTTGTTCATAATTTTGACCATCCTTTTTTCCAACCCAAGAAAATCAACCCACCTCAGTAACAGGAAAAAGTCATTCATATTCCCACTCCCAAGTAACTCTGTGTATTCCTTCATGATTCTCCGGAATTGCTGGGCCTCTTGTGCAACCACATGCTTCCCATAATAACGTTTGCCTGAAATCATCCTCAACATAATATTAAAAGAAAGCTCAAGAAGAATGGCTCTTAAATTTACCTCCGAACCTTGCCCTGATGATCTGGACTCTTGAAATAGTTGCTTCACCAACAATTTAATCTCGTCCTCTCGAAACTCCGACAGCATAGCGAGCCGCTTTGATGAGAAAAGCTCTAAGGTTGTAAGGCGTCGAAGCCTACGCCAGTGGTCTCCGTAGGAGGAGAATCCCATGGTCTGATAGTTGTAATTCAAGTGTCTACCAGCAAGCGTACGAGGGCGGTTCGCAAATACGATGTCGTTTTTCGTGAAACATTCTTCGATTGCTGAAGGCGAGGACACAACGAGGACGTTGTGAGTGCCAAAGCGGAGAAACAATGTGGGGCCGTACTTTTCAGTTAGGTTGTGGAGACTTCGGTGCAAGGGTTGCTTCAGGAGATAGAGATGACCTATGACAGGTATGGCAGGTGGACTTGGTGGTAGGTTTTCACGTTTGGCATGGCGTTTCAGCTTCAGGATCAACTTTGACACTAAAACAAATAAGATTACAGTTATGGAAGTGGGTATCACCCACTCAGCTTCTTCTTCCATTCGGATTCCCCTACTCCCTCTCAACACTACTCTGAAACTGCAGGTGTAGGCTTGATCATGTATATTAATATTATTGATCTATCACTGGTGACGAAATTTTCTTTTCTTTTTTATTTTGCTATGGCGAAGGGGCGCTAAGACCAAAAAGAGAAAGAAAAACTACAAACTATCTCAGGATAAAAAGGTTCTCGAATAATTATCCCCAATTTGGCTGGTAGAAAAAATTATTGTGCATTTGAAAATAGAAAATAGAAAGCCTATTATCATGAAAGTTTGTTTGGTTGGAAATTTGCACTTGGGAATACAAATTCTATTGTTAAAAATTACTATGCTCTCAGGAATGTAGAGATTGCTTCAAATTTTTCATGAAATGTTGATTGCTTTGCAGGAATAATAAGATGAATGACTAAACTGCTTTTAGCTTCTATATATCTTTGGTATTGAAATTTTTAACCATTTTATTTTTTTTAATGGTAGGAAAAGAATATTTCTAACAACTTTAAAAAATTTAAGTACTTTACTATTCTTTTATATTTAATGGTGATTTAAAGTTTGGTATATTAATGTTATGTTATAAAGATTGATGATGAGAGTGGAAGATCAAATCACAAAAAAAAAAAATTTGAATTAAAAAATAAAATTAAAAATTTCTTTACTTTTTCCTGTTATTGGTATTTATAATCATTTGTGTAGTTTTTCTTTTTATTCTTACATTATTTTCATCCAATCAAATATAGAAATAAAATGAAATTTTTATTTGTTTTAATATCATATCGAATATAATTATAGTAATCAAAACCCATTCTCATTTTTTATTCTCATTTTTATTTCTATAAAAATTATTCCACTAAAAAAATCCCTAAGAGAAAATAGGTAAGACAATGGATAAAAATAGATAATAAAATAAAATTAACTCACAAATAAAACATGTGATATAATTTAGTACCTTAAATATGTATAATTTATATTAAAAAATGAGTAAAAATAAATAATAAAATAAAATAAACTCAACATGTGATATAATTTTTGTTAAGTGATTGGAATATGACTTAGTCATGATATATATTTAGAATGTTAAAATGATATAATTACATCAATAAAATTTAATGACATATTAATACAAATTTAATGATGAAAACTAAATTAAAAATCTTAACATGAGGAAGGACTAGTATAGGTTTAATTTTTGGACGGACCACCGTTCAGGTGGAGGGACCATAGTTCAAGAATGATTGATTTAGTCATGCTACGACTACGATAGTTCTTTTAACTTTTATGACGTGACTAAATCAATAATTTTCGAACTGGGTGGTCCCCCTTAAAAACTACTAAAAAAATGACTAAGCCGGCAATGAGTCTACTACAAATACGAAAAGCTGACTAAGCAATCTGATTGCTCTCCCTGACCCTTGCAATTACCTTCCCATCATCATCATCCCAGTAGCCCTGATGGATCCGAATGCCTTGGATTATTATTTGGTCGCCTCGTAACCAAAAAGGAAAAAAAGAGGACTGAGTCACTGATCATGAAATGGACAAAGAGAGAAAGGAAAGGTAAAATGGACATGAAGTTGATTTTTTGTTTTTTTTTTCAAAAAAAAAAAAAGCTAGAGAACGAAAGAGAGCAAGAAAAGGGTGAATATAAAGAAATACAACATCCAGATCAAAATGATGCAGAGAAGCATGAAGATAAGAATATAGTTGAAAATATAGAAATTGGAACATGTGGAGGTAAACAAATATTTTCTTTCCCCTTTTATCGTTAACTATTAATCTTGATGGATCGCAGCATCCTAGGCTGTAAGTAAAAATTTTTATGAAGCTGCATGTCATTGCCTAGTTGAGATTCCAACTTGTGATGTAAAAATTTTGGAAGGTCATACCTCTGAAGTTTGGACTTATCTGTGTGTGTGTGTGTGTATTTAATTCTTGTTTTCCCCCTATTATTGTATGACCTATTGAACAATTACTTTTGCTTGAGCATGGAATCCATCAGGTTCACTTCTTGCATCTGGGTGAGTACAGGTAATTTTATAAAGAGGACATATCTTTTTCAAAAATTTATTTTTTGGTGGACAATCAGAAGTAACTCTCCAGTTCTCAACGGAGGCGCGGCTCAATTTGAAAGCTTAACATCGATGATCTTTACTAAGATAATTTCCCTTAGAATTCTGAAGAACTTCCCTAATGAACTCTCATACCAACTGGTAATTACAAATTTCTTTCTTAACATCTTACGTGCTCAAAACTTTTGAGGTATGGAGAATGCTACAATGTTTCTATGTTTCAGTTGTTATAAGAAGAAAATTTAAGTACAATTTTTATTTTTTTATTATCAATTTTTTTAACTGAAAAGACTATTATTAAAAAAAATTTATATTTAAGTATATAATTTTTACAACTAAACATTCCATCATTAAATTTTTCCAAAATTTTTTACACATTTTATTAGAGAATCTAGAAGAGATGTAAAAAATTGTATCTAAATTTAATCCTTGTTATAATTGTTATAACACTTTTCAACAAATGCTTATACAAAAAAAAATATTTACAAATTAAAGTTACTACAAAGAATTACACTTTGATTAATGACATTTATTGATAAAAATATTGAGCATATAAAAAATCAAAAGCATGTGATATAAGATTATATGGAAAATTACAAATTTAGAAAGAATGACATAGAACTTATTGTAGGAATTATTATTTTTAACAACCATAACTCCTTTGAAAACATCTTTGATATGAATATGGATCGTCTGCTGTTACATTATCTCTGCTGTTGTGCTGTTATCATGGAAAAAGGGTGTGTTTTAATTGTTTTTCTTTTTTTATTTTAAAATAAATCTACCCAGCTTTCCATTCCTCTCTTAACAGCATAACAGCAGAAACCATGTAACAGCAGACGATCTATACTCCTTTGATATCTATGATATCTAAGGGCAAAGACATCTAAAACATCTTTGAGGAGGCAAAAGCTTGAATAGTGATTTGTGACAGAACTGACAGGTTAGGGACATCAACAGCTTAATTGGAATATATTTTCCACGTGCAAGTGCAAATGGAACTTTCTACTCAATAGGCAAATTTTTTAGCGTATATACGCCAACAATTCAATCATGAACATCCAACTTGGCATTGTGCGCATTGGGCGAGCCCAGCATATGACAGCAACACAAACCTAATATAACAAGGTAAGCATTCTCCATGAGAGCATAGATAAAATAAATGAGAAAAAAATTTATCACAATTTAGGCATTGCACGGGTCCATGTTTTTGCATAGATAAGAAAGAAAATGTGTAATCCCATTTTACCGGGGGATGAACTGATCCTCACATGCAAAATTATAACATCTCTAACCAGGGATATGTTCAGCACTAAGGATGAAAGCAAAACCATCCCCAAAAATTAAAATTACTCAATACAAGAAAATTGAACGAAGTCTGAACCTCAAAAAATATTACCCAACCAAGCCTGAGCTCAACTCAAGCAACTTCAGCAATCCTTTTTTTATTTATGGTCTCTGCGTTGGTTTTCTAAGTTCCGTAAAAGAGAAATCAAATCGTATCTTGTTTCATTGGAGATTCTACACCTTTGCTAGCTGAGTGGCAGGAACGGCAGCAGGAGCAACACCACCGGTGGTTGGCCTGACGAACCAAGAACTTTATTAGCACTCTAAATGAAGAACGTGAAATAAACAAAACTGTTAGAATTTTCATGAACTTACAGCCCCACAAAGACTTTGAAAGCATCATATATTCCCCATTGAGCTCCAGTGAGAGTTCCAATCATAACAATACGAAGGGGGAGTCCACGGGTGAAGAGACCCCACATGCCAAGCTTCTTCACAGCCTGTATTAGACAGTAGACCACATTTAAGAAACTTGTCAAAGCAGAGGAAACGCCAAACACTTCACACAATAAATCTACATGGTCCAGCACTCACGTCACCAACTGTTGCTCCCTTAGCATTGTTCAGGAAGGAGACGAGGTTGTCAGCAGGATGAGACACGATAGCACAAAATACACCAGCAACATATCCAGCGGCAAAACTCACACCAAGTTGCAGAGATTTGCTGCACTCACTCTTTGGCGTGGGGATGGCATACTTATAGATCATCTCGACAATAGTCTCAAAAGAAGCAAACTTCATCATTGTATCTGCGGGAAAGACCATTATTAACATTCTACTTGTCATTGTATCGGTGGGAAAGACCATTATTAACGTTCTACTTAAGAATCTATACATCAGAGTCAGATTCATAGGCTTCCATCAACAGTAATCTTCCGATTTTAAACTAGTAACTAGAACTATATGATGAAACAGGGTTCAAATTCAAACATCTAAGCGAAAAGCGGCACATAATCGGTATAAAGTTGAATACCATAATAAATATAAAGTTGGACAACAAGAAAAAGTTAAAAACTTAAAATACAAAATTAAGATTCCATAGTGCAGATTTCCACAACCTTTACTTTTTTGGTTTTTGGCCTTTTTTGCCAATACAACCTTTACTTCTTGAATAAGCTTTATTGGTGAGTATACTGAATGGTAGCAAACCGAGAAGACAAATAATACTTCTATTATTTCTCACTTCTGAAAATGAGACGAGCCATCCCATGAGTAACTCATAGCTCGGCTTGAGAACTAGCCACATGATCCCAAAAAAAGTCATGAACTAATCGAACAAAACATGGGATATCTGGTTCACTTAAAATATAAGCTGAACTTGAGCCAAAATGTGTTCTGCCTATTAGCTTGTGAGCAGGCTTGCTTAATACATATTTAAAATTTATACTAATAAATTTTAAAATTAATATAAGTAATCAATTATTACTTATTTATTTTTAGGTTAAATAGACACCCCATGAACTGAGGAGTAGAAAAAGGGTAAATAGGTGGTGGGATTGAACCCAAGTACAAGAACTCACTCAATTAGCCTAACCTTTTGTAGGGTAGAAATTTGGGGCCCAAGCTCAAAAACAAAAGAACAAAAAACTACTATCGTCGACCAACTTAAAAACAATATAATAATTCCAATGCTTTGAAAACAGTGGTATTTACTCCCATCATCAATCCAATAAGAATTAAAAATACACAATCCATACACAAATTCTACCTTGGCATATCTAAGAACCAGATATAGGCATGCATAAACAATGATAAAATTATAAAGGTATATACCTCTGTGATTTACAATAAAATGACAACTAATAAAATAATAAACGAATACACAAGAAGATCACTGCTAATGCTGAGTATTTTTACTAACAACAAAAAAAGAACAACCTAGGCTACAGACTTACCCAAAAACATATTGCGTTAAATTTGACAAACTAATAAGTCTGTAGACATACTCCTTACATAGAACCAGGATTACGGCTAAAAACAAAGGTTTGAATTACTTAAATAACAAGTAAGAAAACAAATAACTATCCAATCTCCATACAAAACAGCATATATGTAGAGAAGACCTTCCAGTTATCAAAATGGGGCAGCTAGCTTGGAACAACACTGTGCTACAATGAGCAGGAAATGAGAGTATATGTGGCACTTATTGGATAATAAAGCCTCTAAACTAAAAATCATTGCCTTAAAGACCAACGTAAAGTTCGCTGACCAGAACATGAACAGCCAATACAGCAAGAAAGCACAAACTTCAAAGTATAGTCTACAAAGTACATACAACAAAGTAGACGAGGGCCAACTTACATGGGATCTGGCGTCCCCACAGAGGAACAATTCCCTTGTACAGCCTGAAATAAAAATGAAATTTCATTAGAGATGCATCCTAGCATGCAGTAACGTTTAAAATTAAATTATACACCGCCCTCTAACTAAACAGTTGAAGAGTTCACAGCATTTAAGAGTATACCCCAAAGTTCCTTCAGATTTAACGAATTTTGGAAGCCCATCAGCCAGACCTCTAGCAAAACCGGGCTGAGTTTGAACTCGGACTTTCACGGCCTCAAAGGGACAAAGCGCAACATCGGCAATAACCTCAGCAGATGCCGAACCAGCAAGGTAGATCAAGGTCTTGTACTTGGCCGCATACTCTGGACCAGCAATATCAGAATAATACTTCTTAAAGAACTCGTAAAATCCAAATTTGCAGGCACCCTGAGCACTGTAACCAAGCAAGGTAGGCACCCAGCCTCTGAAGAAACCCCTAATTCCCTGCTCCTTAAGCAATACTCCAAATCCAGACGAGATGCTTTTGTACTTTGCAGGGTCAATCTGAAATTAATAATTGAAGAGGTTAAAGACAAACTCTGGTAACCATCAAGTTGAATCAAATGTCATAAAAAACCAGTTTAAAAAGTTAATACGAAGTCTATAGCATAACAAGTGGTATTTCATTAAAGTAGAAACTAAAGGCCCATTAACATTATATACTTGCAATTTTAAAAATCAAAGCATATACAATCAAAACTTAACCCCGCTATCTCTTAAGTCTCTTCTTCTTTCAGTTGACTTCGTATCCAAAAAGGAAAAAAAAAAAGATATGGACAATAATGTAATTTAATAAGCGACCGTATAGTTATTTGCAATCTGTGGGATCATCGATTATCGAAGGTTTAAAAAGGAAAAAAAAAAAAAGAGGGTCAGACGAGCTTGTGATAAACATTACACCACCATCGACGCACTCCGAGAAGGTCAATATAAGATAAATTAATTTCCAAGTCATCTGACATCAAAGTTCGAACTGC
The DNA here is from genome assembly GCA_026724425.1 of Erythrophleum ivorense. NCBI lineage: Eukaryota > Viridiplantae > Streptophyta > Magnoliopsida > Fabales > Fabaceae > Erythrophleum > Erythrophleum ivorense. The sequence goes on from JAIUCV010000145.1 coordinate 181,290, forward strand.
CCCTATAGAAAATACTCTAACGTAATCAATTCAGCATGTCATTGGTGGAGAACGCAGCTGGAACTACATCTAAAGCCTTAATCAGGAAGAGCAATGGCCAAGATCAGCAAGTCTCAAAATTTAGAGAGGAAATAAAAGTACATCAAGGTACAAATCTGACATAAAGAAAGGAATCCTTCAATCCAACACAACGATCACGATTCGTAGATCTATTGAATTAGCACAAAAGTTCACACATGTTCATAAAAACATAACAATCAGAGAGAAGTTCAACACAAAGGTAAGATCTAATTCATCGCCAAGTGTAATGCTAATGCAGCATGGCATAACCAAGCACAAAAACTGTTGATTTCATTAAAAATGCCAGATCAAGAGAGAATAGGACCTGCATATTACACTTGACAAGGTCAAGAGGTGTAACCGCCATATGGGTGAGCCCACAGCTAAGAATTCCACCAAAAGTACAAGCAGTATAGAAGGCAGGGGAGTACATCTGGATCTTGCCAGGCTCACTCGGAGCAGGAATCATGAAGCTGGGGCTGGGCGATCCTCCGTCGAGATTGGAAGCCGGAGAAGAGACGGCGGCGGAGCTAGAGTTGATCATCTTCTGGAGAGGAAAGGTTTTAGGGGAGGAAGAAGAGGAGTAGAGGAAGCCAGGGATCAAAGAGTTGCGGCGTGAGGTGTCTGAGAGAGCCATGGATGCTGGATGAAGGGAAGAGAGAAGAGGAGAGAGGAGGCGTCAAATGAGAGCCAGAGACACTTCCAATCCCCGGCTGCCAAACGCTTTCTGGTCAGAAAGCTGCTGCAGCTTCCGGGCTATGCCCCAATGGCCAACCCTCGCCTGTTTATATGCAAAACTTTGTTGCCCACCAAATGCCCATATAATTTCTTTTAATTACCATGTTGGCACTGGTTGTAAGAAAATGGAAAACCGGCTCCCTGGTGCCCTGAAAGATTTTGAAAAATATCCTAAGATAGTTGAAAGTTGTCCTAATCAATTAGAAGATTATTACTAACAAGTACATACTTTGCATTTTGTAGGAAATTTAAAAAACATCTCTTAAATCTCATAAGAATTTTATTTTTTAAAAAATAGTATATATACAAAATAAATAATATATAAATCGTGCACTAACACATAGTCCAACAAAAATTGCATAATAAATAATTTGTAAATAATGTAATTTTCACACGTTTATATATATATATATATATATATAGATTCCATACATACTTGAATCATTTTAAATGACAAATTTTTTAGTCGATATATTTTTTTAAAATATAAATAAATAATATTTATGTTGGTATATTTTGGTATTTGAGAGTATAATTTTTATTTTGATATTTTGTTGATATCATACTATAAAATTTTAAAAAATTAAATTTGTGAAATATTGAGCCAAATTTCAATTCTTTGTCAAATATTAAAACAATTTTTGTCGGACATATAAATTTTTAAACAGTTTATAAAAAATTTAAATTAAAATATAACATTTGTATCATCATGCATTAAAAAAATGCATGGGTTAATTATAATTTGAATACATTATTTTCCCATCCAATAACATTAAAATATGTATTAAATTAAACTTTCATGTGATAAAAAATAATTTATATTTATATTTATATTTATTTTAACCAAAATATTCTCATATTTAGTAAATAGATAATATAAAAATATTATATATATATAATAATAATTTTATTAAATTAAAATTTATATTTTTAACACAATAAATAAAATAAAAATAATTTTTTTTAAAAAAATACACTTTCTAATAAATTATGTTTTTAACAAAAGAAGTCAATATTATTATTTTCGTATCCTAATGTATATTTTTATAATAAAAATTATATAATTTTAAAAAATAGTTTGCCCTTATAATTTTCGTTGTATTAAAAGAATTAAGTGGGGGTAATGACATTTATGAGGAGAATTGTGGCGCCCAAAGGGCAATATTGATGCGAAAGAGGGTGCATCCGTAATTAATAGGGGTCCCAAGTGGCAATCATAGTGATTATAAAAGAAGACCGAGCAAGGGAACCGGCGGTGGGATATTCCATTCCTCGTCCATCGCCCAACTTGGACCTCCAATAACTTTTGCTTGACCTGCAATTTCGGAAACTTTTTAACCCCCCCAGATCCCCGGAGTATTTGCTCCCCACCTTGCCAATGCTAATACGAATATTCACACATCATCATCATCTACATGTGCAATGTTTACATTCTTTGAAAACCTCCGTTTTTTATTCAATTGATGATATTATTTATTGTTAAATAAATTTAGATGCAGAACTCACTACTTACCCCTGCCAAAAACTTAATAAATTTGTTTTTGGTCAATACATCATTTTATTGGAAATGTTTTAGAGTGTTCAAAATCAAATCAAATTGATTAAAACTGAAAAAAAAATCTAAATTATTTTTTTATATGTTAAAATCAATTTAATTAGTTTGATTTTTAGTTTAGTTTGACTTTATTTGATTAAAACCAAACCAAATCAAAATTATATATATTTATATATTTTTCCTTTCCACCACTAATTTTTTCATCATGTGCTTAAAAGTAGAAGTATACGTTATTTTATACTTTTAGTCTTTGATAAATAGATAATTTTTTAATTTATCCTCCATAATTATTTTAAATTTATCCTTCTAATTATTAAAATATTTATATATTATTCTTTCATTTTATTTTCATAAAATATTTAACGCTTATCAAATCACTGGCTTTGTTATTTTTTATCATTTATTACTTAAGTTAGATTTATCATTCAATAACATTCAAATTTTTAGCTTGCCTTAAATTTTAGATAAAAATATACAATTTTAAACTCTTTAATGATTTAGAAGACTATATTAAAAAAATTATTTATTAATGGTCGAATTAAAAGTTTGCCTCTATGTCAATAATTAAAATTGATTTTTTTTATTCGTACAAAAAGTAATGTTAAAATCAGTTCAAAATAAATATTTGAAAAAAAATTCAAATCACTTAAATATATATATATATATATATAATTAGTATGAATCAAACCAAATTAAATTAAATCAAATCAAATCAATTATATTTCAAAACTGATAAGTCCAAATAATGTGCAAAACCACCTTGCTCAGTCCGTTTTGAATTTCCAAAACTGAATCACACTTTACTTTTGAACACTCCTAAATTATACCAATACAAAGTTTTACACAACACATACAGAAATAAAATATGTGCCAAAACAAGGGGGGAAAACACACACACACACACACACACACACACACACACAGAGCAAATCAACCAGTTCCTTCCCTAGTAATTAACGATGTGATTTACTGAAAATTCATTTAACATAATTATATGTTTTTTTTAACTAAATCTGCCTATCTAACTAAATTGAATATGGTTAAGAATATTTCTAATTGAGTAAGGTGTATATAGTGAAATAATACATTATGATTTATGTAAAATTAATCCTAGAGAATCATCTGCACGAGTGTAAATTATGAGCGCAAAGACAGTAAATATGGAAATAAATGGACTATGTAATATCAGATACAAATGTGCCAACCATGACTGCACATTTGCGTATTACAAAGAGAAACAAAATTTGCGGGCTAACGGAAGAACAATCTGCGGATCACTGATATTCAATTATGGTAATTTGAAAAAGGTAAATTAGAAGCCAAAGGCATAGAGCAACAAGACTTACTTTAGAATGCGTTCGAATTTGACAAAGAATCTGCTTAACGTTGGTCGGCCGCTAGGTACACGACCACGACCTTAGCTTTTCAAATTATTTAACTTGCTTCTTTACCCTGTTCTGCCTGCTTTGATTGTCTCATTGCTATGTCCTTCCGAGATAGCACAATTTTCATGGAAAATAAATCAAGTTCTGATCATTTCCATCAGTCTCAATGGCTTCAAACAACTATATCAGGTCTCTCTTTCTCTCTCACACACGCACAGTTTTGCTGCATGTGCTTTTGCTTTGAGATTATTTTTATAATAAAGTTGTTAGGTTTTGTAATATATTCTCTTCGCACTCTTGGGAGAATGTATGTGTTGTTCAACTTTGACTTTGTTTTGGGCATTAAAACCATGCGAGGGTGGGTGAGGGTGGTTGGTTTTGACGTAGGGTTTAGGTCAATCAATTCGACTAGAAACTGTTTTGATCCAGAAAATCATACCAAAAGCGGGTTGTGGGTAAATTTTCAAATGTAAATTGTAAATGATGTATTAAGCAACTCAATCAGAGGAAGAGCAAAAGGCAACGAAGCCATCAACATAACCAAAAGATTTGGCCCTTTAGAACCCCTTTAGCCTTCTCCATAGGGAGACTCCTCCCATCCATGGTTTGTGCCACTTAGTTGTAAGAGTTGACCAAAAGGAAGGCAACAGATTATTTCAATCTCACAAGATCCTTGTTCTACTGCATTTTCCATTCAGAAATTCCGGTATTTTTGACTAATTTGCAGATTTGGATGAGAAAATGAAGGCCATAACGACCATTTTAAAAGAGGGCCAATCTTCAGATCAAGGAGCTGACATGCATCACAAAGGGAGAAAAGATCTCATACAGGTGCTTGAAGAGTTAAGCAAATCTTACCATGCCTTGGCCATAGCATATGACCAATTGAGGTCCAAAACATACCATAGCTCTCATTCAGGGTCTTCATCATCTTCTAATACAGCAATAATCCCATGTGCTATCTGTAATAAAAAAGCAACAGGTAACTTAGAAGACCAAAAACTTGAGGAGGCCTTTGATTGCCATCTAAAATCCATCGTTGAAGATCCTGATATGAAATTCGATGGTACAATCCTTAATTTTGGACAAACGAACAAGCTAGAAGATGAATATCATGAACTGATGTCAGCTGCTGAGCCAAGCAGCATCATGTTTAAAGCAGAATTAGAATGCAAAGACACTCAAGCTGAAGAAAGAATGACTGATTTTTCCACCAATGAAAACTTCCTTACGGAGATTGAACGCTTTGAATCAAGTCAGAGAATTGAGGATCCATCAATGACCCATTACAAATTTGACAATATGTGGTCCGTGCTAGATTTTCAAATTACAAAACTTATGGAGGAAAATCTGCAACAGCTGGTAGAGTTGGTCAGAAGAAATGATGAAAAGAGGGAAACCATTAAAAGGCTCCAATTAGAGCTGGAAGCATTGAAACGCGAGAACAAGGCCCTCCAGATTTCTTTAAGATACTCAAATGCTGATTCAGAACGTGGCCAACCACAGATTTCAAGACGTGGAAGAATATCTGTGAGCAAGCTCTTCAGAGGTTGCTCTCCGTGATATCTCGTAGAATTTCCATAGATTACTTGTATTCACTTTCCATCCTCGCAAATCTTTTTCCAAACAACATAATTCTCATGATATATTCGAAAAACTTCACCAATTCTTCAACGGCGATGCTTTGTCATTCCCACAAGCAAATAAGCATTTGTGGTATTGAGGGCAATATAATTTACCCCACAAATTTTCTGGTCGATGATGATTTCAAGACAAACGAGTGACTTGTTCGCTATAAAATTCTCCCTTGGAAGACCCACTACTCAATTATCGGTATCCAGTTAGGGTATTACAATAAACATCTTACTGAACTAGTTGCTTGAAGCCTAGACTTTTTGGTATATATATGAACTGGAAATCAGCCATCTGAGAAAACTAGCTAAAAAATAATGCCACTCTTATTTAGAGTATCTGATTCTCCAACCATTCCTTGACAAATTAATCAGACTTTTCAATTTAGATATGTGCCATTACGAAGTAAATACAAAGGCATGTGCAACATGCTTCTGTTCAGGCCTTGATGATGAAGAAAGCAACAACTTCATTACCACTGCCGTCACCAGTAGTCTCCACATGAACATAACCCATCCTTAAAATGATGAAATCGCTTAGCATCTCTGACCACAATTTCCCGATTAACTATTTTGGAGATCAACTTAATTACAGTATGGCAGTCACTGCAAACCCTAAGATTTTTTATGACCTGGATTGTTGTACCAGGAACTGAATTTAGGATTCCGAAGGCAACAGCTAATTTCTCACTGTGAACTCTTAGAACCATTCCTTTCTCTTCCTCATCCACATCATGAAGCACTGATGTTACATTTGGTACATAGCCAAATTCTTGCAGCTTTATATTCAATTTGTCCAAATATTCATAAAGCTTCTTATGCTGAGGATGCTCTTTGTCTCCAACTAAAAATACATGTATCCTGCCTTTAAGTTCAACTAGACTGAACCCAGGGGTTTTAAGCAATCCATATCTCTTCATAATTATTCTCATCCTCTCAACATCTTCCCACCTTCCGGCATCAGCATAAATATTGGAGAGTAGCACAAAGTACCCACAATTACTTGAGTCTAACTCAAATAGTTTTCTTGCAGAGATCTCCCCTAGCTCCACGTTCTTGTGAATCCTACAAGCCCCAAGAAGGGAACCCCAGATTATAAAATCAGGCCTCACCTTCATTTCCTTTATCAAACCATAGGCCTTATTAAGAAAACCAGCACGACCAAGGAGATCAACCATGCATGAGTAATGCTCAATCCCAGGTTCAACATTAAAGTCATGGTTCATTCTATTAAACCAATGCCAGCCTTCTTCCAAAAGACCAGCATGGCTGCAAGCACTTAAAACTGACACAAAAGTAATGTAATTTGGTTTGATTCCAGACCTTATCATCCCGTAGAAGACTTCCATAGCATCTTTTGCACAGCCATGCATTCCATAACCAGCGATCATAGCAGTCCATGACTTAATATTCTTCTCTTTCATGCGATCAAATGCCTTCCTAGCCATGTCAACTCTCCCACATTTGCAATACATGTCAATAATAGAAGTACCTACAAACACATTATCCTCCAAAGCCATCTTTATTACCTATAATAGAAGACAACATGTGGTATCATTGAAAAGAACATAGAAGCAATGATTTGGACAAACTTGATGATTGATTACATGATTACAGCATATTTCATGCACGAACAAACTGCATTTACAGAACCAGTAACAAATGAATGAGGAAAAAAAATCTGCGCACCTGGTCATGTATGCACTTCCCCACTCGCAGAGCTCCTGAATGTGCACAGGCTAACAACATAGCAGATAATGTTACAGCATTGTAGAGGATATTGCCGCACTTTACCATCTCACTAAAAATTTGGAAAGCCTCGGCAGACAATCCATTTTGTGCATATTCAGCAATCATAGAGTTCCAAGAAACAGCATCCTTCTCACCCATCCCATCAAAAACTTGCCTAGACATATTTAGCTCGCCACACTTGGCATATGCATCCATCAAAGTATTGCCGATCCCGGAATGCCCCACAAAGCCCCTTTTTATCACCAAACCATGGACCACTTCAGTCATTCTCTTCCAGCCTCCCCGAGAACAAGCTGATAAAACCGAGGCCACAGCAATCGAATCAACCAAAACATCTTCGTCCACCCTATTATCTCTCTCCTCAACCAGCAATTCTTTAAACAAGCATATTGCTTCGTGGGTGTTGTCATTTTGGACGTAACCAGCAATCATGGACGTCCAAGAGACCACGTTTCTCGTAGGAATTTCATCAAACAGTGTTCTTGCATCCTTCAACTCGCCACACTTGGAGTACATGTCAATGAGAGCAGAGGACACAAAAAGGTCCGATTCAAAACCAAAGATTAAAGCTTGTTGATGGGTTTGCTTACCCACGTGAAGATCAAAAAGGGCAGAGCAGGATTTAATGGCACAAGGGAAGGTAGAACGATTTGGATGCAGAGAGAGCTTTCGCATGGACGAGAAGGCTCGAAGTGCTTCAACAGAGTCGCCGCTTCGAGCCAAGTCGGCAATGACTTTGTTCCAGGATGAGACGCTTGTTTGGTCAACATATTTGTTGAACCAGGTTGTAAGGTTGGCGTTGATCGAAGTAGAGTATTGTTTCGCATCAGCTACGCAACGAAATCTGAGTAGAAATGAGTCATATATTGATATCTTCATTCATTCATATACCAATTACCAGGTGTTTTGTTACTTTTATCAATTTCGGGTCTCCAATTTGCACTCCAAAAACGTTCTTCAAGTTGTAGAATTCGAATTTTGGAGGGACGGCGCTCAAGGCAGAGTTCGCAAAAGGCGCGCTACTTGTGAGTTGTGCGGCGATTGTTAAAAGGAAATTTATAATTTCCCAATATATAAACATTTTTAACCTTTTGGTTAAAAAAATATCTACATATATTATATAAAAGAATAGGAAATTTATTATTTTAAATGTCTTGTGATGTGGTACTTATGTAATAACCTTGCACAGAGGCTAGTTTATTTTTAAAAATGATAACAGTTTTTTCCTTTTAAAAAAAAGAGTAGGGATTGAACTTTTGAATTGAAACATACATTAATTTTTATAGTGTCATGTATGCTGCTAGCCATTGGTAATAGCTTGACAAAACACAAGTATAAAGGGTATGTTTCCTTGTTTTTTTTTTTCATCAAAATTTAGTTAACCCTGATAAGTCTCAGTACTCACTATAAAACTTTGAATACAAAATCTTTTTGAGTTCGTCTATGTTTTAGGTTGCATAGGAGTGTTCCACAATAAATATGATCAGGAATTTCGTACACTTCACAGTCGTAGACTCAGTAAACACCGGTTCATGTGTTTGACCTTGTTATCTGAAAGAGAATATATATTATAATCTAAATGTTTTTAATTTGGTTGTTACTATGAAAGGTTCAAATCTGATGAAATATGGAGCAAGATATCATTTGATTTGCTAAAACAAACGCGAATCGGCAAGATATGGCCCCCCTAAAATGGGCTTATCATGTATCCTCAGCAGGCATGTTATTGAACATGGAAGAAAAATCAAGGGAAACAACACTTCCTCTCTGGTAGGTGAAAAACTGAAAATTATCCTCAAGACAAAAACACCAGCCTCAAAAAACCATGCTTGTTACCAAGAAACTAGAGATCAGCAGGATCCCAACAATGGCAACTGCGCTTTCCAACCTGGCTGAACTGGAAGACCTCTTCCCAACAAATTCGCCTGAGCTCGGTGCAGGTGCTTCTGCTTCAGGAGAAGCTGCAGAATTCGGAGGTCCATGATCGGCACCTCTTGGAGTGGGAAAAAATGAGGAAATATCAGGTGCAGTGACGTGGGGTAAAACTGCTGGAGAAGCTGAAGTTGGTGGTTGATCAGTAGTGGAAATGAGAACTTGTGAATTGGCAAAGAAGACAACCAAAAAGACAAGGGCAGAGAATGGGTTGACAGTAGCCATGAGTTACTGAGGATTTTAGCTGAACAGAAGGATGCAATGCAAGTAGTGGCGGAGTCAGGGAATGTGGGTAAAGTGAGGGAAGATAAGCAAATGGTGAATCAGAGTGTGTGTGTTAGTTGGTGCATTCGGTGAGCATCACGGGACACGGGGTAGACGGAGTGGTATGTCTATTGTCTCTTTGTCCATCCCTATTATTAAAACCTTTTGTTTCTCGTTGATTTTGTCTGTAGTCATCAGTACAGAAGAGATTCCATTTTCCTATGTGATTCCGAAGAGGTTGAACCCGCGCAGGCGACAATCCAGAGCCATGTAATGCTGCCAAGATGAGGTTCTTTCACATGCTCCTGGTTTTGTTTTTGAATGAAGGGGTCCCATTCTGTCGGCGTGGTACTGCTGCCTAGCACGCTATGCCATGTGACATGGGCCACATGGCTTGGACAAGTCCCCCACCTATGACGACTATACTCAGATCTATTTTCATTTCTGAAATATTAAAAGGAGGATTTACCAAAACCAAAAGATGAAATACTTAACAAAAATCCTCAAGAGGAGTAGAGGATCTCATATAATAGAAGGAAATGATGACAATATTAATTGAAAAATCACCGTACCAAGTGAGACTCGCATGACAACATTCATTGTATGGCTGATCCACACGGCATGGTACGCTATTATAGAGTTGGCGACAAATAGAAGATAAGAGCAGAGAATGGTGCAAACTCGACCGTTTCCTGCGGGACCTCACTGAGCCAGACAGGCATCCCTTAACCCGTGGTCCCATTCATATTGCGTTTGAAGAATCCGAGGATAGTGCTTGAATAATATCTGATCCTTGTATCTATCTTTTGATAGGGGAAAAAGAGGCTCGTCAAAGTTCTTCAATTTCAAAATTTTACCCTTAAAAGTACATGAAATACATGCCGTGTATATGTATAGCAGCAACTTTAGTAGTGCTACAAATCAAAAGAATTGATACAACAATCAAACTCCTGCATCGTTTCGTTGGGAGTCAACCAGTGCAGAATTAAATAAAAGGCTACAACAACAGCTACCAATTCATGTGAATAGCAACAACAACCAAGCTAAATTTATAAATCCAGAGCAATGCCAAAATTCAGGTTCCTGTGAGTAAAGCTTCTCCTAACTAAAGAAGCCTAAGGTGGGCTGTATCATTGAGCCTTTTTATCTGCCAACCAGTTTTCAAAGAATGCTGTAACACAGTCACTGAAGAATCATCTATGCAGATCTTATGTGACATTAGAGGGCTGCATCCAAGAAGCCCTGTCAGGAGACACCTAATTGGCACCGAATGAGTGAAGACACCAATATGAGAAACAGGAGCTGGATAACTGCGGAAACTTGAATTATGCAGGGAAGTTTGGTGGTTCACTTCACAGGGAAAAATTTCATCTTCAATCTCATCTCCAGTGGTTGTTACAAACTGTAGCCTGCTCTTACCAGATTTTTTCCTTGATAATCCTGGTCGATGATGCCTGTGGAGTATATCCCAGTGGGTCGGATGAAGAGAAGGTCCATCTTGGTCATGAACTGAGTTGTTCAAAGAATGGGAGTTGTGCTGTGCAAATGTCTGGCTCTCATTTTGATGCGAGGACAGATCTAACCTCAATTTTTCAGGCAGTCCCAGGATAGTCCCATTTAAGAAGTGAATCATCCGGAATTCCACTTGTCTAAGTGATTCTCCAGATGGTGCAGTGAAATCTGGCTGGAACCTGTCAATTATGCTCAGAATTTCAGATGTATAAATTTCTGATCGAGAACAGCCCTCCCAATTCCCTTGACTCATCTCTTCAAGAGCATCTAAGGGTTGAATCTGTTCCTCTGAAAAATTGATTTCCTGTCAATTGAAGCTTTATAAAATGAGATTTCAAGCACTAAGTTCTGTAATATAATCTGTCTACAAGTAAAATTCCAAAGGCAAGTAAAGTTCAATGTAAAACAATTATACACACACGTCTGTCTCAATCAATACTGAATTTCATCTTTGCATGTGTCTTATAACTAGTAGGTGATAAACAGTTATTCACTCCCAGTTCTTGACTCTTAAGTAGAATGAGACTTGCCCAAATTCCCTTCATAACATTTACCACTGATTCACATACATTATTTTCTTAAATAATTTTGTTGAGGACCATGTCCTTAACTGCCTAGCATTGAACACCAATGACGTTTACTTTCCAAGGTTATGAAAATTTACACATTATTTAGCCTGCTTTGATTATATGGACAATGACTTCAAGCAATCAATAGAGAGAAGCAGTAATAAACAGCTGTGACATCTTTGGCCCTTATTTTTCATTCTCCTCTCCAATTTCATAAAACACATCACTTCCATCACAGATTTAACTACTGGTATTTCAATATCAGAATGAGAGCATCCATCTTTATTGCAATTGAAAATATTTAGCATGGTGTTCATAAAGGAAAATTAGGTAAACTGTTTTTATCTCAATATTAAAAGCAAGAAATGAGAACAACATAAGCACTTTATGGATTTAAGCACCTGATGCTTAGTGTCAGTTTTAATTAACAAAATATTATTATTTTGATGCATAGCTTTCAACATATGGAAGACATGACGTGTCCTCTTAAAATCCTTCCACATCTTCCATCTCAGATTTATTTCATCACATCATCTACACCAGAGTTTTAAACTGATATGTGAATTATCTCAATTCACCATGAACGTAAGAGATGGAACCAACAAAATTGATTTGTAGAGTGAGCACTGAATCATTTCTTCCTACTCTATCTTTCTCCATTCTTTGCTGAGTTGTTATTAAGTTATAACTTAAAACCAAGACCCAAGGATATATTGACTAGAGATTTGATCTACATTTCATAATACAGAACAGTGTCTGTGAAGAAAAATACAGTTTGACAGATATTAGAGGTGAAAACCAACAAGCTATGACTAAAGCAGACTCTCAATAGCCCACTTCTCCTCAAATTCCTCATGATTAGAATTTAGAAAAGAATTTCAAGAATATGCTGGACTAAAAAAGAATCAAAGCCGTCACTGATATAAATGCAACTTATCAATATCATCAAGTTATATAATATTTTCTTGACACATATTATAAACATCAATCAGATGTTTTTTACCCTGTTCAGTTGAAAGATGTCTTGAGGAAGTAAATCATGTAAATGTAGTAAAAAACAGATACAATCAATAGTCAGCGACTATGATAAACCATGGACAACCACCGGCAATGTTGCTATCAACATTGATGATAAACCAAAGATGATCATCGATAATTTCTCATCCCATATATACCCCGGATTGTAAAATCAATGTCACTTCATCACCTTCAAGTCCCATCATTTATTTATTTGTGTTAAACTATTCACTCCTTGTGAGTAGGCAATTAGGCGTAATATAATTAAAATTTTGTAGAGTTTATCTCTAGACTCCACCAAACTGACCAAAGCATGTCTGTACTGTATTGCATTCTTTTCTTCGTCGAAACGTGCATCAAAATATTTACTGAACTCACACCGAGCATATGCAAATTGTTTAATGAGTACCTTGCAGACGGAGACTGCCGTTGATCGTGCCCGATCCAATGGTGAAGAATACACAGCATTGAACCGAACACCCTGCGACTTCAAAAACACGGCCAAAGCCCTCGCTTGTCGCTTCCCATTCGGCGTCAACGCCGCTCCGGGGCACCGACCCCCCACCAAATCCGGCCTCAAATTCAATTCACACTCCCCATGGCTTATCAGAAACACCTCCGTCGCCGTCTGGTCGTCATCAATTGCGTTCGCGGAGAAGCTCCTCGAGAACACAGGGGGCGGCGGCAGAGGCGGCGGCGGAGCCAGGACGTTGTAAGGATCCCACACCTTGATGGAGGGCCCAAGCCGCGGCGTTCCCAAGGAAGAAAGCTGCGGGGACAGTGGCGATGCTGATGCGCGGCACGGTAGCATCTCCGGTTCTTGTTCCAACACTTTCTTCAACAAATGATTATCCGATTCCATCCTATCCCTCTCGCCGTTGATGTTCCTCTCATCATCATCTTCTTCCTCTTCCTCGTCGGTCTCTTCGACGACTTGTGCGGACTGGTTCGAACCCATTGTAGACGATTCAATACACTAGCTGAAACGATCCCACCGATCCCGTCCAGATGCAATCTATACTATTCAGATTTGAAGTGTAGCGCATTTTACATACGCGGAAAGAATTCTTACTTGGTTGAAAAAATCAACAAATCCAGAATAGACATGTTTGAAACTGAGAGTGGATTGAATAGAGGGAGAAAGGTAAGATCTACGGAAAGGAAGATATCGGCACAAAGTTTTGAGAATATGGGGAGATTTAAGAGAAGGAGAGAACTGGGGTTTCGCAGCGGAACAGCAAGGAATGTGTATGGACCCAATGAAAAGCAGATCTCTGCGTCTTTTGCTACGGTGTTTTGTTGTGAATTTTCATTCAGTTGGACTCGGGATTGAACCCATCACTCGGTAAAGTTAAATCTAGTAATCTGAAGTTGAAGCTCAAGACACTATGCTATCGCCATGTCGCGAGAATCAACTCTTTCTTCCTAGATTTTATTGTTCTTACAAGGTAGGATCTTTTGGGGAGTGCTGGCCCTAAATTAATTCTTGCCAAAATTTACTTTCCTCTTTTGTTTTTAATTATTTTGGATTTTACTGTCAATTTTCTAAGTTTTTTCAATTGAGGTAAACCCTCTGTTCTCTTGACATTATGCTTAAAAAGAAATGAAATTTACATTCACTTGCCAACCTCAAAATGCTGTACTTTTTTTTTTGGGGGGGTTACAAAATGCAGTTTTTTAGTCCTAAAAGATATTATTATGAAATCATATTTTTATTAAATAAAAAATTAATATACAAGTAGACCTCGTTTGTTTCACTCACGCAAAAGGCAAAAAACATAGCATTCCATCACCTCGTCCCCGTTTGGCTGCAAGCAAGTCAATATGTCCCATTCCTCGCGTTGCATTTGGCTCTTTTTACCGTGGGGCGCGAATAAAGCTGTGCTCTGGAGCGAAAATGCAAATGGTTCGTTCATTTTGCCTTTGGTTTGAGTTTAATGTTCAGTAGTCAACCAATCTTCGGAGTAAAGGACAACCTCGACTAACCCATATAAACTTCTTCCCTCTCGATGCAATTATTATGAACGTTAGATCTGCCATGCCTCGTCGACGTTGAAGCCCTGCTTGCCTCGTTGAAAACATTGCCTTTGTTTGAAGGAGATACACATAAAATTTCTAACAAATCTTAATTGCTGATAGGAAAAAATGAAAAGGATGACTCAGGAATAGACATATCGCAAACCTAGGAGTATTATTGAAGGAGGATGAAGAGAAATTTAAAAACAGATATGTAATCAACAAATGAAATGCATATTTTGAAATTTGTTTTTAAATGTTTTATTTTATTTTTCGAGGACATTTTAGTTATTTTATCAATTTTGTTTTACATTTGCATGATGTTTTATTTAATTAATCGTGCAAATGAAGGACGTTCCTATTTTAGTAAATATTCTATCAAACACAATAAAATAATTTCATTCATTTACATATTTCCTTTCTAATTACATATCTAATAATTCAATAAATCAAATAAGTTCTAAATGTTTGGCTTTTGCATCTAAGATGACATTGTTACTTTATTTAGTTTCCATTCTTCCCCAAATCATGAACGACCGGTTTGATATACAAAAAATTAAGTATAAAAAAAAATGTTGTAAGTAAAAAATATTTATAATATTTTTACTTTTAATGATTAAATAATAATTGATAAATAGTATTAAATAATGATTGAATAATAATTATAAAATTAAAATTAAAATTTTTTTCAACATTTATTTTTCTTTTTCATTTCTTTAACCATATCAAACATGCGGCTGGAAGTGTTTCTAAAATTGAAAGTCCTCATATAACTAAAAAAGTAAAAAGATCAAATTGAATCATCTATGTTGCACAGGGTGAAAATAATAAAGGATATAAGCTTAAGTTTGAATTTTTTATAATCCACAAGTAAATACATTGTATATAATTAGAAAAAAAAAAGAATAGATAAGAAGAGAAGAAATAAACTTTATATATATTCTTACTCTTTTATATTATTTTCCTTTTTACTACACATAATATAATATTACAAAAGAAAATAATTACATTCATTTACATATTTTCTTTCTAATTACATAGCTGATAATTCAATAAACTAAATAATATTTGGCTTTTGCATATAAAATGACGTTGTTGCTTTATATAGTTTCCATTCTTCTCCAAATCACGAAGAGTTGCTAAAATTGGAAGTCTTAAAGATCAAATTGGATTAATCATGCAGCACACGGGAAAGTAATAAAGGGTGTAAGGCTGAGTTTACATCCTTCATATTCAACAAGTAAGTATATTGTATATAATTAGAAAAGAATAAAAACAAAAAAAAAGTATATAAAAAGAGAAAAAATGAACTTTATATCTATTTTTATTTTTTTATATTATTTTATTTTTTATTATACATAAAAAGTATATTATTATTATTATCTTTTTCCACTCTAGCTATAACTCTGCAAAAGATCTTCAAAGGTAAAAGATCACAGCACAGGGAAAACCTTAGCTGTAATGCAACCTAAAATCCATGGTAAGTTCATGCGTCGACGTCACCAAATCTAAATTTAAGCTCGAATTTGTTTATAGTATACTTCCTAGAATGGAAAAAAAAAATATTGGAAGAAGTAATTAAAACTCAGACCTATTAGAGGCGAGATTAGAAGAGGTAAAAGATAGAATAAACTACATATGTTGTAGCCAAAAGCTGAATTTTTTAAGATTTTTTTTGGCATATATAAAAAAGATATTTCTTTCGAGAACGGATCCTTTATCATTATCCAGCGACTACAAAAAATGCAGTCAATTTTAGGCTTGTTTCTTTTATAACAACCTTTGAGAATAAAGATAAAAATTATTTTGTAAAGTTAAAAAATTTAATTATAAAAAATTATATTTTAAAAAGTTTAACTAAATTGTATAATTAAGATTTTTTAAATATATATTTTTAATTTAAAATTTTGATCTGGCAATTATAATTTTTATTTTACTTTAAAAAATTGTTTAAAAAAGCTAAAAAAACCTTGATTGCATTTTTTTACAGTCGTTCATTTTGATTTTGTTCTCAATATTCATATAATATTATATATTTAATACTATTTTTATCTATATTCTATCACATGATTTAATTTATTTCTAATAAAATTTATATAATTTAAATTTAAATTATGAATAAATTAAATTTTAAAATTTAAATTAAAATTATTATCTATTAAAATACAGATAGCAAAGTATTTGTAATAATTTAATTTTCCTGTGCTGGCGTGACGGCGACCATAAGTTCAAAGAATAAAAGGAGTTTTTCTTTTTAATGTTTTTGGACAAGAGAAAAGCAGAATCTATAAATGCAAATGCAACAAAAAGAGAAATCCATAATAAGTGCCTTAAAACATAAGAGGGCTCATGGCAGAAGTAGTTGGGCTAGATGTCGTGCCTCTTTCTGGCTTCGAAAATGTTGACCCACTTTAAAACCCCATGATCCACGCATCCGGACAATTGAAAGCCCAAATCTTGAAAGGTGGTTGGTTAGTTGGAAAGCATTCTTACCTACCCAATCCACATGTTTGCCTCCCATAACCCATTCCTCTGTTAAATTAAAGTATTTTGGTTATGACTTATAGTACATTGTGAATTCCTCTCCTTTATGACACCACCTATCTCCATTATCTTCCATCTTCAGCACTCTATCTTTCTCCCCATACCCCATGTCCTCTTCTGTCCTTAAGATCACGATCTTGCACTTAAAGCTGAGATTTGACCCAAGTCATCTAATCTCAATATATATATATATATAATCGACATAAAGTAAATATTAAATAATATACATCGTATTCGCAGAAAGACATTCCAGAAAACAGGTTCAGTGTTCTCAAACATAAAAACAAATTGGAATAGTTGTACAGGGCAAGAGGGGTTCTTACTTTGCAGAAAGAGTAGCATCATTGAGGCCACTATCCTCTTATCTCGAGTGTACAGTAGCCCTTTGTTCTATACGATCCCCCGTTCTACTTTAATAATTTAAACATCCCTGTATTGTTAGTTACGAAGTAAGTAACTAAATAGTTAGTAAAATAGTTAATTAATTAGGTATGAAAAGGAGACGACAAACTGTGCTGCACAATTCCAGTTTTGTTGTTGGGCTTCACTGAGTTGTCTAACGGCTGTCTTCCCATATTGATCACTATAAGATGACAGCAGTGTTATTCTATGAATTATTAAGGTAATGATCCCATGCTTATGGCTGCCTTTAAAGTTCCTTCACTCATCATGCCTAATTCTGTCTTTTTCTGTTAGGTTAGACTTATGGGTCTAGGTCTCTAGGCCCCACTACACATCACCATAAACAACCCATATATATATATATATATATATATGGTTGTTTGATGGAGGAATTAAGCTGGTTCTTTGATAGTTCTTATTATATAATTAGAAGGATGTCTCTAGTTACATTAATCCAATTAGTCTTTGAGTTGGAAAAAGAGGAAGCTATATAAATAGATCCGATAATGAGTATATTTGTTTTATTTACTTGGGGAAGGAAGAAAATATTATAAGATATATAACCGAAGGCCCTTGTTTGGCCATAAATTGAAGAGTTCAATTGTAAAATATATACATTCATACATACATACATATATACATATAACCTATCCATGTTGACTTCTTCAAGATGCCACTTTTTATATTAAGAATTATTAAATTTTTAAATACATGAAATTAATCTTAATTTCTTTTTTTTCAGATCTATAATATATTATGTCAGCATTATACGTATGTAAAATTTTATTTTTCACACACACGTGAAAAATGCTGGAGTACCAACACTGGCTAGAAAGCTATTATGCCAATGTGCATAGTTCAGCAAGCGATAAGAAAGATAAATCACCGAATGTAAGGCCAAAAAATGAAATAAAATGAAAGAAAGCAGACGAGTCTATTTTTGAAAATGATTTTAATTGAGACTCACTAACAACTGCCACAGTACTGGCTGATCTGCTATTCCAGTATGTTTTCCTTTCTTCATCAACAAAACCCACCCACCCTATTTGCAATAATTTATTCGTATAATAATACGCTGTGTATGTGTGTGTGTGTGTATATATATATATATAATGACCAATTATAACATTCTGCATCTCTACATGCAAAAAGATTCATGACAGATAATATAAACTGATCACTTGTCTTGAGTTGTTGAGCAAATCCAATTCCAAAAGACAAAAAAAGGGAAAAAAAAAAAAAAAGACACCGTCTACTTGGCAACAAGAGAGGAGAAGACCCCATAAACAAAGAAAAACGAATAAGATAAAGCAAACGGCTATGGCTAGCAAGTAAGAAAACGTACTAGACTGCAGGATAGTCTTTTTAAAAGGTTTTGCTTTGCTTTTGTCTTGATGAGGATGCAGGAATTTCATATTAATTTATATTGCGTGGTCGGTCCAGTAGAAGTAGAATTCACATCAGGATCCATATCTGCTTTGTGATATTCTCGTTGAAATTTAAGCATTTTCATTATTCAGATTAGACCCAAATTGGTTTTGGAGGAAAAATAAATAAATAATGAATTTAGGACCTGTTTCTCCATTCTGCCGTCACAATATTCCATCAATGAGATGCTTAAGGTTTCAAGAATTAAGACAAATTAATTTGCAAATTGTACTTCTTATACCTGATAAAATAAAATTCTAAATTTTAGGATATATACTCCCAGTGATATGACAGTGATCAAATGCTCACATCGATTTTGAGAAGAATACTATTAGGAAATATAACTAAATTGATAAAATAAAAAATAACAGAAAATTCAAGAATCCATTTGAAATTTGAAGCAAATTACAGTAACTAAAACTGTAATTTATTAATTAGTTTACAAAAAAGGGGGTTGAGTTCTTAAAACCAAAAGAGAAATAAAAATAAAATAGAAGTATAGACGCCCTTGAGATGCCATGTCAGAAGATGATCAGCAGAGACGATAAGATAATTAGCAGGCCATGCTTCACATCACATCCATCCTCTTTTCAATATGATGTTTGAAGCAAATATTCTATTCTTTTTTGCTAGCGCAGTGTTTCAATTAGCAAACAATAAATAAACCCCTATCCTTTTATGAATATGGCTTTTTCTTTTTTTAGCACAAAGTTGCAAGATGAGATATGGTGATTGCAAAAACGAAGACCAATCCACTGCAACAAGTAGGCATTACGCAACATAAATTAGTAAGAAATCAAAAGGGCGGATTAAGAAGAAAAGTAGCACTATTTTGACCTTGATTATCCATACATTATTATTTATTATGGTGCCATGAACTGGCCAGGCCACAACTGCAAGGTTGAGTTCATTTTCAAACCCCTTTTCCCCCTTAGGTATTCCATTTATTCCTCTTATAATTATAAATTAATTATCTCATCTTTCCTTTCTTATTTTTTTTAAATTATTAAAATGGTATATGCAGTCATCTAGGTTTCTTTTTATTTCTCCAACACTAACTTCCTTACGCATCATTAAATGGGACAGATCACAAGGGCCATCAGCCATGTTCTTGTTCAACTCTCTCTCTCTCTCTCTCTCTCTCATTCTCTCTTTCTTTCTCTCTCTGCATGAAAATGCGGGTCCAATATTACAATATATACAACAGAAAACATTAACGTTTCTTCGCTCCTCCCATAAATATAGTGATAAACCTTCCTTTCCCTGTCTTGAAGTTCAGACCTTACCTGAGAATCTGAGGTCTAGCATTTTGCATCAGATCTTCAACGCCGGCATGCTCAGAACATTAGCAAGGTTGGTCAACCTTTGACCTTCATCTTCTCATTTCTAAACCTTATTTAGTTGGCCACTGTTTTCTTAATTTAACTAGCTAGGCCTAGATATTAATGTGAAAATCTGAGGTCTGTTTATTAAGTTTTTATATTTTTTTCCCTGTATATTTTCCAGAGAGTTCAAGTTCACGAGCTTGATCAACGATGTAGTAAAAATGCGAAGCAGATTCTATGCAACGGTTGGTGGAAGAAGGTGAGTCCCATTATAGCTTTTTAACTAGCCACTATGCTACTGATATATGAATGCAATGATCAGTCCTGCTTTTATTAATGGGTACATTTTCCTGATATTTAGTTTTTTTAAAAATATATATCTCCAAAATATTCATCAAATCAGCTTGTCCTTCTAAATAACACACTAATCTTTTCTTTTCTTTTTTTGGGGGGGGGGGGGGGCTATTTAAGTGCTGAAGCTTTAACCTTTCACTTGCACGGAAGAAATATATAATTGTTTCCAAATTTAACCTCCTTTCGAAAGAAAGAAAGATTATTCCATTGTGGATGGTGTTTCTCATTTGAGTCATTTCCCTCCTCAGAAAGAGAAGAGCCACTTTCTACTCTAATGCGATCCTAGCTGATCGATCACTTCCAAGTGCTAACGCCATTTCTTGCGCTTGTTAAAATAATATTTAATTGGTTATTAAAACATAAATAAGAATGTATTTTGCAAAACCTAAAACCACAAATTTATATTATATATCAACTTCATTGTCATTTTTTAAAATAATAAAAACAAAGGATTTGAATTAAAAATCTTTAACTTGTGTGTCAGACCCTTTTTTCTAAAATCTTAGTTTATTCATGTGCGCGCGTTGACAAACGAAAATATAGTGTAGAGTGAATAAGTCATTTGAAACTGATAGAGACGTACACATGTAGAGATTAATTTAAGATATTAACATTAACATGGGATTTCAATGAAGCATATGCAGGAGCAAATCATGATATAGCTGCCTCTAAATATGCATGTTCTCTTGCCGTAGACCTAGTAAATACCACCTTCTCCTATTTATTTAATTAGTTAATCAAACGTGCCAATTACCTATGAGAGATTCTTCAACTAATAATAAAGAACTAATGAAGCAAAACACTATAAATTGTGAATAAAACTCCATTTTAATTTCAGGCCACATATAGAAACCCAACCCCTTCTGTGCTGTCTGTGTGGTATCATCATATATTCAGGATTTAGAATTTGTTAACTTTCCTAATGATAATCAATCTTTGAAAGTTAGAATACATAACTAAAGGTCTTCTCCCTTTGCCCCCCTTCTGTGCTGTCATCATATATTCAGCATTTAGCATTTGTCAACTTTCCTAATGATAATCAATCTTTGAAATTTAGAAAACATTAACTCAAGGTCTTCTCTCTTTGCCCCCTTTTTGGGCTGTCATCTTATATTCAGAATTTAACATTTGTCAACTTTCCCAATGATAATCAATCTTTGAAAGTTATAATACATAACTAAAGGCCGTCTCTCTGTGCCTTTCTTTTTTCAAAGTTCCATAAGAAAGACACAATCTTAATCAATCTTGTTGGAGGAAAATAGGGTCCACGACATCATCCTCCAACTTTGTCAAAAAGAAACGATACGATACTTTCTGATTTGGACAATTGAGATAAAGCAGATAGAATTATTTTGAAAGAGGTCATCATAAGTAGTGCATTATTTTCCCTATGCCCATTTCAAACTAGGCGGTTTCTTCTGTCTTTATTTCCATTCTTTCTTCACCAAAATGATTGATGAGTAACAATCATCATCTCGGCTCCAAAATACAGGCTAGAGGGAAAAGTGGCGTTGATAACTGGGTCAGCGAGTGGACTAGGCAAGGCCTCGGCCTATGAATTTGTCCAACATGGGGCCCAAGTCATCATTGCTGACAAAGACACTCTTCTTGGGCCACAAGTTGCTAACAAACTCGGCCCTTCAGCCCATTTCGTGGTATGCGACGTTGCCCATGAGGCTCAAGTTGCAGAAGCTGTAAATGTCGCCATGGCCCGCCACGGAAAACTCGACATAATGTACAACAATGCCGGAATAACGGGCCCAACTATCCCACCAAGCATCTCTGAACTGGACCTTGATGACTTTGATCAGGTCATGCGGATTAACGTCCGTGGCACAATCGCGGGGATAAAGCATGCGGCCCGAGTCATGATACCCACGGGCTCAGGGTCCATTCTATGCACTTCAAGCATTAGCGGGCTTATGGGTGGGCTTGGACCTCATCCGTACACAATATCCAAATTTACGATACCAGGCATAGTGAAGTCCGTGGCTAGCGAGCTATGCAGAACTGGGGTCAGAATCAATTGTATATCCCCAGCTCCAATTCCTACGCCGATGCCGTTGGCTCAGCTAGGCAAGCTTTTCCCGGGCTTAACCCAAGAGCAGGTAATTGAAATTGTGAATGGGTTTGGTGAGCTTGAGGGCGCCAAATGTGAGGAAATAGATGTGGCCCGGGCCGCCTTGTACTTGGCCTCAGATGATGCAAAATATATCACGGGCCATAACCTTGTTGTGGATGGAGGGTTGACCTGCTTTAAAAATCTCAAGTTCCCTTCCCCTGATCAAATTGCCTAACTCCAGTAGCTTATTTGTGTAATGTAATATCAAATACTGTTGATTTGTGAATTCAGTACGAGGAAATTCTCTGTTTCACTGGCTCCATACTCTTATTTTTGCACACAAGTGCCTATTTTGCTTATCCCTACAGGTTCAATGAAAGGCAGGTATTAAACATAAAGTCAACAGGATATAACGTACGTGATCCAATCTTCTGTGGTATACGCGAAGCGGATAGAGATAGGGATAAGCTAGAACTAAGCATCTGGACCAAGGCCCTAATAGAGATATACAAAAACAAGCTGGAACCTACTCTTTTTTCTTTTTTCTTTTTTCTTTTTGTCTTCCATTTACTCATAAATAAGTTTATTTCCCCAAATTTTGCTGACATCACAAGGGATGTGCAAGCAAACTATTTATGAACGTTCCCACCACGCACGGCATGTAATCAGAATAGTGTTATATTGCTAACTTGCTTGTTGATGGATATTATTCCACTCATATATAAGTACACTGTAAACGATCAAGAAAGACTCTTGAACTCTTACCTATGGATCACCTCAAGCCTCTCTATCAATGCCATATATACCGAAAGTGTAGGCTGCTTCTTTTTCACTACGGTCTCCTTTGTCGCACTATTTATATCTTTTATCTCGAAGTATTTTTTTTTCCCCCTTTGGTGGATCAAATTCTAACTTGAGTAGTACAGATCCAATGTTAAAGGCTTTCATACAAATCAACAAATCTGGAGTGAGAAGGCCATGCCTTTATACGTCACTGGGCCATGAAACTATTAATGCCTCTGGTCCCGTTGTTTCGTCTGGATTTTGGTCCCCCTTTTAAAGCTGTAATGGGGAATTGTCACTCCTCTGCACCCTCCTCTTTTAACCACAAATTTGAACTATATGGACCATGTCAATGGCCTCTATCCAAAAAATAGCCTCATAAAGTTTTGATAGCTAATCAAAGAGCCAATGCTACATGGACATCTTCATCTTCTTCAATTAGTCACGCCTTCTCTTTTTTTTTTTCTTATTAAAAAAAAGAAAAACACCTACTGCAGAAGCATGAACTGTTGAGCTTGGCTTTGCCCTCGCATTTCATGCTGGTCTGGAAGAGCAGTTACCTAGGGACCCCTCTCGATTACTTCTCTGTTTGTTGCATGAGTGCCACGTGTGACGTCTACTGTACTGTCACGTGACCAGCGATTAAACTATGCTCATCATAGGTTTTTAATTTTGGGTGTTACAGAAGAAGAATATGGGACCAGAAATTGATGTCGGTTTAATTTTGCTCAAAATCTGAGAGGGTGACAATTATCAATTTGGGGTCAGTTAAAGTGTGGTCGTTGTTTTGCTTGTTTTTGTTGGATGAAAGTCCTCAGCGGCGAAAGCGACTTCAAACTATAACAATATGGCCTCTTTTAACGAAAAATTTGTAATTTTCAATTTTCATGACCTTCAAGTTTGATGAAAATGTAGTATAATTATTTGTAGAGAGAAGGAAAGGAAGAAGGGAGGAAGAGCAAGAGGGAAGCGGCAAGTTGGGAATAGGAGATTTCAAGTTTGATTGGGGAGTAGGTGCGGTGAGAAGAGAAAAGAAAAAAGAAGGAAAACAAAAGAAGGGTCACGAGAAACTTGGGATTTCTGGTGGAAAATTTATTCCAAAGGCTTGGCTTTGAATTGTATGGTTCAAATGGCAAGTTGGGGATCTTTCTGTGTACAAGCCACCGAATTTCAATGTTAAGCTGTAGAGAGACTTAGAGTTTGGAGACATGCTACATATAATTACTTTTAGTTTTAACTAATTATGAATTTAAATACAGTATAAGAAGAACTATTCTTCTAATATTACTTTAAGACCCATTGAGAGAGAGAGTGAAAGAGAAAACCAAATTGCTTTATGCTATAGCATGTGTGGAGTGTGTGAATATATTTCAACCCTTTTCGCTTTCTGGTCCCCCAAGGTTTACTCTGTGTTCTCTCTCATGAATAATGGAATATATGCATGCATGTCAGAGATCCTTCAAGATTTAATCTAATAAAGAAGAAATTACAACGACATGTAACAAGTCTGTGATTTCATTGAAGGGTGATGCCTTAGATTCTTCTTTATCTTACCATAATCAATTAAAGTTCGCCCAGGAAGAGTACACCTGCTGTGCAAATGTGTTTGCTTCATTTCAAAAATATTTAAAAGGAATACTATTTCCCTGCCTAGCCATATCAAATTCTTGTCTTTTAGTTTCGCCAACCTTCCCTTGTTCCTTTTTAACTCCTTTTTGGCAAATCATGCATACTATTATTTTATGCCCTAGAAAATTATGCTTTCCAATTTTAATTATTGACCGGACGTGATGATGAAAACGCCACTCAATGTCCTAAACCAACGGCTTTATACGCCTACAAATATTCAAAACATAATGGATTAAAGAAAAATTTCAGCCAAAAAGAAAAATTATTAGCTAATGAATCTGGATTCTCTTTAATTTTTGACGTTAATACAATGTCATTATGTTAATAAGAAATAGATATGGTACATTCTCACTCTTTCTCTTTCAGTGTTACACCTCATATCTTATATTTTTTTTAAACATAATAATATTATATTAATGTTAGAAAATAAGAAAAGCCATTCTTAACTGATAATTGTTAACAAATCATCTGATACACAAAATAATAAAAAAGAAATAAAGATATAAATAGAGTGATAAAAAATAATTTTGATATGTCTACTTATAAAAAATAAATATTATTAAGTACTAATAATAAAAAAATAAAATAAATATTATTTTTTTTCCCTTTTTCCATCTTTATGCAACCAAGCAATGGAGTTGTAATCGCAAAAGATGAGATTGAAAGTGAGAACCGTCAGGGCTTCTATGATCATCATTTCTCTGATGACCTTCCCACTAGCTGTCCTGTTAGAATGAAATAGAATAAAACTGATAAAATCAGCCAAGGATGAGTTTTCTTTACATTTAATTATTTAGGTAAGATTAAAAAAATTATATTTTTACTAAAATTTAATTCATCATCGAAAGGAATTAATAAATTATTCTTATAATTTACGATATATGATATTTTATGAGATACAAGAAAAATTTATTATGTTATATCAAGGCAATAAATAATACTTCCTCTAGTCTCATATATAAAAAAATTTTTTAAAATTTAATTTAGTTTTATATATAAAAAATAAATTATCATATTAGTTATAACATTCTAATTATGCCCTTCACTAAATAAGTTATTTAAATTATGAATAATTGTGATCATTAATTTCAAAAAAAGTATACATATTAAATAGGAGTATTTTTAAAAAATAATTTTTATTTGAGACAAGATTAATTACTTTTAACTAATTTTCTTAATACTTGTGAATTAATTATTTATCTCTTATATACTATATTAGAGGGAGTAATGTTTAATATATTTTTCAATCAATATTTAAATTTAATTAATATACATATTTTAATGTTAAGAATCTATTAACTTATTGGAGGTTAGTGTTTTATATTTTGAACATTAATTGAGGATTATGCATAAAGAGAATGAATACGTTAAATTAATAATTAATAACTTATTTAAATTTATGTCTTTTTATCAACAACTTTTTTTTTGTTTTTATAATTTTATATTTTTCTACAATCATATACTTAATTAATTTTTATAATTTATGATTTTAAATT
Source organism: Erythrophleum ivorense (assembly GCA_026724425.1). Lineage (NCBI taxonomy): Eukaryota > Viridiplantae > Streptophyta > Magnoliopsida > Fabales > Fabaceae > Erythrophleum > Erythrophleum ivorense. Next base: position 207,744 of record JAIUCV010000145.1, read on the forward strand.
AAAAATAGAGGGGCAGACACAGATGAACCGCACAGTACATATTGGGACGCCAAACGGCAGCCGTTCATTTTCATTCCATAACGTTCAAACTTGAATATCCTTCCCGTTCATTTCTCCAAAAATATTATGCTCTAATAAATAGCTCCATACATTTTCCTCAGTACCTCTCTTATCGAAATACACACTACACACCCTCTGTTCCCTTTCCACTCTCACTCTGACGCTACTTCGCTAGCGCGATGGAGAGAGAGATGCCACCAACAGCTCACGGCGTCCCTTGGATGGAAGGAGAAGTTGAAGATGCAGCCTCTTGGACCAGAACTAACAACGAGGATGAGCTCAAGGACGACGACATTGCTATGGGTGGCCCTTTAACCTCATTCAAATCCATGCTCGAAGGTGACTGGTGCATGAACTCTGCTATCAATTTATTTCACTATGACCTCCTCGGTCTCCCGAATCACCAAGAAACCACTGATATTGGCTTTTGTTCAGACCCAACTGATAGTTTTCTAATACAGCCAGTGGATTCGTCGTCTTCCTGTTCACCATCATTCACTCTTGACCCATCACAGTCACAGCATTTTTTACAACCCATATCGTGTTTACCTTCCCTCTTCAATGTCGTTTGCAACAACCCTGGTGACAATGGCTTCGATTTGGGCTCTGACAGTGGGTTTCTTGGTCCGTTCCGGGAAATCATTCTTCGAATTCCCCTGTTTTGATGGGTTTCTCGGGCGTGAATACTCAATCTCAGATGGGCAACCTCGACCTGAGTCCAAACTCCGAGTTTCTAGCTACTCGGCTGCTGCCAGTAGCTGACAATGCCGTCGCATTAGGTAGTGGATTTTGTCCGACGGGTTTAGAAGGATTTGATAATCCAGGGGGTGCTCTGTTGTTGAACCGGCCCAAGGTTTTACGACCTCTTGAAGTTTTCCCTCCGGTGGGCACGGCACCTACTCTCTTTCAGAAGCGAGCGGCGCTTCGCCAAAGTTCACTGGGAGCTGATAGATTGGGAACTTCGGAAATTTCAGCGTCGAGATTCGAAAATTTTTCAACAAGGTTGGCGAACATGGAGAGGAAGAGGGAGAAAATCGAAGACGGCGAAATTGAGGAAGCTGGCATCGACGCGTCGGGGCTGAATTATGATTCTGATGAGCTTAATGAGAATGGTAAGGTGGAGGAGAATGCTTATAATGGGGGAAGCAATTCTAACGCCAATAGTACTATCACAGGTGGGGACCAGAAGGGGAAGAAAAAAGGGCTACCCGCAAAAAATCTGATGGCCGAGAGGCGGCGTAGGAAGAAACTCAATGATAGGTTGTACATGCTTAGGTCAGTTGTGCCGAAGATTAGCAAGGTATGCTTATTTGGTTTGAACCTTTTTGTTTAGACTCTAACTAATCACTACCATAGGTATACAAAAAACACATGGTTTTGCTTTGTGATTTTTATATGTATTAAATGATTTTGAGGGCTACTGAGAACTATACATTCAGTTATTTAATAGTGAAGTACGTCTTTTGCGTCCTTTCTTTCCTAGGAAGTTGAGCCGAGTAAAGCTTGAGGCATGGTAGCTCTTGTATTGAGAAATGAAATGTCATCTCTCATGTTTGAGGAACCTTATATGTTATCATGTTCATGACAAGTTTTAAGATTCTGAAGTTTAAGCTATGTTGGTCTGGCTATAGCCATTGGCGAGGTTCTTAATATGAACAGCTCACTCCCTTGACGGGTCAGGGATTATAAATACTAATATTCTTTTATTTGTTTATAGATGGATAGGGCTTCGATACTCGGGGATGCAGTTGACTACTTGAAGGAACTACTGCAGCGGATTAATGATCTCCATAATGAGCTGGAGTCAACTCCACCTGGCTCATTGCCACCACCTTCTACAAGCTTTCACCCTTTGACACCCACTCCACTAACCCTTCCATTCCGGGTCAAGGAAGAGCTATGCCCTAGCTCCTTGCCAAGCCCTAAAAACCAAGCTGCAACGGTAATTTTTGTTCATTCTGAAGTGAAATTGTTCATCTTCAGTTACATTATAGTAGTTTATTGCCTGCAGAGAAAGTTAATGACTGTTACAGTTGAAACTGCCTTTATAATTATATAACATACATACATGGATGCAAAATTGGCTATTATCTACAGCGCTGAATTTATATGTTTGACTCTTGTTGCTGTGTGAGTTGCACAGTATATTGTGCCCACCTGCCAAGAGTATTGAGTTGCATGGTCTGAATATTCTATGAACTTGAACTGTTCTACAATTTTATTGTAGGAGCAGTATGAGGATTGCACAATTTGCCCTTTGCAAATTTGTGCTACATATTGCTTTCTGGAACTCAAGCAAAGATTAATAGTTACTTGCTAAACAACACAGTGGGGTCCCATGTTTCATCTGTTTTATAATTAAGACACATGTTGATGACTTTAACTACGTACTGCACATATTGTCTTGGAAGTTTTTCTGTCTGGAAATAAAAAATCCAGCTCAGAAAATTGCTTGTTATTGCACTGAGATATTGCAAATTTTAAATTTCTTTTTACAAAAATGGAAAATCTTGAGAGAAGGATATTCTATATGATATTTTAGGATCTGGATTTTCTCATGTGAGGAGATCACATGACAATCTCAATTGAGGAGATTACAACCTTTGATCTTCGTTAAAATCATATCTAAATCATATCTATGGTGGAGAGAGTGTCGCATTGGCATGCAAATAAAATCAACACTACACACTGTTTCACGAACTACTCACTTTCTTATTTTTGTCCTACCTTATCTTCCTTCTTTCTTGTTTCACCGGTCACCGTTGCCCCAAAATCAATGACTAGTAAACTTAAGCAAATTGACCTCAATTAAATGAAAAATTATGCTACAAATAGTGGCTATTTCTCTGTACCCCAAGAAAGAAATACACCAGGGGCCAGAGTGCAAGCAGAACACCAATTAAACCACATATGGTGACCAGTTCTAATAAATGGTCAATAAGCCCAAAAATGGGCTTATGGAAATGCTCATATTTACAGTTTGCCACCTAACCCCCTGAGCAAATATGCTCTGTCCCCAACAAATTTCACTATTCCGCTACCATATAATCCTCCAAAAGAACAAATTGCATACGGGAATCCATTAGGCATGGTCCAATTGTTGGGATGGTCAAGGAGGATGGAAATGATCTCCTCTGTGAGAAGTTTGAAGAAACCGGTGCTATGTGGTGACTGCATATTCTTCTCACTAGATTCTACGGTGATGAATGATGGCGAAACAAGAAGGAAGACAATGTAGTTAGTGAATCAGTGTGTATTGATGTTTTTACTTGCGTGCTAATGTGGAACTCTCTCCACCATAGATATGATTTTAATGAAGATCAAAGGTTCTAATCTCCTCAATTGAGATTGTTGTGTGATCTTCTCACCTATATTCTATATAGCAGTGTATTGAGAAACTGCATAGGCCTGTAATTCTCTGTTCTTATTAGGAAATGATGCCTATCTAAGTCTGTGGTTGTATTGCCATCCCTTCAATCATTCTTATCATCGGCTTTTTTTTCTCATCTTTTTGATGGCATTGGTTTTTTTGATTTCCGTTAGGAATACAACTTTATGCATTTGACTATGTAGCTTGGATGCTTGTGCTTCAGTATGTGAATTGTGCAACACAGTCACATATGCGTCATCATGTGAAGTATGAGCACTGATATATAGCATGCAGCATGTGACTTATAATTGTTGTGAATCCCTAAAAGTTAAATCATGACATGCATTTGACATGTGAATGTATAATAGACATAGTTGAGTTTGGTTTGACAGCATTCTTTTTTAATTTTGTTTTTATTGGTTCTCACCTTCCAACATTAGTATTTATAAAATCTAATTCTGTTGTTTACTTAATTCATCCAAAAAATCTCAATTTACTATCTATAAATAAACACTAAGTCAATAATAATAATAAGTGCAGCATCAACATGTCAAATTTTTTTGGTCTCTGCTTGGTATGTCATATTTGTATTCTAAAATGAACTTATAAGTAATTAGCACGGCTTGGTATCATATGATGGTTTAGGTTCCAAAGTTGTATTAGTGCAAAGTGCAAACTAATGTTTGGCAACTAGATCTGTGAAGTATATGTATGTTTAGCAAATTTATTTGCAAGGTAATCGCAGATTGCTTTGACCTAGCCTGTGTGTTTCTGAAATTTATAGGTGGAGGTTCAAGTAAGAGAAGGGAGAGCTGTCAACATCCATATGTTTTGTGCCCGCAGACCAGGTCTTTTGCTTTCCACCATGAGGGCTTTGGACAACCTTGGATTGGATGTTCAGCAGGCTGTTATCAGCTGTTTCAATGGCTTTACTTTAGATGTGTTCAGAGCTGAGGTATACAAGCGCCATAATAGCATTTTTCTTTAAAATTTCTTACTTTTTAAATATGATGCTTGCTGTTAATTTCAATTTGTGCATAGAACATTGCATGCTCATTTATTCTTCCAATATTGATGCTTGGTAAATGTAATAATAAATGTTGTAAATTGGTTTCTTCCTAAAGTATACCAAAATTCTTGCCGTAAATGAACAAACAAGTTTGGTTTGACTTTGCCGGTTGCATTTGACATCAAGGCTTATGTTCTGAAAGACAGTAGCTAGAGAAATTTAAAATTAGAAAACTTTAGATGAGCTGGGTTGAAATGAAGGAAAAATAACTTGATAGTGACAAATTGGTTGACCAAGGCATAGACCTGATACTTACAGTTTGAGAACCAAATCCCAGTCCTCAGAACTATTTTTCATGGCAACATTGACCATTGACATTTTCACCAACGGAATTTTAAGTCTGTTACTATAGGTGTATTGCAGAGCAGAGGGATCTTTGTTTTAGTACTGAGAAAATTTATTAAGGATCCCTGTGAAATATCCGAAACAGTCAGTCATCCCTCCAGCTATGCTGTTTAAAAACCACGAAAAAGTACTGCATAATGCAACGCATCAAGAGCAAAGATTAGCTAATTGACTAGGTAAAAGGGATTGTGAGGCCTCTCTCAGGTTCTTGATGATGAGTTGATGTTTAATCTTTAAGCTCATTGAATGTTGGCTTGATCAAACGATCTCAAGATTTTTTGGATTCATAGTGTTTCTTGTTGCTTAACAGCAATGCAGAGAAGAGCAGGACGTCGTCCCTGAGCAAATCAAAGCAGTGCTGTTGGATTCAGCAGGTCTCCATGGCATGATGTGAGTGAAGTACTTGATAAATGCTACTATTACCAACAGAGGCACTAACTGTAGTTAGTAGTTACCGTACCTCAAACAGTTTGTAAATGCGATTGCTTCATATGGCCATGTAAAGGCATGTCCAGGTCAAGATCAACTAGGTTAGCCGATATCTTAGGCTAAGGACTTAGCTGTGGTATTTTTGTCAACCAATTTTACCGCCAAAGCAGACTCATGTTGCTATCTCGAATTATGGAATAAAAAGTCTTTTCTTATTTTCAATTAACTTGCCTCATATGCCTTTTTTTTTTAAATAGCGTATTTGATTTTGAATTCACATGTACTCTTTTCAGTGTTTTGGGACTGATATTTTACGAGGCAATAGCCTCTCCAACCAAAAAAAAAAGGAGAAAAAAAAAACCACAAATGTATATGGCATGCTCCTCCTCCTTTTCGAAATGCCTCATACTGGATTCATCTGAAGTGAGGGAGAAATTGCTGAGTATGCTTGAAACTGTTTTTAAATGCCGAGGAAGTTGTGTGTTATATATGGAGATGAAGTTTATATGATATCAATATTCTGATGGTTTCAGTTTCTCCTTATACGCCAAGGATCTTCACAATTTAGTTATTTCAATCCAGCTGAAAAAACATTGTTTTATTTTGGTATCAAGACACATTATTACTATATTTAAGTGAATTTTATTTCTTCTCTACTTATATCAAGTAAACCTTCTTTCCACACGAAGAATAAACGCTGTTTTCTCTGGGAGTTTTTGGTCTGAGACTGAGATTACGATGGGATGAGAAGAATAAGGCCTTGGACTGCTTAAATTTCTCCTTTTTCTTATCTAGATGAAGCCTCGGTATATTTGACTCTTTTGGAGAGATGCAAATTTCAAAACCAACCCCCCCCCCCCCCCCCCAAAAAAAAAAAAAAGGGAAGAGAAAGGGGCGAAGTGGGTTTTACAGGCTTAGAATCCAAGTCCAATATTATTCTTGAAATGGTATTTTCTACGCCAGGTTAGAAACGCTCATCTGCTGAGACTCTTGTCTCTGGCTTATACTGAGATTGTCGTTCATGGCAGTCTCCCTTCTTTCTTATTCTCATCTTCCTGTCTTGTGATTTTCTTTTATAGCAGAGCTTTTATTTACCACTCTCCTTTCCTTATGGGAAGGTTTCTTTTCTTCTATAAAAGGCTTTCCTTTGTTCACTATGAAAGGTTTTCCTCTTTATGGCTGCTAAGAGCTTCAAATTTTGAGTTAAATTATTTGAGGATTGGAAACCTTATAAATCAGATCTACAACCTAGAGCATCAACTCTTGAGGGAATAGGACTTTAAAAGGCTTAATCTTCAGAGAAGGATGAGAGTTGTGTAGCCTTTGTTCTTAGTTCTTGTACTTCATTTGGGAGACCTGAACTGATTTGTTGTAAGATTTTCCCTGTAGCATTTTTTGCCAATTTTTAACCAAAAAAAAAAGCACAAAGTAATAAAGGATTAATCATACAAGCAACAGGATATTCAATTAAAAACTTTTTAACCAAATGCTAATGATCTGTAGTTTTCCAAAAAGAAAACATTCTCGTATTTCAAGAAAATTCAATTTATGAAAAAGAGTACAAGTTTCTTTTGTGAAAATTCTCAATTACTTGGATGAATATGTAAAATTTGCAATCTCTAATTGTTGAAGGAACTGAGACAATAGTACTGGGACAAAAGGGCCAACAGATCCTCTCCCCTTTAAGAAGACAAAAAAGCTAGATAGACCCCTCATTTGAGATACAACAAACGGTACACACCCCTCTTCCTCCCACCACAGAGAATGGAGCATCTTTAGTATTTCCTTTCCTAGGAAGTGATATTTTAGCTTCAGACCTCATGAACTGACGTGTGCCTGGGTTTTTAGCTTTAACCACCAATGAGATTAATGTCCATTTGGTTCTCACGGGAACTTATTTCCATTTATGTATAATATTTATTATATTTTTATAATTATTTTTTATTCATCAAATCATTAGTTTAATTATCAAATTATTTTTTAAAAATAAATATATAAAAAATTATTTTTTATTTTATCTATTCTTACTTATTTATTTATTTTTATATTTTTACATTTTTTTAACCAAACGATTCATGAGAATTAAATTACCTCCACCACCAACCTCCCTCCCAAACAACCAAAAAAAAAAAACCAAAATGTTACAAGCGCCCACTGCTGTTTTGTTTCCATTTGCTCGCCATGACACCGACGTTAAAGGTGGACCATATATGATATGACAACGGTCAAAAGAAAAAAAAAGGTAAAGCAGTTTTGAAGAAATTGCAATTTGCAAACGCACTATCTGACAACTTGTTTCTATCTCATGAGGGATTATATTTAAGTACTCAAAATTTAAAAAAAAATATTTTTAAAAATTTGTTATCATTTTTTTAAGATTGATTATTATTAATTTTAATAAAAAATAATTAAACTCAATAATAACATATTTTTTAAGATAAATTTCTTTAATTTGAAATTCTTTTTTATAATTCTTTCTCCACTTAATTATGAGTTTCAATCGTCTAAGTATTTTTTTAAATACTCTAGTATGATTTTTCAAGTTAATAATTAAAAAATTATTTTTATTCTATATCTTGTATCTTTTTTAATAAAAAAATTAAAACATAAAAATTAAAAATATTAAATTTAAACTATCTAAATTAAATTTATATGACTTGAATTAGAATAACTAGGAAAAAGATAAATAAAGGATTCAATTTTCTTAATTGTTTAGAATTTTGGCCTTTCCGGATCTTAAGGATAAATTATACTGCCATTTTAGGGTGTTAGATTCTTATTTCCTTCTTTTCTTTTTTATTAAAAGAAAAATGCCTATAATCATTTTAAAAATGTATTTTATTATAATCAAAATTTATATATAACCTTAAAATATTTATTTTCAAATTCTCTTATTCAATTATGGTATATGACTTTTTCTTTTCCGATGAAGATATATGACAATCTTTATACATGAGTTTATAATGTATTATTGAAATAAATTTTTCTTCTCAATGAGTAAGACTAGGAATTTAAATTACTATTGTGAAACACACGTTAATTTAACTGAGCTATCAAAAATTAAAAAAATTACTATATTAATTCCTGAAAAAGATCTCTTGTCATCAATTTAATCAAACGTTTTAAAAAAAATACATTATTTTAGTGTTGACCCTAACTCAGTTAAAATTAAATTAAGAATGAAAAAAAATTTAAATTAAAACTAAATTAATGACATTATTACTCAATTTTTAACAATAAACTTGTAAGAACTAAAATGATATCCTTCAGCCACTCAAATGTTATTTTACTCTTAAAAACACTTACATTATAAACAAATTTGAGAACAAATAGATAACCAGAAAAATGACAATAAAAACGAAATTTATTTTAACGAAACGACAACAAGTCAAGAATCGGGACCCACTGTATGTCGTTTTATAATTATGATGATCCTTGGCTTTGCAATCGTGCTTTTCACAATAACCATCTTTGTGCACTTTGTGAGCGAAAACTCTTCAATGCAAAAATAGTATTAATAATCAATTTTATCCTTTTTCTTATTTAACTGAAATGTATAAGTCAAGAATTAGGACCCACTTGTCGTTTAATAATTATGATGCTGGTTGGGCTTGCAAACGTCGTCTTCACAATAACTATCTTGGTCCACCCTGTGAGTGAAAACTCGTCAACGCAAAATAGGATTATTAATTAAATTAAATAACTAGAAAGTAGATACCTATAAAGCCGTTAAGTGCAATCTAACAGCCGTTTGGTAGGACGGCGCAGAAGAGGATGAAGGACGATTATTATTGTTATTATTATTTTGACATCTTGTAGATAGATATTGCCTAAATATCAGAAAATGAGATAAAATTTATTTAAGTGTATAAAGATAATTATTATATGTAATTTATATAAATTTTATTGCATTTTTGTTATTATTATTTTTTAAAAGTAACGCACAAAAATTATTATTATTTTTTATTATTTCATAATTATTTTATTTAATTAAATATATAAATAAAAATAATATTTTTTGTATTATATCAATTATAATTATTTTATTTTATTCTATTAATATTTTATTTTTATACTTAAAAATTCTGTACATGTGTAACAGAAAAGAGTGTAAATAATCAATAGAAAGTTTTGTGTAACCAAAAAAAAAAAAGCCCTTGAGCAATTAAAAGAGAAAACTTGGGAAAGGCTTCAGGGTGTTATCTGAATACAGATGTGATAATCTATTTAAGTATAAAATTCTAAAAATTAAATAGTTCGCAATCAAAAAGGATGGTGCCACATTTGTGGTGGATTTTGAAAACGTGTTATTCCGTCTGTCATTGACTGATTAAAGGCGAAACGCCATGTGTGTCTGTGTGTGTGTGTATATATATAATTTTTTGGCATAATAGTTAATTGAGTAATTCATAGTTTATTATAGTATCAATTGATTCATTTGTAATTGACAGGCGCCACATTTGTGGTGGATTTTGAAAACGTGTCATTCCGTCTGTCTTTGAATGATTAAAGGCCAAACACCATTTGGGTGTGTGTGTGTGTATATATATATATATATATATAATTTTTGGCATAATAGTTAATTGAGTAATCCAAAGTTTATTATCCTATCAATTGGTTCATTTGTAATTGATTAGACGCGGTTTGTTTGCTTCTTTAAAATAAAAGCAGCACTCTTGTTTTGAAGGAATATTTGAGTCATCCAAATTTAATTTAAACGATTTTAATTTTATTATATATTTTTTGATTTTTTTAAATTAATAATAATTTTTTTTTATTTTGTATATTGTTTCATTTAAAATTAAAAATAATAATAATAAAATCTAGATTATTCAAATTAAATTTAGATTATTCAAATACTCCTTTAAAACAAAAAAACAGGAACACGCGGTGCTTTTATTTTAAAAGAATAGAGAAATCGTATCCCAATTGATTAGCTCAAATTTTTTTTAATTTGAATAATATTTTGTAACTTGTTATATTTAATACTTTTCTATTTTGTATTTATTTTTGGGTTAAAATTTGATTAAAAAAAGACACGTGAGTTTATTTTCTCTCAAATTGAATATATATTCATAAAACTTTTATCAAAATTAAGTAAATATTTACGTATTCAAATGCTTTAATATTTTTCTTTGTTCCCGAAATAATAAGTTTAAAGCCTTAAATGTTTTTTCAAATTCAAAATGATTGTTGGTAAAAAAACTCGCAATGGATTGCTCAAAAATGATGGATTGCGGAAGAATTTTAGTTGTGTGTTTTCAATTAGGGATTTTAATAAACATAAGTGAGGAATTTAGAAAAGATGTTACGTTGTATGAGGTAAATTCAAGATTTTGACTCATTAAAGGAGGGGTTTTAATCTTCACTATAAAAGCGATTAAAATTTTCATGAAAGAGTTAAAAATTCAAGGAATCAAATTGAGTATCATAGGACAAAATCAACTCATGGGCGAATCACGTGCATTTTCTATCTAATTTTTAATGAAAAAAATATGATATAGTACAGTGTTAACAAAACAATACATAGGATAATTGATTGAAAACTTTTAAATGTCATGATAGTGGATAACAAATAAACCAAATTACTTAGTAATAGATTATAGTTTACCCTAATTTGATCATCGGATGAAATTGCTCTTTTATTTGATAGCATATGCAAACAACAAAATATCTAAATGGGATTATGTGGGCTGACACCTTAGTGCTTGTTGGACCCAACTTGCTTTTTCTAATTCCTATTGATAATGCATCTATTATCTACTATATATAATAATTGTAAATATATATGATTTTTTTTTCATTATTTCTATACTATTCCAGCGTTTTTGTCTGATTATATCTTTCCGTGGCACAAAACTGTGAGTGGGTTGGCAGCTAGTTATTCATTGACCAGATATCTTCTCTTTAATTTTACTTTATGTCATTTCATTGCAGTTTTTGTTTCGACATCATGTATTATAGATTCTATGGGCCCTCCTAATGAGCACCGGTATCCACGTACTGCCTTTTCTTTTAGTAAAGACATTATTTAAATTAATTTCATCAAATAATTTAATGCATTGCTTTACATATTATAGCTGTAAATTTCATTTTATTATTTATATTTATGTTTTTAAAATAAATTATACATATTTAGATAAGATAATATATGATAGTTATATCATCAAAATTTAATAAAATATGGTCAAACATTTAAAAATAAGAATTTAAAAAAATATTTTAATATAATTGTACTTTTCATGCTAAAAAAAAATCTCGCTTGAATAAAAAGTTTATTCTATATTGATAATAACGTCACCTTTATTGTCGCAAGTATTGATCTTCTGCCTCTTCAACGCTGATAACATAAAGTATAGACATAATTTTACAAAAATGTATAAATAATTATTTTCTTGTAGATTATTTTTTGCAAGTTTTTTTATTAAATGTTGTTAGTACTAAAAAAAATAAAACAATTATTAACAACTAATGACTAATGTTTATCCAGCACAATTCAACCAAAAATCCCAAAAATGTAGTCATAACAAAGTATCAGTCAAAAATTAAGATGCTAGCTAAGCCCACGAGCAATTGAATCTGCCTCATCCATTGATGACCCACCTCACGCTAATCAAAATGAGCGATAAAAAAGGCAGTATGGACACAATATAATAACAACTTTAAGGGACACTTGAAAGGCACGTTCCCCCTCCCAAGCCAACAAACTATCACATATATTCAATCCAAGACTTAGCTATGTTTTGGACCTCAAAGACCTTTCCTCGACGAGATTTGTGTCCTGTCTTCACTGTATCTCTGAAAATAATGATTAAGAAGTTGGTTTCTAAATCTAATTTTACGACAGAGTTACATTAGCTCCTCAACCTGTTCACAATTGGAAAAACACACTAACAAATATTGAACATAAATAATTTTACTTAATTTTTTTACTAATTTTAAATGTTGCATTATATATCTACATATTTATGTACATTTTTTTATTCATCCAAAAAGTTGTCTCAATCTTTATCACAAAAGAAAAAACCAGTTATCCTAATCTTATTATTTTCTTAAAAAATAAATCAAAATATAAATCTTCAAATACTAAAACTATTATTTATTTTTAAATTAGCATTATATATTAAAATAACTAAAAGACCAAGTTTTTCTAGAATAAGTAAAAATATTTTTTTTTCACCAACAACTCTTGAAAAAAAAAATCCTCTTCTACTTAAGCATGATGCTAAAGGAGGAAGGAAACAAAAAAAAGAAAAAAAAAATGACAAAAGTAACTTTCTTTCCCACTTAAGCAATGTCCATGTGGCACAAAATTGTGTCAAGTTGACATGTTTTTAATTGTGTGTGGATTCTTTAAAGGAGGGAACACATGTCATTTTTGCCAAATTTGTGTTGTTCATTCGATCAATCATTCCCTACAAAATATTTGGTCAAGACTTCTAAAATGGTATGTTTCACTTAAATGAGACATATCATTTTAGCCTCATTTTTTTAACATTAATTAGTAACTAATCCTAGTTGTTCAAACTGCTTACCATCCCAAATCTAGACATGTGTCTCTACTCTTCCCTTAAACAACATGTTTCTCTTTAAGGAATGAAAATGCATAAGCTATGGTGTGTGGCTACCATGAATAGAAGGAACAACAATAATGAACAACACCCTAAAGCTATGGTGACACATTTCTGAAAGGATTATGGCAAAGGAGATTACTTAAGTTTGAACCATTGATGCTAATCTTCATCCATGTTCTCAAAAGCTCCTTAAAGAACCATTAAAATCGACTAAATTTGTCAATCTTCGATTGTGGATTAGGGACTAGGAACTCTAAAATGAAATTTATGATTTTCTGAGTTTGAGTTTGAATAATTTAATTAGTTTATATTTTTCTTGTTTGTTATGTTGAATTTATTACCTGCATGCTGAATTGGGATCAATTTATTTATTACTCTCCCCCTATTTGTTCTTTTTTCCAATTTCCTTACTTACCTCCATGCTAATTTGAGATTGATCTGCTTAAAATATTGATATTTTACTATAAGCTTCAATTTGGATTTTTAACTTATGAATTGGTCTATTTGAGATTCAATTTGGTAATTAACCTCTTTGAATTTTGCTGCATATTGGTTAGTTTAAAATTCTAATTACCAATGTAGCTTTTATTTGGCAATTAGAATTTCAAATTGTTTTGTTGGCTTAGGACTTTATTGCCAGTTACTTTTAGAATTACTTAGATGATAAAATCTCAAATTAGGTTTTCTTAATGCTATTATGTTTCATGATTCCTTTTGATATCGCTTATGAGCACCCCTATAGAAAACACATCAATGTGGCTTTTTGTTATTTCATATTAGTTTGTTAGTTTAGGACTTTATTGTCTATTTCATTTAAGATTACTTAAATAATAAAATCTTAGGTAAGGGTTTCTTGTCTTCATAAAATTAGGTTTATATAGGTTATATATATATATATATATATATATGACTTGTTGTGTCTTAGATTTTCCAATCTTATTTCCAAATTGATGAAAACAAAATTTTAAGTGTTTTCAAATATTGTTCTTTGGCTACTTTTTATATCCATCTTGGCTTCATTATTTTTCATGCATGTACTTGATGAAACATGTACTACTTATATCTTGTGTATATATCATAAATACCAATGCTTGTCCTAATTAGTTCTTTAATACAGTATATGATATCTTACTTGTAAGATTCATACATATAGATGAGTAAAATGTTTATTTGGTACACTATCTAATGGAGATTTTAACTGGTATATGAAATATGTTTGTAAAAGTGTCCACTTCTAATTCAATTTCAAAAAAAAAATTGTGTTAATTTTAATTTTAGTTGGTAGTTTTAGCATAATAGTTGATTAAATGAGTTGCATTTTTATCATTCTACAAACATTGGAAATTATCAATCATAATATGGTGTGTCTATGATATGAACAATTATTATTTTTTAATAGCTTATCATCTTTTACTAGTTTAAGGTCATGAGGAGTAATTGAAGCCACTATTTGCACAGACTCCTTTTAAGTGGTGTTTGGAATTCAACAAATGTTTAATAAAATGTTATTAGAAAGGCTAATAAATGAATTATGGATATAGTAGCTAGTGATTCTCCTTGTACCCTTTTTAGTAGAAAAATAAAAATCTTAAATAAAAATACCATTTCATAAGATACATTTAATTAAAAACACCAATGAACCTTATGATTGTTCCATTCCAATAAATGATAAATTTGCTAGATTGTTCACCAAATACTTAATAGCTTTGTATTCTTTTATGAAAATTAAGTGACAATGTATTGCTAATTCCTGTTGACTTTGATGGGAGAAAAAATTTTAGCTATTTGAAATCTAGTACTTTACTTTTCAAATTATGTTATATTGTTATTTTTACTATCATTGTCCTTTAAGTATAATATTTTGATTTACCATACTCACCATTGCATATCAAGCTTTCGTTTAGTAATTAAATTCACCAGTTTCAAGTAATTATAGCAATTGTATTTACACAAGTGCGGGTTTAATTCTTTGCAATCAACTTTACTCACAGTTTAATAAAGCTCTTTGCCAATATCTTTGAGAAGATGCATTATAATGAACTTAAATAGCAGGAATATGTTATCTGGTGACATAATTGATATGCAGAATTAAGAAACCATATTGGAGGTTCTTGATTTGACTCAAATAGGATATTGTGAAGCTTATCGAATTTAAGATGTAGTATTATGTAATTAGTGATTAGGGATTGTATAAGAAGTAAATGGTCATTGTACTTGTAATCAATAGCTGAATGTAAATAAGACAGTATTGTACAAAATGCTAGCAACTGAATAAAATGATTTGCTTCATTTGTCAATCTTTCCAAGTTGAGCTAACAAAATATACCTTGTGTGCATATATAAAATGAATCATCATATACAAAGTGAATCAAAATATGCAAAACTAGCATGTACAATGGTTGAGAATACAACAAAAAGACCTTGAGTATCATTTACAAGATGTGCACTAATATTATATCAAAGACGTTACTTAGTAAAAAATAAGAAATTTCGACTACATTTAATTGCTTCAAAGAATGGTATAGGATAATTATGAGACACTTATATTAAAAAGTAACATTAATTATACCATAAACACTAATTATCTCATTAATACTAATTGAGAGCTTTTGCCATCATCATTCTTATAAAAGTATATTCACTCTTATGAGTTTGAGGTTGTGATATGGGTGTAGGCAGTGCTTAAGAGGATACACCAACAAACTCCGTTTGATTATGTCCTTCATTCACCCATAAATATTATGCATAAATATTAACAACTTTATATATTATACAAAATAACTATTCTTATATTAACAAGCATATTATTATTTATCATTGATTGCTGGACTTGCGAATTATGTTTACTAGGATATTTTCTTCGTTTCTTACCTTGCTTCTTAAGACAACTCTTAATGTGTTTCTTAGTATTCAATGTGATTCGTTTCTTGAAACCTCTCACATGTGTTGTACACTCATTATTGTTATCTAGACTTTTTTGCATCAATTGAAGCTCCGTTGTTTTCTTTCCTAACTTCATCATGACATGTTGCACCAATGAAAAGGCTTTCGAGCTTTAGTTGCTATTCTTATTAAGATGGGACAAAGCTATTTATATCATTTCATGCTGTCTAGCCTTATATCATCTATGATTTTCTTTCCCTTTGCATCATGAACCATGCCACTTTTTGCTTTTCTTGTCCATTTTATGAGAATGTACATATCTGGAACAATTTTAACATCCATATGATAAAAAACTTGCAGTACACAACAACACAATATATCAACAAACTCGAAACTTCATACTACTATAACAAATGGAATTGATGACAAGATGAAATAACATTTTATAATCTCTTTCCTTCTTTACCATAAAGATAACATACTCATACACACTCTCACTTTTATTCTTGTGGGATTGAACTCTTTTTAGAATTTCTAAAAAATAGTAAGGGTATAAATTTGTGCAAGTTGTTATAATATTAATGAATTCTCTATTTTTAACCTTGGGATTTTTTGCCATGCTTCAAACTCACATGTTAATTCATTGTAACCATTCAAAGGTGTTAAAGAATTTAATGATATCAAGGTTTGAGTTTATGAAACTCTTTACATCCAAATTCAAGCTTTCACTTAATTTTGTGCTTTGCATACCTAAAGTGAAGGCTTTTTTCATGAAATATGCCACTCATTTCTCTTTTACGCTATGAACCCATTGTAGCCATTATTATGAACATTATATTTTGACAACAACATACTCCATGTCACCTTAAACATTGTTTCATAATCATATTCATACATGCACTGTTTGAAACCCCCTCAAGAAATAGGAGCCTTCTTTCATCAAATAGCTTAGGTGCTTCAAGTCATTTTGCATCAAATGTTATATGCATAATTCATGCAACACCTCATGCAATGCTTTTGTGATTGCTTGATCCTGGCTAATAAAGATGGTGAAAGGTCTTTTATATCAGTGAGTAGCCAAGAAAGTTTAAAAACACCATTTAAATTAGTCTTTTATTTTATCATACAACAAGGCCGCTCCAAAAACAATCATTCCTTTATGGTGATTTAATCTACAAAACAAAGCACCTAGTTTTATTTTTCTTGTTAGTACAATGTATTGTGTCTAAACCACATCATCGAAATATTTGTAGTCAATTTTCATCATTGCATCAGTCTATAAGATATTGGTAATTTGTTTCTTCATATCTATTTGAAAAGCATGATAAAATGACTAATTTTTCAACAATTATTCTTTGAAATCATGTAATAAAACACTAGCTTCCTCATATAGTAGGCTTATGTGTCTTCTTACCTAGATATAATTTTTAGCATCTAAGTGGGTATAATCTAGATTTGCTTTCTCTCCCACATATAAGCTTATCAAGTTAAAATATGCTTCTTGTTTAATTTTAGAATCCTTTATCACTTTAATCTCCGAAGTTTAAACTCCATATATTTTATATTGTGAAGCTAACATATGAGTAATTTCCACAAACCAAAGCGGGTGATTGTGTTATTTAATAAAGTCATTCATTTTATACTTCCCATTGACAAATATTAATCCAATTCTTGCTTTGCACTCAATTCACGTCTCTACTTGAGGTTTAGCTATCATAAAATCTCCTTTGTCTTTCTTTAATGCAAGATAAAGATGTCATTAAAATAGCATAATAGTGATCTAAGGGTTCTTCAATTAAAATTTATTTTCTTGGCAACAAGGGTTTTGCCAACATTTAGTTCCATTCTTTTAAAAATACATGATTTTCCTTCTAAAGGGAAATAATTTTCACCAAGCAAAATGCACAAATTACTAAAGCTTATGTAGCAAGACATTTATTCAAATTGCAAGATTTCCAACTTAAGATTGATGGATCCTTAATGATGACCTTATCTTTAAAATATATTGCCTACAAAATCTACAAGGATAAAAACAAATATTACATTATTTAGATTTAAAACAACTAACCTAATGAACAAGAAACTTACTTCAAAATATGAATTTAAATACAAAATATGAGAGTAAATACACAAATTCTAAGTCAAAGAAAAAGCATTAACATGTTCACTATAACCATTTCTCAAGTAACTTATACTGAATGGCTAACCTAACTTCCACCAGAAAAAATCACTGCATGTAACAACCAATAGCTACCAACACATGAAGCTTCCTTCCAAATGAACAAGAAGTTAACAAGCTTTCATTTTTTCAATCCTCAAATGTAGATTGTGATTTTATGCCATTTTCTCCTCTATATGAACATTAATGAAATGGGTGGTGGGGGTTTAAGAAAAGGAGAATTATGTTTAAGAACTCAAAATAAAATAAAAAAAAATTATCCTAAAGAACCTATTATCATTATTTTAGAATTGATTACCATTAATTTTAACAAAAAAGCATTTAAACTCAATAATAATAGATCCTTTAAAATAAATTTTTAAAATTTTGGATCTTCCTTTATAATTCTCCTTTTAAAAACTGTAGTCACTGATACATGAACATGAAACACTGACCACCTCGTATCCAAAACTTTTGGCAGCGAAACACGTCAATTAAAGGAGGAATTCTAAAATAACAAGAGAAAGGCACCATCTTGAAAGTTCTAACTAGGGAATGACTAATTGAATGAATAGCACGAATTGGGCGAAAATGACCCGAAGTTCTCTCCTTAAAGGGAAATAATTTGCACGCATTTTAATCTATGTGATGGTTCTTTGTTAGAGATTTGGATGGTTCTGTTAACGGAAAATACCTGATACACGAATTTGAAAGTTTAAGTAATCAATGACCAATTTTTAAAGTTTAGTGAGATAAACTATATAACCTTTAAATTGGAAGGATTTTGTACGTTTTGATCCAATATTAAGTATAATCATATTTTTTGTTCCATTAAACATAAAATTATTTTTTAGAATATCAAAGATAAACATTTTCACTTACATTTTTTTCTCACGGATTTTTTTTTGGGGTAACATCTTCTTACTGATTTTAAATGCTGCATTATACGTCTTCGTAATCGTGTGCCTTCTTTCTTTCATTCAAAAAAGTTGTCTTAATCTTTATCACCAAAATAAAAATTGTCCTAGTCCCATTATTTTGTTAAAAAATAATATTTAAAAATGTAAATCCTTACATACTAAGAATTGTCATTTATTTTTAAATTAAAATTGTGTATTAAAAGTTACTAGAATACAAATTCTTCCAGAATATGTAAAATGAAAGAAAAAATTTGTAAAAATTACGATAAAGATTTGTCTTTCTAAGAGCTAAACATAACTCCGTTTTCAAAGAAACTCGAGTCAGCCGTTGCGCAACACAGGCAGCATCCAATCATTGAAAGCTTTTTTTTTTTATTACAGTCATTTATTTTATTTTATTTTTTAAGGAAGATGGATAAAGACAATTTCTTAATTTCTATCAGACAAACATTAGTTTATATTTTCATTATTTTAGTTTAGAATGTTATTTTTCTACTTGTCTAGTAAAAAATGAGGGACAGTTTTTATTCTATTTTCTTTAAAAAATTTTAAAAAATAAAAAAGTGGTTAAGATTAAAAAAAAAAAATCCAATGACTGAGATACCTCACATGTGCAGTACGTGATCCAAGTTCCTTCTCAACGGTTGCCTGTTCATACATCATGACGCCATATTTTATCTCTATTTGATGAAATTTTTTTTTTGATTCAAAATATAAATTATTAACAAAAAAATTTTGATTTAAAATATAAATTATCTAACATTAATTGTTATTTTTTTTATATTTTTTATTTAATAACAACAATTACGTTGGTAATAAGAGTAAAATTAAAAAGACATAATAATATTTTAAAAAATTAAAAATATAATTAATTTTTTTTTAAAAATATGAATATATTAAAAATTATTTATTTTTTACAGCGGGGGAGTACCTAACTCTTTTTAGATTCCATCTCCGCCGTTGGTTTCAACCGAAAGCAGGAGGCTTCCCTGAAAAAAAGGCGCACCAAATTAGCAAACAAAATTATTAAAAGAAAAAAAAAACACGTTTTGGAAATTCCTTGCGGAATCAAATGAAGTGAGCCGCCGCGGAAGCCACCTTGTCGTTCCCTTGGAGCTTTGATAGCTCGCGGTCATAGTTGAAACGACCAGAGCCTCTCTCTCTCTCTCTCTCTCTCTCTGAAGCAACCAAACTGTGCCAAAACCCTAACGTTTATGCATTTTTCGATATTCTTTTGAACAACTGATACGTGCATTTCCACCTTCCGAAGCTCTTTCTTACAAGGTATTGTGTCTCTATGGCCGAAATGGAGGGAAATACATGGAAATGATTTGTTCTTTTGTTTTTTTTACCAGTTATTATGAGTAATATGTTAACCATTGCGATGTTGTGACTTATCAACCATGTTTTGGATGATGTACAGATCGAACTTTGGAGAAGTTGAAGCATTTGACTGATAACTGATACAGATCTCTGAGAGTTCTTTTGCATTTGAGATATTTGTCGAGATAACTAATTGGAACAAGCCGGTTATTTCCTCAGCTCCTCGCAACGCTTTAACTGAATAAGCATGGCAAGTGCTTTGCAGCTTTGTGGGGCTAAAAACACCTTCTCTGTGACTTCGAAGACCAGTTTGCATTGCCAACTTCTGTTATCACGGCGAATTGGTTTTGCCGCATCTATTACTTCTGTTTCCCGGTTATGTCTTACAAGAAGAGTCTCAAGTGAAAAGGTGGCATTCAGTGTCAGTTGCAAAGCAGGAAAAAGTGATTTACTTGTGAAGGATGAGACTGAAAATCAGAACTTTTGTGAAACGGAGAAACAGTTCACGTGCGTCATGAAGTTTGGTGGCTCATCGGTGGCTACTGCAGAGAGGATGAGAGAGGTTGCTAGCCTTATTCTAAGCTTTCCAGAAGAGAGTCCTATAATTGTTCTGTCTGCGATGGGAAAGACAACTAACAAGCTTTTATTGGTATTGTTTTCTGTTTTTATTTCACGTCAATATTTTTTCTCATTTCTGCTACTAAAAAAAAATTCTTAAGGAAATGAAAGTTATTTGTTAGGCTGGAGAAAAAGCTGTTAGCTGTGGTGTTACCAATGTTTCATGTATTGATGAGCTCAGCTTTATAAAAGACCTGCATCTCAGGCAAGAGAAATGAGTTTTCATTTGGCTTTTCTATTTGAAATGGAAATACTTTTGTTTTTTAAATCACATCCTAATTGACTAATGTCTTTTAATTGTGTGCTCTTCTCTAATTTAGGACTGTGGATGAGCTTAAAGTGGACAGATCTGTTATTGCTAGTGAGTTACCTTCCTCCACATTAGATCTATTGTTTAAATTGGATAATTTGAATATCCACTGTTGTTTGGAATTAAGGCCTCCTAATGAGAAACCCACCTCGGTAGTCCTGAACCCTGCTGTTTTGGTCTCAGGATTAGCAATGGTGTGCTTAACTTGAATCAGTATTTAGATTTCTCATGCATGCATTGGTTTGCATCATTAACGTAGTCTATAGAATTGGTCCTGATTTTAGTGAAATCAAAATTTTTACCATAATTGTGATTGTTGTCACTGGCTAAAATGGTAGCATAGTTTGAGCTTGTTCTGTCTTACATTTCCATGATGATATCTTCACATAAAGTTAGAAAATAGAATTATATTTCTCTAAATGATAACAGATCAAAGGATTGCTTATGTTTAATTTGTTGGAGGAGAATGGATCAATTATTGACTTATGTGGATTACAGACTTTTTAATTCGTAACTCTCTACCCCCAGTAGTCATGAACAATTGCATATATAGGTTTCCGGCCTCCATAAGTTTTAGGAAAAAATTATTATTGATGCAAGTTATCCATTTTAGTCTCAAGTCATTAATTGGACTAATTCTACCATATATGTTCTCTCTTCCCAGTATGGCTGTTCAAATAATTTTCATGTGTTTGTGCTCACATCTTTGTTGGTCTTGGTTTTATGGTTGGAAACATTTCCAGAGCATCTAGAAGAATTGGAGCAACTTCTGAAGGGGATTGCTATGATGAAAGAGTTGACTCTGCGGACTAAAGACTATTTAGTTTCATTTGGAGAGTGCATGTCCACTAGGATCTTTGCTGCATATCTTCATAAAATGGGTGTTAAGGCTCGCCAAGTATGTGCTCCTGGTCTGCTTATCTAAGTCATATTGCAACTAAAAAGTTTCGGTTCTTAATTACTAATGAAGCTTGTCCAACTAGGAATAAATTATTCAGTTTTTGATTCGTAGTCACTGATCCAAGTGATTTATTACTAATTTAATGTTCTGGCAGTATGATGCATTTGAGATTGGCTTTATGACTACTGATGACTTCACAAATGCTGACATTTTGGAAGCGACTTACCCAGCTGTTGCAAAGAGATTATGTGGTGATTGGATTTCTGACCCTGCGATACCAATAGTAACAGGCTTCCTTGGAAAGGTCTAACTGATGCCTTGCTTTTCAAATTATTCTTTTCATTTCTTTTTTCTCTGGATTTTTGCTTTGCTAAAATGCTAACTCTTGAATTACAAAACTGATATATTTTTTTATTTCTTGCAGGGCCAGAAATCATGTGCAGTAACAACACTTGGTAGAGGGGGTAGTGATTTGACAGCTACAACAATTGGTAAAGCACTAGCATTGCCTGAAATCCAGGTTAATATATAGAAACGTAGCTATGCATATCAAACACAAAAAGCATGTCAATGGACTTTCTTTGCATGTTGAATGAGCAGCTAGATGTTGGGATTGACTCTGGTAGTTGGGAATGCATTGGATGAAATTCAGAATATACATGACACACTAGCATCCAATGCTGCAAAATATTTTCTTCATAACTTCATTAATTGTTCAAGATTAAATGCAGGAAAAAATGGAAACAAATTTGATTTTAATCTCTTAAACAGGTATGGAAAGATGTTGATGGTGTTTTAACCTGTGATCCAAATATATGCCCACAAGCAGAACCTGTCCCATATTTGACATTTGATGAGGCTGCTGAACTTGCTTACTTTGGGGCTCAGGTATTGCCATATTTGCTCTCTAGTACTGTTGATAATATTCTATGCAGCATCTCCCTTGTATTTATAAATATTTAAAGATTCTGGCTTGCGTGCTCAGTTCTGCTTTTGTGCTGCCTCACGTCTCATTGCCTTAATGTTATATTATTTGGGAAGCACTCATACCTCAAAATAGCCGCTAAAATATCCATGCTATATGTATATCCAATACTGTCAATCTAAAAATATGTATCCCCAGAGTATCCGATTTTCTTTTTGGGAAAACAGTGCTTGACTTGCTAAATTAAGTGATCGTGCACAGTGCTGTTGTTAGCAGCATGATTGTTGGGAGACCAATTGGTAGGATTCAGGCCTTAGGGTATTTGAATATATTGTCAAAGGTAAGTATCAGTCATTTCTCTGATTTGTTCCTTTTGCAGGTCCTGCATCCACAGTCTATGAGACCTGCTAGTGAAGGTGATATTCCTGTAAGGGTTAAAAATTCTTACAATCCGAAAGCTCCAGGTACCCTCATCACCAAGACAAGAGATATGAGCAAGGTTTGTAGCAATTAATTCTTGGCATGTATAATAATTAAATGACATTATCTTTTATAAAACTTTAGACAGTGTTAAATTTTCCCTTTTCACCTGCAGGCAGTACTAACTAGCATTGTTTTGAAGCGTAATGTGACCATGTTGGATATTGTAAGCACTCGCATGCTTGGTCAGTATGGCTTCCTTGCTAAGGTGAGAAAGCTAATGGCTGGGATGCCTGTCCTAATGATTGAATCCCTTCAAGTCTTCATACTTCCATATTTATGCAGGTCTTTTCAATTTTTGAAGATTTAGGAATATCAGTGGACGTTGTAGCTACAAGTGAAGTCAGTATTTCCTTGACATTAGATCCGTCAAAGCTCTGGAGTAGAGAGCTGATTCAGCAGGCAAGTAGAAGACGGTATTTTTTCCTTTAATTTTTGTTTCTTCTATTCGATCTGCATGAGGTCACCTAGTTTTACACATAATGCATGCTTTTTGTTCAATGATTATGTTAATCATATCCTATCCTGTGTTGGGTTTCCGTAATCCAGCCATTGCATAAATCTGAGTGGCTGTTATGCTTATTCTCTTTGAGCAGGAACTTGACTATGTTGTTGAAGAACTGGAGAAAATTGCTGTGGTAGATCTCCAGCAAAATAAGTCTATCATTTCTCTCATTGGAAATGTTCAGAGGTCATCATTGATATTGGAGAAGGTTCTGTATAGTGTTCTCTCTATTTGAATGTTAATCCTTGATTTATCCTGAAGTTTTTGTTTTGATGTATCCAGTTTTATTTGCTTTTTCCATGATTAGTTCTATATCACTATCTGGGTCACTTTCTCCTTTTCTTCTATTCTCTATCTGGGACCTTGGGGCATTGTCAATATCAGCATCTTGGAATAAAGTCCACAATTTGTTCATTGGCCATTGCATTTTTCAGGCACAAGTTGATTTACATCAACTAGCAATCTTATAAATCTTGTTTGGCTCTTTATTTTGACTAATAATTCCTAATCGATGAGTTATTGCAGGTATTTCATGTTCTCCGAACCCTTGGGGTCACTGTTCAGATGATCTCTCAGGGTGCATCTAAGGTATCTTTCTTATTCACTTTATTCTCCACATAAGTGCTATTAG
Source organism: Erythrophleum ivorense (assembly GCA_026724425.1). Taxonomy (NCBI): domain Eukaryota; kingdom Viridiplantae; phylum Streptophyta; class Magnoliopsida; order Fabales; family Fabaceae; genus Erythrophleum; species Erythrophleum ivorense. Next base: position 232,245 of record JAIUCV010000145.1, read on the forward strand.
AAGTTATTAGCCTTTTCATTTCCAGGCACAAGCGAAGGCTTGCATGTCTCCCTTGGACACTAGCCACAATAAAGTATGTTCGGCTAACTATGTTCACGAGTGCAAACATTCTTACTTGCTTATACATATTTGGCTAGCATGGACTCTCTCATTCACATTTTACTTATTTCTTTTGATTCTATCAGCTTTCTAGACTCAAGGGACATTCACGTACAAGTCAATAAACTAAATTTTTCATTTTGATGTTATCATTCTGATTATTCTGTTTCATTTCCCGACAGGTGAATATCTCGTTGGTTGTAAATGATAGTGAAGCAGAACAGTGTGTCAAGGCTCTCCACGCAGTTTTCTTTGAGAGTCAGCTCTCTGAGTTAGAGAAACAATACAGATCTGGAAATGGTTCTGTTCCTGCATTATCATAGGCACACTTGAGGGCCCCGATTTCCTCATAGAAATATACACCATTCTCAGCTTATTAATATCAACTTAGCATGTTCTATCCCATCGTCCCTTGTGCGATTGAGGCGCAGCAGAGCAATTTTGGTTGGGAGGAAGTCATCAGTTATACTAGCTGTGGTATTGTGAGATTTGACCATTGTATTCTTTGGTAGCCGCCTCCAAGGGGGGCTGACCCTTCAATTATTTATTGTATTGTTGGATGGTACCCTTAAGGTGGATAAGTTTTTAGGTTATGTCTACCTGTAGCTGCACAAGACCAATAAACATTAGCTATTATGAACATGTTAGCTACTTTTTCGGTGGCTATACCGGTAAGTTCTTATAACTACTTGAGTTCCTTTTATGTCAGAGATGAGCATGATCCATGCGAAATTGGAAATGAATACGATGAAGTTCTCATGTGATAAAATCACTAGTCGGAGTTGATTTCAAGCTAAAAGCCCTGTTCAGTGTGAAGGAATGCATTTCATTTCTTTTTTTATAATATCTATTATGTTTTTGTAATTATCATTTAATAATTTTTATCTGTTTTTTATTATTTTTTAAAAGTTGAAGTATAATAATTATTTTTTATTTTCAAAATTATTTTTTATTTAATTCTATTTAATTATGTGTACTAAACGGGTTGTATATATGTATATGATAGTCTGCAAATTTTGTAGGGTTGTTTATAAAATTAGGGTTGTGGTGGGTGTTAACATTATTATATTTGGAAATATTTTTTGTTAAATTTTCCATTTTCTAATTAAAATGGCAAAATCAATTTTCTATAGATCGCGGAATCTCAGTTTTTATTTTAAATAAGCAAGAAATTGTCTTAGGATATTGATATGCAAGCATGTTGATATTTGATCTGCATTCAAGGAGGCATCCAATGTAGTCAAAGCAATCTTGGCCTTCCATTTCATCGCTTTGTTCTTTTCATGCTATGTCACCACAAATGGTGCGAAACGGTGCGTTTTGAAGAAAAATGGCTTCTCCACCATATGCACAAAGACACAGCTTTGTTATCTCCAGTTCTCCAATTTCACTTATGTCTTCTCCAGTTTCGTCACTTGATGATCCACCAGTTTCGCGTCTGAGATGTGAGGGAGTGAAATTTAGATGTATAATTCAGAACAAGAGAAGGTCAATAATCGATGGATGTTCATGTCTTGCATTTAGCCTTAAATTTTCAATTTGTTTTATATTCTATTTATTGCATCTTACAATTTTTTTTTTTAAATGATGCTCTGTTTTTGCATTTATTTTTCCTCCTCAAATTTCATTGCTACTTTACTTTGCTCCATTGTCTTTGGAAAGTAAATCAAATTTGATATTTTGAATCATATTTTAGGCACAGGTCCTTGCGCAGTCATGCTAAAAAGTTTATTTGAAATTGGGCTTAATCATATGCAACTCCCATTAATGCTATGAATTCTTCAACTTTACTGCAGTCCCATATGTGGAACTTATTTGATATTTCAACAGCTTTAGGTTCCTTCGTTATGAGAGAAGAGCAAGATTTCACTTGTGGAACAAGATAAAAACTAGCAAGAGCTCTACTTTTTCCCATCTGTAACATGATATAGAAACCTACAGTTCTTCAATTTGTTTTCTCAACATCAATGCTTCCCCTCCTCTTTGCTTTTTCCATTGTATTCATATAAGAAGAGGAAGAAAACTTCTATATTGCTTTTGATTTCCCTTATTTTGTTGAGTATTACTCAGATGGACAGAATTGTATTGTTTGTTTTCTTTCTTTAGGTAATAAATGAAAATTGTCTACTGTCATTGCTTTATTGACTTCTTTTATTTCTTATAACAAAGGGAATTTGAGGAAGCAAGAAAAGAATTGCTAGCTGAGCTTGAGAAAGGTACCTCTATTGCTGAGATACTGAAGATGATTACCAAAGGAGAGATACAAGATATAGCTGCGCCAAAAGCCTTGACAATACTTGAAAGCTAGAAGAAAAGTATATGTAAGAGCAGCAGAAGTGGGAGAGTGAGGAATCGTATTGCTCTTATGACAGCAAATTGTTGAAGTCTTGCTCCTCCTGACAGTACTGGAATTTAGGATAGGCAAGCTCTGAAAGAGAAGAGAGGGAGGGATGCAGTGTTTCAATCTCAATTATTTGGCGCCAGCTGACGCAGCTACATTTCGTGTGCTTCAATCAAATAGGAAGCTTCATTTCGGAGGGATGTAGAGCTTCACTTATTGGAAGAGAGCTTCATCGCAATGCACCGTTCTCACCAAATTAAAAAAAAAAAAAAAAGGCACCACCTATCAAGCAACAAGCGGACAGATGGTTGGACGGCGTCGATTACTTCAAGTGCATTGGCTACAGTCACAGACGTGACAGTAGACAATCCGATTCAGTATTATTAATAGTCGTAAATTATATATAGTTTTCCCATTTATTTTCACTCGAGAACTTAATTGGATCAATAGAGAAGTACACACAATGGAATGGAACATAAAGGAAGTAATTATCCATATTTCTTTTTTTCCAAATTTAGATACATGGTAATGGAAGGATTAGAAAGTAAAGCAAACGAAGGGAGCGGAAATAATGTTCCATATAACTTAATGAACGTTGTCCATTTCATCAATAAGGTGAAACAAGGTTATAAAGCAATTATAATGATAAAATGGTGTTTCTCCTTTTCTAACATTTTGTAAATTAGTAAATTTTTTTTATGTAAAAAATAACTGACATTAAAATACATAAGAGAACTAAAATTATTCTCTTTTCAATGATAGAATCTTCACTTCTAAGGAATATATCTTTCTGTTTCGGCTCTGGTGGATTGGTATAGTTAATAATCTTTCTTTTTTAAACCATGTATTCTGCTCTTACAAGAGAAATCAAATCAGGGATTTTCTCAACAAGACAAAGCCTACCAGTAATCCCCACAAGAGCAAAATCCATTTCTAAAATGATGGAACCTACTTGAATCCCTGACTGTGATTTCCCTTCTGACTATTTTGGAGATCACCTTGATGGCAGCATGGCAGTCAGTACAAGCTCGGAGGTTCTTCATCACCAGGATAGGTGTCACTTCTGGTGTGCTAATTAGTACAAACGCAATGGCAATACGTTCACTATGATATTTAAGAGACTCTATCTTGAGTTCCTCATCGACATCGTGAAGGGTACAACTTGGGTCAGGTTTGTACCCTTCTTTCTCCATTTGCTCCGCCAGCTCGTCAATCTTCTTCCTGATCTCTTCCCTTTCTGGGTGAGTCTCATCATTGGCTGAGAAAACATGAATTTTGTGTTTAACTTCTACCCAACTGTAAGCTGGGAGCTTTCTGACTCCTCGCTCTCTCATAGCTTTCTTCACCTTCCCCACGCTGTCCCATTGACCAGCTGCCGCATAGATATTGGCCATGTTGACATATGGAGCAGCATTTCTAAGCACCTTCATATTGAATAGTTGGTCTGCCGCTTTCTTTGCTAGCTCTTGATTTTTATGAATTCTACATGAGTTGAGAATTGATGACCACATTATTTCATCAGGTTCAAAAGGCATCTGAGCCATCAGTCTCTCAGCCTCGTCAAACCTTCCACTCCTACACAGTATATCAACCATTGATGCATAATGTTCTCTTTTTGGGACAAGTTTATAAGTTTTAGTCATGGAGTCAAAATACTTTAATCCTTCTTCAACTAGACCACAGTGGCTGCAGGCACACAGAACACTAAGAAAGCTAACTGAATCTGGTTGCAGACCTGAATGAACCATTTGTCCAAATGATCTAAGGGCAAGTTCACCGTCTCCATTTTGTGCATAAGCTGAAATCAGTGCATTCCAAGAGACTGAATTCCTGACAGGCATCTCTTGAAATATTTTAAGTGCGTCTTTTATGGATCCACATTTTGCATACATGTCAAAGAGTGCACTTCCAGAGAAGACATTTGAAATGCATCCGGATCTGATTATGTACGAGTGTAGCTGTTTTCCCAGTGAGAGTGAGGCCAAGTTTGCGCAAGCTCTTAAGATGCTGGCATAAGTGGCTGAATCAGCGCTTATTTTGGCCCTCTGCATCTCAAAGAACAGATTCAGGCCTTCTTCATGGAGTCCCTTCTGAACATAAGCTGAGATCAAGGCTGTCCAAGGAACTAAACTTTGATGAGTCAGATTTGCAAAAATCCTATTTGCTTCGTCAAATTTGCCACACTTAGCATACATGTCAACCAACGAATTTCCAACCTGAATTTCTGAATCAGCAGCTGTCGTAATAGCTTGGGAATGAATTTGCCTGCCCATTTCCAGGTTTAGAGTATTTGCAGCTATGCTTAATATGGTTGAAAATGGGAATTGCCTCCGGTCAAATTTAGTAAACTGTAATTCCCGGAAAAAATCAAGAGATTCTCTGAGTTGGCCACTCCAAGCATAACATGTAATGAGTACACTGTAGGAGATACCATCCAATTCTGGCATCTCATCAAAAAGCTTCCGTACTTCAGCAACACAGTCATGCTTCGAGTAGAAATCAAGTAATGCATTAGCCACAAACACATTCCAGACAAAATTGGTCTTCACTACAAAACCATGAACTTGCTGCCCAAATGCTACGTGATCCAATGCAATACCTGTGCATAAAATAGCGGCAAAAGTAAAATCTATGGGCCTAAAACCCAATTTCTGCATTTCAAAAAAGAGACTTATCGCTTCTTGATTCAGTCCATCTTTTGAGAGTCCTGCCAATAATGTATTGAAAGAGACAGAATCTTTATCAGGCATATGGTTGAACAGGTGACAAGCTAAACTAAGACAATGGGTTTTACAGTAAGAATGGAGCAAGGAGTTGCAAACCATTAGGGTTGAATCATACCCCAATTTAATAATATGGGCATGAACTTGGTTTACTTGGTACACACGGTCAGACTCACTGAATCCGGATAAGAGAGTGGCAAAGGTAACATAATCTGGGCGTGTACCCCACCGACACATCTGAGCAAAAAGACTGAAAGCTTCGCGACATTGATTGTTTTGAGAATATGCTCCTATCAGGATGGTCCAGGTAACCGCCGTACGTTCAGTCATGGAATCAAACAACTGCCTGGCACTAGAAAAACTGCCCGCTTTTATGTAACCCGTGATCATCATATTTTTAGAGATGGTATTCTTGTGAGGCATTTGATCAAACAGTTTACGGGCTAATGCTAAATCCCCTCGTTGGATAGAGTCCTTCACCTGAAAATTCGAACGGCTCGTGTTGGGATGGAAGCCAGTCTTCACGGAAAAAGCATCCGTAAAGTTTTCAGGTTGAAGGTGTGGTTTTAGAGTGGAAATTGTCCTCATGTATGGTTTCCTCATAACTCACGAGAAACGGAAAAGGAACTCAAAACTCAACGCTACTGTTTGGCGCGATAGTCCAGCATTCCTGAAGGGGCAAAACTATGACTACGAGGGGTGTTTAAATTTACATTATGGGCTGTGGATTTCCGCTAGGGTTCATGACCCAACTATGTCCCAAAAAGACCAGAAGAGTCCAAATCTACCTCCAGCGTCCAGCCTGTTCAAGCAACGAATCTATATATTTTCGACAATTGTCATTACAATTTTTTTTTTCAAAGAACAAATATGTTTTAATTATTAGGTCTCTGAATAAGCTGAATTTTAGACCTGACTAAATTTTTATTAAGTTTGCTTTGAACCCACTTCGGCCCATATTTACTTCTAAATTTTGATCCGCATCAAGAGAATTCTTACAATCGGTCACTATTCCATCAATGATTGTACCTGTACAAGGTGTCAAGTTTCTCAAACAAAAGCTTAATAAGACATAATTATTCGACCACCTCTAATTAATTGCACAAGTGACTAGTATCTTTGTCTATAAATAAAAAAGCTGTCCTCAATTCAGGTATGCTCAATTGAACCTTGTTGATTACTCTGACAAATTACTCTCAAAGTCCTTTTGACTTGAGTGAGCATTGGATGTGCAAAGTGAAGTCTTGTTTCCTTTTGTATTGCTTGCAGGTTCTTTTCATTGTGACTGCCACCTTGACTAGCACAGCAATTGTTAAATCCCAAAAGTAGTTTTTAAGTCTCTAAATTTTTTTCTCTATATGATTCAGTTTTTAAAAATTTGTAACTCTTTATTCACCAGTTTTGGGAAGATATACAAATTCCCTATTTATTATTGACATAGAATTAACAAATAACAAGTCAAAAACTTCTGAGGATTAAATTGTCTAAGTATAAAATTTAAAAACCAAATAGTTGGGATATGTATCTCTTAATGAACAATGAGTGTATTTCCTCCATTTTAAGTGAAATATTTTAGCCACCATTCTTCTTTTACAACGGTAAATTACTTTTTTCTCTTAAAAGATACTTAAATTATATAATATTCTTTTCTATTATGAAAATACATTCACTCTCTTAAAATTAAAATATAATCAAAACACTCTTAAAAATAATATTAATTCCTTTTATTAAAGTATAGCATTAAAAAATATATTTTAAACTTTTAATTCAATATAATTTATTTTGTGTTACAAGTTATAAAATATAATTTATCTTAAATTTAAAAAATTGATTACTTTTATATTAGTTAAATATATATTTAATATTTTTATATTATATAAATAATAAAATATAAGTATAATTGGAACTCATCTTTTGCTATAGGGTAAGTCAGTGTAGCATATGTTTTTATTTTTAAGGAGAGAAGTATATATTTTTGAAATAAAAAAGAAGATTGTGTAAATTAGATATCTATAGAAAAAAAAAAGAGTGTAATTTATCTTTTTTTTTTCTTCTAATTTTACACAAATTTCTCTTTTACCTTTGAAAGTTACACAATGACACAAACCTCTTATATTTCTAAAATAAGTTGCATGTAACTCTGATTAGAAAATTCCAACTTAATTGTTGAAAATAAATGGTTAACTCTGTTATATATTTAAAAATTCCAAATACCCCTAAATGAGTTCTCTTATATTTTTAAAACTTACAATAACTTCTCTTATCCTTTTTTGTTAATACACACATATCTCCATTTTAAAGAAATAATAAAATTCACTGCATTAAAATTCTATAAAGATAATAATAGTTTTATTTGCATTAATATACTATCACAAAATTTATAAATTAAATTTAAAACTCATTAAGCTTAAAGAGTTCCTTTTTTCTTGTTTTTATATCCTAATAATTTTTTTTATTCTTAAACATATTTTCATCTTAATTGGAATGATTAGTGTCCAGCACGCACCATCCTACGCCACACGCATGTCAAATGGGTCCCCCAAAAAAAAATCATTTGAATAGCTTAACTATTTATTATAATAGATTAAATTAAGTTAGTGTCACACTTAAAAGTTATTTTGACAATTTTACTTAAAAGATGATATCTTAGAATTTCATATATAGATATATTTTCATCTTGGGTTCGAAGATGTTCTGGTTCTAATTTTATTACTAGGTTGTAGAAATAATTAGTCATAAAAAAACATTTTAAAAACATTGTTATATTTTATCATATTATCAATTCACGTATATACAAGTTTGCAGCATACATAGAAAATAAAATGTGCAGGCTCGAGCTAATTTCTCTCTACATTTCCACCAAGTTGGAGCGGTTAATCTAGGACAAATCTTTAATTTCACTTTTAAATTTATAAATTTTAATACAATTATTAATGTTCTATAAAGTAACACAATTAATTAATAAGTACCAGGAATTTTCTTTTCTTTCTTTTATAGAAAACTTCGTTCTTCGGATACCTAACGGTGAAACTTTAGGCCCTCAAGCTAGTGAAGGTGCAAGATAGGAACTGGTATCATGCAAAAACACCAAAGAATTTGAAGCTTCCATGTATATGCATATAACATGGGTTATCATCATAAGCCGAGTTTATCTGACAATGTTGATGCTTGTTCAAAAGCAAGGACCTCTATAGGAAAATTTATGCTCCTAGACATCAAATACTTCTTGGTCAGATGCATAATCAAAGTAAATGATGAAAGTGCGGATTTCCATTGGGCCAAGCTCCACAGATAGCTCTTTAGGATCAAGAGGCCCTCCCCTAAAAATATGTTCGTCCCCAGAAGAGCTTTCTACTTTCCAATGAAGTCTTTTTTTCTCCATCTCTGTCCTTTCTTGATTAGCAGATAAATTCATCTCTTTCACCTCTTTGATCTAACATGAACAAGGGTATAACATTTTAGAAGACAAACAGAAGAAGGATGAAAACCCATTGATTTTTTAGGGCTTTACCTTTTTCCTAGGGAAAAGCTTTTTCAGCTCCACAATTGCCATTACAGAGAGATCCTTGTCTTCTTCAATCTTTGCACAGATTTGATGGGCAAAAGAATGAGGGAGTAGAACAAGAAGCAAATACATAATGTGCAAATTTGTAATGGTAGCAGCAAGCGGCAAGCAACAGGCAAGAATTTGAAATTATTATACGTAGAATGTAATGAGTAAGAAGCCCATCATATTGGCATAGGCGTGCTTCGGTCTTCCACTCAGTGTATTGCAGTTTCTAACTTTCTATGATAAAATCAGACTAAAGGACCTCTAAATTCACAAAGAACAAACATGATTTTTTTTTTCTTTTTAAGTTTTCTGTATAAAAAATCATGATGGTTGATTTATCAGTAGGTAAACAAGGTAGGAATCCTCCTGTATGAGAAGCTCGAGCAAGTTTGAGAATAGTTTTTACTAAACCTTTTATCAACAGGTTTAAATTAAAAGGGGGGGGGGGGATTCAGTTGTCCTCTTTACAATAAGAAATAAGAAATTTATTCATTCATTTTTATTAATTTGATACATTTTATTTTCAGGGCCAGTGCAAGAAACTAGAAGAGGAGATCAACAGATTAATTAAAATAAAGACTTAATAACTTTGTTTCTTTTGTTTCCCCTAAGAGAAGGAAGAATCATATGAAGGAGGGAACCACTTCAACACAAATTTAATGAAGTAGTTTTGTATGAAAGTACACACACAACCAATAAAGAAGGGGCTTGAAAGGGCAAGGAAAAAAAGAAAAGCTCATTTCAAATCTTAAGTCGAATCATAATATATAATATACATTTTAAGAATGCAATTCAAACCTCATATAGATGTGCTAAGCGAAGGAGAACTTTTCCATTGTCTAGTTCCTGCACAATACAAGAAAAACATATATTAATTACAAACTAGGAATTTCTGCATAACAGTAATCATCTACACACACACACACACATATGTAGACACACAAATATAAAGCAGGATTTGATGCCATCATCATTGAATTGCCATGTCGTTCAGATATTAATTTTTAATTATCTCGTTTATACAAGAGACTAGTCCCTTGATCAGGGATAAAGCCCAAGTTACCTGTAGGGTTATAATTGCAATGTTCTCAGGTAATCTGTAATTAGAATCAATTCCTGAATATGTAAGTACATGGGACTTTATCCAGTCATCTTCATCCTGCCAAAAGGAACTGACCTTTTAGTGATTGATACATGAAATTAATATAATTATACCAAGACTTAAAAATTTTATAAAGGTACTAGAACAACTTTTCTTTTCCAGTATTAAATTTCACCTGTTCAGAAAAGGCCAACAGAAGTGGAGAATATATTTCCTGCCCAACAGTACGACGCCACTTAGCACCCTCACCCAGGGGATCTATTCTGAAGTATACTTTTCCTTGAATCTGAAAAATATTGCAGTAAGTAATAGATTCAAAAGTGGTTGAAACTAATTCATATTGACCCACATCAATGGCAGAGCCTGGAAAATAAAATCTTGATTAATTCTTTAATTTGGTGACACCTGGAATATAGTACTTTCATATTTGCTATATCTTCAGTTCAGGGTACTATTAGAAGTATCAACTAGGGATTTATTAGTGCTTTCCACAAATTTTGGGATTTAGTTCTTTTCTTTCCTTTTTTTTTTCCTCTTTTATTTAACATAAAGAATGGTTTTCCGATTTGTTAATTGAAAAGCATTAGTAAAAATGCCTCAATGTAGTTGAGATGAGTCCAAACTAATATTATGTATTGCATTAGAATTTTTATGATAGCACTTATTTATTATTGGTTCACAAGGCACCAGCCTCAGCTTTAAGACTGAGCTGAGCTTAATGTCAATAGGTTTGATTTGTAACCCTACTCCTTTCTCCTTTCCCTACTCCCAAGCTCTTGAGACCTCCTCCCCATGCATGTGTGCATGCGTATGCGTATATATGTAAGAAGCATATTAAGTGAAATGATCGATCTTAGGTGAGAGATGAGAGGGGTAATTATCCACAATTAGATTACAAATTAATAGTCAAGATTAATACAAAAATTGTTGGGGATCATGTGTCATCATCACATGATTTCCATATCTTTTATTCCCTCTTAATTAGCTTTTAATTTCCCAGATTAGTCAACTATAATCATTCCCTTTATGTTTAGATTTTTATGAGCTTTTAGTATGAGTTATTTGGTTTTTGAATTTGCTGAACCTATGGGTTTGATTGGGAGATCTTTTGCTCCCAATTTTCCCATAAATATAAGTTCTTATGATCAGAGTATGTTTTTCAACTCTAAAATTACACATGGTATCAAAGCCTCCTCGTGCCTGAACCATGCCCATTTGTTGTGGGAATAGCAAGTTTTGTTGACACCTAATGGATACCAAGGTAATATGGAATGTTAAAGTCCCACATCAACTTCTCAATAAAATATGATAAATTAGAGAAAAAATGGATGAATGAATTGTAAGGTATAACTAACCCCTTACACTATGTCTTATATGTAAAAACAAGTGTAATACAAATATAGTACTAGTGTAATACAACTCTAGATACAATGAACCTAGACACTATGTACAATATTCCAACACTTCCCCTCAAGCTGAAGTATATAAATCATATGCACCTAGCTTGCTACATACATAGTTGATTCGAGGACCCCTGAGATACCAATTGATCATCTAAATTAATGAATTTGGTAGCAAGACACCCAGATTGAATTTTCTCTCTATAAAGTGACAATTGATCTAGACATATTTGGTCCTCTCATGAAATACTGGGTCGGAAGTGATATGCATTGCGTCTTGGTTATCACAAATCAACTCAATTTGTTCGAGACTTTCAAATCTTAATTCCTAAAAGAGTTGCTTAAGTTATATAAGTTCATATGTCGCTAAAGCCATAGCACGATACTCGGCCTCTACATTAGACCTTGTAACAACATATCATTTCTTGCTCTTTCAAGAGACTAGATTGCCTTCAATAAGAACACAATATCCTGAAGGGGAGTGTCTGTCAATAGGAGACCCAACCCAATCTATATCATTGTAACCAATGACTTGAGGATTGTGCTTGTTTTTATATAACAAACCTTGGCCTAGGACTCTTTTTATGTAGCGAAGAATGTGAATCACAGCATCCTAATGACTATTGTATGAAAATTGTAAGAATTGACTAATTACACTTACCACAAAGGAGATATCTAAATGAGTAATGGTAAGACAGTTAAACTTTCTAACCAATCTTTGGTATCTACTTAGGTTTACAAGAGGCTCTTCCTGTCTTGGTAGAAGTTTAATATTTGGATGCGTAAAAGTGTCAATTGGTTTGCAATTCTACATACCTATTTCATTCAATATATCCAAAGCATATTTTCTTAGTGATATAGCAATTCTAATTTGAGATTGGGCCACCTTAATACCCAGAAAGTATTTCAATTTTCCCAAATCCTTAATCTGAAAAGATTTTACCAGACGTGATTTAAGTTGATTAATATCTTGTTCATCATCACCTGCAATGACGATGTCATCTACATAGACAACTAAGCAGATGAACTTGTTAGATGGGGCATGCCGATAGAACATAAAATAATCTGCCTCACTTCTAACTATCCCAAACTTTTGAATAACCAAATTGAACCTGCCAAATGGGGTTTGATGAGATTGTTTCAATCCATAAAGTGATCGACGTAACTGGCAAACTTTGCCATTCTTCCCCTGAGCAACAATTGATTGTTCCATATAAACCTCTTCCTCTAGCTCATCATAAAGGAAGGTGTTTTTAATATCAAGTTGATGAAGTTGCCAGTGGCATATAGCAACCATAGAAAGAAATAATTGGATAGAAGCAATTTTAGCAACAGGAGAAAAAGTGTCACCATAATCAAGGCCAAAAATTACAACCTTTGGCGACCAACCGAGTTTTGAGACGATCAATTTTTCCATCGGGACTAACCTTAACAGTATACTCCCATTAACATCCAACAAGGGATTTGTTTGGAGGTAAAAGAATTAAATCCTAAGTTCCATTAGAATGTAAGGCAATCATTTCATCAAGCATTGCTTGCTGCCACCCAAAATAAGAGAGTTCCTCATTGATAGTCTTAGGAATGGAAATAGAATCCACAGAAGATACAAAAACATAATAAGGTGAAGACAAGTGACGATAACTTAAAAAATTATAAATGAGATAAGGATTATGGGTTGAATGAGTACCTTTACGAAAAACAATCAAAAAATCCTTACAGAAAGGTTGGACTGAATTAAGGGTCAGTGCTGAAGAAAAAGGTAAGTCATTAGCCACATCAACAGAGCCTGTAGGAGGTTGTGGTCAAGCACAACGACACTAAGTCTGAAATGGACAAGGTGGGGTAGTTGCTAGAGGATCAATGTAAAAGAAAGGAAAAACATCCAACACAGATTAAGACTGAACTATTGTAGTGGAAAAGAAGGGAGTGGATTCAAAGAAAGTCATATTAGCAGAGATGAAACATTTGTTATTATATAGAAAATAACACCAATATTCCTTTTGAAGTCGAGAATATCCAAAGAACACACATTTGATAGATCTAGCTGTAAGTTTATCTGTCCCTAGGGCCAAATCATGAACAAAGCAAGTATAACAAAAAAATACAAAGAAGGTGAAAATGAGAATCAAACGGAAACAAAATAGAATGAGGAATTTGATTTCGTAACACAGAAGAAGGCATATACAGTTAATTAAATAGTAAGCAATTAGAAGAACATCACCCTAAAAACAAAGAGGTACATTAGAATGGAAAAGTAGAGTCGAGCTATTTCAATGAAATAACAATTTGTAAGCTCAGCTACACCATTTTGCAATGGGGTATGTGCACATGAAGATTGATTAAGAATGCTCTGTGTAGACATAAATGTTTGGAACGGAATAGAAAAATATTCATGCGCATTATCACTTCGTAAAAAAAATATAGAACAACCAAATTAAGTTTGTATTTTAATAGAAAACGATTGAAAAATGAAAAACATTTTAGAATAATTCTTCATTAAATATAATCAAGTGCAACGAGAATAGTCATCCATAAAAGTTACAAAATATTGCAATCCAAAAATAGATGAAATACAACATGGACCCCAAACATCAAAATGAACAAGCTTAAAAGGAGACGTAACCCAATTATCCACATGGTTGGGAAACAAAGCACAAGTGTGTTTACCTAATTGACACAACTCACATTCAAATGATTTCAAAGTTGAAAATGAGAAAACATCTTTTGAAATTTGGAAAGACTAAGATGGCGAAGTGAATGAGGATGAGACGTGGAGAAGGGATTGTGCATGTTATTGGCAATGTAGTAAGATGATAAAAGCCTTATGACTCACGCCTTACGCCAATTGTTCAACCCATATTAAACACTTTTGTCAAGAAAGGTAATGAAACGATTAAGAGCACGAGTCAACTTGCTGACCGAAACAAGGTTAAAAGCACATTCAAGAATATAAAGAACTAAATCTAAAGTGTGGGAAGGAAAAATTACAACCTAACCAATGCCTTTGGCAATAATTTGAGTATAATTGGTGAAAGCAATAGGAAGAGGTAAAGTAGATATAAAGATGCAAGAAAAAAAAATCTTTATTACTAGAAATATGATTGGAGGCACCAAAGTCAAAGATCCATAGGCCAAGAGAGGAATAAGCAAGGCAGGCCATGAAACTACTAGTTTGGGCAACAAGGGCAATGGCAGAAGATTGTTCTGATGTCTAGGAACATAAGTATTCAACATAGTCATCACCCACGATTTGCAGAGCCTGGTCTACAAATGTCTCAACCGATGTTTGCGCATGTTTGCAGTGCAGAGGGAATGGCCATATAAAGACCAACAATGATTTTTGTATAACCCAACCTATTACAATAAGGCACTGAGGATGTATACAGTGAGCATTACGGCCGCTGCCGCCTTAAGGCCCTTTATTACCAGTGTGAAAGACCAAGGCAAAAGTATCTGGGACAAAAGTATTTGATGTTTCCAATATAGGCACATTGGTGGAAGAGATGTGCACCAAATGAGTGAGAACATCATATAAAGTAGAGATAATAGAACCACTAAGAATTTGATCTCAAATAAGATCAAGGTCAGAACGACGATTGATTAAAGTCATGATCACGAGAAATTTGTCCCACTGAACCTCTTGATCACTGGTGGAAGACATAGCAGGCATCAAAGAGCTAAACTCATACCAAAGAACCTTAATATTGGATACACAAGCGATGGTATTATATCTTAGTGCTTAAGATTCACGAAAGTAAACAAAACATCATAATAGCAACGGATATTATTATAATAAGTAGATGCAGCTTATGCCAAACCTTATAACATGTTTCGTATGACTGATATGAATGTAGCAAGTGAGAGTCAAGAGAGTGCCATAATAGAGCACAAAGTTGAGCATCAATTTTGACCCACTCGAGTCGATAAAGAATGTTAATCTCTTGCTTTTCCAAACGATCTAGGTACCTTTGCCCATTGAACCATAAGCAGACAAGAGCAGTCCAAGACTTATAATTAGATGCACTATGCAATTTCTCAAAGATAATAACTGGCAAACCACTTATAACAAAAGAGAAAATACTTGATTTAGATTTTTTCAAAAGTGGACATAGTTGTTTGGATGGAAGGTAGTTCTAAAAATTATCAAAGCGAGTAGATAGCACCAAAAAAGTTGAAAAAATCAAGCTATGGTGGAAGAACACCGCCCAAAAAAGCACTAAGTGACATAGTTGAGACTAGAAACACGAAAAAGATAGCACGTCGACTAGATTTGAATGAAGCACGACAGGAGACAACATTAGACGCGCTTACATGCGCCAGCACATGGAGCCAGGACGCAATTGCTAGAGGTAGCGGACGAGGGTGTGTGGCTTAATGTTTGGTGACTAGACTTCTGGATTCTGACAATCAAGACCTTTTGAAGACGATGAAGGGGCGCGTGGCTTGAGATAGTAACTGCTTGCAAATTGGACAAGTTCAATTACTAATAGAAGATCCATTTTAGGATATTGTACTTGAAGAAGTAAAAAATATGTTGTGGTAGCCAATAGTAGTGTTGAAACTGAATTTAGGGCACTTGCTAATGGGATTTATGAAGTTCTATGGCTTAAAAAACTAATAGATGAATTGAGGATTCCTATGTCTAAAAATAAGATATTCTATGACAACATGTCCACTATCAGTATTGCAAAGAATGCTATGCATCATAATAGAATAAAGCACATAGAAATTAATCGGCACTTCATTAATGAAAAACTTAATGCTGGGATTCTTGAATTGATCTACATATCAACCCAGGATCAAGTAGTTGATATCCTAGCCAAGGCTTTGCCTTAAGTCAAGCTTGAAGGATTGATTTGCAAACTAGGAAAGTTAGATATTTACTCCCCAACTTGAGGGAAAGTGTTGGAGATCATGTGTCATTATCACATGATTTCCATATCTTTTATTCTCTCTTAATTAGCTTTTAATTTCCCTGATTAGTCATTTGTAATCATTCCATTTATGTTTTGGTTTTTATGAGCTTTTAGTATGAGTTATTTTGGTTTTTGAATTTGCCGAGTCTATGGGTTTGATTGGGAGATCCTTTGTTGCCAACTTCCTTATAAATATAAGTTCTTCTGCTACAATGTGAATATAAGATCAGAGTATTTTTTTTTCAACTCTGAAATTCCACACCATTAATGCAAAAATAAAGGAAGACATTTATTACATATTTGTGATGATTTTTACATTAATCTCAACTATTATTTGTAATGGATTATTTCCTCCTCTCACCTCTCACATAAGATCATTCTTCTCTCTCTCTCTCTCTCTCTCTCTCTCGTGTTTGCTATATATATATATATAGATATATATGTACGTAATACCCCTTGACTTAGGTAGAAAAGAAATTCTTACTATTAGGCCTCTGCAATCATCAAGAACACAGACTGTTTCATTTAAAGCCTCTGCAACACCTCTTGAATCATCAAGTAGCAATCTCCTGTTGAAAGGAAAGAGAGTAATTCAGCTATTGTTTGACAAAAGAAGAAAATTCATTACAAGAAGAGAAGAGCGGAAACATAACCTCAACAAGAAAATAGCAAATGAAGAAAAAGAAAAAAAGGCATCAAAGCAAAAAAGCCATCCAATCCCATTGCATACCCATTAAGAAGCACCCAACAATAAAATAATAATAATAAGAAAAAAAAAAGACACCATAAACAATCACATCCCACCTTAAATGCTAAGGAAGAAACCCTCCCCAAAAATCCTTGCGCTATGCTCTACATAAAATACCAAACCACCGCCTAAGTTGCAGATCTCCAAACATCTTCCTTTTGTTTCTCATTCCCAAAACCTTTTAAAGAAAATTTTTTAAAAATTTGTCCCCTTCTTTTTTGCTTACCCATTGTTCACCTAAAATATCAAAATGCCAATACTAGGCAGTGCTTAAATAAGAGTCATTCAATTACAATTTAGACCATGTCTGGTGCACAATCAGAATGTTTCTTGTGAGCTCTATTATCACCAATTTGAAAACATTGAACTAATCCAATAACATTTCAGGCACCATGAAATTGCACTTCTATCATATATTGCCAAGCATGGCAGTGGTAACCCATAACCCCTTTGATCACATGTTGTTACTCCTTCACTATCAAGAGTTATAAAAATCATTCTTGCGTCCTTCTTGAAGAGCTTAAGATTTAGGTCAAGTGATCCTTAGACATTGCTAAACCAGCAGCCATAAATATCCATACTAGGCCCATGAAAAGAACCAAAAGGGCATGACAGAAAAGTCTTGATAGCCATCTGCTTAAAGCACCAACTGAAAGGTAATGCGTACCTGTGAACCATTAGCTCTATTTGTCCATCTGCTAAGCTTGATCCTCCTACGGATCGATCCACCAAAACTGAAAATTCAGTCTTATTATCTTTTATGTATATCCCAAGATTAATCTGGAAGGACAAAATGAAAAATATAGTGAACCTAAAGGAGGGATAGTAACTGCTTGCTGGACATTTGCAAAACTACCATAAAGCAAGGAGCTTGAATTCTTAATATTTATATATGTGTGAGTGTGTAATAAAAGCTGTCACAGTCCACTATAAAATGGTAAAATAAGTTGATGAAAGAAAGTTTGGTGGACCGCGGGATTGGGTCACGGTCTAGCAATTACTAAGCAAGAGACAAGCCCCCTTATCCTGTAACCACAAACTTCTTATCACTCAGACCATAGGGTAAGATTAGATCAGGGCAGGACACATGCCAAATGTGGAGCATTAGCAGAGACATTATTATAGGAAAGGAAAAGAAAACAGGCATTCTTGTTAATCTAACTCGTGAAAAATAAATTTTTAAATAAAGCAACTATATGAAGACACATATGTTTATGTTTCTTATTATCAGAAGTTGCATGAATTACTACATAAGAACAAGTTAGCAATCAATAGTTTACAAGCACAACTAAATTAGTTAGTAAAAATAATCCTCCAGGAAAGGATAATGCAAAATTTAGGCATGAAACTAAGGGTGCACAACCTGCCTAGCAAGCCTAACCATATTGAGCCAAGCATTGGGTTGGCCATGTTGGCTAGTTTTTCCTAGCCCGGCCTTGTCATTCATATATATATATAATTATTTTATAAGGACTTATATGAAAACTTTATCTTTTTTATGAGCAGAGTGTACTTTTACAAGGGTCATTTTATAATTTTTACCAAAAATTAAAAGAAAAATTCTGGCCTAATCAGCCCAGCCCGATGACATACCAGGCCAAGTTGGGCACCAAGCTTTAAAAAAATGGGCACATTCTAGGGCACATTCTAAATCAGGCATGCTCTCCTACATGAAAGAATATAGATGATGTCAAAAGAAATTATGTATGACAGTCCACATACAGGATAATAGTTTCCAGCAACAGGTTGGTTCACTTCTAGGTCCCAGTCTGCTCTGTAGTCACGTAACTGCAATGAATTCCATAGTTCAAGTTATGCCCAAAATATTTTTTTCTTAAAAAAAAAAAACTGAACAACAATGCCATGTACCAATTTGTGAGCAACTCATATGAAGAGATATTTGTTTCCCATGTTTTAAAATCTAGACCAGTCTTTAAACTAGTGGAGGGAGTGGTTCAAAGTTTACTAATTAGATTATAGTTGAACTGACGATAAAAAGTATTATTTAATTATATTTCATTGTAAAAATAGAATGTGTGTGTGTGTACACACACAGACACATAAAAAAAAAAAGAAAAAACTAAATTTATAGGCATTAGCATATATAAACTATATTTAACATGCAAAGAAAAAACTAAATTTAAAGAATGTTGCAATTTAAAATAATATTTTAATAGCATTTATATAAAAAATTATAAAGAATAATAATTTTTTTGAATAATTATTATATAAAATATATCAAGTAATATAAATCTCATGGTTTAATTTTTTTCTAATGTTTATTTAGTTAAAAGTTTTCATAGGATAATATATAAAAGGCAAAAATATACTTTTGGTCCCTTAATTTTGCATCAAGTTTCAATTTTGTCCCGTAAATTTGTTTAGTTTCACTTTGGCCCCTTTTAAGAAACCAATAAAAAATATCCCCACTTCTGACATTGTTAATTTACTTAATGGAAGTTGCTGATTAAGACAAAACATGACTAATAACTCAATTAAATCCCAAATTTCTCTCTCATACTAACATAAAACAAGGGTACAAAATCCCTTAAAAAACTATTTCGTTAAACATTGCTTATTGCCAGCTAAAATCAGGGAATGCCTCGCTGATAGTTTTAGGAATAGAAACAGAATCCAAAGAAGACACAAAAATATAATATGGTGTAGACAAGCGATGATAACTCAAAAAATTGTAAAGGGAATAAGGATTATTGGTTGAACAAGTACCTTTACAAAAAGCAATTGGAAGATCTTGATAAGAAGGTTGGACCAAATCAAGGGCCAATACTAGAAAAAAGGGTGAATCATTAGTTACATCAGCAAAGCTTGTAAGAAGTTGTGGTCCAGGGTTACGATAATAAGTCTGAAATGGACGAAAAAGGATAGTTGATAGAGGATCAATGTAGGAGAGAGGAAGAACATTTGATACAAATTGAAGCTCAACTATTGTAGTGGAAAAGAAGAGAGTGGATTCAAATAAGGTCATATTAGCAGAGATAAAACATTTGTTACTATCTCCGAATAACACCATATCTCTTCTGAAGTCGAAAATATCCAAAGTAGATATATTTGATAAATTTAGCTATAAGTTTATCTTTCCTTGGAGCCAAATCATGAACAAAGTAAGTACAACAAAAAATATGAGGAGGAAGGTGAGAAAGGGAATCAAAAGGTAACAAATAGAGTGAGGGACTTAATTTTGTATCACAAAAGAAAGCATATGGTTAATTAAATAACATGCAATAAGAATGGCATCATCCAAAAAACGAGGAGGCACATTGGAATGGAAAAGTAAAGTATGAGCAGTTTCAACGAGATGGCGATTTTTACATTCACTCCATTTTGCTATGAGATATATGCACATGAAGACTGACGAAGAATGCTATGTATAGACATAAATGTTTGGAACGAAGCAAAGAAATATTACGTGCATTATCACTCCGTAAAATAGATATAGAACAACATAATTGAGTTTATATTTTAGTACAAAAAGATTGAAAAATAGAAAACACTTAAGATTGATTCTTTATTAAATCTAACCAAATGCAATGAGAAGAGTCATCAATAAAAGTTACAAAGTATTGAAATCTAGAAATAGATGAAATATGACGCGGACCACAAACATCAAAATGAACAAGCTTAAAAGGGGATGTAACTTGGTTATTGACAAATTTGGGAAACGAAGCATGGGCTTGTTTACCCAATTGACACTACTCATGTTCAAATAACTTCAAAGTAGAAAATGAGGAAAATGTCTTTTGAAGTTTGGAAAAACTAGCATGGCCAAGGCAAATGTGGATAAGATATAAAAGAGTTGTGCATACTATTGGTGATGTAGTAAGATGATAAAGACCCTGTGACTCACACCTTGCACCAATCATCTGACCTATATTTCGATCTTGTAAAGAAACACTTTTGTCAAAAAAACTAATGGAACAATTAAGAGTATGAGTCAACTTGCTGATGGAAACAAGGTTAAAGGATATTAAAAAATAAAAAGAACTAAATCTAAAGTAAAGGAAGGAATAATTGTAGCTTGACTAATACCATTGGCGAGAGTAACAAGAGAAAATAAAATATAAGTAGAAATGTAAAAGAAAAGATCTTTATTACCAAAAATAAGATCAAAGGCATTGGAGTCAAGGATCCATTCATACGACTGTTAGTGAGGTACTCTCTTATTTTGGGTGGTGACAAGCAATGTTTGATGAAATGGCTACCTTGTGTTCTAATGAAACTTGGGATTTAGTTCCTTCACCTTTAGGCAAATCCATCATTGGCTGTTAGTGGGAATATATTGTTAAGGTTGGTCCTGACGGAAAAATTAACCATCTTAAAGCTCAGTTAGTCACCAAAGGTTACACTCAAGTTTTTTGTCTTAATTATAATAACACTTTTTCTCCTATTGCTAAAATTGCTTCTATTCAATTACTTCTTTCTATGGCTACTATGCACCACTGACAACTTCATCAACTTGATACTAAAAACGCCTTCCTCTATGGTAAGCTAAAAGAAGAGGTTCATATGAAGCAATAGCTTGGCTTTGTTGCTTAGGAGGAAGGTGGCAAGGTTTGTCAGTTACGACAACTATTTTATGAATTAAAACAATCTCCTCAAATTTGATTTGGCAGGTTCAGTTTAATTATTCAAAAGTTTTAGATCATTCTATGTTCTATCAGCATAACCATCTAACCAATGCATCTATTTAGTCATCTATTTAGGTAATATTGTCATTACAGAAGATGATGAATAGGGTATTAATCAATTTAAACAACATTTGTTCAAATCTTTTTGAAATACTTTTTGGGTATTGGGCTGGCCTAATCTCACACTAGAATTGGTATATCGCAAAAAAAAATATACTTGAAACATATTGAATAAAACAAGTATGTTAAATTGCAAACCAGTTGACACTGGCTCCACATGTCAAACTCCTACTAGGACAAGGGGAGTCTGTTGCAAATCCAGATAGATACCAAAGATTGGTTTGAAAGCTTAATTACCTTACTATTGCTCATTTAGATATCTCTTTTATAGTACGTGTAGTTAATCAATTCTTACAATCTTTATGCAACAGCCATTGGGATATTGTGATTCCCATTCTTCGCTACATCAAAGGAGCACTAGGCCAAGGTTTGTTATATGAAGATAAAGATAATTCTCAAGTCATTGGTTACAATGATGTAGATTGGGTTGAGTCTCCTATTGACAGACGCTCCACTTCAGGATATTGTGTCCTTGTTGGAGGCAATCTAGTCACTTGGAAGAGTGAAAAACAAAATGTTGTTCCAAGGTCTAATGCAGAGGTCGAGTATCATGCAATGGCTTTAGTGACATGTGAATTTATATGGCTCAAGTAACTCTTTTAGGAATTAAGATTTGGAAGTACTGAACAAATGGAGATGATTTGTGATAACCAAGCCGCAATACATATTGCTTCCAACCTAGTATTTCATGAAAGAACCAAACGTATCGAGATCGATTGTCACTTCATGAGAGAGAAAATTCAATATGGGTGTTTTGCTACCAAATCTATTAATTCAAATAATCAATTAGTAGACATACTCACTAAATTTCTCAGGGGTTCTCGAATCAACTATATATGTAATAAGCTAGATGCATATGATTTATATACTCCAACTTGAAGGAGAGTGTTGGAATATTATACACAGTGTCTAAGTTCGTTGTATCTAGATTTGTACTACACTAATACTATACTTGTACTACACTTGTTTGTACCTATAAATAAGACATAGTGTAAGTAGTTAGACATACTTTACAATTCATTCATCGACTTTTCTCTTTAATTTATCAAAACCAAAAAAATCCCCAAGCGAATCCTTATTTGTGAAGTCATTACGAAGCCCCCTTATTGACAATTACGAAGCCCTCCTCCAATCTTCTAATTTTTTGAATAGTCTCCCAGGTATAATGTTTAAATTAGATCCAAAGACACTACCAAAAAATGAGATCAAGAATATGACATCCATTGTCCCAAGAAAACTATCTACTTCCTCAAATGAATCATCTATGGATGCTTTTAATAAAAAGAAGATGGAATCATTAGAATCAAAGGCTTTGTCAAAATATAACATCAAGATTTCCACATCCATAGGTTAGGGGAAGCACTTTATTTCCTCATCAAAACTCTCAATTGATTCAAATTCCACAAAAAAGATTATATCATTGGAATCAAAGACATCGTAGAAAATGATACCAAGAGTCTTACATTAATGGCTCAGGAGAATCAATCTATTCACTTAATTGAATTACCCATGGAGGCAACCTCAATGAAAAATAAGATTAAAGCACTAGAGTTAAAGGCATTATTGGAAAATGATACCAAATGACATCACATATAAGGATTCAATTAGGGATTTTTTGTTTTTTGGGATTTTGGTACCTGTGAGTCTTCATCCTTGGTTTTATCTTAGTAAGAGAAAGAAATTTGATTTTTAATTGAGTCATCGGCTTTGTTTTGTTTTAATCAACATTTTTTGTTAGGTAAATTGATAGTGTTAAGAATGAGAAAATTATTTACTGGTTTTTGAAAGTAAACAGACCAAAGTGAAACTAAACAAATTTAAAGGACCAAATTGAAATTTGATATAAAACTAAGGAACCAAAAGTATACTTTTGCCCTTATGAAACTTAATGTCCTATGATTAGCAGAAGTCATATGTGGGGGCTACTTCCTTAGTAACAAGGTCAAACCCTACCTCCTCGGACCTAGATTCCCTAAGGTAAAGTTAGGTAGAAAAAGAACGGTCTAAACCATAAATTCTCTTCTCTCCTCTTTGCTCTTTTTCTATCTAACTTCACCTCTGCATTTAGTTTTCTAGATGTAACGGATCCACACCATCTCCTCATGTCTACTTAATATTTAATAGCATTTATGGAAAATCTCGAATTAAATAGGTTTTATTAAACTTTATTTCTTTAATTCTCTCTCTGTAAATATTCAAAGCTAGATTTCATTTTTCTTTACTACCAGATTAGTTGCCTAGAATGTTGCCCGGTCCCTATATATATTGTACCATATTCGATTAATAAAAGTGAATTTTTCTAAATATCCACTCACATGGTATCAAAGCACAAGGGAGGGACCGAAAGCTTAGAGCCCAATTTTGAGTTTGACTTAGAGTCGAACCTACCACCTGAAGTCGATCAACCTTAATTGACGACAACGCCTGGTGGCTCCTCCATGTCCAACTCGCGCCTGGTTAAAACTCAATCTACAACTTCTAACCTCAAAGGGTCGGCAGTACTCATCCCAGAGAAACTCATAGGCGACAATTATCGTGAATGGACCAAGTCACTCCAACTCACAATTGAAGGGAAAGGAAAGTTAGGATACCTAATCAGCGAAAGCTCTCCTCCAGACACGTCAAACGTCCAGGCTACACATCTTTGGAAAATAGAGAATTCAATGGTTACTTCATGGCTCATCAACTCTATGGCTCTAGTGATAAAATGGAGCTTTATGTTTTTGTCCACTGCCCAAGAAATTTGGGAGGCCATGCGTGAGGCATAGTCCAATGATGAAAATGTATCTCAAGTATTTGAGATCAAAATGAAATTATGGCAAGTAAAACAAGGTACCCGAAGTCTCAATGATTATTATTCATAAATGATGGCACTATGGCAGGAATTGGATTTAAATAATGAAGACGTCTGGAGATGCTTAGAGGATGCTATCCACTATAAAAAGAGAATTGAGAAAGAACGTCTATTCAAGTTTCTTGTTGGTTTAAATGCTGAACTTGATGCTGTGAGGGGAAGAATCCTAAGTAGAGTACCACTACCATCTGTACGAGAAGCATTTGCTGAAGTCAAACATGAAGATTCAAGAAGGTGTGTTATGCTGAAAAATGAACCTAGTTCTAATGTTCAACCTGCAGCTTCAGAACCCTTTGCTCTTGTCACTCAAAATTCTGATTTTAGAGGACAGAAAGGAAAAATTATTTGTGAGCACTATAAAAAGGCTGGCCATACAAAGGGCACTTATTGGGATATCCATGGAAAACCCCCAGATTGGAGACCTAGGAAAGGTAGGGGCTATGGCTATCATGCTAGCATGAGTCAAGAGAAAAGTGAAGAAAGACAGACTGCCAGTCAACCAATCCTAACAGAGTAATTGACTAAGCTTATAAAGATGTTAATGTTCAAAATACTGATTAGCCTTAGAGAATGCAACCAATAATCACTGTGGTTCACAGAGGTAATTTTTTGCAAGCCTTAAGTGTTATACAAGGCTCGTGCATTGGTAGATGTTGGCTTGTTGATTCGGGGACTTCTAATCATATGACTAACAATCAAAACCTATTTACTTCATATACTCCTTTTTCAGAAAATTTACTGATCAAGTTAAAAAAAAAAAACGAGTTTCAGTTGATAATGATTTTGTATCTATTTTTAGTTCAAAGTCTGGATAATGAGTATTAATATTAAGAAGGATACCATGAATCTTATTTATCCAAATGTAGTTTTTTGTGTAAGTTTTATTTTTGATTGAGAATGAAAAACTTTTTTTGATTCGTCCACGATAGGGTCCGTTCAAGAACGGATCATATATTTTAGGTAAGTATTTTTTTTTAGTTTCATCATTACATAATCTAATCCTTTTTTCGAGTACATCCAGAGCAATAAATTCCTTATCTAGAGCTTCGGCCTTATTTCTAAATTTATTGCTTAGGTTGTTTCTTTTTTGTTCATTAATAGAACAAAAATGATTATCCAATTCATCATAGGAGAGTTCTTCTGTTGTGAAGAGAGACGTCAATGGTTCACTTAAAGTTAAAATTGCTTATGCTTCTTCAGCACTTATGGTTGGAATTGGAAGTGTTAGAATTTTTGAAACTCTTACTCTTCACTTTGTACTTCATGTTCCCAAATTGAAGTGTAATTTGTTGTCTGTTAATAAGTTGACAAAGCGAGAAAAATGTTACGCTGACTTCTATGATATGTATTGTTTGTTTCAGGACCTGGTAATAGGGACGACAATTAGCAGTGCTAAGGAATTTGATGGCCTCTGTTATCTTGATGAAGCTTCAGTGAAGAATAACAGTGTTTGTAATAAAATTTCTCTCCCTAGAGATAGTGATCTTTTGTTTTGGCATAAGCGTCTTGGTCACCCAAATTTTTAGTATTTGTGTCAAATGTTTCCATCTCTTTGCTCTAATAAAGATGTTTCTAAGTTTTATTGTGATGTGTGTGAATTAGCAAAGCACCAAAGAACTTCTTTCCATAGAAATGCATATAAATCTTCCTAACCATTCATCATTATTCACAATGATATTTGAAGATCCATTCTTGTTCCAAACAAAACTCAACAAAAATGGTTCATAACATTTAGTGATGACCATACCCGTGTTTGTTGGGTTTACCTCCGAAAAGAAAAAACTGAGGTCTATTATATGTTTTTAGACTTCTATAAGATGATAAAGAACCAATTTCAAACCACCATTCAAATTCTTCATTCTAATAATGGCACAGAATACCTTAACAAGACCCTTAGCCAGTTTCTCAAACAAAATGAAATTGTTCATAAAAGCACTTGTGCTTATAGCCCATAGCAAAATAGGATAGCAGAAAGAAAAAATAAACATATCTTGAAAGTTGCCAGGGCCCTCCCATTCATTAACAATGTGCCACAATTTTTTTGGGGTGATACTATTCTCACTACTACCTATCCAATCAATACGTTGCCTAGTCGAGTTTTGTCCTTTACAACTCCTCTTGTAGTTCTTCGCACAAGCCATCACATCCCTAAAAATAATCTTCCCTTGAAAGTTTTTGGGTGCACTACCTATGTTCACATCCATCACAGTAGTAAACTTGATCCTCGTGTTGTCAAGTGTATTTTTCTTAGGTATTCAGCATCTCAAAAGGGTTATAAATGATGTGATCCTGGTACCAAGCAGACTTTTGTGAGTTGTGATGTCACTTTTCATGAAGATGACCCTTTTTATCCTCAGGCTTCAATTTAGGGGGAGTGTTTAAGTGAATTGCAGCCCACTTTAAATACACTTTCCAAACTCTCATACTTGAACCACCTAAATACTTATCTGAGCTTCTAAACCAACCTGAGTATGAAGTTGTTGTTGAGCCTGAAACTGAAGAGAATCCCACTCATAATGGAGAGAGACATCAAAAGAACACTGTTAAATTCTTCACTAGAAGGAGGAAGTCAGATATCAGGCCACAGGTTCCCAACACTCACCATGACCCAAAGCCGGAGACAAGTTCTGAGCCCGATAAGATGGTTGTTACTGAAGTTGAAGAACAGCTAAATGAAGCAAAAAATCATTTAGACCTCCCAATTGCACTGAGGAAGAAGCCCAGGACTTGTACTCAACATCCGATAGAACGGTTTGTCTCTTACAAGGCCCTCTCTCCTCATTATTTGGCTTTTACAACTAATCTTGATAGTGCTAAAGTGCCAACATGCATTGAGGAAGCACTTCAAGTCCCGAAGTGGAGGAAAGCAGTCGTGGAAGAAATGGATGCACTCAAGATGATTGGTAAATGGGAGGGAATTGAACTACCACAAGAAGAGAAGCTTGTAGGTTGTAAGTGGGTGTTTACCATAAAATATAAGATTGATGGCTCCATTGAGAGGCATAAAACCAAACTAGTGGCAAAGGTTTCTCACATATATATGGGACAAATTACATAAAGATGTTTGCACCAGTTGCTAAACTGAACACAGTCAGACTTCTAATGCCTTTAGCAGCAAATCTTGATTGGCCTTTGTACCGACTAAATGTGAAAAATGCATTCTTGAACGGCTATTTGAAAAAGGAGGTGTATATGATGCCCTCACCCAGTTTTTTAAGAAAAGGGAAGAATACAGTTTGCAAGTTGAAGAAATCATTATATGGCTTAAAACAATCACCTTATGCCTGGTTCGAGAAATTTACACATATCCTCAAGATTGAAGGGTATATTCAAGGACAAAGTGATCACACAATGTTTTTCAGGCATAAAAGGGCCAAGAAAACTATTCTGATTGTTTCTGTTGATGATCTTGTGCTCACAAGGGATGATACTGAAGAAATGAAAAGAATAAACGCTGCTATGGCAAAAAAATTTCAGATTAAAGATCTAGGAGAAATGAAGTACTTCTTGGGTATGGAAGTTGCCCGGTCCAAAAAGGGAATTTATATATCCTAGAAAAAATACATACTTGATCTTCTCAAGAAAAAGGGCATGTTAGGATGCAAACTTAGTGATACACTTATTGAAGTCAAATCTGTGAAGCCTAAGAAGAGTGGTGGTGAAGAAGAGGTTGAAGAAGAAAGTGAAGGCAGAAATGTTGACAAGGGAGGGGACCAAAGATTAGTTGGGAAGCTCATATATCTCTCTCATACCAGGCCAGATATTGCATTTGCAGTGAGTATAGTGAGTCAACACTCTCACAATCCTAAAGAAAAACACCTTGAAGCTGTGTACAAGATCCTGAGATATTTAAAAGCTACACCTGGCAGAGGTCTATTGTTCAAAAACTCAGACAAAGCCTGTTTGAAAATCTTTACTGATGCTGACTAGGCTAGTTCTCATAATGATAGAAGGCCTACATCAGGTTATTGTACATTTGTATGGGGCAACCTAGTCACTTGGAGGAGTAAGAAACAGAATGTAGTGACAAGGAGCAGTGCTGAGGCTGAGTTTCAAGCTATAGCTCATGGTATTTGTGAAGGAATTTGGATTAAAAGAGTAATAGAAGAACTCAAAGTCAAAATAAAACTTCCAATGATGCTGTATTCTGATAGTAAAGCTGCTATAAGCATCTCTTACAACCCTATTCAACATGATAGAACCAAGCATGTAAAAGTAGATAAACACTTCATCAAGGAAAAGATTGCAAGGGGAGTCATATCTCCCATCTATAAGCCCACTCGTGAGCAAACTGCAGATATCTTTACAAAGGGCCTTTATAAAGAAAAGTTTGAAGAGTTTGTAGGCAAATTGAACATGATTAACTACCGGATTAGTTGCCTAGAATGTCGCCTGGTCACTAATTGTATACCCTATATATATTGTACCATATTCTATCAATAAAAGTGAGCTTTTCCATATCTCCACTCATAGCATTTTTTCTGCAGACCACTGAACTGCTCCAACGACCATCAGTTCAGGTGGTCTAGCTACTTTACAGGCAGTTTAGTAGGTTTAAGACCGGTTTGAAAGAATACTATTAAACCAGTACCTGAACTGGTTCTCAGTTCAACCAACCACACCAGTTGATTTGGTTCAATTCTGAGAACTATGGTTGTTTCCATTACTTAACCTACACTGTAAGGGAACTACTTTTGGCTACCAACACTCAGTATCTAGAAGTATACAGATACTAATGATAACTGACATAGTTTAAGGTAGCATCCAGTGTAAGCAATCATGGATTATCTAACTCACAGAATGCGAAATTGTAAGGAATTGAAGCCAAGTAGCATACCCTTTTTATAAAATCACGCCCATTAGAATCTGTGTAAAATGTTTTGTTGGTTTCCATAGAGGTTGATATCTTAGTGACAACTTCTTTACCAATTCCATCTTCAATAGGTATGGGGCCAACCTGGAATTCCAAATATAGTCAATGTTTATGATCCAACATTTTGCATATAAGAACCATATCTCCAGATCAATTACCACAGTGAATACACACAAACAAATAGAGAAAAGTCAAGAATGACAGATAATATATGTAATGATCATGAGAAGGAAATGCATATAGTAAAAGCAATTAATTCAAAAGCTTACAATAAACTCCACTTCAACATGCTCTTTTTCCTTGTGCAGTCTAGTGATCTGCATACAGATTTGATGCACAACACTTCAAATAGAAACTAATATATACTTATTCAGAGAAGTTCTTTTAAGAGGAAAAAAATGAGGTAAAAGAGTAAAAATGATACAAAAAGCTGAAATAAGTAAGAAATACAGATCAACTAAGCAAAGCTCGCCAAGATGATCTCACTGCATGTCCAACACAGAGGCTCCTCTGAAGTAACCATCAGCTGTATACCACACTTTGACCCATAAAAGAGGCAATGCAATACTAGAGTATCCTTCATGATATGCAAAATAAAATTTTCTGTTTTAAGAGTTAATTCCATTTAGGTGCCTCTAGAGGGGAGTTAGGAGGGCCAATTGCCTCCCTGATCCCACAGGCCATGCTCGACTTATCGTGTGCCAAGTCTAGAGAAAAACAATCATCCTAGCCACTATAAGCATCTGAAGAGATTCCCCGTATAGGTATTGGCCCTACTGTTTTAGTTGCATTTTCCCATAACTACAATCCAGTAGCATTTCATGAATTTTCAAAAGTAGTTACAACGAAATTTGTCAAAAGATCCTCAAATCACATTTTTCATTTCCTGTAACTCCAAATTGGACAACCCAATTCAAAGTAGTCAACCTGAGTTAAATGCTTTCCCTTTTACAGAATTGCATAGTTCCATTCAACACATCATGTGATGACAAATCCCCCGCCCCAAAAAAAAAACAAAAAAGGCTTTTAAATTAGAAAGGAATGCCGTCAAAGATTAAAATCATGTAACAAGCAAGATACCTGATATATCCATGGATTGATTTGTTGATGTACTTCATCTAGTAAGGGTCCACGAATAACAGTCAATGGAACCTGAAAGTGCAGCAGTTTTTATCTGTAAGTTTCAATGGAATTTGGTAGTAGGGAGATCATATTGCAGAAAGCATTTCAAACCTGTCTTTCATGCTTTATGAGATATGTGCCATTTGGACGGAAGATATACGCACCAGAATTCTGTGAGGGAAATTAAATGGCAAAGTAAATTGAAGTACAATCCCCGGAGAAGTCAAAGGTTACTACTATATGGGTATTACTTAAACTAAAAAGGTCTACCTGTGGCTCTTTATCATCAGTTCCATTATATCCTGAGTAGTAAATGTACCTCTGTTCAATCTGTTCCTCAACCTTCCATGTCAAAAGCATAAGTGTTAATAGAATTCCACCTGTTTCCTTTTAATATTTTTATCACAGCAGTATTAATGCAAATGCAAAACCTAACTAAACAAGATGAGGAAAAGAGGGAAAATCACTAATACATAGGCATGATTATACACATAACTGATTTTTTTAAAAAATAAATTAAAGGGTTACTGTGTTCTGCAAATTGCAAAGAGAAGTACATCACGCACCGAGTTCCTGATATTGACATAGTTGGTAAATTTTTCTTGATTTGGAGAAAATGTAAGCTTCAAATTTCCTTGACCAACTTCAAATTTAGATTTTTCACTACTTTGATATGTATATACAGATGATCTAGTGGAACCTGCAACTAAGCAGAGAGGTTTATCATTATAATTTCATCTTTACGCATGAAAAGCAGATAATCACTTTTTCAACAAATAATAGAGCAACCCCATATAGGAACCTGTCCTTTTGGCAGCTGAGACTGTGTATGTGCTAAAACCAAGAGGTGGTACAGATACTGTAAACGCAAGCCAATACTTGGGTGCCTTGGGTGGAGTTTCTCCCAAATATGCCTTGACATAGTAGTTTCTTAAGGGTGCATAGACCTCAGCCTGAGGAAGAAGTTGTGATACTACTTCTTTACCCTCAGAATCACGAACTGTAACGTCTTCATTGTTAACCTGAGGAAGTTTGTAAAATTGAAAGAGGTGTTATTTCCTTCTAGATACAAGCATAACCAATTATGGAGTAAAAATTATCATAATTGAATAGATAATAAACCATTAGTCATCCATACATCATCTCTTTATTCCTATTATTTCATGCTGCTAATAGTGACAGGCCACACTATGAAATATTTCATTTTACAATCTAAAATCAGATATTTGATTTTACATGTTTACTGACCATTTTACCACTTTGAAACCAGTGTGAAGCATTGAGATGAGTTTTGTGTTGCTTCTCATTTGGTGATTTTATATACTTTCTCTAGAAGCAGAGGATTTAATTGTTTGATGAATTTATCAACATTGCTTCTTTAATATTTCAGCTAATGTCTCTTGTGCTTTTAGAAGAAACTTCTGATATATATAACACACACAAGCATAGTTCTCTACTCAAATATTTAAGATGCTTTTAACAATTTTTTACGAAGCAATTGCTTCTTTAAACAATAAACAGTTGGCTAACTATTTATAGAACAGCCTATGATCTTCTAAAAAGCAACTTACTATAGTAGCTTTTGAGAAGTAAATAGTAATACCCAACACTCTTTTGACACCATATAGAAGCCATGCTAACAAAGTGATTTTCTAGAATATATCTCATGATAAATTCAAAGCACTGAAAGAATCAAAAGAATTTAGACCATGAAAATAATCTTTATAATAGTATGCAAATACTCTCAGCTATGCCATATTTAAATCTAAGACACAAAGTAGAAATACTAAGTTGACGTCACTCACAGGAATTCGAACCACTTCATTCCTCCACCAACCAAGGGAGTTGTAAACCACAATAACCTAAATATGGCAAGAGCTCGTGAGAAGGCATACTTCCGAGTTTATAGGGAACATTTTTACTTGCATTGTGAATAAATAAGAACAAGAAACAGGATAAAAAATAAGTTATTCTTACCAAATTTTTCCCTTGAATCAGATCAACTTCTGACGGAGGACAATAAGTTATATTCATAAGCGGACACTAAAAGAAATGAAAAAGGAAAGAGATGTAAAAGCGAAAAATGGAAATGTCAAAATCATCTGTGGATACAATAATAAGAAAGATATTATAAGGATTCATGGAGTGTGCAGATTAAATGTTAAAT
The DNA here is from genome assembly GCA_026724425.1 of Erythrophleum ivorense. Classification (NCBI taxonomy): domain Eukaryota; kingdom Viridiplantae; phylum Streptophyta; class Magnoliopsida; order Fabales; family Fabaceae; genus Erythrophleum; species Erythrophleum ivorense. Next base: position 264,909 of record JAIUCV010000145.1, read on the forward strand.
AGCCAGCCTTATGAATAATGAAGACAATTACTCTCAAGATTAGCAACTTTTATATAAAACAATATTAAGATCAGGAGAAAAGTTAAGATTTTAATGATGCAGAGTTTAGATAAGATAGTTATCAAAACACATAATCTTAAGGCACAAAGATAAGCAAGAGAGATAACCTCAGGAGCTCTAACATACTACTCCTATATAATAATGCTAACAGTACTGTAGTTTTTTCCCCCTTTTTTATGATAAAAGAATTTAAATTAAGAAGAAAGAACAGTACTATAATTGAAATACTGAACTGGAAATTGAGTGGGCCATTTTTATATTAATACAGCCCAGGAGATTGCTCTAAACAAAAATATTGCTATCCAGAAGAAGAAAGAAAGGACTAGAATCCATCAAATATAATCCAAAACTAAGTTTTCCAAGATATGCACGAATGGTATTGCCTACTAAGCTAATGAAATATAAGTAATGAGCAACAGTTTTCTTAAGAGCTACAAGTGATCAACAACAGCTTTTAAGCATAGAAAGATGCAGGATATTCCAGGAAGATGCAACTAACCATAATATCCCGCAAACATTAAAGTCAAGATTTTTACCTGTTGAAACTTTGTAACTGGGTTCTGACATCCTGGAAGTGACATGGACTCGACCAGGCAAGCAAGTGAAGATGCAACCAATTGCTCTGCCTGCACAAAGGCAATATGCCACTGGATGATACCCTGACAAGGTGTATACATAGATTTACTGGAAGATAAATTAACTGAATATATACCTCCTTGTAGCCTATTGACAATCGTTTAGAATAATCATTGGCCACATGCTGCTTTTCTGTACCAGAGACTGCATCATGGTGTTGAGCAATCGCTAAAGCATCAGCCAATGAGTCAGTATTTGGCACTGAATTCATCCTCCCCTTAAAAAATTCTAGTTGTCTTGCAGCCTAATAATTCATTGATAAATATAAATATCTGAACACCATTGAACCCAAAGACTTCAATTACTTGATATAAACTATAAATCCACAACTCATACCAAATAATAGCCACTCATTAGTCTGACATAGTATTTGATGGCTGGCCTACTGGTAAAGTATCCCGTCCAGTAAGCATTTACTCGATCCGCATAACTGTTATGTTTTCATGCACACAATGAGGTAAAATATCAAGAAATAAGCAAAAAGTATATGCAACAATTAACTATTAAACTCACAAATGGTTTCATGTAGCCCACTTTTGTTTGCCAAATTGGTATGTATCTTACTAAAGTTGTACTGTGTTGATTTACAACCCAAAAAAAAAAAAACTACAAACTCACGGGAAGAAATCATCAGTCTTCAATGGCCACAACTCATTTGTAGCATATTTTGCAGCAGTATATACAGATGGTGTAGAGTATAGGGCATTGACACGTCCATCCTAGAGTTGTCCAAAAAGCAATTTATCAATCCTTGAGTTCACGATAAGACTAAATTAATGACAGCAAGTGAAATTGTGACCCGAAGCACAATTAGGGGAAAAAAAAAAAAGCTTTTTATCTCAAAATTACTGTATTTCTCTGCATATGACCATTAGCCATGTTTAGAATATAGAAATGCACCTGTTAAGACCAGTGTTCACAGTTTCTGTCTTTTTAATAATTGTAACAGAGAATGCCTGCCACCAAATGCCTTATAATGAGTGTAGAGTTGGCATGTTACCGATGTATATTTTGTATATTCCAAATTCCCACTGGAAAATACCAAGCTACTGCACTCCAAATTTCCAATGAGTGCCTTTTTCACCTTAGAGCAATTTCTCATGATACGTTTCAAAGATTTGGCAAGGATAAGGGAGCCAAATTTTTGTGACAGTCTGCAGTCTATGCAATTATCTGGTGTATTTAGTTGCACAGGAATCCCCACATCTTCCTCGGCATCTCTTTGTCCCATATATGTTATAGGATACGATTGTGTTTAATGCTTCTCTCTGCTCTGGTTGATTTAAAGGAGTCCCTCTTTCTAATATGCAGAGAAATTGGACAGCTTTCTCACATGTTTTAGCCTTTTTTCAGCTCTTCAACTTCTTTTAGTTTCTCTTTTTGGAAGATGTTAAAGTGATGCATTTCTTACATGTTAATTGAACTTTAATCTAAGTTAATAAAATTATTGAGGTTCATTGTGCTAATTTTATGCATTTTTTAGTAGGAATTTGATGGGTACTGATAAGAGAAGGAAGATGCAAGAAAGACCTAGCCTATACACATAATGGGAAGCCCAATCATCTCATATATGGTGCCTAAACCTAACTTGGAGAGAAGGAAATCAAAATAGGGAAGATCTTGCAAAAAAAATAAAAATAAAAATAAAAGAAGCTTCCTAAAGCTAAAAAAAAGTAAAATAGGAAAGTCTTTGCATATCAAAAATTATGGCAAAAATAAGAAACCCTAACAAGAGAATATAAATAAAGAAACAAAGAGATTCAAAGGGCTATGCCTGAATTGAAGGAAATATTTTGAAAGCCGCCAACATAGGAGATTTGAAGGATCCTTCATGAAGTTGTTGCCGTCAATTTGTTATGTTTTCTACTTTCTTTTCTTTATGAATTCTCTTAGGATTAGTTTTAGGATTTTATTTTTTTATTATGAGTAGCTAAACCTTTTGTTGGGTTTTGGATGGACTTGTTTATGAATTGTATTTAATTTTCGAATATTCATATAATGCTTTTTCTTCCGATTAATTTATTATTTAGTTTATAATCATTTACAAATTGTTGATCACTCTTTGTGAATTCAGATCTATAGTGAGAAGATTTAAGAGATGAATTGCTACAGGAGATCACCTAAATAGTAGAATTAGGTTTAGATTTTACAGTCTATAGATCTTATCTAGGCAAGATGGTAACCAGCATGCCTGCCAAGCTATCACATGTAGAGATACACTAAAGTCCATAGAACTTAATGATTTGTGTTAGAGCTTATGATCACAAAAGTGGATATAAGACTCTAACATAGATACACGTGTTCTGAAGAGGGAATTACATATACATTAGGGAATTAGCCATTAATTAGAATAAAAATAAATTACTTAAGTTAGTCAAATTTATTTATAGAAAGAGACATTGAAATCCAAATCCCAAAGCCTTTTACCATTAGACAATCTCATTAGTTATTTTAGTAAATTTTGCTTTCCTTTAATTCTCAATTTATTTACTTTTAGTGATCTTCTAAATAATAGGATTAATTTTTAGGAATTGGTATTTGATCCACCTTCTTTGTACAATAATACTTAACTCAATTTTTTTATACTACTTGTGTGATTAGTGCATTTCTAGAATTTATACAACAAGTTTTTTATGCCATTGTCAAAGAAGGCACAATTAATATCAATTTGATAATTATTCTTATTACTTTAGAAATTTTTCTTTTTTTATTTCTACTTTGTTTTTTTCTTCATTTTTTAGTTTTATTTCATTTTTATTTTTGTTTTCCTTTTTTTATTTTCGATTTTTTTCCCTTATTTTCCTTATTCCTTATATTGCATTGTGAAAATTTGCTATTGATTTTTAAGTGTTGTGTGCTATATTGCAAAAATTATTGGAAATTTTGGGATGAAATTTTGTTCTAAATTTTTGCATGCATGATTGTTTATATGTCTAGTCTGTTCTAAAAATTTCAGAGCAATTTAAGTTGACTTGAGTACCCAATTAATTCCATTCTGGTCAACACTCTGTTCTATTTTTGAAAGCCTGTAACCTGACTTTGCTGATTTTCTGAAAATTCATTTGTTCTATTCAATGGAACCAATGCCTAATTTTTCCTTTTTGAGTCTAGTTTCTAAGAAAATTAGTTTCATTTTATTTGGATAAACAATGACTTTGAAATGTCATTTTTAGTGCGTGCTGCCTTGTTTTTCACTATTGCTGAAATTATGTTTTTATTGTTCAACTTCTTGGATTTTTCAATAATTCTAAAGTGTGATTAATTTTTTAATTCAGTCTTAGTAAATTAGATAGCATGTATACATTTCCCTAGCGATTTTCATAATTTATTTTGATGGTTTGTTAGGTAATTTTCACTAGAATCTTCAATTGTCCTTATTGGCACTATTTTTTAGATTTTATTTTTGCAAGTTTATATGCCATTGCTTTGTTGTCAGGAGATTTGGAGAAGCACAAAGGAAATATATACTCAATTGAGTATTCATAATATAAAGATCATTTAAGCAGATTACAAGAAAACTTGGGCTATAAACCTTTGAATGGATTGACATATGCCACAAAAGCCACAAGTTGAAAGGAATTCTCTTTATCCACCTCTTTGTTTTTATCTGGAACATTGAGGACAATATTCAATTTTAAGTTTAAAGGCAAGGGGTCTGCTTTTAAATTTTTGATGGATTTTATTGAAAACTTTTGTGATTTTCATGAAAAATTTTCCAAACAAAATTTTCTCAAAATTCCTCTTATTTTGATTTTCTTGGATAACTACTTAGTTGGGTAGTAAACTTTCTTCTATTTATATTGGATTAGTATAAGAATATTAGTTGTTGATTGATATAAGTGGAAAAGGAATATTTAAGAATGGCATTTGATTTTTAGTTAGATTATTAAGGGATCAAATTTCTTACTGATTGAATAAAATTAATACACGTGTAGGATAGATGTTTTCTTTAATCTAAAATATGTTGATTGGTTTATTTGAGATTCTTAAGCTAGATTCTAAAACTTGTTTTGATTCTTTCTTAACATGAAATCCTAAGTCTAGTACTTCTCTTAGAAATGATCTTGGCTTTGTTTCTCAATTTGAACCATATATAAATTGTTCTTATATAATCACTACTGCCCCATTGAGCTTTTATTGATAATTTGTGCATTTATTGCATTTTGATGTATTCTTTTCTAATTACCTACATTAATCACCTAGCCAGTAAAACCAATTTTTATACCCTTTCCAGGAAGTATCATAAATACTTTGGTTTTATTTATTTTAGAAAGGATGATTTTGAGGGTGAATAGGGTGGAAGTGTTTTGACGTGAATGTGGGCAAAAAGAGTTTTTGACTAGAAAAGACAAAGAAAGCTTTTGTTATTTTCTTGAAAGGCATGCATATTAGATGATGAGAAATAACAAAATGTTATGTATTTTTGCATTGATTGCATTCTCAATTTTCCCTACAAAGACTCGTAACATTTGATAACGAGGGAAAAGGATTTTAGAAAGAAAAAAAAAAAGGAAAGAAAGAAAGAAAGAAAATTTTGATATGTAATAAAAAAATATGTAAGACTCCAAATGTAATAATTAGATCAAAGATCTAAGTTGCGGAATTATTGGGGAAAAAGAGAGAGAGAGAGAGAATTGATTTGTTTTGAAAAAATGCAAAATGCAATTTGATGGAGACCAAGGTAATATGGGATGCCAAAATCCCACATTAAATAGTATGGAATACTCAATTACATACTTAAGTAGGGTGGTTTTCCCACCTCAATAGCTAGCTTTTAGGGGAAATTTTCCCATCTTACTTGAATACCCATCAATTGGTATTGATAGGCACCTAAGCAAGATGAGGAACCTTCCCTCAAAAGCTAGCTATTGAGATGGGAAAACCATCCTACTTAAATACCTCATTGAGTATCCCATACTACTTAATATGAGACTTTAGCATCCCATATTACCTTGGTCTCCATCAATTGGCCGCCCTTGGAAAGCCAATGTCCTGACGGTTACATTCTATGACATTTCATTAGGCGGCATTTCACTCAGCCTTTCGCTGGTCAAAACCTTTCGCTGGTCAGAACCCTCCGCCTGTCAAAACCCTTCACAGGTAGCCCTTTTCGGAGCTACCAACCTCCAACTCTGATACCAATTGATAGATACCTAAATAAGGTGGGGAACCCTCCCTCAAAAGCTAGCTATTGAAGTGGAAGAACCAACCTACTTAAGTATCCCATACTACTTAATGTGGGACTTTGTCATTCCATATTACTTTGGTCTCCATCATAATTCATTGTTAATCTTATTCTTTTGTTTTTGTATGAGAGTCAAAAGAAAGGAAAATATACAAGTTTGTGGGGGATGTTTTAAAAGTGAGGAATGGAGGTAAAAATGAGATAAATTACTTTCCTTGTTGTACTTATTGATGCTTTCTTGAACTTTGAACATATTTCCTCTTATCAATTTGATTGTGATTACCTTACCCTATATGGCTCCATTACAAGCTTCAAAGTCTATTTGATCTTTAAGTTGTATTGGATCTACATTAATAGAGAGAAAGATAATAAATAAACTTATGAATTTCTAAAGAAAGATGATTAAGTAGATTAGTTGATATACCTTATTTTGAAGTTTACTTTTAGACTATTGCATAGTAAACACACGCACAAACTCATAAGTTAAAATATCATTTATTAATCTTTTGACTTTAAATTTGTATTCATTCTTTATCTTTTCCTATCTTAAATGTTGATTGATGCAATTACGTTGAATTATGGGTCCAATATTTCCACAAGAATTTTGACTACTTGATTGAGTAATTTATGTTTTTATTATGTTTCACTCGAGGATGAATAAATATTTAAAATTGGGGGAATTTGATTAATGCATTTTTATATTAATTGAACTTTAATTTTAGTTAATAAGCAAGTTATTGAGATTTATTGTGCTAATTTTATGCATTTTGTAATAGGAATTTGATAAATACTAATGAGAGAAGAAAGATGCAAGAAAGCCCAAGCCCATATACCTAATTAAAGGCCCAATTTGTCTTGGATATAGTGCCTAAACCTAACTTACAGAGGAGAAAATCAAAATAAAAAGTTCTTGCAAAAATAGAAAAGAAGTTTTTGAAAATTAAAAGAAAAGCAAGATAGGAAAGTCCTTGCATATCCAAAACTATGGCAAAAATAGAAAACCCTAACAAGAGAGTATAAATAAGAAAACAAAAAGATTGAAGGAGTTATACCTCAACTAAAGGAAAAGCTCTAAAAGCCACTAATACCATGGGAAACTTAAAGAACGTTGCTATCAATTTGTTTTGTTTTCTACTTTCTTTTTTTTTATGAGTTCTCTCTTTAGATTAGTTTTAGGATTTTATTTTTTGTTATAAGTAGCTAAACCTTTTGCTAGGGTTTGGATTAACTTATTTATGAATTATGTTTGATTTTGGAATATTCATGTAATGTTTTTTCTTCTAATTAAGTTATTATTCAGTTTATAATCGTTTGCAAATTGTTGACCACTCTTTGTAAATTCAGATCTATAGTCAAAAGGACTGAGAGGTAAATTGCTATAGGAAATTACCTAAATAATAGACTTAGGTTTAGATTTCATAGTCTATAAATCTTATCTAGGCAAAATTATAACCTACATACATGCCAAGCCACTATATGCAAAGATACACTGAAATCCATAGAATTCAATGAGTTTGTATTAGAGTTTATGATCATGAAAGTAGATATAAGACTAGTATAGATACACGTATTCTATCTCAAGGGGGAATTACATATGCATTAAGAAATCAGTCATTAATTAGGATAAAAATAAGTTACATGAGTTAGTTAGATTCATTCATAAGAAGAGACATTAAAATTCAAATCCCAAAGCCTTTTATCATTAAACAATCTCATTAGTTATTTTTGTAAGTTTTGCTTTCCTTTGACTCATTGATGTTCTAGATAATAAGATTAATTTTTAAGAATTGGTATTTGATCCACCTTCCTCGTGGAATGATAACTGACTCACTTTTTCTTTTTTTTTTTCAATACTACTTGTGCAATCTGTGCACATGCAAATTTTACGCAACAGATACCTTATCCTACCCCCCAGTTGTACTTTAAAGTTTTTTCTTTTATATGTTTTTTTAATTTACTATCATAATACTATCACACAAATCATATTCCCCTACAAGAAGAAATGATCATAAAAACTGAAATCTACACAATTCAAGGAGCCAAACTTTGTAGCAGTCTGCAGTCTATGCAATTCTCTGGTGTATTCAGTTGCACAGGAATCCCTGCATCTTCCACGGCATCTCTTTGCCCTATGTATATTATGGGGTACGATTGTGTTTAATGCTTCTCTCTGCTCATGATCGATTTAAAGGAGTTCCTGTTTCTAATATGCAGAGAAATTGGGCAGCTTTGTCACATTTTTTTGGCCTTTTTTTGGCTATTCATCTTCTTTTAGTTTCTCTTTTTGGAAGATACCTTATCCCCCCCCCCAGTTGTACTCTTTCTCTTTTCATTCTGTTAAAAAATTTTCTTTTATATGTTTTTTAATTTACTATCATAAAAATAATATTCCCCTAGGAGAAGAAATGATCATAAAAACTGAAATCCACAAAATCCAAGGAGCCAGTATCTCATATTCTTTGAATTTTTGGGCAAATTACCTTGTTGACATAGTGAATAAGCTTGTCCATCTGCCGGAACCATGTGTGTGCATATTGATACTTAAAATCAGTTCCCATAGTCCACATTATATGATTTGTTCGAGTTATGTTTGCCTGAGAATAAAACACTATCAGTCAGCAATTCAGATGAGACCCTGCATTAAAGTCTTTCTATTTTCAACTTGAATAACATATTAAACTTCTCCCACATCACAAGCTCAAAGTACAATTATTCATATCTTTTATGATTATCAAATGATATCAGTGTGGTTAAGGTGGAAAGAAATGTCTTTCTGAACCTCCCATTTTAAGAAAATCTAAGGATAATTACATGTTAATATTAAAAATCAACATTACATTCGACAATTAATTGGAATAGATTTTTGCAATGTATAATTTATAGCATTATCATTCACTTGACAAATGAAGTGGGAGGGTCCTAGGGTCGAAGCAGGTGAAAATAGCTGAACATTCATGATAATTCTTCTCAACAGAAAGGAGAACCTGAAAGGAAACTGCAATGACCTTCCCTCTATCTTGATTGTAAATAAAAAAAATCAAGCCATAATTAAGAATAGTCCTGCTCTATTCATTAATCCCAAACGAGACAAGTTGGTTGCATTTAGATTCCCACAAGGGATAAATAAGGTGTAAGGAATATGGCACAAATAGGCCCCCAGATTAGCTATAGTAGCAGTACAGCCAACATTTATAAAGCTGTAGTTGGTGAAAAATGATTGCCTGTCACTTGCGCATGGCAGAATACTGGAACTTAATAAATAATATCCCTCATCCGCTTTTAAGGAAAAATGAGTCACCAATCTCAAATCTTTTGGGGAAAATTACATGCAAAATCCCAGAACAAATACAACATGCTGATTGCCCTATATTTGTAAAAATATGAAAAATTACAATGTTGCCACGTCAGCTTTGGGCTAATGATATATAACAATAGAGAAGAATCAATCCAAGGCAATAAAATATCATTATCAAAGACAGCGGGAGCACAATATCATATATATATATATATATATAAGGAGAATGGATTGTACAGTAGAAATTTCTAAACTATTTATGGGTTTCACTTTTTCCTTTTTTTTATTTTTTTCAAACTTTCTCCATTTTTTTCCAAATTTTTTCTACTTCCTTTTTTCAAATTTGAACTAGGCCATGTAATTGACATGGGTCCCAGGCAATTGCATGAGGTCCACATCTAGTTAAATCAAATTTCTTTAAAGCAAACTGAAAGACACCGGAACAATAACTTCTAAAAAGGATAGGTAAAAGGCAATCATGTCATCTAGCTGTTTTCACTTTCTGTTACTTCTGTGCCTTTGTTAAGAATTATCTGTGTCGTTCTCTCACCTCTATTCCTTTTTCAGTTCTACTAAAATGTCTTCTTCTTTACTCAATTATATCATATAAGATAACTTGTCCAGCAGGTCCCAGACAACCATAATCATTTACCTGTGATACTGCAGCAGCAACAAAGTCATTTACTCGATCTTGGACATTGTAATCAAACAAATCAATGTTATCCTTCACCAGAAAGTAACCAAGATTTAACAGCAGGAAAATATAGAATAAAAGGAACCAAAATTAACAGGTTTTTAATAAAATATATACTTGAATTATTGGTGAGGCATCATTAACTTCGAAGTAAAATCCAGCAGGTGGCTCATAATTTGCAGGGAATGCACCAGCAAAGATCTGAAGCACAAAAGCAACAAGGAGACAAAAAACATTAAGGTTAAGAAAATACAGTATCAACAGTAAATAAACAAGGCCAGGTATACAAGAATTATATGAAACAACTAATAATTTTTGACAGTCACCTGGGCAGATGAGCCAAGGCTCTTACTTCCCCGCCAGATAACCTCAAGACTCTTCTCATTTTTCCGCTTAGCCCTATCTTGATAATCTATCCGACCAAAGAAAAGTGAGTCAAAGCCAACCTGTGTCCACAGTAGAACCAGAAGATAGCTCATAAAGAAATTAATGCATGACAGTTCTTTTTCTTCCAAACATAAAAATAAAAAGATTCTGTGGTTGAAGATTTAAGGCGTACTTCAGCTCCCAATAAGTATGCCTGCACAGCAGAATGTCCGAAGGGATCAATTTGCCAACCAATTCTAGGAGTCACACCAAACTCCTCTTTCAAGAACCGATGTCCCATTGTGGTCTGATCAATCATGTCTATGTAATGTGTTGCTGCCTCATCATGCATACAAATGCCCCCATTTCTGTGACAAGAGGGGAAAAATAAATCAGAGAAAAATCATCAGGGCTCAAATACCAGATGAGGGATCATTTTATGAATGGAGCTAGCTTAAAATATATTTTTTGGAACCCTCCAATCCTGTAGAATAACTTTTTTCTCAACTACAGTGAAAACTAAAAATTTTTTCAATCAGAAAAGTAAATTACATGAACTCCAATTGACCCGAACTGACAAGTTGCTTAACTACATGCTTAATAGCTTCACTCTGATCCCTCCACCATCGCTGGAAAAAAGCCTGCATTGATGATGAAACAACGTAAAAACTCATCCTGATAAGTTTTGAAAGCATTAGAAAGAACTCATGACCGATATAAGTTAGTACAAAGGTCTACATTGTAAAACGCTTATCTGGTTGCCCATGCTTAACAATAACAAGTATATAAACACTGGCATTGAAGGCATTATAAAAAGTAACAGTGAGTCATAAGTATATTTTTATGGAACAAACAAGAAGTTTAGATATATAAATCTTACAGTGCGATGATTTTGTCAGGCATTTCTAGATATTTTTAATTATCAAGATCATAAGCATTAACAAGCCTATCGCACTTACTATGGAGCCGCATTGATTTAAGTAGGGGCAATTTCCTGTTAGACTTTCAAACAAGCTGTGAATTAGTTCAATTTTTCAAAATTAATTGTGGGGATTTGAAATTTGCATAAATTATAAACGAATTAGACATTGGAGCGGCATTTCGAGAAGTTGCAATCCCATAATTTTCCCAGAGTTCTTGATGCGCTTATTTATCAGTGCCACAAGTATTAGCAAGTACCAGCGAAACTTGTCAGGAAGCTACATGGATCAAGAGGGAACAAATTGCCTTATTAGATACAAACAAGCCATAAAAAGGTTTCGACTTTCCAAAATTAATTGAGGGAATCTGGAAATTGCGCCAATTAGAAGAACAATAGACAGGCACGTGGGACCTTAAAAGTTTGAACTAAAATTCCGAAGGGCTGAGGTTTCTGGGAACGATTATACCAACTTCTAAAATATTTCATATTGGCTACTGGGTAGTCACCAGTAGTAATTTAAGGACAGAAACGATTGCCAGAAGTATAAGACATAGGAAAAGCTAGTTACTTGCTCAACGAAGATAAATTTTCGATTCTTGTCAGCCAACAGCGAAGGAACTACGGAGTCCAACACATTTTGAACACAAGCCCCCTGCACATTTCAACAGGAAAAGTCAATGAAATTTACAATCTCCATACGAAATTATATAAATTATAATAGTGAGTAAGCTAGAGAAAGACCTGAATCGAATTATTGGAGCCAACATAGTACTGATCGACAGTCTTCAACCAACCAACGTCGTCGTGGGTGTGAGGAACCAGATGAACGTTGAGCTTTCCGGGAACTATGCTCTGCGAGGTGTTATACACCATGAACTTGGCTTGCCCACAAAAGATTACTCCAAAAAGGAACAACAAAAAGAGTAACTGATTCGCCATTAGAAGCTAAAAATGACGAAGTCTTCGTCCCTCCCTGGAGTAAATCAACTCCAGACGCTCAACCAAAATAATATCTTATCTCGATCTCCCACTTCGTGATGATGCACAGTGCTAATGCTGTAAGTTCATCAGACCAACTTTCAAGGTGATTTTGTCAGCTTTATAGATCATGCGAAGCTCTTTTGACTTCACCTTTGTCGTCGCAAATGCAACCAAAATCAATCAAGTGTCTTTGTATCTCGATTCTCTAACATTTTCTGTATTATAGCATTTGCATTCCTTAAATAGATCGTCTATATTTCTTGATAAGTCGCAATAACAAATGGCAATTAAAGTTTTATATTTAAATCCATTACCCAAAAAAAGTTTTAAGTTAAAATCACATTTTAAAATAAATTTATACTTTTATAATTTTTTATTTTTTTCGTGAAGCTCGGGAGCAAAGCTCTAATGGCAAAAAAAAAAAAAAAGCAAAGCCCCAACTACAAAATCAATCAAAATATTAAAAAGAAATGCAATCATGATATGATTAGTTTTCTAAAGGGAGATTTTTTTGTCTTTATATGTAGGGTGATGCTGTTTTTGTAATTTCCTTCCAATTATCGTCGTTAGTCTGTTGGTTGAGTTGTTATAGTGTGAATGGAAACGGAGCATGTGTGAACAAATGCATAGGCAGGTGTGTTTCATAACTCATTCCCTTCTCAATCTTCTTCTATCTCTTTTAGTTTTCTTTCGGCTTTTGTTTTTTGTTCTCTTTCTCTTTTCCCACTTCTTTCTTTCTGAAATTCACAAGCTTATCATTTGATATTAGAGCGACCGATCCTCATGGCCAAAGGAACACAATCACAAAGTAATATCCAAGATGTGAAAGATCGATTGTGAACCAAATTGAATCATAAGTTTGAAGAGGGAGAATTGCAAATGGCTATAATGCTAAAGATGATGCAAGGAATTTCGTTGTGGTTAATTGATCTTGTTGGACAAAATCAAGATCAAAATTGTGATGAAGCAAGGCTATGTCAAGTGACTCACAATCTACCATCAAGGCTTACTAGGTACCTACTCACTTCACCAGAGTGGATTTGTCGAAATTCACTAACAATTATGTTTTCAAGTAGATTTCAAAGTGCAAATGGTTCTTTTTCTTGGATGGCACATCTAAAAAATAGCAAGGTAATTTTGGCTAGCCTTGCCCCTGGATGAAGCTTCATATAAATGATACTTACATTGTGAAAAACATAGAAATGGGCATATCAACTACGTTGCATTCGTTGAAGTTATCAAGATCAAGTTCCAACCAATTCATGATAATCTGATGGAAAAGTTAATGCAGCTCAAACAAGTTAAGTCCTTAGCTAAATTCCAAACTAAATTTGATGATTTGGTTTGTTGTGTAGAACTGAGTGAAAATCATAAGCTAAGCTATTTTGTTAGGGCTTTTAAGCATAAATTGGCAACTGGGGTTAAGTTACTCCATCCCTAGATGTTACTTGATGCTTATTGGTTAGCTAAGTTGGTTGAGATAAACATGCATTTCTTGTAAAAGGGAATTGTAGTCAATTTAGGAATTACTTGTAAGTCTAGAAGTGTCTGGACTCCTAGTAATAATAGTAGCCTAAATAAGGGGAAGAATTAGATTATTGACATTAAGGGGGGTAACCCCTACCTATATTGATAGCAAGCAAAATGGGACTCTTGGAAAACCTTCTGTGTAATTCAAATAGAAACTAACACCTATTAAGATAAGAAACCTAAGAGCAAAAAATTCATGCTACTTTCGTCATGAGAAGTATATGTCATGACTCTCACATATAAGAAGCAAGAAGAAGAAGCAAAGCTACAAGGATATCTACCTTGAATCCAAGCTTCCATCAAGAGTCTCTTCCTTTGGTTTTGGTCCCTTTTTGAAAGTCTAATCCTTCCCCTCTGGTTCAAGGCCAAAACAAAACTATTTCATCCACCAAAACCATGGAAAGATGAAGTAAGAAGAGAAGAACAACTTTAAAGAAGAGAAAGCCATGAAATTTCTTGAATTTACCTATCTTTCTTGGCTTTCTTCTCCCTTCTCTTGTGCTTCCCTTTGTGCGCCTCTTTCCAATCTATTTCAGACCAAAAAGACGTCGGTGGAGAGGAAGTAGAAGGGCTGGACGTGTTTTTAAAAGCAAAAGGGTAAAGTTAACATACTTTTTAACTTTTCATTTTAGTCCTTAATCTATAGTTTATCCGTTTAGTCTCATTTCAACTTCTTTTCAAAATATGTCTTTTCTATCATATTCCTTAGGCTCTTAAACATAAGAATTACCTTTGGAATCACTCAAAAAAAATCTAAAACTATTCCAAACTATTCGGTCAAAGTTTCGGTCAATAGATGGCCGAAATCACTCACCGGAGGGGTTTCAACTATTATAGTGGTTCCCATGGTATTCGGGGCCTCTAAAAACCCCGAAAAGCTCAAATTTTTCATTTAAAAAGCTCTCCTGTGAGTTTTCAAAATTTTCTAAAAATTACAAAAATGCCCCTACTTTCATTGGCAAATTTTCTGAACTCTTATGGCTCTAGTTTTTAGCATCTTAAATCTCAAATCCTCATTTTTTTAATATTTAGAATTTTATTCTAATTTTAGTTGGCCCTAATTCCTTTTATTTCGTGAACTTTCTTTTATATTTGGCTCATTTCTAACGTTTACAGAGAAACCGAACATCGTGTTTTTCACGTTTACGGAGGGACCGAATGTTACAGCATACGCCTAATCATGATTGCTCTCAACAAAAGAAAATGTAAGTCTATCTCATAGAAGTGATTGAAGATGAAAGTCATGGTGAGGATGTGACATTTCCAGAAGAAGAGGCAGAAGATGTAAAATCTAGAAATCAAGGCAATCTTGTTTTATCCCTTAATGTTATATTAAGAAATGCTTTATATCCTACTATGAGAATTATGGGAAGATGTGAGAAACACTTATTACACATTTTAATAGACATTGAGAGTTTGCATAATTTTCTAGATGTCTCATTGGGCTCTAAGGTATATGTCAAGCTTACCCTATTAACATTGTTACTATAATAATGGTAGATAAGAACAAAATATAGGGTATTGAAGCTTATGAAGGTTTTAGGTGGCATACTCAAGGTCTTAAACTAAAGGCAGATGTTATTTTAATCCCTTTGACAAACTATGACATAGTTTTAGGCATGCAATAGATGAAGGACTTAGGGATTGCCAAAAACTTAATTATGGAATTCTCATAAAAGGGGAAAAAAAGCTAATGTTAGAAATAAGGTGATTGATAAGAACAAATTACTACACCTTATAACTAATCTACCTACCCTAACATATGATGCATCTAGTTCTTCATCAATTGGATAAAGGGAGCTACAACATTAGGGCCACGAACACCAATAATATATCTCCTTACATTAATGGGGTACTGGAAGAATTTAAAGATGTATTTGATGAACCAAAAGGGCTGCCACTTAGCAATGGTCATTATGATCGTCAAATTATATTACAGGAATGTATTAGTCTTATCAATATTATACCCTATCGTTACCTTACCTTTCAAGAAGATGTTATCGAAAAATTAGTACAAGAGATGCTTGAAATTAGTGTGATACACAAAGTACTTCATCTTTTACCTCACCTATGGTATTAGTCAAGAAAAAGGATAGGAGTTCGAGGATGTGTGGATTATCACACTCTCAACAAGGCTGCTATGAAGAAAGGGTTTCCTATTCCTTTAATTGAAGACTTATTTGATGAGTTAAGGAAAGCTAAAGTGTTCGCCAAGCTAGACCTAAGATCTGGTTACCACTGAATTCAAGTGAGTGAAGTTGACAATTACAAGATAGCATTTCAAACACACTCGAAACATTATGAATACTTATTGATGCCCTTTGAACTCACCAATGCCCCATTCATCTTTCAAGATATAATGAATGCTAGTTTTAAAAAGCCACTTAGAAAGACTATTTTGGTCTTTTTTGATGATATCCTTATGTATAGTGGTGATTTGCAAGCTCATGTGCTACACTTGAAGAAATTTTTGGAGATTTTAAAAGCATACCAATTTTTTGTTAAAAAAAGTAAGTGTGATTTTGCCATTAGCAAAATAAAATACTTAGGACATATTATTTTCTTAAAGAGAGTGGCAATTGATCCTCAAAAAAATATAAGTTGTTATTGAATAGCCGAAACCTAAGACCACCAAAAAGTTGAGAGGGTTTTTACAGCTCTCTGGATATTACAGAATCTTTATTCGAGAATATGAGATCATAGCTCAGCCTTTCATAGAACTTCTTAAAAAGGATAATTTCCTCTTGATAGTAGATGCTGACATTACTTTTATCAAGCTAAAAGAGGCATAACTACAACACCAATATTCACACTTTTAGACCTAAAGCAACTAGTTATGGTGGAAACCGATACTTCCAATATTGGAATTGGTGTAATGCTTATGCAAAAAAATCATCCAATAACTTTTGTGAGCAAGGTATTATCTCCAAATAATTTATTAATATTTGTTTAAGAGATGGAACTACTTGCCATTGTCTATGCAATAAGGAAATTGAATCAAAATCTTAACATATAACCATTCATTATCCTTATAAACCAAAAGAGTCTAAAATACTTGCTTGAGCAATGGTTGTCTACTCCCTCTCAATATAACTAGATCAATAAACTCATGGGATTGTAATATGAGATTGCATATAATAAAAGGAAGGAGAACTAGGTTGCAGATGCTCTCTCTTGGGCATCGCACGAAGAATTACTATAGATGAGCATTTCTTCAATATCTATCGAATTATGGGAAGCTATAAAGTCCCAATAGCAAATAGATGCTACCCTAAAATGCGTCATTGAAAATTTAGAGCATGATACTAATTCTCATTCCAAATATTCTTGGAAAAATAGGATGTTTACTAAAAAGAATAAATTGGTGATTAGTTTTGATCAAACTCCCTTAAAATAGATTATATTATCTTGGCTATACTCTTCTATTCAGGGTGGACACTCGAGGGCAAAAGCCATACTAAAAAGAGTGAAATTTCTTTTTTATTGGAAGGGCATGCATGGTGATGTCAAAGACTTCTTGCAAAATTGTGAGACTTGCCTCTTATGTAAGTATGAGACAACTGCATTGCGAGGTACCTTGCAACCTCTACCCATTTTTTATAGGGTTTAGCAAAGTCTAAAAATGGACTTTATTGAAAAATTACCCAAATAAGCTAGTAAAGATACTATTTGGGTGGTGGTTGATAAGCTTAGCAAATATGCTCGCTTTAAAGCTTTATCACATCCCTTTAATGCCACTAAATTAGCTCAGATATTTTATGGATAGTGTTTATAAGTTACACGGAGCACCTAATAACATTATTAATGACGAAGATCCCTTATTTACCAGCAAATTTTGGCAAGAGTTTTTAACTAAATTGAGGGTCTTTCAAAGTTTATTTGATGCTTATCACCTTCAAAATGATGGCCAAAGTGAAGTGCTCAATAGGTGCTTGGAACATTACCTTCAAAGCTTCACATGACATGCTTCAAAAGATTGGGTTCACTGGTTGTCATTGGCTAAGTGGTGGTACAACATCACCTTTCACACTCCCACAAGTTACAATCCTTATGAGATCATATACGTATAACTACTTTTGTTGCAATTGCCTTACTTGTCTCAAGAATCTCTTATGGAAGCTATTAACTACAGCTTTTCAACAAGGGTAACCATGATCTTTAAGCTTAAAAATAATTTGAAGATTTCAGCTAATTGAATGAAGTAAAAGGCATATAAGTATCAAAATGAAAGGGAATTCAAAGAAGGTGATTGGGTATTTTTGAAACTCTAGCCTCTTAAACAATCAACCGTAGAAAAAAAAATATTAGATAAACTCTCTCCTAAGTACTTAAGACCTTATCAGGTGATATCCCAAGTTGGCACTATGGCTTAGACCCTGCAATTACCTAATAATTCTAAGATACATTACACCTTTCATGTATCTTTACTAAAAAAGTGTCATAATCCCTAATTACCATTGCATTAGTTGCCTGAAGATTGGGATCCTAATGTCACTTACACGAGAACCTGAGCTTATTCTGGACAAGCAAATTGTCCAGAGGCATCATCGAGTAATGACTTAAGTCCTAGTTAAATAAAAGAGTGAATTATATGAAAAGGCAACATGGAAATACAAGTATGATCTGTAGCAGAAGTTTCCTCAACTTGCTTGATCTCAACACCCTTTTGGTTAAAGGTGATGCTAGGGGGTAGTTAATATGATTAGTGTTATGAACAAGGATATTTTAGTCTCTATATGTTAAGTGTGAAGTCATTTTTGTAATTTCATTTCAACTGTTACCATTAGCGTTTGTTGGCTGAGTTGTTATAGTGTGAATAGAAATCAGGAAGAGGCATGTGTGTATTATGACTCATTCCCTTCTCAATCTTCTTATATCTCTCTCTACTTTCGTTCTTTTCTTTATTTCTTTTTTCCTACCTCTTCCTTTCCAAAATTCACAAGCCCATCAAATCACATAACATAATTATCGTGATTTTTTCTTTAAAACATGTCTTAATTTCGAAGTTTTACTAATAAAAGGTCTTGATTTATACAATATAAGATTGAACAAAATTTAAATACATTTTTTAGGTATTACAACTTTTAATAATTTAGCAATGCATTATTAATTCTTTAAAAATTAGTTTATATGTTATGATTCAACTAAAAAAATATAATATTAAACATTTGAA
Source organism: Erythrophleum ivorense (assembly GCA_026724425.1). Lineage (NCBI taxonomy): Eukaryota > Viridiplantae > Streptophyta > Magnoliopsida > Fabales > Fabaceae > Erythrophleum > Erythrophleum ivorense. Next base: position 283,751 of record JAIUCV010000145.1, read on the forward strand.
AACTAATATTTAATTTATTATTCTATAAAACTTGGATAATATTAAACATTAATCTTATATACTTTTGCTCTATAATTTTAATTTATTCAAATGAATTTAGAAGGCATTTGATATACTATGATTTTGAGTTTTTTACCATGCCATCTTACATATCATGCTATTTTGAACAAGAATGATAGTATTTAGTATGTTGTTATTTGATAATAAAATGACATATAAAATAGCACCATCATTCTTGAGCACAAGGATTATATAAGTTAATAGTCATTGTTAGCTGAATAAGTAAATGATAATAACTAATTATTGTAAGCTAATATTTTTCACAATAGGTGTGAGCAATAACTCTGCTTTTATCAAAGTAACAATTTATTCGCTAATTATTGTATCATGTTTTGCGCGCGCGCGCACACACACACTATAAAAACTAAATATACATATACATATACATATACATATATATATAATGTAATTGATAGGTGTATCTAAATTTGGGTCAAGCCTAATGGCAGTTGAAGAAAACCTTATTTCTTTGGTCTCATGTTCAAGTCTCCTTAGGGCAATAGGTGAAGGATTTTTTTTTTCTTATTCCAACTCCTCCTTTTTTTTTTTATTGAAATACCCTTACTTAGATATCAGAACAATTGAGTGTTTTTTGTCTTTCTCCTCCCCATCTTTTAAAGCATGTTTCATCCAGCAGTGTCCATGACTTTCTTAAACAACAAGAGTAGAGTAGGTGCACGGAGATGTTCTTCTATCAATTTTCACCTCATTGCGATTCTGCTCCACTCTTCTTGCTTCTATTTTTGTGTGTTTTGGTCTCGTGGCCACTGTGCATTGGTACTACTTCTTAGCAAATGATTTTTGTGTAAGTTCTACTCCCTTCATGGTCTACCATTTTAGGTTTTTGGGTTGTTAAGCAAGCCACGGGATAGCACGACAGAAAATCATTAGCTAACAACTCCATTCCTTCGTTACAACTTGATTTCATATCTACTGGAATTTTCTAGGCGTTGTTATTTTTTGTTTGGCCATGAATGGTGGCTAGTTATTGGTAGCCATTTTCTTCATGCAAGGTTAGTAAATTTTGGTTAGAGTTTCGTTATTCTAATGGCTAGAAGTATTGTAAATTTCTTTTGATTCCTTGCCACCACTAGTGCATTGCTCCAATTTCTAAATAGCCTTGAGTTCTATTCTATATCATTTCTTCCTCACATCTTTTGAGGTTCTTGGGTATTTGGTGTAGAACTATTGAAGGTGGGCTTTAAATTTGCTAGTTAGTCAGCCACGTTTTTTTTAGGATATGAATTGAAGCTTGTTTCGTGTAGGTATCCCTCTTTTGTGGTGTTGATTCCTTCCATCCTTATACCTTCAAACAATGGTGCCTACTGCCATCAACTTCGTGTGTGTGTGTGTGTGTGTACTACTATAGGTTAATGGTTGAGGGTATATAATTGGTCATTTAATTGTATGTATATATATATATTTATACATGAAATTTGCTAGAATAAAATGAGGAAAATAGGTTTTGTATTATGACATCATATTTTCTTTTATAGATTGGCTTGTCATTGATCAACCAAAAATAAAAAATTAAAAAAAATTAATAGGACACAATGCTAAAGTTATGGATATAAGAAATTTGGAAATTTGTTGGGATAATTAAGTAAGATGAATAATCATGAAAGTATAATGTATACTTGGCGCTAAAGATGTCATAAGAAGCATATATGCTAAGGGATAAAGGATTGATTCTCATTTCTAGATAAGTATGATTGGTCCTTGCCATTAAGAGTACCGCTTTGTTAAATGAACAAATGAATAAGAGCCAGAGCTATTAGATGAAAATGAGAATTTTAATTATGTTTTTCATTAATGCCTAGCCTATTATTTGATTTTTAAGCTTATGCATATTTTTAGATCCTTATGTCTTAACTTGAGACTCTTTGAAATCATCAAATAGCTCATAGATGAAGTATACAGGAGATGAAATGTGAGAATTGAAATTGTAACTTAAACAAATAAGTTCATATTGGTATTGTGTTAAAGGAATCTAACTAGTTACCATATCTTAAGAGAAATTCTTCTTTTTATTATTATGAAACAATCTGAAGGCATTCTAGTACTAAAACTTTGTGAATCGATGTTATATGACATTTGGGAAGAAATAGGCACACTAAAAAATTTAGCAGGGGAAATGATGGGGAATTTTTCTATGTCATCTTAAGAGGTGAGTAAATAATATTGGCTATAGGTTTTATTTCAAAATTTGTGATTAAACATACCTTAATTAATGTATTGACTTTAGTATATGTGTTTCTCATTATTTACACATTTGAATATTTATTAAGTATTTTTGGACCTTGAAAATATAGGCATTGATGATGAAAAATCACCTCTGTTGATTATGAAAGTCCTAAATCCTACTTTTTGATTTCTCTGCATAAATAAGAATACTTATAGATGTAAGCTATTATCTGTTGAGATTGTAAGTACACATACATAAGAATTTGATTTACTTTAAACATATATTTTTGAGATGATTTCTTATAAGTGCTATCTATTTCAAAACCCTATAAGTAATCATAATAGTGGTTAGCCATGGTGCTCTATGATATGTCCCCTAACTATCAGGGGCAGTGCTAGCCCCGTGTAGTTGGGCATCATATGTGAATCTGTTCTCATGTTCATGAACGGGTTACTCAGTATCTGTATTACTTATTATCGCAAGCTGTGTGCTTTGCGTCTAGCCTAGTTGATATTGATTAGATACTTTCCATTGCATTTGATAAAATGATCTTATTGAAAATTTCTTTTTATCACCGTTTGTAAGGTTTCAATGGTCAAATTGTTGTTTTGAATAACACTTTAATGTGAAAAAATTCTTATAACGTGTAATTAGTTTTATTTATTTACTGAGCGTTTGCTTCACTCCTTTTATTTTTAATTTATTTTAGATAGTAGATTTGAGTCCGATCCCTTTTCAGCAGCTTAATACTGGTTACCTTCATTCATTCTTGGTGAGCCACGCATATGTTCTTATGGGCATATTTGTTGATATATTTGGAATTTATTTTATACTGTAGAATATTGTATGTAGCTCCACTAAACTATAAATAGGGGCCTCCACCCTTATAAATTGATTTATACTAGTCTAAATTGATAATAAAACTTTTTTTTTTATGTATTTATACTGGCTAGCTGATTTATAAAAATTTCAAGAAATCAAATTTACATAGGAGACACACATACATAGAGACTTGCTTGCTTAGGTGAGTTCCTTATATGAGCATCCACTTATAAAAATAAATTAGATAAATTTAAATATTATAAGCCCATTCTACTAGTAATAATACACTTATTATAACTTAATTGTTATATACACTATTCTAAGTTTTAACCCATGTTTTGAAAACCGGACCAAACCGACCGGTTCGACCGGGAACCAGTCCCTAGTCCGGTCCGGTTGACCCTCAGAACCGGAGAGCCTGAGAACCGGTCAAGAACCGGTGAGAACCGGGAAAACCGGTCGGGTTACTGGTTGAACCGGTTTTGTATTATTTAGCAAAATTTGCAAAGTTTCAGTTCGAACCCTGGTCCTCTTGGAGAGCAAGTGCACCACTACCATTGAGCTGAGATACATCTCTAGTTATAATATGCAATATTTAATATATAACCTTTATTATAATTCTATTTTGTATTAGTAAAATGAATAATAATTTATTCAAATTCTGAACAATATATTTTTTATTAAATTATTATTATTGTCTTGTTTATAATCCAAAATTTTAATATAATAAATAAGAAATAAAATTAAAATTCATATAATTTTTATTAAAATTATGTAAATATATTTAAACAAATTAAAAATTAAAAATTATGTTATGTATAGTTTATTTTTATGTACAATTAGTCATAATATTTTAAAATTTATTGAAATTTATTTATTATTATGTATTATCTTACATTTTTAATATAAATAAATATTTATTTAATTATCACCGGTTCGACCACGGTTGAACCAATGAACCGTAAACCGGTGACTTCACCGGTTTAATGACCGGTCCGATTTTTAAAACATTAGTTTTAACACTTTAAAAATAAAGATTATTTAATATTCAACTTATTACAAATAAAACCCAATTAACCCAAAAAAAAACATATCTAGGCTTAGAAACCTAAACATCTACACAAAATATTACTATTGCAATTCAAGATTTTGAACGTTGCACATTTTCTAACGATATCTTTAGTAGGTAAACAACTCTTAAAATATTTTGACCAACATTCCAAAAGTAACGCTTTTGAAATTTTTTCAACTACTCTCCTAGACTATATTAACACAACTCCCAAAAGCCTTCAACCTATTTTTCTTGAGTAGTCTTCTTAACCTTCTCCCAACTTGTCGCTACTACACGGGTTGTACGCTAGAGCAGCTAACAAAACATAATTACAGCGCTTGAGCCTTTAATCCTCTTTTTCTTTAAGAAGGTTCCATACCCCACGCCAAAACCTTCAATCACCATATTCAACATTTAAACTACTAAAAAGCAAACCAAAGCAATAGGCGTATTCAATATTAAGTAAAACATAAAAAAAAGCTGGGGTAAAACCAAAAATACCACAAAATATCACAATCCACGACTAATACAAGCTCAACTGATCTATACAACCAACACATTATTTTAACGTAAACCTATTCTAATATGTTTAATAAAAATAGTAACAAAAGCATATAATAAATGCACAAGCAGTAAAGATGGATACTTATAGCACTTACGTAAAAGGGAACAAGGAATGATTGTCATAAGTTAGAAGACAAATCGATAAAAACCAATATGAAAAAAATCTTCATAATTTTGAATCAGTTAACTTTTTGCACCTAGTGCTGAGAAAGAGCTCTCATATAAAATAATAACAAAAGAAAAAAGACATATATATATATATATATATATATCCAAGCATTGACAAATTACACAAAAGGAATAACCAAAAACTACGATAAGAAAATTTGTAATTAGACCAACCAACCTTCATCTTTAAGTATCATAGCAGAATATGAATTTGTTCTCCATAACTCCCTCGATTAGCAAATCCAAGCTATACACCTCAAGTTCATCAAACTAATGAAGATCATTCAATAAACCAGCTGTCATTCTTGTGATTCGAGTTCAAAGATTAAAGATTTGTTCTGATAAACAAGGAATCTTAAACTTTACCAATAACCAGCATTTATACACAGAAGCTAGGGTCAAATCTAGAAAATACAGGCACACTCCCTCCATACTGAATTAGCATATGTGTCATAAAAATTCTATCTAACAAAACAAAGAAATAAAATCGTTTGCTAAACACAGTTTTGCTTAAGTAGTTAAATTTGACCCAAATCATTTCAAAACTCTATTTGTATCTACAATCCACCCCCACTCCTCCCCCCCCCCAAAAAAAATCCTCACATAAAAAATAAATAAGGAAATGTGTAACATATTCTGAGTCAAATAATTTATTTACAATTAATTTATCCAATAATTAAAATAAGTAAGTTCTTTTTGAGAAAATAGAAGAGAAAAAGTCGGTGAACAACAAAAGAGACTAAACATATATGATTACAAGACTCAATGGCAATGTGTTTTCATAGCTGGCCCCTCAACCTATATTTATACAAAAGATGTGATCATACACTTTACTTTTAGTGCATTACAAGTAAAGTAAATATTTTCTTAAGATACAATTTTTGGTAAATCCTTTATACCACTTGACAATCCTGCTAATGAATCCCATAGATAAAGCAAACATAAATGACAAAATAAAAGCTAATAAATACAGGAATAAAGACAAGCTAAAAACAAAAATTACAATATCTGATTTTTTTTAAGAATAAACCACATAAAACACTTTTGGTACATATATCATTCCTTCAAATTATTCAAAATGTGAATATTATATTTTACCTAGGCATTCTTAAAAAAGAAGAAGAAGAAGAAGATAAATATACATTAAATTAAAAACTCGACATTTCAAGTTTTTATTTAATATCATTTTTAATTTAATTTCACAATTATTTGAATCATAAATATTTTTGAATAAGTTATAATTTATTTTAATCATTTGAGTCAATTTTATTTTTTCAGTTATTTTTAATTTAATTTTTGAATTAATATATTTTAAACAATTTAAAAATATTAAAAAAAAGAAAAGAATTAAAAAGATCTTAATGAAAGAGCCCAAATAAAAGGCTCTAAAATCTCACCCAATCTTTAAGCCCAATCCAAGTTAAGAAGAAGGAGAGGAAATTAAAAAATATATATAAAAAAACTTAATTATTTTTAACTTATTTTCTTTAATCCATTTAAGAGAAATTTTGTTTTGAGCTTTTGTTTGGATAAGACTTAAGGCTTTCATTTTGGACCTAGGTGTTGTTTGTTTGAGTTTTTGGGGAGCATAAGCTTGTTAGTGGAGGCCCAATATCATTTTGAATCCATTCTGAGATAAAACATAGGCAGGATAAATGAGTGAATGAATAAATAAAAATAAAATAAAATAAATGAAAAAGAAGGATTAATCAAAAGGCAGGATTTCTCGTGTTTTGAACAAAAGCCCGTCCATCAGATCATCCACGCGCAGAAAACGCCAAGGACGTGCAGCAGAGCCGAACCACGGGCATGCAGAGGGGACCAAGGCATAAGCTCCCTGAAGGACCGGCAGCTCCGAAACCATATCCCGGCAAATCAGTTAGCAGGGGGGCCTCTGGCTACAAAAGAGACGCAGGAATTGAGAAGAAAAAGGAAGGAGCAACAGAAATTTAAGGAGAGCAGAATCAGATAACGAGAAGGAGACCGAGAAGGTAGGAGAGGGATATTGAGAGCTGAATTGAGAAAAGGGAGACGGAGCAAGAGTAGAGGAATTAAGACAGATTGAGAGACGGAGAGAGAAGGAGGTGTTGGAGAAGAAATCTTGGAAGAACGTCGAGAAGGAGGAGAGAATTGGAGAAAAAACTCTGAAATCAAAGCTGTGGGATTCGAATATTGAAGCCTCACCCAAGATAATCTGCCAATTTGGTTCTTAACTTCAAATATTCATAAATGGAGGATGAATGAGCTTGTTTGAATTTTTGGGAAACCACCCCTTTTCTTGTATGGCACGGTTCATTTTTTAATGCTTAAAACTGTGTAGCAATTTGGTTAGAATGCTTAAGACTATTTGTTTGATTCGAATGCTAGTGACCTTGCTTAGAATTAGATTATTGTTTGCTCTGTCCCTGATATGAACTTGGTTTGTTTCACTGCTGGCATGATAATTCCAGTTTAACTCCTTTGTTGATGTTATTAATCCATGCTTGCTTGATCCGTGATGGTATTAGAATTGGACTAACATAAATGGATTTGAATTAATGTTCTTGCCTCTGATAAAAGTTTGAATCCGAATGCTCGCTTCCCAATTTTGTTTGCTGTGTCGTGGTGTTATAATGAAATTTCCCTTTAATTTCCTTGTTAATGTTGTTAAAGTATAACGGCCTGATGTCATAATGATGTGGGTGGGACTTGGCCTAATATGGTTAACATTGGGTCAATGCTTGCTTGTCATGAAGTCCGGTCTCCAAGAGGAAGTTCTATCCGCACTTCTTCATGTTGTGATTCATTGAAGATTTTTGACCGAATTTTTTGGTTAATGTTCATGATGGGATTTTGTCTCTGGCATAAGAAATTTAGGCTTAAATCTCTACCGATGGACCTGGACTGCCATGCTCAGCTTTTGATTTGGAATTTGAAAAAAAGTTCATGGTGCCTCTTGCTGCATGATTGGGTATGAGTAATTTAGAAAATTCATGCTGCTTGTCTTACTTTGGGTTGCTGGACAGTATCGTAAGGGAAGGTATATGTGTTTTATAAGCTTGAATTTCATGCTGAACTTATCTTGGGCCCAAAGAAATCATGTCTCTTAGTGATGATTTGATGAGCATAAAGGGGTATGCACTGTTGCTTGTCCTTTTGATATGGTTAGGAGGTTGTTTTATGCTATAAGAAGTTGCTTCGTCTAGACTTGATTATACATGCTCTATGTTTTGGAGAGAAACCGATTCTTTGACTCATGTTCTAAGCTTTGCTTTGTGTGATGTGCTTCTTCACTAGAGATTGATTCTTCCATATTGTGCACAGATGCACACATGCACTTTATTTTTGTAAGGGAAAAGAAAATGAATTTGTTGGTATGATTGGACTTGAACATGCCCTCATTTTGTTGCACTTTGGGTTTGTATGGTGGTACGTAAAACTAGCAATGATTGGGAGTTTGAATTGCCTTTTTCTTTCCTTTCATTGCTGAACTAAAACCGAAGCATACATTCACATGTATGCTAAGAAGTGATTTTGGCATATTTGGCTGCCTTGATAAAATCTGAGTTTGCATTTGATGGTGTTGAGCATGAAATTGGATTGAACTTTGTATAAGCAATGCTAGCCTTGTTGTTGATTCATGACACGAATTGGGTTTGGCATATAATGCCCATTGTTCTAGCGATTCTTATTGAATTTGGACTTAATTGAACCCCACTTGAATTATTTATTTCCAAGATCATATTTTTTATAACCACCACTAATTCTTTTGATCTTGCTTTTTTGCACATGAGCTCCACTTGGGAAGAGTGAAAAAATTAAGGAGGCTTACCAAAAAGCTGGGCAAAAACTAAGAAGACTAAAGAGAAAAGAAGGGTGGTTGAGTTCTCTTCTCAGTTTCTCACCATTTTGTATGGAATGTACATGAAAGCAACCACAAATATTGCATGTTTGTAGTTTCTTTGTTAATGTTGTTTTAATTTGTTATATTCTTATTTTTAAAGTTGTCACGTGAAACATTTTATCTCCTCAAACACATGGGTGTCAATTGATAAGGCGTTTGTGATCAAACTTAACTCAATTACCAATTAGATTGCGTTAGTAATTTCATTCAATAAAAAATTAGGTTCCATAACCCTGTTTTATCACCCCAAAAAAATTTCAATCTTTAAGAGATTTTTTTTTTAAAAAAAGTTGTTATTTTTAAACATTAGTTAAGTAAAGAAAATCATTAAAAAAGAGAGAAGGAATATTTCAAAGTCCAAAAGTCAGCTTCTTTTAATAAATTTCTTTTTTCTTTAAGAGTTTTTCTTCCCCAAAAAAAAACACAAGATAAATATTTCAACAGTTCAAGAGATAAAAGTTAGTTCTTAGAAAGATTAAATAAATCCCTTCTTAGGAGTTTTCTTCTAAAAATCCAAAATATTTAAAAAAAATTCAAAAGTTGGTTTAAAAATAAATAAATAAATCCCTTGTTTAGGAGTTCTCAAAAGTTCAAAAGTTGGCTTTTAGGAAATCAAATAATTTTTATATGGATTTTTCTTAAATTTTCTTTTGATAAAATTACAAAAATTTAAAAAATATATTTTAAAAACTTAAAAATTTCTTCTTAGAAATTTCATACTTTTTTTCAAAATTAGAACTTAAATAAAAACCTTACTTTCAAAAAGTTTAAAAATAGACAAGAAAAATGAAGAGATTAAAGAGGTAAGATTAAATCAGTTTTCACAAAATAAAACACACCAACTAATTTTAAAATTACTTTATTTGTGAAGACAAATTAATTCCTATTTTCTTTTGATAAAATTATGAAAACCAAAAAAAATTACTTCAAAAACCTAAAACTTTCTTCTTTGAAATTTCATACTTTTTTCAAATTTAAAATTCAAATAAAAATCTTAATTTTAAAAATTCTAAAAATAGAATATAAAAACAAAGAGATTAAAGAGATGAAATTAACTAAATTTTTGCAAATTAAAACACATTGAATAATTTTAAAACTATTTTATTTGTGAAGACAAATTAATCCATACTTTCTTTCTTTTTTCACTAAAATAAATAAAAATCACTAACTAACTAACAAATACTTCTACCTGTTTAAACTATGTGAACTTTGATATTTACCATAAAATATGTAGACTATAAGTTCTTATTTTAAGTCAAGTTCATTTGTGTAAATAAATTTTTTTATTAATTTCTTTTTTCTTTCTTTATTATTTTATTTGCATGTAATTGATAAGAATGATTAAAATAAAATTATGGTCATATTAATTTTGTATAATTAATTTAAAGTAATTATTTTTATAAACAAATATTGTAAAGTGTCTAACAATTTCCCCATATATAATTGACTATCAAATTTATCTCTTCTTTTTAGACTATGTTTCTTTTTTTGTTTAATTTTTTTTAAGTTTTACCTTTTATAATTAAAATTTTGATAATAACTTCATTTAAATTGGTTTTCATTATAAAAATCCAATTTTCTTCTCTATGCCTTGTAGTTGCATTTGGATGCGATAGCAAGAACTGTAAGTCCATTTATAGAATGTTTTATGTTTGATTGTTCATGAAATTAGTTAAAAATAAAGATAAACATTTAATACATTTTGCAAAAATATTTAATTTTGTACACTTAAAGTATTTTTGAGATTAATAAAATGAATTCAATATCATGTACTTATAATAAGTATTTTTCTCAAAAAGCTAAGTAAAATAAATTTAAACTTTGTAATTCTTGATATTATATAGTTAATATAAGAAACAAAATAATTTAATTAAAATACAAATAAAAAAATCTCAAATAATAAAAATGAATTTATTTTCTTAATTTAAATGTCACATGTATATAAGATACCTTTTCCTTTTTCTCATCATTATGACATATAAAACATTTAATTAATGGTGTGAAGAAAATAAGAAATTAAAATATGAATATGAATATATTTTCTTTTAGCTTCCTCCGAAGGATGCTTGGCAATGACTTTTCTCCTAAGATTTTAAAAATTTACTAATAAATTGCCATGATAAAATAATTATTATAATAATATGACTATTTAACGTCTTATAATCTTTTAACTTGTATAGCCATTTTTGACATTTTCAACTTAAACAAAATTATTACACTTGTCCATATGTCTATATGGCTCATAGCTATATTATTGTCATTGCTCATAATTTTGCTCCAATAACTATAATTGGTTATTATTGACACTTAATACTTAATTTACACATAGATAATAAGTGGTCATTAATTTGCTCATAAATATCTTAAATTTGGAGAGTTTCTAAAGATTTTTTTTTGTAACATGAAGTACATAAACCATTAGTCTTCAAAACCACAACAAAAAAAAATCTTTTAAAGCCATAAATTCATCAAAATATATTATAAATTTTTCTATATATATGCACTATTCCTTTAAACAATAAAGGCATTGGTTATAAAATAACCAGTGTTTATATAATCATGTTTAGCCTTTTGATTTTTGAGACATTTGCTAATATCAAATTAATAATTATATTATGAATATGAACAAACCTATAATTTATAGATAATATAAAGTATTAAATCTATGAATAATATAAAGTAAGAATAAATAGTCTTTTTATAAAATAATTCTTATTCACTTAGATGTCTCGTGCTTGATCCATAGCTTCTATTTATATGTCTTCAACTATAAAAATATATCTATAAGTTACAATAATTCAAATAAAAAAAAATCAATCTATACAATTGTGTAATATAAATCTTTTCGTAGTTCTAGGGTATGTGTCATTAAACATAAAAATAGATTATAAAGAGTCATTCTTTTATAGTTATGGATATTTGTATAATTATACCATTTACAACATTCCATAATTTTTTAACCATTTGTCAATTTTTTTTACTACTTTATTTATAATTTTTTGTACTATTTTATTTATTACTTTCAACCTAGTTTTCCAATCAAGTTGTATTTAATTTTTTTCACAATCTTTTTGCTGCCAATTTTAGAATTTATACGATTCATTATTATTGAACTTAATGACTATTTTACTTACAAACTCTTTGACTCTACTACACGTACACACTTGAGATTCTAATCCAAGGTTTAGTTGTGCTTAGGACCTTAAAGGACTTTTCTTTTAAGATAATTGTGTCTTATCTCCTCTTTTTACTCCAAAATAAGGATTAGAGGTTGATTTCCAAAAATTAATTTCACAATTTAGTTATATTGACTACCTAGCCCAATTCACTTTTAAACAAATATGCCAATAATAATATTTTCGAATCAACTTGTATGTCTACTAAAAATTAGTCTCTCTTGGACAATTTTAAGGGTAGACCTCCCATATCAACTTGATAAGTTTAGACAAATAAATTTTCTTAAATATTAGTCCCAAGGTTTAAAAGACACCTTCTTAATTACTAGATCAATCTAAGGGAATAAACATGTAGGTGTGTGTGTGTGTGTGTGTGAGAGAGAGAGAGAGAGAGAGAGAGAGAGAGAGAGAGAGAGAGAGAGAGAGAGAGAGAGAGAGAGAGAGAGAGAGAGAGACTTAGTAAGAGAAACAATATAAAGAGTTATGCCATGTAACGAGGGATATTTTAGGCATGGTTCAACCTCACACTCCAATGACCTTATGAGGTCAATATCATTAGAATATATTCTATACCTGGACTACTCAATCAATTATAATCATGCTCAATCCCCAATTAACCTGATTGTACTTCCATCTCCCACAATGTCAGGTCCATTTAGCTAGGTTGTGACATGTGGATTAAGGCATGTACTAGTTCTCAAGTAACCTTTAAGACAACAAGGTATAAATTACATTCCACTATCATTCTTTTACTTTCTACTTCTTTATGCAGTCATTAAGTATTGAACTCTTTATAAAAGCATCTGCTACTCCTTAAAATTGCTACGAGAGTTTAACCAGGACTCAAAAAACTATATGCAAATCTCTATCCAACCACGAATCATTATCGAGGATTCAAATTAAGTTGATTTGTTTATTCCGAACGTCCAATATTAAGTTTTAACCAAAGACAAAATGTCAGGGGGTTCGAGCTGGCTGAAAAGTACTTGGATGTGAAAATACTTATGGCCAGGGAAAAAAAAAACCAATAGAAGATCATTAAAATATTTTGGGTATGTGTGCCAGATATATACATAGTGTCTATAATACTTGGTCATATGTATCCTAATGAACTGGCAGTATAATTGTTTTACGTTAAAACGCGAAATAAATGATTAAACAAATAAAGAAAATTGTCCATTTCATTTGACTATCCTGCAATGATAAATTTTTATCATTAATTTGTTGGACTCCTAACGTGAGAGAGAGAGATATATATATATATATATATATATCTGTGTGTGTATTTTGTTAGTTAGTTTTACTAATCTAAAGATTAAAAAAATGGTTAACAATTTTTAAATATTTGATAGATCAACACTTTAATTTCTTAATATATTTTGTGTCAATTTCAAATAATTAAACTTGTTGTTAAGAATGAGTTATTTATTAAATATTACAGATTTCAACAAGTTATTAATATGCTAAAATTTAATTTACAAAAGAATTTACGTATCAGAATCAAATTAAGAGGAACTATTGATAGATAACTATTTATTCAAGTTACTTTATGTTTATTGTTTTATTTTTAATTTTCACGTGTCAGCAGTGACCTCAAAAGGGAGACGAGATATATAATAAGGGCGGCATTCCCATTTTGATTTGCATCACGTAAGGAGGGCCGTCATCGAGTTAATTAGATGTTGACGAGGGTGGTACAGAATTATACGGTCCCATGATCCAAGCCCAACCGAGAGGCGTGGATTATATTCTATAATATATACCTATGTGTTGAAAATGTATAATTATGTGAATATTTATAATTTTTAAATAATGATCTTTGAGAATTTTTTTTATGTTTAGTATCATATAGCTTATAACCCCCAATTATATAAATTAATTTTTTTTATTCATAATAACCTTTAAGGTAGTCTTTACAGTTGTAAGTTTATAAATAACGATTATATACTAAACTTATGATACCCTAAATTATTGAAAAGTATTCTCTCTTTTTTTTTCTTAAATTTCTCTCTTGTAATATCTTTTATATTTTTATTAATTTTGCAACACATTATAGCATGTCTCTTCTCTTATTTGATTTAAACAAATCCTCTTTTTAAGACCACTATTTTATCAAATTATCATATTTACTTTTAAGATAATCTTATTATAATTGATTCCATTTGAGTATGTTTAATTTTATAAATATTGTGGATTATGCATGCATTGTGAAAAAATATTTGTTTACGATATTGAAAATATATGATTATGTATTCATTTAATAATATTTATTGATAAATTGTTACTAGTTTTTATTAAAAGTTACTAATATTTAGATTATAGATTTTTTTGTGTTTTGAATTAATACCATTAAATTATAAACAAATAATAAAAGCTAATTTTATATTATTTGTGTTATTAAAATTATATCCAATATCCAATGTTATTTAGAATTACTTCTAATTATTATCATTGTTTTATATTAATTTGAATTATATTAAATCTTACCAAACTCGAGTTTGCAATTTTTTTTTAGATGCTTAATGTCAAAATTCATCTAAGTATAAAGGATCTAAGAAATGCAATTTTATCGAGAAATAAAGCATCTCAGGGCAAGAGAAAAGTAAAGATTTTCCATCATCATCATCATCCACATGAAGAGTTAAAAGTGAAATATCTAATAGTAAAATATTTACTTAAATTGTGAAACAATTGGAAAGAATGGTATGACCATTAGAAAACGGTAATACTATCTAAAGTTAGTTATAATTAGATGCATTTATAGTTACAATATTTTAAAATCATAAATAAGTATAATTCAAAAATTTTTAAATTTAGTTTTTAATTTAAATTATTTGAAGAAAATATAACTAATAAGGACTTGTTGAAAAAAAAATCCTTTCAACTTTTCATGCTTTAAATATGTTATTGTAGCAATAATATCTTGAAAAAAGTTTCAAAAAATACTTTGAATTGATTTTATACTTTTTTGTGGTTGACCAAAATAATGAATTATTAATGAAAAACTATAAAATTCATCCCACTAGATCTACTCATTGCTTGAGATGAATGCAACAATACATAATAATTATCGTAATCACAATTGCAATCAAGGTCATTGCTACATATGTGAATGTGGCAAGGGATGCAATAATTACCATTATTGTTGTGGTAATAATAATCTTAACTACTAAAAAAGGAATGATAATGAAGGATAGACAAAATAAAATGGTGGTTATAATAATCTTTTAAAAAGTATAAAATATCTATGTTATTGATATGATATGAAATGGCATTGGTCATGTGCTTGTTGTATGCATAAGCATCTTATGAAGCTTTATTAATCCTCCATAAAAAATAAGGGGAATAATGTGCAAAACAAATTTGACTTACCAAAATAATGATGTTAAGGCAAACTTTACATATAAGGACGATAGCTTAAATGGCCTTGATAATATAATATATTTTGATATAGCAAACCTCTCCGAGGATCATGATTAAAGGATCAAGGATGGAAATAATAAGAATGTTTGAAATTGTGTTTTATGTTGTTTGCTTTTTCTTTGTTTTTATTGAATGTAGTTTTCAAATATTTTATATATGGGTATAGCATCTATTATAATGTATTTTATTTCTTTTAATGAAGAATATAAATATTCCTCATTCTTTCATTGGACACAAGATATATAATGAAGACATATGTCTTATAGATAATGCTATAACACATGCAATATTAAAAGATAAAAAATATTTTTCTTGTCTAATGATAAAATATGTGAATGTCAGTATTATATCAAATAATATAAAACAAATTGAAGGCTTTAGAAAAACTATTATATTATAAGCAAGAAGGATGATGTTTATTATTGATAACGCATTATTCTCTAATAAGTTTTAAAGATATCCATCACAATAAATTTTATATGGAGACTATAAATAACAAAAATATTAAATATTTTTGTATCACTGCTATTATATTAAGAAAAAATGTGTTTTGAAAAAATTGCCTTCATTATCTTCTAGTTTGGATTATGTGAATACTAATATAACTGAAACACATGTTATATTAAAGAAAAAATTTACTAATCCAAATACATTTATATATGGCATGATTAGTTAGGCCATCATAGATTAATTATAATGTGAAAAATTATAAAAAATTTACATAGGTATTTATTAAAGAACCTAAAGATATTTCAATTCAAATCATTATTATGTACTACTCGTTTTTTAGATAAATTAATTACTAGATTATCACTAATTAAAATTGGGTTTGAATCTCCTATATTTCAAGAATGTACCTAAAGTGACATATGAGGGTCCATTTATTCATCATATAGACCATTTAGACATTATATGATTTTGATGGATGCATCTACAAGATGGTTATATGTGTGTTTATTGTTAACTCATAATTTAGTATTTATGAGATTACTTACTCAGATAATTTGGTTAAGAGTATAATTTTTAAATTATACAATCAAGACAATTTGTCTTGATAATACTAGTGAGTTTACATTTCATGTTTTTAATAACTATTATATGTCAACTAGAATAACAATTGAATAACTTGTTGCTTATATTTACACACAAAATAGTTTAGTAAAATTATTTATTAAATGCATATAGTTAATAGTTAGACCAATACTTATGAGAATGAAATTTTCTATTTTAACACGAGGATATGCAATTTTATATATAACAAGACTTATACAAATTAGGCCAACAAGCTATTATAAGTTATTTTAGTTATAATTGACTTTTGGTCAAGAGTTAAATATTTATCATTTTAAAATTTTTGGACATATGGTATATGTCTTAGTCATTTCATCATAATACATAAATATGGGTCCTAAAAAAAGACTAAAAATATATGTTGGTTATGAGTTTTATTCTATAATTAAATATCTTGAACTATTAACTGGAGATTTATTTATGACACGATTTTTCAATTGCCATTTTGACAAAACTATTTTCTAACACTAAGGGGAGATAATAAACATATGAAAAAAGAGATTATATGAAATACATTATTATTATCTTATATAGATTTGTGTATAAAGTAATATAAACTAACAGTTTATGAGATTATTTATTTATAAAATATTGCAAATCACTACTAAATGTATTAACTAACTTGAAAAAAATTACCAAATCTCATATGCCAATAGAAAATACTTCAATCCAAATTGATGTTCCGGTGAGACAATTGATTAATGCAAGTAAAATTAAGCTCCACCTAAAACATGATAGACTAATCTATTCAAAGATAAAAATCTTAGAAAAAAAAGGAGCAAATAATTAACATGATCATATTAAGGATGCAAATACTTAAAAAAATATTCGAGATATAACTAATCATAAAACCTTGTAAGAAGTCTAAAAACAATGAAAATATTTTAATAAGTTATATTACTACGAGAAAAAGATGAAACTCAAAAGATATAGTTGTTGACAATATTTTTTTATACAATATTATTATTAAAATAATACAACAAAATAAGGATATTACACCTAATTTATTAAAAAATATAGACATAGATCGGCCAAAAAAAAAAACAAAAACAAAATTCAAGTATAATTAAATTCACTTTTAAAATGTGAAATTTTTTTGTTTATAATTTGAACACTTGAAATGTAAAGTCAATATGGTATAAATGAGTATTTGAAGCATAAGGGTTTTTACTAAAAGCTAGCATTAAATATGAAGAAACATATTCTCTTATAATGGATGCAATTATTAATTAAGCAATATATGAAAATCTTGATTGTATTTAATAGATATTGTTACAATCTATTTATATAGCTTACTATAGATATTGTTCAATATGTTTACATAAAATCTTTATTAAAATAATATGGGCATATGTAGTATAATCATCTTGCGAATATTTGTTGAAAAAATGTTATACAAATGATCAAAGTTTCCCATATATTTTTACAAAAAGATCTAGATTAGAGTTTGTTATAATTGCTATACATGTTGATGATTTAAATATTATTGGAATTTCTAAAAATAGATTAAAAAAGTGGTTGATTATTTGAAGAAAGAATTTTTGATGAAATATCTAAAACAAAAAACAAAAGTTTTGTCTCAATTTGTAGATCAAGCACTTAATGAATGGAATTATTATTCGTTAATCAATATATGTTGAAAATGTTTTAAAGTGATTTTATATAAATAAAGTATATCTATTGAATGCCCCAATAATTGAGATTGTTAAACGTAAACTATTTTTGCCCTCAAGAGAATCATGACTAATTTGTTAGTCTTGAAGTACCACATCTTAGTGCTATGAGGGAATTAATATATCTTGCTAATAATACATGACATGATATTATATTTACTATTAATTTGTTAGCAATATTGAGCTCTTTTCCAATAAAAAGACATTAGAATATAGTTGAGCATTTATTATGTTATATCTAAATGACTATTGATACGAAATTATTTTATTTAATTGAATTTTAATCATAATTAATTAGTTATGCAAATCCAAGATACTTATCCAATTTACATAAAACTCAATCTCAGCAGATCATTTCTTCCATGTAAGGATATAGTTATATTATGGCATCTATAAAACAAACTTTAACTATTACTTCATCAAATTATGCAGAAATAATTGTAGTGCATGAAATAAGTCAAGAATAAGTTTGGTTAAGGTTAATAACCCAATATATCTATAAGATATGTGGTTTGTCTTTAGAGAAAAAAATTCCAACAATATTATAAAATAATATAACAGGTATAGCATTCAAATAAGAAGAAGATATATAAAGGAGATAAAATGCATATTTCACTAAAATTTTTGTTCACTCATGATTTAAAAAAAATGGTGATGTAAATATTCATTAGATTCATTTATCTGATAATTTGACAGATTTGTTTATTATGGCATTATCAATTGCCACATTTGAGAAGCTAGTATATAGTATTTGATGTATCGACTTAAGTACATAAAGTAGCATTATTATTAAGGGGAGTAAATAACGTACTGTACTCTTTTTTCTTTATTAAGGATTTGTCCAACTAGGCTTTTCTAATAAGATTTTTAATGAAATAGCTTACAACGGGTATTTAAATATTGTGCACTCTTTGTCATCACTAGATTTTTGTCCCATTGAGTTTTTTCTAATAAGGTTTTAACGAGATACATTATTTGTTAATGGATATTTAATGGGAAGTGTTGTAAATGTATAGTTACATAGATATCTATAATCCCTAAATAATGACTTTTTGGGATGCTTTTTTATATCTAGTGTCATATACCCTTTAACCTTCAATTTATGTAGATTAATTTTTGTATTCATGTCAACTCTTAAGGTTGATCTTTATAATTGAAGGTCTATAAATAGAGATTATGTACTAAACTTGCAGTACCCTGAGTGAATGAGAAGTATTCTTCAATTTCTCCTCTCAATTTTCTCTCTTGCTTTATTTCTTATATTTTCATTATTTTTGCAACTATACATTTTTTAAGACTTCATTGCAATTGTTTATATTTTTGTTATCTGATTTTGTAATAAAATAATATATATATATATATATATTTTAAATTCAATTGTGTAATATTAAGTTGTGAAAATTATATACTTATAATAATAATAATATAAAAATTACATATAAATTTTATTTATTTATTTTTGTCAGAATGAGGATTCAAAGGCCCTACCTTTTTTTCCCCCCTTTTCAATGGTAGCTTATTTGTACCAAGCAAGGTTGGTATTGATTTTTTCTCGAATATGCTAATATAAATGTAGCATATCACTTTATAAAAAATTGTAGAGCTGTTTTTTTTCTTTTTTTTAATGCTCATCGCTTTTCAAATTATAAAGAAAGCTATTCGAATTTTGTTCTCTAAATTTAACAAAAATTATAGCATATGCAGTTTTTCCCTTTTGTTTCAGAACCTATAAACACGCTTAATTTGACATTAAGAATTATACTATATATAAAACAACTCTGGTATTTTTCTCTAATAATGGAGCCATCCCATATAGCAAAATATTATAATTAAATTACACATAATGGATAAATTGGTCAGGAAAGTATTTGCAAGTTAAACTGTTTCATTTTATGATGAGAAAATCATTAAAAATACGATTTCTGAAGTCAATTATCCACTACATAATCAATAATATGACATTTGACTAAAGATTCTTGACCATTATTTTTTTTTGTGGGCCAATCTCGACCATTACTATTTAATGGTCATATTAATTTTTTTTTTCCTCAAGAAAGAGCAAGAGGAGTGATGAAAAAAGAGATAGAACCAATTAGGACTGGCTTTGGTAGAGCTTGAAAATTAATGTGGAGAAACTAGCAATTTATGGATATAATGCTAGGGTAATATTTTTAATAGAATATTACAATTTACAAGTGTTTTTATCTAATTTTGTCCTATTGATATTTTCTTTTATACAAAGGGTTGAATTCAAGACTCATCACTTACCCCTCCATTTCCACTATTTGATATTTCAAATTTCTTAGCCTTTTGTTTTTCAGAACAGAAGTGTTTTTATCTAATTGGAATGTATAAGATATCAAGATGATTATTGATTATGCAAATTTCTTAGCCTTTTGTTTTTCAGAACACTAATGTGATTCTTGTTTATAGATACGAAATTATTGTTTTGAATTGGCTTGATTTCCCTTGTACCGCTTACGTGTATGCTTAATACTTTATAATTTAAAACATGGTGATGCATTCTAACAGAAGAGAAAAATTAAATGACGATGCAACAATTTATATGTATGGATTTATTATTGATAAGGTATTAAGTTGCAATTATTAGATACAACCACACGGCATGATTAAAAAGAAAATCTTTTAATTAGGAAATCAAAAAGAAATATATTCCTTTAACAAGATCACATGAAAAAAGTTGTCCCTAACATATCAGCACATGTTTGTTTAGATTATCGAAAAGCCAAATTATTTGAAAAGCTATGTCTCGTCTATTATTAATCAAGATAAACACTAAATAATAATGGATTTAACATGAATGGTACGTTGTAGAAAAATAAAGAAGTTATTCGAATCATTTTTTATAATAATCATCTTCCATATCTCAAGTAACGCACATGACGTGAAGGATGAAACAAACACTATTAAAAGCCAAAGATGGAAGTATCCAGAAATGAAATCAATTAGTTGTAGATTCAGTGCATCACCACCCACCTATACTTGTTTCTGCGCTGTATAAATGGACAAGCCAAGCGCCTTTGCAAGGTGTGTGATACCGACGAAGCCACTCCCTGCACATTAGCAACCACGTGTAGGACCTATACGTGCCAACCTACTTTTTTTCTTCCGTCTGCGTTTGTCGATCTGGTAAAAAAATATTACTTCCCCTTCCCCCAAGAATAAAAACATTTTAAAAAAATTAATATCTTTTCTAATTTTTTTCGCACCTCCAAATCTCGAAGGGACAAAGAGCGCATCTCGCTTTAACGTGCATCAATGAAAGCCCTCCAAGCAAGCTCATGTTATCTTGTTCTTTTCCTTCACATACTTTTCTTTCGTCTTCTTTTCGTCTCCTCTTTCTTACTTAAGATGACAAGTGAACAACATATCCTTCTCTTCTGATCTTTGGTTTCATTCATTCTCGATCATTCTTTTCGATAAGAAATCTTAGATCTCTCTCTGCTTTTATCAGCTGGAAGCAAGGGCAGTGAGCTTATAATCAATCAGAGAGGAGGATATTAGAATTGAAGAAGTTGTCAGAGAGTTGAACAAGGTGGATCGAAGGCATGGGAAGAGGCCTCTACCTTCTGATCATGATGCGTCAGAGGAGAAAAGAGAAGATTTCATGTTTCGTGCTTACCCGTCACCATCTGATCAGACCCAAAAGGAAGAAACTTCATCCTCTCCCTTTTCGTATCTTATCAGCACCAGTGATACTAATACCTTCTCAATCTCAATCCCAATCCCACATGGGCAAGGAAGCACCTCTTCTGGGTTGATCCAGAAGCAGGACCCATCCCAGCCAATACATCAAGATCAAGGTAATCAAGTTATAATTGACAGGCCATCCCATGCCCCTTTTCTTTTCTTAATTATTAAGAATATTACTAATAATTTTATACAGTACTCTTGATTCTTATCTCCAATCACGATCTCAGGATTTTTTCTTAAGAAACTACTTGGGGATATGTCTGGATAAAGATCCGCCCGTGTTAATTTTCTTATATATTTTACGAAGATATTTCCATCAATTATTAACCCGAGTGCAATTGGCTAGTGTATCGACTCATTTGCAAAACATGCTTGATCTCGATCTGACAAGACAATATTCCCTTTGAATTCTATTTGTTGTATTGTATGATTATCTCAGGCTCGTGTCTATCCGATAATGATGTTGACCATACCGACAAGTGGTTCGGTATTTTCAGTGTGCCCTTTCAACTGGTGGCTAATATTGTCTACATATATAGTTTGGAAACTTTTCTTTCCCATTGATTAGCCCAGTAGTGTTATATTTCTAAAAATGTTAAACTTGGACACTTTGAAAGGTAATAATGTGAGAAAAAGAAACTATAGAGGAGTAAGGCAGAGACCGTGGGGGAAATGGGCAGCCGAAATTCGAGACCCTAAAAAGGCAGCTAGAGTGTGGCTTGGCACCTTTGAGACGGCAGAGGATGCAGCCGCTGCTTATGATGCTGCAGCGTTAAAGTTCAAAGGAAACAAAGCCAAGCTTAATTTCCCCGAACGTGTTGCTTTAGCTACACCTACAACCCTCCCTTCATCACAAAGCCAGCTTCAGGCTGCTCCTACGCCGCCACCACCTGAGGCGGCGCAACCGGTATCTTGGCCTCTAGCATCATCTCCTTTGTCGAACGAAGAGTTCCCAAACCTCTTGCAGTACGCGCAGCTGCTTTGTGATGATGATGATGATCTACAAAGAGCTGCTTCAGGACTTTATAATTATCAGAATGAGCCATTTCTTTATGATTCTTCTCCATTATTCTCATCATCATCAGCAATGTCTTCTTCGTCTGCTTCTATGTCGGTGTCTGATCAACGGCCGGTTCAAGATACGGAGAGGGCACGAAGGGGAGATTATGGTTCTTCTTCTGGTTCTTACTTTTTTGATGAAAGGAACACGAGGGGATAGTTACCAAATTTCCATATACATCTAAGCAGGTGCGTGCAGGGGGGAGAGGGTAAGCATGCCCGTTCATAGCCTGATTTTTCAGTTTGATTATCACTTCTAATTGTGAGACATTTATACGTATGATCTTTTTCTTTTCTTTGATTCACGTATATATATGTTCTATTCTTTTAATTCAAAGATACAATTGTATTTGTATAATCATCTCTAGCGCGATTAATGATTTTGATTCTGTGAGTTATAGGGTAGAAAATACGGAAATGAGTTCTTCCAAGGCATAGTCCTATATATATTTCTCCTTATTTTTAAACAAATTAGGAATTCAAATATAATACTTATAAATTAGTAGTTTTCTTTTTTCTGAGTTTTAATATGAGTAAAGAAAACAAGACGTGTGCTTAATCCGATATTCGAAATATATATTGACATCTAATTAAGATGTAATTTATATATATTTATAATGATATATTAATTCAAAATAAGCACGAATAAGGAAATATTAGATTAATAAGTATATACCTTACATTCCATTATATATTAATATTTCATTTACATCTAAAATGGCATATAGCCACACATTCTATGTATAGATGGTAGTATACAAATAATGTCAATTAGAAATAGAAAAGCAAAAATGAAGCCTGTATAATGTGCCATAGTTATAAACAGTTTAAGGCTAACTTGCCAAACAAAATTATTCGACATTGTAACTATGCAACAAAATACACTACAAGAAAACATGCAATTTCTCGCGCAATTTTTCTGCGAGAAAAAGAAAGAATTTCCGTGAGAAAGGCTATTCTCACGGAAATTCTCACGCAACAAGTGGCGTGAAAAAATCAGCCGTAAAAAATTTAAGTTCTCATGAAATTTTTTCGTGAGAAACATTTCTCACAACATATTTCCATGAGAAAAATCAGAGAGAAAAAGTAGTGTGAAAGTCGTAGTTTGGCGTGGTTTTGTGTCGGACTTTCTCACAAAGAAACCCGAGAAAAAAAAATATGTGAGAAATGTTTCTCACGAAAAAATTCCGCGAGAAATAGTAGCCACAGGGTCTTTCTCACGGTATCTTTCCATAAGAAGCATGGAGAAAATTTGTATATCTAGGTTTCTCATAGGAAAATTCTGCGAGAAAATTAGAAAATTTTGCCATAATCATTGCTTTTATATATTTATCTATATTTAAACAAGTACAAGTTACTCAAACAATCAAAAATCACAATATCTAAGTTCAGCCAATCAATAACAAGGCCATAATAATTTTGTATTAAAAATATTTGAAAGTACATTAAAATTAAGAGAAATATGCATTCAATATTACAAAGTTCCAAATTATATCAAGTGGTGTTTGAATGTGTGGAGACGGAAAAGAAGATGATGCAGATGTTGATCCAGAAGGGGTCCCAGCATGTGGAGATAAGTGCGGAGTTGATGACTGTATAGCAGCTACTAGTATGTGAATTGGCTTATACTGTCGAACAAACTTCCCTTTTCCTTTTTTAGGTGTAGCAGATCCTCTACTCTGTTACATCCTTTATCTAATATCTAAAAGCAAAAATGAAAAAATATTATCATCATTAGCATTAGAAAATAAGTCATCTAAGTTAAATAAATAGTAAGTAATAGCAACAAGTTAATACTGAACACAGAGGATCTTCTCGAGTATCGGATGAGTCAGTATCTAATAATTTCTCCTTTAAGACTTCATCGCTTTCTTATTCAATTTGACTAGCTTCCTTAATATTGAAAGTATGCTTATACTTATATCAGATTTGAATAACTTGTATATAGATTTAGATAATTTAAATATTATTTTTTGTTCATTGTAATTTATTATTTATTTTTATTTAAAAGGAAAAATATAAAATGAAAAACATTTTAACTCCTATAAAATAAAGTTCTCTAATAAAAATTAAGAAGCATTCTTTAGCTTATTTTTTAAAATAAAAAATAAAATTAAAAAAATTAATTAAATCTTAAATCATCTAACTTTATATCATCAAAAAAAAAATTGCACATGTATGTTTTTCCTTATTCCTACCTTATTTTTTAAAATAAAAAATAAAACTAAAAAATTAATTAAAGTTTAAATCATCTAACTTTATGTTACCCAAAAAAAAACTAAAATTATATACATATGTTTTTTCTCATTCTAACTTTATTTTTTAAAATAAAAAATAAAACTAAAAAATTAATTAAATTTTAAATCATCTAACATTATATTCCCAGAAAAAAAAAATTACATGCATATGTTTCCATCCCCATCCCCATCCAGTATATTTTCAACCTCACCATTCTCAATTATCACCTCAAATATACATATAAGTGGCTATTTTCTTCAGATTTAACAAAAATAAAAAGCAAACAAAATAAAAAAGCATTAATATGCACCTTTGTTCAGCCTTCAGGTGTGGGAGACAGACTTCAACCTTCCTCCAATGTCTTTACGCACGATTGCAACCCAGATCCATGGAAAACTCAAGCTGTAGCGTCGCTTCGCCTTCGCTTATGCAGCTTTGTGTCATTTTGCAGAATGAAGGGGGAGGCTTCGCGTTGTTTTGTAGAATGAAGGAAAGAAGAGAATATAAACGTCTTTTCTCACGGTAATTTCTCACGGAAATTACTGTAAGAAATAAGTGGTAGTCTAGCTGGCACATTGTAACTTCTCACAGAAATTTTTTGTGAGAAATTCAAATTTCTCACAAAAAATTTTCGCTAAAAATTCTCACTAAAAAAATTCATGAGAAATTCAAATTTCCCATAAAAAATTTTTGTGAGAAATTCTTACAAAAATTTCTCACAAAAATTTTTTGCGAGAAATTCTTACAGAAAAAATCTGTGAGAAATTCTCATGGATTTTTTCCGTGGGAAATACTCCATTTTCTCACAGAAAAAATCCGTGAGAAATTCTCACAAATTTTTTCCTTGAGAAATTGGTGTTTTATTCACGAACTTTTTCTGTGAGAACTTTTTTTACAAAAAAAATATAGATTTATATGTTTTTGTTTTATTTTCTCACGAAAAATTACCGTGAGAAAATCTTTTTGTGTTTACGCGTCATTATTCTGCAGTATTTCTCTTATTATTCTCGTATTTTTTTCTTATAGAATTGTTTCTACGAGAAAATTTCGTGAGAAATCACTTTTCATGAATATTCTAGTGAGTATTTCCGTGAGAAATTCTCACGGATTATTTTTTGCGAGAAATTTTTGTGATAAATCCTTCACTCTCTTGTAGTGATAAGTGTAATGCTTTGCATACGAAACCAACTCTAGGACAAATGCGGTTTAACTTCTATATGAAAAGGATAATTAATTGTATATCAGTCTTTTAGTGGCTAAGTTTAATGATTGAATTATTGCTTTAAGAAAATAAAAAATTACGACCAAAGTACAAATGACATCGGTCGCCTTTAAAAGAAGTGAGAAGAAGAAAAATAATAATATCACTTCAAAGTAATTATTGATGCGGAGAAAAAAACTGTTTAGGGAGTGGAAGATTCGTTCAAGGGGCATGCGACTGAGAGATTATGTGTACCTAGCAATTTTTCCATAAGAATTCAGATTTGTAATGAATAGCTATGGGAACTCTGCTACTATTATTTGCTTTCGGCTGCGTCATTGTCGACGTCAATCTTTGCGGGTATTATTCCCTTTTGTTCCCTCCTGTGCTCCAGTTTCACACACCGCTTGCTGCTATAGTCAACAACACTGGCATTTTTACATATGAACTTCTTCTCATCTATAGCATGATCTGTTGCAACCTATTCATATTTTGACACATGCATCGTCAAGCTAACAAAACATGAGTTGAAAGAAAGACAGATATGTTTATCAGTAGCGTTAATATACAGCTAAGAAGAGGCACTAAAGCCGTACAAACTGAAGGATGTGTGTTGCCTCTGCTGTAATGCTTACTTCATTAGGAGGACAGGTTGTTTTATCTCTACTGTAATGTTTTCTGTTGAATTGTAAATTTTCTACCGGTGTGTGCCTCCCATGTAATATATTACTCCTCCTTCTATAAGCTATATTATTTATTGGGCTCTCCGTTCCTTGTTTTGTTTTGGGGCTAGTTATTATTTGACCCAGATTTTGGTCTATTCATTATTCGGCTTAAATGCATATACGACAAAGCGAATTGAACCATGCGGGAAAAGCGACGATGTACTCTCTCCACTCCTCCAGATCAACGTTATTTTATTTGCTTTAATAGCAGCCTTATGGGGCCTTTCTTTCTCTTCATTTCGGTTTGTCTTCTTCTGCGACTATGGACTTTCCTACTGGTTGCGAGACAACTGGGAGAGTTGGAAGGTATGTTCGCCTTCGTCCCTCATCTTTCAAGACTTCCTCTATGTAATCTTTTTAGAAGTATTTGGAAATATGGCATTGTGCGTTGTTTATTTTCCTAGAATGTTATCTTTTAGGTTTTGCCTTTGAGGGATGAGACTGATGAATTCAAAAATATGAGGTTGTTTAATTATGATACAATAATTATTAAGTAATATTTTATTTGTTTTATTAGATTTATTATTATAATTATATTCATTAATTACACAGAAATCAAATTAATCTTATGAATAGTTATTAGTTATTGAATAAATATTATTTTATATTTAATAATTATTGCATTGTAACTAAAAAATCCAATATTCTCGAATTGAAAATATCATCACCCTTTGCTTTTAAGAAATTTGTAGCTTTCTAGAATTTATGTGGTCAATTTTTGTTTAAGTAGGTTCTGGATGGGATCTGCTCATGGAGTTGAATAACAACACATTTGGCATGCGTGTGAGAAAAGGATTCATTTTTTTTTTCTTATTTTATACAATACTTATTATATTTTTGCAATTATTATTTAATCATATTTATCTTTTTTTTAAATAAGGGTATAAGAGTCTTTTATTATCCACAAAATAATCTTTTTATTTCCATTTTTATTCTTAACAATTTTGCATATAAAAAAACCCCTAAATTTGTGGTGCTAATGGCCAATAGAAGAAATATTATTGCTCGCACTGTGCATGATTCTGCAAATAGATCTGAAGCCTTTCAAGTTAGCTCAAAACATGGATCCTCAAAGATTGTGATTAAAGAATTTGATGTATTTTTTGGTTTTTTTTAAGTAGTGTATTGCCTATTTGTTTCTCTCTTAATTTTCCTTGAAGATGAGATGGGCTAAGTACTATTTTTTCTTGTTCAACGAGGTTGTTTTCAAATTGAAAACAAACTGGCTGAATAGGAAAATACAACCAAAAGACGAGGTGGACTTACAAGAAAAAACAGTACTTAGCCCATCTCACACTCAAGAAAAATTGAGGATGAACTTACAAAATGACTTTAGTAATCGATGCATATCTTTTTTTTCAAAATGAAAATTTATTTAGGTAGCATGTTTATGTAAGTGTCTTAAAATTTATTTATTAAAAAAACTTAAATTTAATATGTATAAATTATATTTATATAATATATAATATATAAATTTGAAGTTTTTTATATTAAAATATGTTATAAATTAATTTTAAATGATTGAAAAATTAAATTCTCATACAGAGCATCACCTTAAAGCTAAGTTCCATCTTTTAAAAGAAATAGCTCAACAGAGGAAAAGAAAAGTAATTAAAGCTGGAAACGGAACTTAATTATTAGCTTAAAAAGAAAATCCAAATTCAGGTCTTGGGCTCTAATATGGGTATTCACAATTTATTCTAGCTCATCTCCGGATGATCCAAGAAAACAATGGGCCCAACATAAAATGGGTTTCCTAGCTCTGTATGACCTGTCGAAACGAGAGACACAATTCGCGGGCCACGTTTATCGAGGTCACCGTTTTCTCTTTTTTTTTTTTTTTGGGTCTAATTTTTCCATTTTCTTGAAAAATTAAAGTATTTTTTTTGGTAAAAAAAATTAAAGTGTTGTTATTAGAACAATTAACAACGTAATTTTTTGAAAGAAAAAACAAATGCAAAATCTGTTTGTAATGGACCAAGGTCCATAAAGGGCTTAAAAAACACAAAAAAAGGATCTTGGTCCATGTCCGAGTAGCGCAAATTTCTCGATGAAATTCTTAATTCGACCGAAAAACAAAAAATTGAAATCGTTGAGATATTGAGGGTAAGGATTAGAGCAACGTCGTCTTGTATTCCTATATCTTCTCATTTCCAAGTTTTGCAGAAGCGCAGCAACTAGGGATTTGGCAGAGGAACAAAGGCCAAAGAAAGGCAGGAGAGGAAGATGTTGAGGGTTGCAACTAGGAGGCTTTCCTCTATCTCTTCATCTCCATGGAGAGCTGACCAGGCAGCATCGGCTTTCTTTTCTCGAAACCCTATCAAATCCGGTGGTCCTTCCTCATCCGATCACAACAGATCTTGTGCCGGTTCCGACCCTTTTCCTCTCAGACCTGACTTCCTTGTTCCCTTCAGAGGTTAGGGTTTCCTCCCCTTTCTTTATTTTGCACTTCTTCTACAATCACTCAACGCAAATTATTTGATGAAGTCGGCAAACCTCGATTCATTTGGGTCTTTGAAAGTATGCTTGTAATTTTTCATTTCACCATTACTTGTTGTGATCCTGTTTTTATTTGGTGTGTTTGAATAATTGGCTTTGATGGAGCGTGCTATATGACGAATTTATACCCTTAATTTGATGCCTGGTTCTTGTCGGCGGTAAAAACTGGCAACCGTATGTTGGAACTTATGGGTGAAACTGAAACAATTATAAATCGACATATAAATGGATGATTCACCACGATCATTAACTCCTTCTGAATAGGAATTTAGATTTGAAGTTATAGTTCTTGAAGCATCTTCGTTCATAATTTTTAGCTTGCTTTGTTAATTGGTTTGCTGTCTCTCTATTCCTTGAATTCTCTAACTGGATTCTCACATTTATTAGTCTTTTTCATGTTGTGTTTTGTGAAGTACTTCTTTTGTGTTGAAATTTGGTTTTAAGTTATTTATATTATCTACCTCTTATGATAAATTATAAACAACATGTTTGAAAGAACTAAAGTTGTGCATGTGTAGTTATTGCTTAATGTTCTACGAAACTTGTGGTGAAATATTGCCGGTGTCCTTAGAATTTTGATCCATTCTGATGGGAGTAACTCATGGTGCTAATTTGAAAGTTTTAGTTTTAGTTTTTTTAATTATTGTTTATAGACCACCATGTGTCAGAAGTAACTACCTAGTGCCTAACTATTTGTCTGCCGTAATGTGGACCACTACTAACTGGTAAAGCTCAATTGCTATCTCTGAAGTTAATATCAGGATGAAGAAAATTGAATGTTTCATGGTTTTGAAACTGGTTGCGAGGAAAATAGTTGTCTTTTGATGTAAATAATTACAAAGCTGTGGTCATATGGATGTTGATCTAACGAATGGTGTAAAAAATTCTCTGGTTGCATCTGAGTTGTCTTTGCCCTTTTGGTATTCTTTATCCATTCAATATGTGGCATGATTAAAATAGGGTGTGATTACATTCTTTCTTTTTTCTTTTATTTACTTATTTTGAAGGATAAACATCTTTTGCCAGGGCTTGAAAAACATAGTCTTTGTCTCTGAGTTGAGACTGATGTATCTGTATGTTAGCTTTGTGTGCTGAGGCAAATCCTAGAATTTACATCTCCTCAGTACCTCTGGCGAAACGCTTTATATCAAAATCATTAGTTGATTAGTTCACTATTTGGTTAGCGAGGCCTACTTTTTCTATACCAATTGGTTCATATTGGTTTCTTCAGGTTTTGCTACTGACACACTGATTCATACAAAAGAAAATAGCATTATTCCTGAAATTCCGCCTACTGTAGCAGCTGTTAAGAACCCTACTTCTAAGATAGTTTATGATGAGCACAACCATGAACGATTTCCTCCGGGAGACCCAAGCAAGAGGGCGTTTGCCTACTTTGTCCTAACTGGTGGTAGATTTGTCTATGCCTCTCTAGTCCGTCTCCTTATCCTCAAGTTTGTGCTCAGCATGTCGGCTAGTAAGGATGTTCTTGCTCTGGCTTCACTCGAGGTTGATCTCTCTGGCATTGAACCTGGCAATACAGTGACTGTTAAGTGGCGTGGAAAGCCAGTATTCATCCGCCGCCGAACAGAGGATGATATTAAGCTGGCAAACAGTGTTGATATTGGATCTTTACGTGACCCCCAGCAGGATTCAGAGAGAGTCAAGAACCCAGAATGGCTTATTGTGATTGGGGTTTGCACTCATTTGGGTTGCATTCCCCTGCCAAATGCTGGTGACTTTGGTGGATGGTTCTGCCCATGCCATGGTTCACATTATGATGTTTCTGGGAGAATTAGGAAGGGGCCAGCACCTTACAATTTGGAGGTACCAACTTATTCCTTTATGGAGGAGAACAAGTTGATGATTGGTTGAAAATCTTGAGGCCGCTTCCCGTGGGGATAAGTTTATTCAGGCACAACTTTTTTCATTTATTCATTATTGTCGAAATTTGCCTTGGACATCTTTTGTCGTTGAGTCCTTATTGGGTATGTCTAGATGTGTTTATGTAACACCAAAATTGTAACTTTCACTGTTTGGCGAGACCAATTTGAATAATCGCCTGACTTTTGCTAGCGTATAAATGTTCAAAGCTTAAGACTCCAGGAATATGGCACGTGGCATAATGTATTCCATTTTGGAATTTGCTTAGCACTTAAGTTTTTTTATGAGAGCTGATTATTATTTTTTGTTATAATGTTGAGCTGATGACTTACGGAATATGACAGGTTGCATTCATGTAAACCATTTTCTGAGTTGGGTATCAGGCGACTTTAAGTAGGCAAGAAGCCGAAGAGTTGGAAGACATGTTTTTTCCAATACTAAAACCAGGGATCATAAATATTTCAATTAACTAAGTTAGTGTACATAGCCAAGCGGCATCTCAAAATTGTCAGCTGGCTGGTTAAACACTTGGATTCACAACATCGGGTCCAGTCGATCAAATTTTCAACAACCTGATTCACCGCGTAAAACAAGTCATCTTTCAAAGACGCCTTTGACATACACCATGCCTTTTTCGCTCAATTGGAGCTCGTTTCTCATTAAGTCGACTTGTTGATCATCGCCTTGAACAATAATCTCTAATAAGGTTCCATCATCTGCAACCGTCATTTTTACCTTAATCTGCTCCTTTCTGGATGCTCGGGTCCAGTAATATGCACCTCTGAACAAATTTCCATAGTATCAGTATTGCTACATATAAGTACTATTTTAAATCTCCCCCCAAAGGGAAAAGCAATAAGAAAACTCAAGTCTACTACTTTATATTGTCAGTGCCTTCACTTACGCCAATGGACTTAAGATGGTGATCCAGAACCAATTGTTGCCAACATCTGGGAAGGTTATGGTAAGCACAAGGGCCACGCTTGCCAAGCTGACGCAGGTGCAGAAACTTAACAGTGCTGCCTGGCCCCTGCTTGGAACCATCATTCCTTCAAACCTTCATAGACGAAGCACAAGATCGTATCTAAGTCAACTAGCTTCAATTAAAATCAGTGAAAATGCCAAGAAAAAAACAAAAAAGACACACACACGCACACTCAAATGCATATCTGAAACCTTTGATAAACCAAAAGATTGTAATGTCATTCAACTACTGGACTAGTTGATGATTTTCATCAACATTTAAATTCGTTAGTTTTGCTGCCTAAATTGGGATACAAAGAGAAGGCCAATTTCTTTGATTTTAGGCAGGGAAAGAGAGGGACTGAGAAAGCTAAAGTGTGTGAGAAGAGAAGAGAAGAAGGTGATGATGACTTACGTGATGGTATCTCCTCTATCAGTCACTGCAAAATTATTACGCGTGAAGAATGATAGGATCTCCCCTGCAACCTGATTTGGTGCTTTCTTCTCGCCTTCAGCTATAAAAGTTTTCTTCACAATCTATTTTCCCACTCAGTCGAATCAGATCAAAATAGTCAAAGGAACATAGAAAAATAGCAGCAACCAAGAAGAAAAAATTAGAGTACGAATTACTTTGGACTTGACAGAACGTTTGATGAGGGACCAAAGCCCCGGAACAGAGATGACGAAGAGACCCAGAGAAGTGTAGTAACTGGCCAATGAATAACCTACGCTGTCTGCAAGTAATACAAGAGAATACGGGTTTTGCTGGTGTTGATGGGCGATGAAGTCCACAATAGCCGAAGATGAAGAAACAGGGTCGTGAAGGGACGCATGGAGTTGCAGCTTCTTTGACCCTCGTGGGTGTTGCTCCCATCCTCGCCATGGGTGAACTTGGTGGTGGAGGTGGCGGTGGGTGAAGCCTCTGGCCTCGAATTTGGTAGGAAATGGGATGTGTGGTGATAACAGCATCTTAGCTGCCATTGATTGATTGTTGTTCCAACAGAGAACACAGAACGGATAGGGTGGTTTTTGGAGCTGGGCTGAGCATTACTACTAAATCGGTCGGCCAATTTGACGGTCGAGATGCAATGCTGGCTCAATGGTGTTGTGGATCTCCGTTGGTGAGAGAGGAGGTGCGGTGCCAGAGCCAAACGTTGCCACGTTTAGGCAATTTGAGAGTTGAATATGCTTCGACGTTGTAGATATTTTTTCTTTATTACAAATAAATCACAAGGTCTTAATGATAAGAAAACGTGTTGATAACGATCAAATTTCCGTATATTAAGATTTTGTGACATTTGGTCAATTAAGGTACTACTTGAACTTAAATTCGTAAGTTTTCTTTTTAAGAATTCTAAATTTTATTAAGCTGATTGCTTATCTCAAAAATAGTCCCATTATATTTATGTACTGAAACTTTTATTTTTGTGATTATATAAAAAATATATATTATCAACCAAAGGAGACCGATTGATCTACAATCCCATTAAAAAATTAGTGATTTGGTAAAAAAAAATTATATAATAAAGTAAATTATATCAACCTTTTTTAATTTTTATTGAAATTATTAAACCTTTTTTATTTTCAAAATATACACACATTTTTTAAAATAAAAAATAAATTATACAAACATATCCTGAATTGATGTAAAATTATAAAATTTTTGTTATT
The DNA here is from genome assembly GCA_026724425.1 of Erythrophleum ivorense. Lineage (NCBI taxonomy): Eukaryota > Viridiplantae > Streptophyta > Magnoliopsida > Fabales > Fabaceae > Erythrophleum > Erythrophleum ivorense. Next base: position 317,781 of record JAIUCV010000145.1, read on the forward strand.
TTTAAGAGAAATATATGTAATTTATTTTATATAATATTATGTCATGTTATATACAATAACCAGGTTTTTGGCTTAGCTTAATTGTTAATTAACCTACTCCAAGCACTGGGCACTTGAGGCCTGTATTCACCCCATGATTGGCCACTACTCATAGACGTGGCATTTCTTATATACATACCTCATTTCTCACCAAATATTACAATTAACTATTATCTTTGTCAATAAATAAAGGGCTTGCCCCCGGGCCCTAACTCAAATATGCTAACTTCAATCTTATTATTACTTTGCTATGTTCTAGGAACCTCACTAATTTAAGCATCAAAGATGCAAAGCGAAGCCCAAGTTCTCCATCATCAAATTTCAAATTTAATTAATCACACACACACACACAAACACACAGTGTGTGTGTGTGTTAGATGGCTTTTTGACTTCAGTGACCTTGAAAGAAAAAATTAAAACACTATAGCCTACGCCGCCAATCTTGGTTCACATTTTGTTAATGGGTAGATGAGCCGAGACTTTTTTTTTAACGCATTATCACAAAATTCATTTAATCATTTAAAAATTATTTTAATACTCAAATGAAGTAATAAACTGATATCCACAAAAAAATTTAGTAATCTAATTGAATAATATACTCTCTCATACTCTTATCTACATAATATAACAAATATTAAATTAAAATATATATTACTATTAAAACCCATTTAGTCCCTTAATAATTAATTACCTCAATATCATTCAAGATAGTAAATAAATACAGAACAAAAAAAAAATCTTTCAGTGAGCCAATTAAATTAAACACTATCTTCTTCTCTTACTTATATAATATAACAAATATTAAACTAAATTAGGCATAACCACAAAACCCATTTAGTTTTCCAAAAATTATATCGCTATTATTTATGACAGTAAATTATTGCCAAGACAAATTTAAATAATCCAATTAAATAAAATATCTTCTGCTATTTTTACTTATATAATATAACAATAAGTATTAAGCTAAAATATGCATCATCCTAAAATCATTTTGGTCCTTTAAATAAACTAAGATGGAAGAGATTTTTGAGTAAACTAATTAAATTAAATACTTTCTCCTACTTTTATTTATATGATATAACAAATATTAAATTAAAATATAGATTACCACAAGACCATCTGGTCTTTTAAGGATTATCTTAATATCACTTAGATAGTAAACTAATATGAAAAAATATATATTTGAGTAAGCTAATTAAATGAAATGCTCTCTTTTATTCGTGCTTATATAACAAGTATTATACCAAAATAAGCAATATCACAAAATCTATTTGATCATTTAAATATTATCTCAACATCATTTGGATAGAAAACTAATACGGAAAAGAAAAAAATATTTGAGTGAGCTAATTAAATTAAATACTCACTTCTATTTTTACTTATATAATATAAAAAGTATTAACCAAAAATATAGTATAACAAATATTAAAACCAAACTATACATTACTACAAAACCTATTTAGTTATTTAAATATTAATTAGTATCATTCGGATAGTAAACTCATTTTCTTCTGTATTAGTTTACTATTAAAATGATACTCAGATGATCTTTAAAAAATTAAATTGGTTTTGTGATGATGCATATTTTAATTTAATATTTTATGGAAGCAAGATAGAAGAGATATTTTATTTAATTGAATCACTCTTATCAGTTTACTACTCCAAATGTTATGGGATACTTTTTAAAAAACTAAATGAATATTGTGATAATGTATATGCTAATTTAATACTTTGTATATTATGTAAGTATGAAGAGAAGGGATAATTTAATTTAATTAGCTCGCTTATTTTTTTTTATTAATATGCTACACTAAATGATATTGTGATCATTTTTTAAGAACCAACTATGTTTTGTAATAATGTATATTTTAATTTAAACTAAAAAACAAGGAAAGCAAAAAAAGAAAAAAAAAAAGGTGTCAAATAAAATATATATTTTTAAAAGGGCAGGCTTAATAAAAAAATTTAAATATAACATATGAGATAAATAAAATTAGCGGCACAGCTGTAATGTTCTGCCCTAATGAGGCCAAAAAAGCGATGTTAGACACCTTGACCCACCCGATTAGAAATTGGTTGTTTTATTAGGTTAATCATTGTTCAGCCTTACACAAATCAAATACCTAACATTCATTAAACAGAGTTATATAAAAAGTCACGTGAAATTTTAATTATAATATGATATGATATGAAATAGACTTTGCAAAATAAAAAAATATATACAAGAAAAGTGGAAAAGTATGAGGATATGAATAAGAAAAGCATCCAAACGTTTACTTGAGACTTGAGAGCCTCCATTGTCCACGAGATCCGAAGACTGTCCAAAATACATCCTTGACGTTACCGTCAAGGGGCGAGTATTGCTTGACGGTCTAAAGCAGCTGCTAAGAAGCCTCGCAGCCGAGCCAAACCCACCAATATCAAATATTAATTATTTTTAAAATAGATTGATATTTTTGCTAATAAAATATTACTTTCATTTAAGAATAGACAAGATAGTCTGACTTTATCAGTACTTATAAAATTTATCTTTGAGTATAAAAAGTTTTATGGTTCAGATTTAAGTTTGGAGAGTATAATTTTTATTCCGTCTCAAATCAGTAGTATATATTTATTTATATTTATAAATACAAACACACACACACACACATATATATATATATATATATATTAGTCCATCTAATATCTAATATATCATAAATGGGAAAAAAATATCCTTCAAATAGTATTTTAGGGGTTTCAAATTATATTAATAGCTGTATAAAATATTTTTATTATTTATTATGATTTCATTTGAATAGATTTGATGTAAATAAATTTCAATTTAAAAAGAAACTTGTTCGTTTAAAAATGTGTTCAACGAGTCTGAATCTAGAGATTCAATTATTCAAGAGGGGTGAATAATTTTTGTACTCACTAAATATGGGTTCTAAGATTAGGGATTATAGTACTGCACTCAGGTGATTCCTATATAAGAGGATGATCAGAAGTAGGATATTCCACTTCCCAAAATTGGACCCATATTTAAGGTGTAAAAAATTCGGCATTCCTATTAAACCATTAAATTCTTGGATCAGGATTCATTTACCCACAAAAACTTCAAAATTAATATATATATATATATATATATTTTGTTGAGGCTCATTTTTATAAAATCTATTCATATAAAATCTTAATAAATAATACAATGTCTCAAATAATTATTAATATAATTTAAAACTTATAAAATGATATTCGGATATATATATATATATACTTTTTATACTTTATTATATTAATATATATATATATATAATAATAATAATAAATACACACACATACACATATATATATATATATATATATACACACACACATTCTAGATTTCTAATTCCAATTCTCTACCCATATTAAATGATGAGTATGGTGTTGAGTCCTTCAAATTAAATAAAAATAACTTATATTTATTTATTTTTATATTTTTAATAATTTTTTAAATTAATAATTAAAAAATATTTTTATTTTACATTGTGTATCTTTAAAAATAGAAAAATCAAAATAGACAAAATAAATAAATATGAGCTGTCCATATCAAAACTTGGATGGCCTATATTTAAGATAATACCTTCTGGATAGGTAAAGAATTCATTTTTGATACGTCCGAAGTAGGTGAGTATCTTATTACCTAGATTCTTAAAATATCCATAAAGATGCTTATACCAAAACCTAAGTTGGTAAATTTTACAAGTACCAATAGGTTTGAATTGGCTTTTAAAAAAGAAAGTCTTTTAATTCAATTTTTAAATAATTTAATTTCATTTACATAATTGATGTTAATTACAACTTTAGAAGGACAGTTCTCCGCGTTGTCATCCGTTCTCCTCGACCAACCATGTTAGCCCATAAATATTATATATATATATATATATATATATATAAAATATGTTAAGCCGATGTTTGCCACAATAAATGCTACTGGTCGCAACAATCCAATGATTGGTTTTATTCATGTACATTTACCATTTGACTGATTAGAAACAGTGTTTTATTACATTCACATCAGATAAATTATGTCAAATCAAACAATTTTTTTTAAAGTGAAGGAAAGAGCAATATAGTCAATTTAAATAAAAAAAAAAAGCGATTTCTATTTTTGGTCACTTATTATATTTTACTAAGAACTTCTCTGCTTTTAATCATGTTCATATATTATATGTAATAGAGTTTTGATAATAAACTAAGATCTATTTTACAGAATCATAGAGTCATTCAAATTGAAGTAAACTTCTAAATCAAATTCATTTTGTTCTCTTTCAAGATTCATCTTTACTTTTACACTCTAAAGAAATATATATTGTTGGGCGTGTAACTTAAGTTGATTTTATTACATATGTTCACTAGTCAGAGATTTTCTTCCACTTCAAATTGATTATACTATGAATTTGGAGAGAATGAGGGCATAAATTTACATTGAATTTGTTGAAAATAAATAAATTAACTTTTTCTTATTATTTATTACAAATGAGTGACAGGACTTTAAAATAAAAAATGGAAACAAAGAGTAGGAGTCAAGCTCATGTATATTAAAATCCTTTGATATTTATATTAAGGAAAGGACCACTTTGATGTTTGGTATACAAATTTCTTCAGATTTTCCAAGAAATTAAACTTGAGAAGCTAAGATTATAATATTTGGTGTAAATTTTTTAATCTAAAAAAAATTCTCTTGACATTTGGTTATTCATAAAAATTTGAGAAACTTATTCTCAAATATAAGGGTAATAATGGTTTTTAACAAACATATAATTTAAAAATTAAGGAAACTTCAGTCATCTTTGTGTCTTTATGCCAAACACATTTTTATTAATAGCCAAGGTATCAAATTTTTGGGATTAAAATGTCTGGGTAAATGATTTTCCATAATTAATCTAAAATTTTTACACGTCATGTTTGATATCACTGATTAAAGGAAAGAAAAGAGAAAAATTATATATAATATTTATTAAGTTATTATAATTATTATTCAGTGATATTTATTTATTTTGTTATCTTTTAAAGTAAAAATATGAAAGTTATTATTTATTTATAAACTTATTTTTATATTTTATATTTTGGTTTTTATTCTTAACGTTTTATATATTAAATGATTTGTGGCTTTTGGGCAGAAATTAATTTTTAGTTGATAAAAGAAAAAGGTATATATTCTTATTAATTTGTTTAATTATTTTAAAAATTATTTAAAAATAATATTCTAAAAATATTCGGTACATTTGAGGGATTATGATTATAAATTGCCCGAAATAAATTTATTAACCCCAGACCATTATGAAGAGAGAGTAAAAAAGAGAAATTGTATCTTTGGCTAATGCTTGAAACTTGAAATGAATATTGTCTGTAAATTAGCATATGGAGCCAAAAAAATGATATCGAGAGCAACCAATCGTACGCTTGACCCTGTTGACACAATTCATGGGAGTTAGATTTTTATTATTAAAATTTTTAACTGAAATATAATATGTGTATAATTTTTTAATTATAATATAATAAATATTTGATATTTGATATAATTAAAAAGTACATATTTATTTATAAAAATTATATTATAATAAAAATATTTATTAAATTTTGGATAAAAATTTAATAACAAAGTATAAATAAATAAATATAATTTTTTTAATCTTTTTTAGTGGGTCCCATAGAATTGGAATAGGTTGGAGGGCAGCCACAGGGAATTCCACCCCCCTTTCATACGTTGACTGACTTAACACACAGCGTATTCAGTTCAGTTCCCTCCTGCTTTTCTTTGTAAAGCCACGGACATCTAACACAAGCAGAGCGAACCCTAGGGCTAAAGCCTCGGAGCCGCAGCTCGAGCCAAGCCGCGCCTAAGCGCGCGAAGGAACGATTCAATGCGGAAAATAACGGTTCCGAGAAACCACGCTCGTCTGATCCTTTCTCCCAATTGCGGGCCTGTGTCTTTCTCTCATGCTCTCTTCCAAGCCAATCCGATAATACGAAACCTTAGATAACTCTTTCCCTCTCTCTCTCTCTATTTGCCTCTTAGGTTATCGCAGTCTCTGGGGAAGGGTAAAATTCAATTGTTTCGTGAAGGTTTTTGCTTCGATTTACTGCAGATTATAGGGGTCTTATTTCTCTGGGACTGGCGACGAGGATTTCGCCGGTAATTTTTCCTGAGCTTCCCATTGCTTTTTTTTTTTTTATCTCTTTTTCCTTTGATAAGTTTTTCTTCAAAGGTTTGGGTGTTAGGGTTTCGGTTCTTTCGAATCTGGAAAGAAGGTAACTTGAATGTGGCTTGTTGGTTATTTTCTCTAATTTGTTGTTTTTTGTTTCATCCTGCGTTTACTTGTAGTGGGTTGCTGCGACTCTCATAGTTGTTGCGGAGGAAATCTTTCCGCGCATAAACGTTTGTTATATTTTTATGTATTTCTTCTTATGGTAATTATTCAGCGCGCGCTTGTGTTTTTTTATTTATTCATTTATTTATTTTCCTCTTTCGTAATGGTGTTGTCGGCTTCAGTTTTTTTCTTTTTTTTTAATTTTTTTGGAGGGGCGGGGGGGAATTAGGAAGGGGGACGGACGGGTTGCCACTGTGAGCAATTCTATTACTTTTGGTTTTCTGAGTTGCTTTATAATTCTGTTAAAAGTACTGGGCTGGGAGTGTGGTTTGTTTTGTTAACTTTCTCTTCATACTTGATGTTTAATGTGGGTCTTGTGGAAAACTGTGAAATTTCTTTGAGATTAATAAATAGATATTTATAGTTATACTTACATTTAACTTAAGTTTTTCATGGAGAAACAGGTATGGATACACTGAACATGCTAAGTTGTATATTTGAGTATATTAATTTATTTCTTATGTGAATGAATTTGGAAATTAATTTTTCTTTGCCAAGCAACTTTTCATCAACATGACACGAGGGAGATTGATAGCATCTGAAAACTATATAATACTTCCTGTTTCCATTAGGTGACTTGCTTGTGATGCTTTCAGTTTAACCTGGAAAAGCTAGTTCTTGTAGCCATCTTGATTGAACTGTTTAAAGTTGTTCTGCACGTTTATTCAGGTGTTTGCTTTTCCTGTTGTATGGTAAATATCTTTGCACTGCCTTGATCTGGGAAACTTTTATATATATGAATTGTTATGATGCTTGGAATTGTGGCGTTAAAGGTATTCTAGATTTTAACTGGTTATGTATATGCATTATTTTGTAGAGATCCTATGAAAAGTGTGTATATTTGTGTGCTTTTATACAGTTAGTTGGGAAACCCATCCTAGTCTGCAGATAATCTATAGCTCATTTATCTGTTTGTGCATACGTTTAGTGAGCAATGATGGAGCCACTAGCTCTATTAAAACATAAAGAAGTGTGTGAAGCTGTCCTATAGTTGCCTCTTTTAGCCCCTCTATCTGAAAATCCTTTGCTCTATGTTATCTAAATTTTTAACCACCTGGAGTGCTCTGTTAATGTGATTGCTAAAACCCTGGCTCTTGTTGTGAGGGCAGGCAAGGGTGTTCGTTCATATCTTCTAAGGGAAGAACCTTTTATTACATGAAGTTGCATTTTGTGTAGAGAGAAAATAATGTCTACATTGGGGCCAGACTTGGAGAGTTATGATATATTGAGAATCTTTTCCATTTGTGCTTGCTAGGTTGCTTATAGATGAACGATGTTCATTAAAATTGAACAAGGTGCTATCTTGCTTCATACTGTTAGAGTGCTTGGCTGAAGAATATTTCATTGTGCCAATGGCTGCTGATCAGAGGAGAAAACGATTAAGTGGTGCAAGCATTGTTGGTCATGGTTCCAGAGAGCAACACAGGCATAAAAGAAAAAATTTAGGACTAGTGCAAAATGACTTAAACATGAAATCTCACATTTCTGTTGAGTGGGATGCTAGTCAGAAAAGGGTTGTCGCCAAGCGGGAACAGGTTGGCATCAGTTGGAGACAAATGAAACCATTTGTGAATTTTGTTCCTAACGGCAACAATGTCTTGGCAGATGCATTTGCCATACCTAGAGAAATTTTTGACTGGGATAATTTAAGTGAGGTTCTTACATATGAGGTAACTATGGTTTCATGGTCAGTTTAATTACTTGCAGCTAAAATTATTATTATTATTGTGGGGACCATGCTTAATTGATCTTTTATAAAACTTATGACAGGTTTGGAATACCTTTCTTTCAGAAGATGAGAGAAACCTTCTTATGCATTTTCTTCCTAGGGGCTCAGAGCCACACAAAGTTGTTATGGAATTACTTGCTGGGGATAACTTTCACTTTGGAAATCCCTTCATGAAATGGCAAGATCTCTTTCTTGATATCCTCAAAGTAATTGAGTTTGTGTTTTTGCTTTCTGAAAACATGGTCTACCCTAAGCTTGCATGCATGTGTAAGGATGATCTTAGTGCACCCAGTTGTGCATCTAAATATATGGTACATGTGACAGTTTCTTATTATGAATGACTGGTGGGAATGATATTATTCATTGACATATGTTAACCAGATTTAGTCTGTGAGGATATTTTTGATGTAAATTCTAGAGAAGATCTGATGAAATCATTACGGGTGTAATTGTATCTTACAGCACATTGAAACGTTTTGTAAGTTGTAGAATTTATGTTTTATTGCATATAGAAAATTTGAATTTTGTAACTTATTTGGATAAGGTCAGTTAAGTTGCCTTTTTGCTTTTTTTTTTTCCCTCCTTTTTTTGGTTTATATTATAGTTTTTATTGAATTTACTATCATCTCTGTGTGTTCCATGGGATTAGTAGTTAGTTAGTAAGTAATAATTGTTAGTTGAACAAGTAGTTAGTAATAACTAACTATTGTAACTACCTGCTTACCCTTATGAGTTATATAAATAAGGTTAAGTGAGGAAGGATGGGGTGTGGGATAATAAGATTTGTGTTGAGATAGCTTGAGGCTATCAGTTTTCTTCTCCTCTGTGCCTAATTGGTATCAAAACAACAATCCTTGGAAGGATGGTGAAGGAGACTTGGTCTCAAGACCTTCAGAGAGCTGGAGTAGGAGATGGGACTGACCCATTCGGAGGTGAACAAATTACCAAGCTCCATGTCAAGAAAGGAGAGCATGCTTCCTGATATGATATCCAAACTTCTTCAAATGTCCGCCAGTTCCAATGGGCAAGTAAAAAGAGCAGGAGCAAACATCAATGGAGGATGAATGTTGAACGGATGCCCACAATTTAGTTTGTTCAATGGGAGCCAAACAAGGGGATATGTCTTTGCAACCAAGTTTTCATGCATAGAATTCCCAAGACCCAAGATTCAAGGGAAGTGACTTCAAGGAATGGATCTTCCGATGCAGGCAATTCTTTGAAGTTGATGACACCCCCTTTTGGACCGAAGAATCAGATTGATAGGCTGACATCTGGAAGTCAAGGCGCTGCAGTGGCCTCAAACTTTCATGAGGAAGGGAAAGATAGGAGAAATAAGCTGACTTGAGTATGCTGAAAACCTGGGTGCTTAATTCGGAGATGTATTATGAGTGGACACAATGGCTGAATTGAAAAACCTGAGGCAGGAGGGATCAGTAGCTGAAGTTTGAAGAATTGCGTGTAGAAATTGAGCTATCTAAAGAGCTGGTTATCAACTGCTTCTTGGGAGGATTAAAGGCTGAAATTGAGGCTCCTGTATGTATCTTCAAACCCAGCACACTTATGAACACCATACACCCAGCAAGATTGCAAGAAGCATCCATCCAAGCTCTCCACAACCAAACCACCACCTACCCCAAACAGATCCACACAACCCAGAACACTCCCACCTCTTTCTTGAATCCAAGAATGCAGAATAACTACACCTACTTAACCCATAAATCCCAACTGCCAACACTGAATCAGAAAAGGCCCTCTACAGCTGACAAGAATTAAATTTCCAACATCGACAACAGCGAAACCAGTAATCGTGATGACAGACCAGTCAAGCAGCTTACCAAGAAAGACATGGAGGAGAGAAGGAGAAAGGGAATATGCTATTGGTGTCCTGAGAAATATACGTTTGATCACAAATGCAAGAACTCCCAAGTTTTTATGTTTCTGGTTCAAGAAGAGGAAGCTGAAGCTTTTAATGATTCTCGAAGGAATTCTGAAATTGCAATAAGCTTTCCACAAGAGCAAATCCATCCTGGCTAAGAGGATGCCTTAGAAAGGCAATATACATTTAAACCAATGGAAACACTCAAGATGCAGCCTTTATTAGCATCCGTACTTCAGCCATTGCTACAATCCTTTAGGACAAGGATTATTTTTCATGGGGGGAGTAATTGTTACATGGGATTTTAGTTGAATGAGTAGTTAGTAATAACTAACTATTGTAACTACATACTTACCCTTATGAGTAATATAAATAAGGCTAAGTGAGGAAGGATTGAGTGTGTGATAATAGGATTTGTGTTGAGATAGCTTGAGGCTATCAGTTTTCTTCTCCTCTGTCCCACTATGTCTTTCTTGCTTGTGATTATTTATAATACTGTTGTTATGGCTTTCACATATTTCATTCTCAGTGAGGGAAAAAAAATTTTGCTGGCTATTTAACTTGGCAAATTTTTATTACAATAAGTAATAAACTTTCTGTAGTTAGTTGGTTTTTTGGTGTAAGTATTCCTTTTTCTGAAGTCATAATTGTGCTTTGATTATATACCTGCAGGGGTAGCTCACTTTGTTCAGGGGAACTTCATCCTGATACGATTGTTGATTGGGAACAGCGTCTGAAGTGTGATAAGAAATCATACTATGCAGAGTTACATAATTATCACAATGAGTAAGTTATGCATTATTATTTCACTGTTTATCCTCCTTTTGCCTCTTTTCAGAATGATACTTATTGCAGTATTTCAATTCTTCTTGTTGCAGTATGATAGGATATTTAACAAAGTTGAAGGAGAAGTGGGAATGCAGCAAAGATCCAGAAAAGGAAATTGTGCAGAAGATTTGGAGGTGTATATTTATAAGACTTCCCATGTATTGCAATTTGCACACACCACACACATGCACATATACGAGAAAGTTAGACAGGTTATTCCATTGTGATTATGAGAAGGATGTCTTATCCAACTCTCGGCTTCCAATACTTGCAATGGTAGTTCTCCATTGCACCTGCAGGGAAGAAGACAACTGGAATATACCCTAAGCGTCATTTATATGATGAGTTATTGTTTGAAAATGCATCAATTTTATTAATGGTTTGAGATGTTTTGTCATTTAAAGGTTTAGATGGTTAATCCTTTGATTTTCTTTGCTCATATGAGTTTAATGTAATAGGACTTTCCCCATCAGTGCCTTTGGACCACCCAAAAGTTGAGAATTGAATTCTCATTTTTTTTTTAATTTGGCTTGTAATTTGAGTTAGAATTCTATTCTTTTTTCTCTTTTTTCTTAATTAAAAATGTGGATTTCTATATAGTTTTTATATCTCACCAAAATTGGTACGGATTTCATCATCAAGAATTCATTTGCTGTTAAGAAGACATATTTATCCTGTCAATTACATTAAGTAAAACAAAACCTGGTCTTCTAGATGCTTTTCTAATTTTCTTGGTAACCCTCCACCTTTGATGCTCACTGCTTCTTCCTTAATTTTCCATCTTGGCTACACCAAAAAATGGGATTTATTTTTGCTTCCTCTTTGTGTATGTTTTGTCTTTCATCACATGGATGCCTACTCAGATCTTTGTGGATGGATCATTCGTGCTCCCCTTGGATCCCACAATCAATCAGCAGGCACAACTTATCATCATCATCATGTCAATCACGTTTGAGCTTTAGACAAATACAAATAAACTACTTACTTTTCTATCTTTTGTTGGCAACATAAATGCTTATGGTGTCACTTAGTTTTGTCAAAATTGATTGAAGTATCTCAAAACTGATAGTTTAGGAAATCAGTATATAAACAATTCTGGAAACCCTGCTAATTTAGGTCACTGGCTTCTCTTAAAGGATGTTATTATAGCATTAAAAATCTAGCTGAATTTTATTATTTTATGATATAATCTTAACGAGGGAATTCAATTAAATTAATAAATTTTAATATTTGTTCCAAACATGAGAAATTATCAAATAAAAGACTAAAATTGAATTCTTATTGGATTTAGTTCCAAACAGGTGGTATATGTTTTTCGATTGACTATCTTCATCAGCATATAATAAATCTGATCATGCAAATTTGCCTATTTTTATATATCTCTCTTGATAGAAACTTTCAAAAATTCTTTAGGATCATTATCTTAATTTGTTATCCTTCTTTATTTATTAAATTGATACAAGGTGATGAGTAAGTTATATTGAGAAAATTAATTGGATTAATTTTATTTTGCAAATACTAAATTGAGGACGTTAGTCTTGCTTATATATATGCTTCAGTTTTCTGCTGTTGAGGCATTACTTTTGGAAGTTCGGACTGCCAGTATACTTTATTAAGTGTCAATGGAGTGATTGTGATGAGGTTTTAAATTTTTTGTAATGTTTGTTAATGTATAAGAATTTCTGTTACAACAATATAGGATATGTATAAGTTTTGCTTGGAGTTGATTGTTGAACTTGTTTTTTAAGAGGTTCTGCTCCATCTCAATTGGAAGTTCTGGTGATAATCATTGATGTTATAATTTTATGGAATTATGCAGGTCGAAGAATGTAGAGAAAAGAATGCCCTTAAATGTGAATGAATCCAGTGTTTACAATCATGATGAGAATGTTACAGCTTCATCCGAGTCAGGTTCTTGGGCTGCTGAGGAGAAAGCATGTAGTAGTGACAACCAAATTTCCTTAGTGAGAAAAGGTGATAGACTTCAGAAAAGGTAATTAATCAATCCTTAATTATTAGCAATATTGCTTTGTGCATATATGATCTCTAGTTAGTAACATCTCTGGAGAATGGAACTACAAAGTTGTTAAAGTGCAGACCAGTATTTCTCTTTGAATGTTGATTTTCACTTGTGCTATGCTTGTAGGTTGTTGTTGTAGCTAGGTCTGTCTAATTTTCTGCTAGTACATTAATTACTTGCTTGTGTGCTTGATGTTACTGAGGTCTTCTAGTAGCAGTTTCCATCACAGCTCATGATTTGCTTTGCTCTCTCTCTATATAGTATTAGTTGTATAAGCAATCACCAGGAAACTTATGGTTCAACGGATTTCCTGGTTAGACAGTGCTATAACTGTCATTGCACAAGATGTTGGTATGTTTGGGGTGCATCTGATATTTGTGCTTGTTCAGTTATTTTGTTTTAAAGATCTTGAGTTTGACTTTTATATTCATCTATAGGCAATTGTTTTTGTGATTATGTAATTGATTGTCCATGACAAATAGTTCTATGTCATATTGTAATAGAAAGAAGTAATGTAACTATATCCGGAGGTCTTTTGGAGCAAATTTCTTAGATTGTATATATGGAAAACAAGGAATGGCTGTGTGCGGTATTGCAGTGTAGTTTTCACTGTTGAAATAATGGTTTGCAGGGTGCCTGACAAAGCCTTTGTTAAAGGTAAACCTAGGAATTTGATGATTTCTTCAGATGATACGCTTAATGATGGAGCAAGACCCATGAAAGGAGACAAACTACACAAGCGTAACATTTATTCTACTGAAGGTGACAAATATATGTCATGTATCAAGGTTAGGCACTTCCCCCCCCCCCCCTTTTTTTTTTTTAAGTACAGAATTGGCAGGGACAAACATCTTAATAGCTTGGTCAGTTATTTTTTAATTTCAGTAATTAGATGGGCAAAGGTAATTGGTTGTCAACTATGTTAATTGTCATTGTCTCAATTCTTATGTGATAATTTAGACTTAAACTGATATAAAGGCTTTCAGGTCTGTCATTGTTGGAGATTGGGTCTTTGAAGTCAGATTCATGTGTTCATAAAATTCATCCATGATTTCATTCCAAGCTTCTATTGTGATTTTCGCTGGTTTTGCCTTAGTTATATAGATTTTGCTTCTCCATAAGTTTTTTTTTATCTGCTTCATAAAAATTGCTGCCTCTTTTGCTGGAAAGAACTAAATTAAATGCTTCGTTAATAATGCCTATAAAATATTATTTTCTCACTTTTTTCATTTCTTTCATGGTGAGCAGGTCTTTTTTTTTTTTTGAAGGGGGGTTGGCAGGGTTACTTTTCAATATCGGTTGGATACTTTCTGATATCTTCCTTTTATGCATATCAGATTAGCAAGAAGCAGCACGAACTTGTTAAGAGTATGAAGCAGACTGGTAAAAGCATCCAGTCTAGATCTCTTAACCGTGTTTTGGGTGACCTTGATAACATTCATGTGCAGTCATATGAAGTATTCATCAAGGAAGAACAGAATAAGTTGCATGAGCATTGGTTAGTTTGTTGTCTAGGGCAGTTTTTATTCTGTCAACTTGTTACCATTCAACGCCCAACACAGTACAGTTTCAAAATTTTCATTGTTACTGCTAATTGGAAAGGATTAATTGTATAGGTTGCAATTGGTGAACAAAGACCTTCCTTTGGCATATGCAAACTGGACAGAGAGGCAGAAACGTAGAAATGCTGTAATAATTTCTTTGGTGGTAGAGATCAAGAATAAACCAAAGAAGCTGCTGTTAGAGGTTTGTAACTATGTTTTATTTTCTGAATATGCTTTATAATTTCCTAGGATAGAGCTTGCAAGTCTCATATCAGTTTTTGGAATATCCGGGAGATCTTTGATTTTTCTGTAACTGTTGTTGCACAATAGTGAGCAGTTTCTTAGTGGACCTGTGAATACTTTTGCAATTATATTTGGCCCAGGATGAGGATGATGTGAACTCAGGAAGCAAGCTTCAGGATCAGGAGGAGGATGGAGGTTATGATGATCAATCTATCTCAAAAGATGGTGAAGATTCTCTTTCTAGATCCTCAGAGAATCAGTCCCCAGCACATGATTCATACCAAGGCAGTGATGACGAGTTCAACTCCACACAGTTGGATTCAGAAAAGAATCTTGTCTTATCAAAATCAGGTGATGATTTGCAGAAACAAACTGAGTATGCAAGGAATATGAACACTCAAGATGCTCCTGTTAGTGAAGGAGCTCCTTTCTCTTCTGGTGGTGATGTGTGGCAGGCACCTGAAATGCCACATTCTTACTATGATTCTGCTGGGACCCATGAATACACAGCCAGTGAAATGTCGCTTGCAAACCCACAAGTAAATGAAGAGCAACAAACCCGTCTGATTGATCTAGAATCTGACTTGCATCAGGAAGAGACCAGTAAAGAATTGTTACAGAGGCAATCAGATGATGGATCCTTCAGTTCTTACCCAAACCAGGATCGTAGTGATTTGCTCCAATCTCTATTCAAGGGAGAGGGGGTGTTATCTTACCATCATGAACAAAAAGGAGTTGGGTTAGATTTCCTGAGTTCAAACAATGTCATGATAGGTGATGGTCAATTTTCTGGTCATTTCAAGGAGCCCCTGCAAACATCACTTACATTGGACCAGGTGCACAGGAGACCTAGTGAAGTTTACATGCCAGAAAACATGTCAGAGAATATTTACTCTGATGGAGGTGGTAGATACCTAATTCCCAGGCAAGATCCGTTGTCTGCGGTAAATATGAGTGATTGGGCTGTTAATGCCACCCGCATGTCGGCACCTCCTCAATCTCACTTGAATACTGGAGAATTCATTGGTCAGCATTGGTTTCCTGCTGACCAACAAGTTCGCAGTGCCTGGAATGGATCTGATGGCGGTAGTCTATCAAGTCAGAGTCTTAGCACTGGAGGGAATTCTGATCAGAGCTTATTTAGTGTTCTATCTCAGTGTAACCAGTTACACTCAACAAATTCCTACGATCCAGTCAGACACACCGACCAATTCATTACAACCAGATCCTATGGAGCAGTAGATGCAGGTACACCCAGGATCAATGCAGTTGTACCACAAACTTCTCATCCACTTGATTACTTAAGTGGACGTGAGGCACATAGTTCTTTGCTGCCTGATGATACGGCATGGATGAACTTGCCACATCAAAATTCTGCTTTACTTGATCAAATGGGAAAGCCATACTTGAGGTCGTGGAATCGATGATGAATATTTTGCCTTTCGTTGGCAATTGTTGTCAGGGTTTAGAGCTTGACTGCAAGGCAGAGAGAAGAAATGAGGGATGCACATTCTGTGTATTTTTAGTGTTTTTGTGACTTAAGCAAGATTCACAGAAGCAGTGGATACGTACCCTGTGATTAGTAGGTTTCTGTACATACCTATACCAAGGTCAACTCAAACACCTTGTATATACCTAGACGTTAGATGGGCAGGCAGGCAGGCAGGCAGGCAGGAAGCCCAGAGGGTAAGAGAAAGTTCAAGAATCGCAAGTTGTTAGGCAAGTTACATATTACATTCTTATTTTCGATTTTTTTCCCCTTTGTTTCTCGAGAGACATTCTTTAATAATTTTGGAAGGTATGAAATTCTGGGGCAGGTGCCTTTTTAAAAAGAATATTTATTTTGGTTAACTTTCGTATTAATTGGGTCATAATGCTGAAGTAAGCAATCTTTCTCGTGTATGCTTGATAGGGGCAAGGAAATAAAATCGTCTTGAGTGGATAAGGCCTTTTACTCTTACTATGATTCTTTAAGTCTTAACCGAGATTATAGTTGCCTCGTGCTGGATCAGTTTAACTGGGGTAGATGCGTACCAGAATTCTAATATGAGCATTGTTGGATGGCTTTTGGCCATAGAGACATGTGAGCCTAGCCAGAGTAACTATGAATTTGTTCATTACCGGCCTCTTCGTAAAATTTGCCTTTCTTTGTGTCAAGATGCTTGTGAAGTCACTTGAATAATTTTCTTAGAACACAAAGTATGTATGACTGCTAATGCGTTTGGATCTTACAAGTAAAAATGGTATCTAATTCAGGGTTCCACCTTATAATTTCTAGTCTCCATGGTTCGGACTTCAGAAACAAGGCTAAGCTTGAATATAATGTTCGCTGTCCATGCTACATAACGATGATACACAAGCTATCAAAAGATTTCCGGAAAGTCTTGGTATTGACTTCCACGAGCTGGAAACTATAGTGATGATGTGGGGGTCATCGCCTCGTTGGCATTTCTTCAACCATACATGGACATGATATTTAACAAAAATGTCCACAGGTTTCATCGAAAAAAAAGAAGAAGAAGAAACGAGTTTTGTTTCCAACTTGCAATGGGAGCTTCTCCACATTATTGTTGTTTCCCCCTTCTTATAATTACCATGCTCCAATACTAATTTTTTAAACAAGCAAAATGGACTTGAGACCATTTTAAACAAACATGTATTTTTTATTACTAAATAGGGAAATCTTTGCATTTTCTCTTATAAATCTCAGCGTTACTTAACCGACCATTTAAGAAACTAACTTTGTATAAATCAAATCAATTAAATTTATTACTTACCACGAATATTTTTTTTCTTGCATTTTTTTTCCCTCCGAAGTCCGAAGAAACCGAAGTAACGCTTGCTAGAAACCGCAAGGTGTACGACCGACGGTGAATGACGTGATTCAAGAGTTCTACCGGAACTTAACTTCTTGCTTTCCGCTTTTGTGGTGCGGTTGTTGTATTTGTACTTTGAAGTGCCTCTACCTTGTCTGCAAAGCATGAATCAATTCTATGATGGGTTGTAAAGAAACCCTACTGTTTCATCTACCTTCTTCTTTACCATGTAATAAACGATTCCTTTAAGACTTCACTGATTCAAATTTCAAGGTTTGAGTGAGGGAGGGAGTTGCAGAGATAAGGAACAGCTTAATAGAGTAGATTGCTAGTAAAAATGGCTCGTCCACAATTACAAGGAGCCGATCTCAAAAATAAAGAAGTCATCCGTTTAGAGCGCGAGTCGGTCATTCCAATTCTGAAGCCCAGGCTCATCATGACGTTGGCCAACCTTATTGGTATGTTGTAACCTTGTTCTCTAGCGCCCACTCTCTCTCTCTCTCACACACACTCACTCTAGCTTCGGATATGAAATTGTTCAGATGTTGTTGTTCCGGTCTTTCCCGCTGTAAAAGGAGCTCTTTTGGTTCTGTTTGTACGCGGTGGTGCTCTGTTGTCTTTTTGTTGCCCATGGATTGAAGGGATATGAAGTGTCACGTTTAGATTTGTTGTGGGGAAGTACTATTGAATGATAATTTTTGAAATTACGTGACCTACAATTTCATAAATGGACATCTTGGATGAAATTAGCTTGTCCTTTTCCTTTCAGTCAATCCTTGGGAAATAGTATTGACTTCACCTTAAAAACAACATTGGGACGAATTTCCATAATAAACTCTTTCCTTTATCTAATTTAGTTATTTAGTATTGTTCAAACTTTGCAGTTTTGGTTTAGGTGAAAAATAAAATAAGAATAGCTTCTCCTCTTTCTCCAAAGTTGGTTTTCTTTTCCTGGACTTTTGAGTCTTTTGAGTACTCTGCAGAGCATAGTTCCGATCGAGCTGAGTTTTTGAAGTTCTGCAAGAGAGTAGAGTACACAATCCGGGCTTGGTACCTTCTACAATTTGAGGATTTGATGGTATTTTTCTTTCCTTGACCTTTTGGAGATATAGCTATTGATACATTGTGGAGCCTGATTCTTTTGTGCCCCAGCAACTCTATTCCCTCTTTGACCCAGTACATGGGGCACAGAAGTTGGAACAACAGAAGTTAGCTCCTGAAGAAATTGATGAACTTGAGCAGAATTTTTTGACATACCTATTTCAGGTATTATAGCTACTTCATGGATTTGTAATGTCTAAAAAATCTGTGTGGTTATCCCATTAATATAATTTAGACTTGATGACCTCTCACAATAACAGAACTAATAGAACATCACTTGTTGAGTCACTAGTCTTCGCAATAACTTTTATATAATAGTTTCCATCAATATATTTGTACCCTTAAATGCTATGTATTATGTGATGACAGTACGTTTCGAGCTGTTCCCCACTGCCCCTCAATGCAAGTTGGACCAATTGAGGTTGTGCTCTACGAAGATAAAGATTCAATTGTGTAACAATAACTATTGGGGATTAACTTCCCATTTTGTAGTGGAGAAAACATTGTAGGGTCGGGGTAAGTCTGGGGGTAAAATTATGGCTTAAAATTACAAAAAATGTGGGAGCTGAGTGAGCACAAGTGGCACATATATCTCTTAAATATCCATCCCGTATGGTATATTGGGATTCTTTGATTCTTTATGCAGGTAATGGACAAGAGCAACTTCAAGATAGCAACTGATGACGAGGTTGATATTGCACTTTCAGGGCAGTATCTTCTAAATCTTCCCATTACTGTTGATGAATCTAAGGTTTGTGTATATATTGTGCTTTGTAATATTGCATTGTTAGTTGCTGTATGTGACCATGCATATATACAAGCATACTATTTGGGTGTCTGATGACATAGGTTACTTGGGGTATTTGATTGTGCATCTAACATTTGATGATCTTTGTGCATTTGGTGCATTTAGCTTGACAAGAAGCTTTTGAAGAAACATTTTGAAGAGCATCACTATGATGACCTTCCAGGTTTCTCTGATAAGGTAAGGCCTTAAATCTGGTACAAGGGGTAACGTTCATCAGGAGTTTCTTTTAATTTTCTTTTTTGGGGGGGGGGGGGGGGGGTTTAAATAAGACATGAGTTGAAGGGATACTGTATGCAAATCTGGAAGCTTTGAATCATCATAAATAATCTCTTTGACATTTTGATTTATTTTAATTTGTGGTATTTTATTTACTTTTTTTCTGGTCTGCTCTATGTTTAAAGTTTCCATGTTTGTCAATTTAGTATCAAGTGCAAGGTATTTGGTCTCGGCTGTGAAATGTGGATAATTTTTCATAACTTCAATCTTCCAGGTGAAACTCACCAAGAAAGAAGCAAGTAAAACATTTGATTGAAAATTTTGTACTGTTATTAATCTAGGTCTATTTAGGTCATTTGAAGGTTTCAAAGTCATAGAATTCTTCAACATTATATATTATCATGTGATGAGTTTTATAGAGGTCCAAATTACTGGCTTCGTTGTATAAAGTTTTATTATAGATGCCATGATCTTATTCTTTACCCCCTTAAAGATATACATGTGCTTGTTCTGTATTTCTTGTTGACAGTCAGACAGACTGTTTGTCATATGCTGAGATTGACTTAATTTTAGTTTTGGGTGAAATATATTTTTTTATTTTTAAAAAAGATTTGATGTGGTCTCAGTACCTGCTAAGGTGCTTCTTTCATGAGTATTGGACAGAGGCTTCCTTTTCAATTTTATATTACATCATACACAAAGAAGCAGTATTTCTTACCTGATAGAGCGAAAACTAATCTCTTCCATTTGACAATTAGATTCAAACATGTTTTACACAACATATTTATTTATGTTCATGAAGGCGCATTTGCATTAGTTGTTAAATCTTGATGACTTTAAATAAAAATATCCTTCTTTCTAACTATCAGAGTGAGGTCTTCATCGCTGATCTCTGAAGTTTCTATAATAAGGAATTATTTGTGTTTGTAAACAGCAACTAAGTATTATCTGTCTTTTTATTGCTTGTTCAATGTTGTACTTTCAGTTGACTTCTCCTCTTTATCTCTCTCCCTAGAGAGCTAATGCATGACTATTATTTTGTTCCTTGTTATTACCTTGTTTTGCAAACTAATACATCCTATTTCTCTAGTATGTTATCTTTCGCCGCGGCATTGGACTTGATCAAACAACTAATTACTTTTATATGGAGAAAGTAGACATGATCATTGGACGTTTTTGGAAATATCTGTTAAGACTAACTAGGTAAGCAAACTTTTGGATCGTTAACTAAATTTGTTGATTGATGCCATTGAAGAATCCATTATAAGATGTCGTCAGATATTTGATTATTTGAACTTTTGTCTCAGCCAAATCCTAAAAGTCTTTGAAACCATTATATGCATGAAACTGAAACCTTTTCTTGTTTACGTGGCTTATAATAGTTAATGCAATAAGCTCTGCCTGTGCACTGAAAGGATTTATCCTTGGATGTGTATCATAGCTACTTACATATGAAATTATAGGATTGAACATAGCATGCTTTTTGGGCTTAATTCTGAAACATTATTTAAGTTACTGTTCTTGCAGGTTGGAAAAGTTTTTCTCTAGAAGGTCAAAAAGACATCATAAGAAAGATCCAAATAAGGATGATCATCTTAACTCTGAAGCAGATCAGGATGACCTCTATGTTGAACGGATACGCTTAGAAAATATGGAACTAAGGTCTTATTGCATCTGTGTTGTTGCTGTTGTTGTCTTTACATGTTTTCTTCTTTTCTTTTTGGGCTAGGATTCTTCTTATTGCAATTACTTAACCGTATATGTTTATCTACAGCATCTTCTTGACTTAGGGCTGACCATTCAGCAATTTAAATTATGTGTCCTGCTGTTTTTTTATTGGACTTATTGTGTGAAACCTGAATTTTGGCACTTTCCATCCAACTAACGATTTAAATTTATATCACATGAAAATTGCAGTACGACATGTTAATTACTTTGAAATCACATTCACATTGTTCCAGCCTTGGGAAAGAGTTGACAATGAACACTTACAAGCTGATAGTCAACCTGGACCAATGTTTGACCATTTCTTGTGTTGAGAAATCTCAAACTTCTATCAGATGCATGAAGGTTGAAGTCTAGAATTGCTTGTAGATCTAGAAAATAGGATCAAAAGCTTCAAATTGCATGTTTAGTCTGTCTATTTCTCTGAGCAGCACTGGATGTTTCTTTCTGATCAATACTACTAATTTCATGCATCTAAATTGCATAATTTGATGATCTGGATGGGAAATTAATAAGATTGTTTGCTGCCACTGCCAGTTTCCGCAATTTGCTGAGCAAGACCACTATCCAGGAACCTACCTTTGATAGGATAATTGTTGTCTACAGGTGATCCTTCCTCAAATCTCTAAATGCTGCTGTCTATTTAGCTGATCAACCTATGCTCATATCATCTGAGGATATAAGAATTGTTTTGAATAGTCTCTTGTAATTCTGATTTTTTACATATTCTATTTCCCTTTCAAAGAATAAGCTCAAAGTTGTAGAGATGAGAATGTTGCGTTGGATGAATAGATACATTAAATAAAATAAAATCAGAAATGAGTGTATTAGAGGGAAAGTGGAGGTTGTACCTATTGTGGAAAAGGTTGTAGAATCGCGGCTTAAATGGTTTGGGCATGTGTAGAAGAGACTTATAAAAACCTCAATTAGGAGAGTAGATTAGATGAAGAGTAGTCCAATAGTCAGAGGTAGAAGGAGATCAAGAAAAACTATAGAAGAAATTATTAAGGATTTATAATTAAATAGTTTATCTAAAATTATGACCTATAAAAGGCTTTGTTGTTGTTGTTGTTGTTGTTGTTGTCTATTTCCCTTTCAAAGCTCAGGCCATAATTTCTCCAAATCTTGTAATTTGGTATTGTGTGAAAATGTGAGGGATTTGAGATGCATTGAGGGGGTTGGGTTCTTGTTAAGGAATGCTTGGAGTTAATTTGCTGAGAATCCATGAATGCTAATTTATTGAAATTTGAGGAGGAAAATGATTATACAGGCGAGCCAGTACCAAATCAAACACAAATCGCGGAATATATGTAAAGCACTTCAAGAACATTCCAATGGCTGACATGGAGATAGTTCTTGTGAGTCACCTCATTTGCTTTTACTGCTGCATTGTCTTGTACCTCGTTGTGTCACTGGGGTTAATGAATCTATCAATTACCTTATCCTCTAATGTACACAAGTGATGACCTGGTCATGAACATTTTTACTTGACAGCCAGAAAAGAAAAACCCTGGATTAACTCCAATGGATTGGGTCAAGTTTCTTGGATCTGCTATAGTTGGTCTGGTTAGTTTGAGTTTTAGTTTTTTTAAATATATTTTTATTTATATATTTAATACCAATTAAGTGGTTCTACTGTAGTTTCTTGTTCTCTACCCATTTTGCTCTGATGCACTTTTTTTTCCTCTTTTCTTCACAGGTTGCTGTAGTTAGTTCACTTGAAATGCCTAAAGCTGATTTGTGGGTCATCATGGCTATTCTTGTCTCAGTCATTACTTATTGTGCTAAGACATACTTCACGTTAGTCTGCTAATGGATTCCTTTAATTGGAAATTTATATTTTGCATAATTTGATGTGAGGATTGCTTGCTACTTTGAGATTTGCATATGTATACAGTTTTCTTTCTGCTAGTTGACTTAATTGTTGCCTATTATTACCTTGCATTATATTTTTGATGGATCTTTAAATTTCCATAGGTTCCAACAAAACATGGCTGCATACCAGAACTTGATTACACAGTCAATGTATGACAAACAACTGGATAGTGGAAAGGGTACACTTCTCCACTTGTGCGATGATGTAATTCAACAGGAAGTGAGTGCTAGCTTTATATGCTATGGGTCACTATATGCAATTTTAATTTCCAATAAATTGGTAGTGATTATTTTTGTTAAATATTGATCATTGTTTTATAAATAGGACCTGATTGATTGGTTATACTGGAATAATCAGGAATTCACTCTACCCCAATAACTAGTAGGAGTGTTCAAAGATTAGGTTCAGTTTTGGATCAAAACCAAACAGAACTGAACAAAGTTAGTTTTCTAAAGAATAGGACCTCTTTGGTTTTTGTGTATAGTCAGTTTGATTCAATTTTGGTTCGGTTTGGTTTAAGTTTGATTTGGTTTGCTCCATGCTTATAATAAATTTTTTTCATTTATGCCTATTTTATTAAAATTTTTAAGTCTACATGTATTTTCTCTACATTTGTAAGGCTCAAAAACCATACAAAATAGTTTTAAAAGGTTGCAAACTATAATTTTATACTAAATAATCAATCCCAAATTCCTAATAAAAAATTCAACAGTACATTGGTGTAGAGAGGCCCAAAAAAAAAAAATCCTTTGCTTTGGTTTTAAGTCGGTTTGGTTTAGTTTGATTAGGTTTAATTGGTTTAGTTGGGTTTTGAACACCCCTAATAGCCAAGATTGGCCAAAACTACTAGTCAAAGCTGACTGAACCAACTGGTTAAAGGTGGTAAACCAGGCCATCTATGCTATGCTTCTCAGTTTTTAAATTCAATTGTAGCAGCCACTCAAAAGCCCCTTTTTTGGCTTGTGCATCACAAAACAAAAGTATTTATTGTCAAAGAGTGTGAAAATAAATAAATAAACTTGGGATCACTCATGAATCATGAGATGTAATTTCCTCTAAATGTTTTGTTAAATACCCATTAAATTGTTATCAAGGAAAAAAGGTTACTTTAAGAAAAAAAAGTTTGAAAAATGTATAATTTCAAAAATAACAATGTACATATCAAAATATTATGAGCATCATTTACGATATAAGCTATCAATTTAATATTCCTGTAGAACATTTGCTTCTTTGCTTTTGTGAAAGCTTTCCTAAAACCATATGTCCGTTAACAAGTATGCATATATGTCACAAGGGTGGAAAAAATTTAGGATAGTACTTTGTAAACAGGCTTAACCACATGTTGTTTGTATTACTTGTCAAATGGTTCCCAGTATGCATGCAATATTTAGTAACTGTAAATATTCTTTTTGAAAAAAGCTTGAGGACATTGAAAATGCATCTGTACTTGAGTAGTATTAAATAACATGTCAATTGATACTTTATCATTGCCTTATATGGACAAAATTTGAGTGATTTCTTCTTTGCTGCATTATTTAATAGAGCTGTTTTGCTCTTTAAGAAAACAAAGGAGAGGAAAAAATTGTTATTGCTCATTGGTTTTAAATTATCAGTTAAACAATGAGGTAGAAAGTTATAAACACATTATCTTCCATAGTTCATCTGTTGACTAGTATACATGCGTTAATTTCCTCAACAGGAAGGATAAAGTTTAGTGTGAAACTCCTTGTAAATGAGCTGTACTATATTTTTGCTGTTTCTTCCTGTTAGACATTGTAATAAAGCTATTTGAGGCTTTCACTTAATGGCTTAAACTCTTGAGTTAAACAATGTCTTTAAATATGGTACTAGGAGTCTCTATAACCAAGTAGTTAGGAGTTTGATCCTTACTGCCCCCCATTTCTTTAATTAAAGCTAAATTTCAATACGAATTTGGTCATTGTAAATAGGAATGTGATTTACCTACACTTCAATACCAAAGGGCTTTTGTGTGAGAGGGTGAGGTTATAGTAAAGTTATTCATGGGCCTTCACTCAAAAGCTTAAGTTTTTAAGTTCAAGTGGTCATTGAGACTTCTTTGAATGCTCCTGATATGCATGGCACCGTGTCTCTGAAATAGCTAATTTGGTTACATTAGTTGTTATCCGGGCTTGATTTAGTTGATGTGAGGATACTTATAACCAATGAGTTAGTGTAATGGCAAATGTATAACCCCTTTGGATTAAGAATAAAAAGTGAATGTCTTAATTGTTGGAAGACCAACTGCTAGCCCTTTTTTGTATTAGGACATTTTGTACTTTAGCTGTATATGGCTGTGTACTAGTCAGACACTCAAGGCTATTAATCTCGAGCTTTAATGTGCAGGTCAAAGAGGTGATTGTTTCATTCTTTATTTTGATGGAGCAGGGCAAAGCTACAAGACAGGTGTGTGTGTGTGTATATATATATATCAATATTTACCCATAGTTTCCTATACACTTGATCATTTTTAATTTAATAAATTTGTTTTTTAATGTTGATACTAATGGTTTTAAAACCAAACAGATTATTGAACCAGTAGGTATTAATTCACAATTCATTAATTCGGTCATTGTCAAATAGTCATCGAACTAGTAGTAATTAAATATATTTTTTAATTTTATATATTAAAAATATAATATAATAAATAAAATAATATTTATTTATTATTATTATTATTTCATCCACACCCGCACACATGCATATTTACACAACCAAAAGAGATGTGCTCGTGAATTGGATTTGAACCAATATCAAGCTTGGGGAATCCAGTGGAATGAGAATCTTCAGCTAAGGCCAGCTTTATTGAAAATTTTTTCAATAACAAAGGCATCAGAAATTTCTATGCCCCACAAAAAAAAAAAAGTGATCACCTTACCAATCCATGTGTATATTATCTTTTTGACTATATATTATAATGTCTGATAAAACTAACTGACCAAAAAAACAAATATAGCAGCTAGGTACTCCTTTTAAAATAATAATAATAATAAATTGTTTACTATTAAAGTTTGGTGGACTCTTCTTGGGTGGGTCCTGACCAGACAAAAGGAAAGGTGAAGAATGATCTTCCTTGGGCCTTTTTTTTCCCCCGATCTTAAGCTCAAGCACTGCCTAGTTGATTATTTGATGCCTGCAAGCCACTTAATCTTGCATTTCAATTTATGTAAAGATAAAGTGAAAAAACTCTCAAACGAAAGGTAAAAGGAGAAGGTATGTGAGGGTTGAACACTGTTAAGGAGAATGGTGATAGCTAAAAGGTAAGCCATGTCATTAACGGCTTCAAGCACATCAAAACTGGAAGTGAAGATGTAAGCTAATTGGTGATGGAATACCATTATTATTATGGGGAAGAGCCCAATCACTGTTGATTGTTCCACTGATACTTACGTAGCAAATTTTGCTCCTTTCCCATTCCACCTTCTAGCTCATTCACCACTTTTATAAGAGTGTGGATATCTATCAAAAGTTCATAAGTTCAGAGGAGATATTGTACCAGAACAATTCTTTGTGGGATGAGTACTAGAAGTTAATGAAATTTGGATGCAGTTAGAAGAAGAATGCCAGCTGGGATGGATGAGATAGCAGCAGCTGCACATAGGGCCATTGTTAAGTCAGTGAACAAGAAAGTAGTCTGTCCCACGTCGTTTAAAGTTGAGGAGAGAAGTAAAGTATCCAACTATAAATAGCAAGCCAAATCTATCTTGCAGTGCCCCTTACTGGACGGGTTAGTGCCTTTAACGTGTTGTAAATGAGGCCCCTCGTCGAAGGTCTAAGTTTTTATTGTTAAAAACCAGGTGACCTGTGACTTAGTTTGGTTTTGCTGGTTTTTAACTGGTCTTTTAGGAGGCTGATTTTGTGGTTCAAATAGACCGGAACTAGGGCTGGTTCACCGGTTTTTGGTGGGGCCAGGTGGTTAGGTCTGGCTTTTAAAACCATAAATTTTACTTTAAAAAAAATTATATTCTCTATGTAGTTTGGTAAAAAAGTTTCTGTTTGTGGTACTAATATAAGATATCTGGTAATGTGAATCAGGATCTTGATCAGTGGTGTGAGGAACTAATAAAAGATGAATTTGGGGAGAGCTGTAATTTTGACGTGGATGATGCAATTTATAAGTTAGAGAAGTTGGGAATTGTTACTCGGGTGAGATTCCTTATAATTTTCTCCTTTGTTCAAACTGATATTATCTGTAGTGAAGTATGTAATACTGTATCACTTATAAGCAGAATGAATCTCTGAGCTTATTTAATTTCTGTTCTAAATTTTTATGGCTTTTTTTTGCAATTTTCATGGTATTAGCAGTTGAGCAAATAGTGGTTGAATTTGGAGCCCTGTTGTTGCTGGTTAGGGATGAATTGTATATAGTCTTGTTGATGCATCAATTATGCCCATCTTATAGATATCAGTTTAATTGCACTGACTGAATGTGAATCAAGGAAATTTAAAAATCTACAGGATTCTGTCAAGTAGTGCACACCTCTAGTTTGGTGATGATGGCATTGTCTGAAGATATAATTCGTTGGAGATTTTTTTTTTTTTTAAATATTGTTACCCTAAAATTGTGGCTCTGAAGATTTTGATTCCTGATTTAACTGGAAGCTCACCTGAAATTCAGGATTCCATTGGCCGGTTTCAGTGCGTTGGGCTGAAACGCGCTAACGAGATCATTGGCACAACCACTGAAGAGCTTGTCCTTAGGGCAAAACAGGGAAGCGCTTCTCCTTGATGGCGTTTTTAAAAGGTTCTTCTATGTCTAGTGTGTATGTAAATGTTAAATAATGACATTAAGCCTTCTGATTTGGTCTGAGGTTTCCATTCACTCGTGTCTTAGGATGGAAGTTAATCAATTGTTGCTTTCTGTTACTTTGTGTTATATTTTCTATGTTCCTTTATGTTCCTGTGTTCTTTTTTTTTTGGATAAATTACATATAATCTCCCTGAACTTTGGGTTATTTGCAAAAACTCTCTTAAACTTTTAAGGTTTGCAATGAATCCTCATAAACTTTGAATAATATGTAGATAACTTCCCTAAACTTTAGATATGGGCAGATAACTCTCTCAACTTTTTGAATTATTTGCAAATAACCCTCCTTATATATCACACTCTCTAAGGGGGTTATTTGCACATTTCTGAAGTTTAGGAGGATTATCTGTACATGTCTAAAATTCAGGGAGTTATTTGCATATTATTTAAAGTTTATGGAGATTTTTTGTCAACTTTTAAAATTTAGAAGGTTATTTGTACATGACTTGAAGTTCAGAAGGGGTTATATGCAATTTTGCCTTGGTTTTTTTTAACTTCTCAATCTTTGTTCTGTATCCTAAAACTTAACCCCTGATCCTTAAAGGCATTCATTTAAAATGATAGGCCAACTTAATTATCTTTCATCTTCGGAATATAATTCTTGAAATTATCGGTAGCCAGGTTGGATGTTACCATGATGGTGTCAATTGGTGTAAGAATCATTTATGCGTCAGCTCAGCTTGGATTCATGTTTTTTGCCCGGAGGCCTTGTTAGGCCACAGATGTTTGTATTGCAATGACAACAGAAGTTAGGCAGCACCTTATTGTAGAGCTGAAGATACAGTGAACGTGAATTCCCTTTTGGATCGGATTAGAAATACGGATTTTGAATTCAATTCATTAGCAGTCATCAGCATGTGAGATGATAGTAGAGGATTGGCAAATCAGAGAGAAGGCGATGGGGATGGGCTGGATGAGTTCTATATATTATTTGTTCCGAGTGTTTTTTTTGAAACTTGGGGATGACTAAGCCCTCGCGTGACTTTTATGAACTTTTTCTGTATTGATTAATCAAGTTTCGTTTAATAAAAGGATTATAACAAGAAATACTAAAAATGCATAAGCCCAATCCAACTTTTTGTATGTAGTAATTGTGGAAACAATAAGGTCGATATGCAACCCATTCTCCCATATAAGATTGCTAGCGGCGTCCCCATGACGATTTTGTCCTTGTATGCATCTGATAAGATTTTGCAATCTGCACTTCTAGCAACTCTCTTGCATAAGCACAGGACTAATACTGAAAGGAATCTGAAAAAATGACAATCGCTTTATCACTAGTTCACTTCCTCATGTGATAATTCCAGATCTGAGAGTTTGAATGCCTCCGTACTCTCTGGCCTTAAAAAAAAAAAAGGCGTCGTACTCAAGTTTCATCTGTGCGGTAGCCCAAAATATCCCTACTGGTGATCTGTTTCAAAAATTGCAATTGCACTGGCACTCTTAAGCCCATTCCGGAAAACAAATGCCCCCTCATAGTATTTCATTTGACAAGGTAATCAGGAAAAAATGTTGTCACATGTAAGGAGGAAAAACAGGTTTTGGAAATAACGGCCCTTTTTTCCTTATTATTGTGGCTGTTGATTTGCGTATTAGTACTGTCCCATCAGAGTTTCAAGATGGGCTTGAGCTTTACAGCAGCTGGACCTGCAACTCTTCGCCATTCATCTGCCCATCAAAAGCAAACCAAAGTCTCACCAATTGGAGTATAACTGCTAATTTGTTGCTTCTCTCATTAATGCAGCGAGTCGTTAAAAATTGTATGCAAAATTGATTGATATTTGAGAACAAGAGGGGTCCGTCAATGATCAATGCTAGCTAATCCTAGCTCCAGCTGTGTATCATGTATGAACATTATTTGTCAAATTTCCCTATCTATTTACCCCCATATAGAAACGAGATGTTCAGAGTATAGATTCAACACAGATGAGGCGAAACAGTTCAAGTGAGCATGAGAGATTCGGGATCATAATGGATGGGGGCAACAACCACAGGGATTAAGGAGCAATTACTATCTTAAAGATGGAAAAAGACAAACAAGGATCTTAGAAGAGACTTGATGTCGTTGTTCAAAATACATATATTATTTCTCCTTCATTAATGTTAAATGTAAGAATCAAAAGCAAGTGGTATCCATGCATGTATGCCTCACATAAATTTCCAGGTTATGACTCACCTTAGTCAGTATCATCAAGCAAATATGAGCGGCATTCCGTTGCTGTCCTGTCCAGCATCATTTGCTTGAAAGTTCTCCACTTCTCAATTGTTTCAATTTCTCAAGAAGTTGTTTTATTGATGGCTGAACAGAGAAAGTCTCTATAGTGCTGGTCAATGCAAGCCTTAGGAGTCCCAACAACTTATCTTTTGGCCCTGCTTCCCACAAAGCAGGTGAGAATAGCTAAGAAGAATGACCTTCTATCTATAGTAACTTGGCCCATGGAACAATGTTGAATCCATCGCCACACTCAAAAAATGATGGGTCTAGCGAGCTTCTTCCCGACATCAATTCTAATAACACAACACCAAAGCTATAAACATCAGCCTCTTCAGCAACCTTACAAGTGGTGGCGTATTTAGGAGCAACATAACCAAATGTGCCTGCAACATCAGTAGTAGCATGGGTCTTGGATACTTCTAGAAGCCTAGCCTAGCTAAAATCTAACAGGTAGGCATTGAAATCCTTGTCAAGTAAAGATGTTGCTAGGCTTGATTTCTCAGGGAACTATGCGAGGAACATGAATAATACAAGTAACCAAGGATGTCTGCTATGTCTTTTGCTGTTTTGTAAATAATTGACCATTGCACATTTTTGCTTGACCTATCGTATATGAAAGCTTAGAAATTCTCGCCAGAAAGGTAGTAGTATATCAAGAAAATTTTAGTCTTTCCTACATAAGAACTTGTTAATGTATTGATTTGTAGTTATTACGATTTATTTTCCTTATTTACATTATTTCCTAATTGTTTAGGAATCCCTTGATCTTAATTTGATTAGGTTAAGTTATTTCTTTTTTTATTAGGTTAATTAGATTTAAGTTATTTCTTTTTGAGTTTTTAGTCATATATATATTTTTGTATATTTAATCCTATAAGAACTTAATGGAATACACTACAAGAAATTCATTTAATAATTTTTTTTTTTTTACTTTCTCTAAAACTAACATGATATCAGAGTTTCTCTTTTATCTTTCCATTGTCTAATTGTTCATTTCTTGAGAACAATTCAGATCCAAAGATTTCTCTCCACAACAAAAGTTTTCCTTGCCATATTAGCCTCTGTATGTCTTCGATTTGTGTTCCTGTTAACATCAAACCATCACACGTGCTTGTTTACTAGGTTGCCCTCTGTCTTGCAACGCTATCATTAAAATTTCACAGCAATCAGAGCTTCCATATACTGTCACGTGTTGCCTCAATGTTGCTACTAGTCAAATATTCAATTTTCTTCATTTGTTTGAGTTACCACTCTTTGATCCGGTTCTTCATCAAGTTAGACCGCTTCGTAAGGTTTTTGGTGTGTTCTTTTCATCTCTGAAGTCCATTTTTGCTAGCTCCACTTGCATTTTTTATTTTCTTAACACCATGGACAAGATTGATGTTGTATTTTGTTCTCTCGCATCTAGCTCACTGATCTGCATTGATCTTAAGGCCTTTCTCAAAGAACTTTCAGGTACTTTTAATTCATCGATTGCTTTAGCTACTCTCTCAAGTATATCCTCTGGGTATTTTGATTCTACTTGTTATAATCATATGATTGGACAATTTAGGATTTTTTATTCCTACTCCCCTAATCCCACTACTCCTCTTGTACATATTGCTAATGGTTCCTTGATGTCTGTTAGTCGCATTGGGTCTATTTCTTTACCAACCTTGTCTCTTCATGACACTTATTTTGTTCCTTCCATATCTTTCAATCTTATTTCTATTGGCTAATTGGTTGATCTTGGTTATGAGGTAAACTATACTTCTAATGGTTATCGTGTGCAAGATCCTTAGGTAGGATAGATTATTAGAATGGGGTGTAAAGTTAGACGTATGTTTGAAGTCGCTTCTTTGCATTTTCCTTCATTCAATAAATTGTCACCTCGAGTGTGTGCATTTCACCTTCTTTTCTTAAGTTGTGGCATTGTCATCTTGGTCATTGCTCTATTAATAAATTGTCCTCTTTAATTTCAAATGGTTCTTTAGGTAGTATTGTTGAAAAATCTTTAAATTGTATCTCTTGTCAAACTGCAAAATAACCTACATTATCTTTTCATAACAGTATTTCTGTTTTTGAGTCATCTTTTGATTTGATTCACTCTTACATTTAGGGTGTTACTCTTACTCCTTTTATGCAAGGATCATGTACTTTGTCATATTTGTTGATGATTATTCTCGTTTTACTTAGATATATATGATGAAAAATCGATTTGAATTTATGTTTGTTTCACATTTATGTTAAATTTGCATATTTGTCATATTTGTTTTACATTTATGTTAAATTTGCAACTATGATTCGTATTCAGTTCATAAAAAATATAAAAGTTTTTTCAATGTGATAAGGTTATGGAATATCGTGACTCCCAACTTCTTAACTTTCTTAGTGCTTAGGGCACTCTCTCTCAATACTTATGTCTTTATACCTCCCAACAAAATGGTTGAGCTAAACGAAAATGTCATCACATCCTTGACACTATTCATGCTCTTCTTATTTGCTCATCTTGTCCTGAGTGTTTATGAGGTGAGGTTGCTATCATAGTTGTTTATGTTATCATTCAAATTCCTTCTTCTATGTTAGGAATATATCTCCTTTGAAGTGTCTTTATGGTACTCCCCTTGATTACTATATGTTTAAAGTTTTTGGCTTTGTATGTTTTGTTCTCCTTCATCTTTATAAGTCTACAAAGGTACATGCTCGTGCACGTTTGTTGTTTCTTAAAATATGACACTGAGCATAAATGTTATCACTATTGGGATCCTCTATCTCAACACATTCGTATCTTTCGCCATGTCATATTCAAGGAACATATCATATTTTCTAGTTTATCTCAATTTCTTTTTATTCCACTTACTTTTTCCTCTTATCTTTGTAAATCCATCTGCTGACCTTTTTCCTAGTGAAATAGATATTGGATCTTCTAATTAGGACTCTAATACATTTGACACTATGTCTCCTTCTAATGATTTTGCCCTGCCTTTGGATCCTGCACTTGACATTCTTCTTCCCACTAATCGTCCAACATGAGTAAGAAAATTTTCTCATTACTTTTATGACTATAATTGTTTCTCTATTATACTTTCTTTTTATAAACCTCGATCTTTCAAAAAAGCCTATAGTGATCTTCTTTGGCAGCAAGCAATGCAAGATGAATTACAAGCTTTGGAAAGAATGCATACTTAAGACTTGGTTGATCTTCCCCTTGATAAAACTCTAATAGGATGTAAATGGGTCTACAAAATCAAAACTCACTCTGATAGCTCTATGGAACAATATAAGGCTCACTTAATGTCGAAAGGCTTTACTCAAGAATATAGGATACATTATAAAGAGGTATTTACCCCAATTGCTCATATCACTTTAGTAAGAAATTTGCTAGCTATTATTGCTACAAAACAATGGGACCTTCACTATATGGATGTTAAAAATGCTTTCCTCAATGGCGATTTAAAAGAAAAAGTGTACATGTGACCACCCTTTGGCTATCCTCATCGTACCAATAAAATATATTGTCTCTGTTGTATTCTTTATGGTCTCAAATAGGCTCTTTGAGATTGATTTTCTAAGTTTAGTTCTACAATCAATTAGCTTACTTTCTCCTCTAGTCCTTATGAGTTTGCATTATTTCTTTATCGAACTGATCAAAGAGCTGTCTTACTTTTCATATATGTAGATGATTTAATTATTATAGGAGATGATAAATAAAGGATTGAGGAACTCAAGAGCTTTCTTAGTCAGTAGTTTGAAATAAAAGACCTTGGCAACCTGAATTATTTTTTGGGCTTAGAGGTACTTTCTACTAATGATAGCCTCTCTCTCTCTTAAGCTAAGTATGTATCTGATTTGATTTCTCTAGCTCATCTCACTGATAGCCAAATTGATACCACTTCACTTGAACCACATGCCAAGTTCACTCTTCATGATGACACCTTGTTGGACAATCCTTCGCTTTATTGTCAACTAGTGGGAAGTCTAATATATCTCACAGTGACTTGTCTAATTATTGTTTATGCTGCTCATATTGTTAGTCAATTTATGACAGCCCCACGTACCACTCATTATACAGCAGTCTTTCATATCCTTTGATATGTTAAGGGGATTTTATTTCATGGTCTTCGTTTTTCTGCTAATTCCACCCTTATTTTACAATCTTACTCTGATGCTGATTAGGCTGATGATCTTACTGATAAGTGATCTACCACAAGATATTGCACATTTCTTGGTGACTCCCTTATCTCTTGGCAGAGTAAGAAATAGTCAATGGTTTCTCGTTTTAGCATTGAAGCCAAGTATCGTGCCCTTGTAAACACCACTTACGAAATTGCTTGGCTTTGATGGTTACTTGCTAATTTAGGAGTCCCCCAAACCTCTTCTATTGATCTCTATTGTGACAATCGCAATGCCATTTAGATTGCTTATAATGATGTTTTTCATGAGCACACCAAACACATTGAGATGGATTGTCATGTTGTTTGGCAACAAGTTACTAGGAAAACTCTTTATCTACACTCTATTGGCACCTCAGACCAACCCGTTAACCTATTTACAAAGTCACACAATGTAGACTAATTTCATGTATTGATACACAAACTTAAGTTGGTCTCTATACCTCCATCTTAAGTTTGAGGGAGGGTGTTAATTTATTTATTTATAGTAATTATAATTTATTTTCCTTATTTACATTATTTCCTAATTGTTGAGGAATCTCTTGATTTTAATTTGATTAGGTTAAGTTATTTCCTTTTTTAGTTGTTAGTCACATATATACTTTTGTATATTTTATCTTTTAAGAACTTAATAGAATATACAATAAGAAATTGATTCAGTAAAATCTCTCTTATTTTGCTTTCTTTGAAACTAACATAACCAATTGGAATCACTAGGTTCTTGTGTCTAATTCTCCCAATTGTCTTTATTTCTGTCTCAAAATGTTGAATGCTTTGGAATCTACCAATAGACAACCTTTTTATGGCAACGAGGAAACATGGGGACAATTTCACCTTGTAAGTAAAACCAAAACTACCAGTGCTTACTAGATTTATGATGCTGAAATTTCTAGTAGCTGTGACTGCTTTGTCATAACTCTATTCAGTTGAAACATCTAGAAAGGTACTTGTCTCCTTCTGAGACTGCTAAGTTAACCAAACTTGCTCCTTCTGAAAGTAATCACTAATATTATTCCCATAAGAAGGCAGAGAGCCACAAAAGCAGAAGTTACCAAAGCAATTATCATTGTCTTCAATTTCTTCCATCTACATCCGATTCTGGACTTCAGGAAAGACTAGAAGATAAGCAAATGAGGCAAAGTATGGATCAAGGCATTTATGCAGGTGTTCGTTCCCTCTATAGGAATTACATTCACTTGGGTGTTGAAGGTGTGGAATATGACTAGTGAGGTTATTGAATGAAACATCAATCTTCGTAAGAGTAGAAAAAGAAAAAGGCATTTTCTCAAAAAGTTTGTTGTGATCTAGCAATAGTGTCTAAGATTAATTACATTTGTCAAACTTGCAAGAGTTATTCTAGTAAGAGCATGGTGGGATAGATCCAACATAGAAAGTTAAGTCAAGTGACCTAATTGAAAAGGGATTTGCCAGTAAATTGTTCCTCCTAGAAACATCCATTTCGTATTTTTCAGGTTTCCCAATTGATCAGGTAGAGATCCTGATATTTTGTTTCCCCTCAAATCAAGATGTTGAAGCATCATCCAATCACCTATAACGGGTCTAATTGAACCTTCAATCTAATTGTATGCTGCTTCAAACTCTATCAATTGTAGACAATCTAAAAGCAATCCTTGGGAATTCCCACTTGGGTGCTGAACTGGATCTTCTCCCTTGCACTCTCTTCATTTTTCTTTGTCATAAAATTTGAATCATCCAAATTAAAATTTCAACAATCTATATTTAATTTTTTTAAATTTTTTGAAACTTAAACATTATTTTTTTAAAAAATCACAATTAGAAGACTATTTTTTTATTTTGTATTATACTTTCTTTAAAAAAATTTCTCAAATCTTGAAAAAAACCTGGATTGTCTGAATTAATTTGAACAATTTAGATTTGACAATAAAGAGAGCAATGAAGAGAGTATAAGATAGGATACAAGTTAACTGATATCCTCAAGATCATTACAATTTGAAACTAGACCTTGTTGCAGAGTTCTTTTGAACTCATAATTATTTAGTAATAGCAAGTAGAGGACCTCACGCTTTGCGGCAAAAAGGTTATTGCCTAACAAGCACGAAGGTAAAGATCCCATGAAGCTAATTCCAACCAAAGCCATAGCTAATGGCAATCATCTCTTTAAAATCTGATTCAAAGAATGCTTTTATCTAAGATTCCTAAATAGGAAGGTGAAAATATGCATTACTAAAGTTTTCTATGTTTAGGAACTTAGGGTCTTGCATGGCAAAAGTGCTACTTATATCATAACTTTCTTTGCCAAAACCTAGAAATTTGCTAAATGTATTGTTTCTGTTAACATTAAAGTACACCATGCATAAAACTTGAAATTGCTTAAGGGAGGTACCCCATTAAATTATTGGAACTCAAGTCTATGATAGTTAAATATATACATATCCCCAAAGCATTTAGTGTCATTGTAGTACAATAGTTCATTGCTAAGTTGAGTACTCTCAATGAGCATGAATATGTCCAGTCATTGGGCAATTGATGTGCATCAATTATAACCCAAGGTAGGATGTGTCTTTTCTTTTGTATTAGTAGGGGTTAAAGGGTCATTTAGGTAAAATAGTTTTGGTTATTATAGGATAAAGAGAGTTAGGGACTTTTGAGTTTGTTGAAGGGTTTATTTGTTATTAGCTAGCTA
The DNA here is from genome assembly GCA_026724425.1 of Erythrophleum ivorense. Taxonomy (NCBI): domain Eukaryota; kingdom Viridiplantae; phylum Streptophyta; class Magnoliopsida; order Fabales; family Fabaceae; genus Erythrophleum; species Erythrophleum ivorense. The sequence continues at coordinate 354,853 of JAIUCV010000145.1, forward strand.
ACAAATTGGTGAGGAGTTTGTTTTAACTGTTCTAGAGTATTGCATTTGTAAGGATGGATTGGAATACATAATTTTCTTCCTTTCTCTAAAATTCTCTTCTTCCTTCTTCTAAAATTCTTATTCCTGTCCTTCCAAAATTTCTATTTGTAACACTAGTATCAAAGCTAGTCGTTTTATGACAAATGCAATGTGTTCCTAAGTGACCATTCGTGGCACAAAAAAGTGGCTAAGAGTGGCAATGGAGTAGCGGATGAATGCAATAGAGCAACAGGTAAATAGCTTACATGAATTCATATGAGATCTATCGTATCAGTTTATGGAGGTTGTGAATTGAAATTGAGAAAGGGGAAGAGCTAAGGGGAATGGAGACTATTGAATTCCTATGCGTTTCACCGAGGTTGACTTCTCAAAATTTGCACTAGATGATGTGAATGGGTGGATCTTTAAATGTGAAAGGTTCTTTGTGATCAATGGCACACCAAAGGACAGTAAGTGATAATTTTAGCTGTAATTTTAACTAATGTTTCTTTCGATGAAGCTACGTATAAATGGTTTCAAGGATTTTGAAAAAAACAAGAATGGTAGGATTAATTGGCTAGAATTAACTAAAGCAATTAAGGTGAGATTTAGGTCTGTGTTTGATGATCTAATGGAAGAACTCCTGTAGTTAAAATAAAAGGGTAGTTTGGCTAAGTACTACAAGGCATTTGACAATTTAGTTTGTAAGGTAGAGTTAATTGAAAATCAGAAAATGAGTTGTTATTTGGCAGGTTTGAAAACTAAAATTGCAGTAAAGGTAAAGCTATTTCACCTTCAAACTCTCTTGGATGCTACTTGGTTAGCTAAATTACAAGCATTAAATATAGAGTTGATGTAGAAGAAGAATAACATGTAGGCTTTTAGTGGAGGGTATAAAGGTGAGTCAAGCCTTAATGGGTATAAGGAGGAACTATAGGGCACAAAGGAGTTATGGGCAAGCAAGAGTCATCAAAATTTTCAACTGGAGATGTAAAGAAATGGACCAAAGCTATTGTGATTAATAGTAACAACCAAACGGGAATACTAGGAAAACCAAATTAAAGGTTCCAACAGAGGTTGACTTTAACTGAGGTAGAAGAGCATAGAAACAAAAGTTTATGTTATTTTTACCATGAGAAATTTTCACCTAGACATAAATGCCTTTAGAAAGAGAAAATGCAAATATTTTTAATGGAAGTTGAAGGAAAGGATGAAGAAGAATAGAACATAACAGAAGGAAGCATAGCTAAAAAAGAAAAGGAAAATATGGAAGGAACAGTAGAACCCAAAATATCCTTCAATGCTCTTCAAGGAGAAGCTACATACCCAACAGTGATAATTACTGGCCAGATAGGTAAGAAACCTATACACATCCTCATTGACACAGGGAGTACACAACTTCCTAGTTGAGAGTTAGAGTTGTGTAGTGAATACCAAGCCTATGGAACCCATTAGTGTGATTATAGCAGATAGTAATAAAATTCATGGAAGAAATAAATGTGAAGGCTTAAAGTGGGTGATCCAAGGAGTTAAATTCATAACTAATGTAATACTCATTCTCTTGGTGGGTTGTGACATGATCTTAGGCATGCAATGGATGAGAACTTTAGGAATTATCAATCTGGATTACTTAAGTTTAATAATGGAGTTTGTGCTAAAAGGCAAGTGGGTCAGAATCACTACCCAAGAGACTTAAAAATGAAGGTGGTTAAGGAGACCTGAATGCATAAATTGATTACTCAGGTCTTTAACCTTTACATACTACAACCAATACCTTGCTAACTTGATGTTAGTTGTTATGTAGTAAAGGTGGAAACTAAAAATGATATGATTGATGCTATCAGTTAGTTAATTAGTTATTGAGTGAGTTTAAAGAGGCTTTGAAGGAGCTCAAGTCTTTACCTCCTCACTATGAGGGTTATGACCATGTTATTATATCAAAAAAGGGTATTAATTTAATTAATATTAGACCCTATAGGTATGCTGCTTTCCAAAAAGACATAATAGAAAAAATGGTCAAAGAGATATTGGAAATGGAAATCATACAAATGAGTTCATCACTATTTGCATCACCAATTGCCTTTATCAAGAAAAAAGATAGTAGTTAGAGGATGTATATGAATTATAGAGCCCTTAACAAGCACACTATATAGAGTAGGTTTCCAATCCTTCTTGCGTAAGACTTGTTGGATGAGTTGGACAAGGTTGGTGTGTTTTCAAACTAGACTTACGCTTGGGTTACCACCAGATTAGAATGAAGAATGAAAATGCGCATAAGACAGTATTTCAAACGTAGTCGGGTGAATATGAGTTTTTAGTTATACTTTTTGGTTTGACTAATGTTTCATCAACATTAAAGGGAACTATGAATGCCATTTTTTAGCATCAATCGAGGAAATATGTCTTGGTTTTCTTTGACGACATATTGGTATACAGCAAGAATGTGGAAGAGTAAGTAAGTCACTTGAGAAATGTTCTAACCATTTTGCAAACTCACAAGTACTTTGCTAAACAAAGTAAGTGCACCTTTGCTATCACTAAGATTGAGTATCTGGGCTATTTCATCCATGGGGAAAAGGTATCAATAGATCCAATGAAGGTCCAAGTAGTTGTTGAATGGCCTACACTCACTATAGTGAAGCAACTTAAAATTTTTTTGGGGCAAGCTGGTTATTATAGACAATTTATCAAGAATTATAGCATTTTGGCAAAATAACTTATTGATTTACTTAAGAAAGATGTTTTTCTTTAAAGCTTAAAAGCTGAAAAAAAAAAAACCTTAACAAACCTTAAATTAGCATTCACTTCTTCTCCTAGGTTAGCATTGTCAGATTTAGAAAAACTTGTTATGGTAGAAATGGATGTATCAAGTAGTAGCATTGGAGAAGTGTTAATGCAAGATAAACACCCAAAAGCCTTTATTAACAAGGTGTTAGATCTAAGAAATATATTGCTATCTGTTTATGATCGAGAATTGTTGATTGTGGGACATGCAGTAGAGAAGTAGCAACAGGATCTCAATGTTCAACTTTTTATAATCTTAAAGGACCAACAAAGTTTAAAATTTCTTTTAGAACAACGCTTATCTATCCTAACATAGTATAGTCAAGTCACCAAACTAATGGGATTAGAGTATGAAATTTGCTACAAAAAAAGGAAAAGAGAATATAGGAGCTGATGTGCTATCCAGAGGTCACCATGGAAAGTTACTTCTTCTATATCCATTGAGTTATAAGAAGAAATAAAGAAATAGTGGTAGAACAATCCCTTATTAGTGTAGATATTTTAAAGTTTATAAGAAAATGAATCTTCATATCTTAAGTATCATTAGAATGGGCATACATTGACTAGGAAAAATAAGATAGTTGTTGGGTTGCAAGCAACACTTAAAAACACCATCATGGAGTGGTTGCATTCATCTCATCAAAGAGGGCATTTAGGTGTCAAGGCAAACTTGGAAAAGGGTGAAAGAAATTTTCTATGAAAAGGCATGATAAAGAACATTAAAGCGTTTATCCTCAAGTGTGAGACATGCTTACATTGTAAATATAAAACAACAACATATCTAGGCCTACTTCAACCCCTACTAGTACCAAAGGGAGTAAGGTAGAGCATAACAATGGACTTTATAAAGAAACTATCAAAGTTTGATGGGAAAGACACTATTTAAATAGTAGTTGATTGCCTCAACAAGTATGCCCATTTTATCTCATGGACTCATCCTTTTTATTGCAAGTCAGTTGACCCAAGTATTTATGGATAACATTTACAAGCTTCATAATGCATCAACCTCAATAATGAGTGGTTGTGAGGTAGGAATTTCTAAAAATTTGTTTTAATTGTTCTAGAGTATTGCATTTGTTAGGATGGAATGGAATACAAAATTTTATTCCCTTCTATGGAATTATCTTCTTCCTTCTTTTAAAATTCTTCTTCCTATCCTTCTGAATTTTCTATTCGTAATAGCAACCTTCCCCCAATATTTACTCTTGGTGCCCACAAAATCTGCGTACTTGAAAGCAACAACACTTGAGGAGGAATATTCCCACAAAGACATTGAATTCTCCTTTAAAGCTATCCACCAACTTTCCTTCAGCAAGAGTTTGATTGTCAAATAAATTGGTCAACACAAGCATGGATAATTTCTAGCAATTAGCTAGCTCTTTTGGGATCTTTTTGGTGAGGCTATTTCTAGACACATATAAAACTTTAATTATTAAGATAAGTCCAATTTTAGGAGGGATTCTCCCATTGGGTAAAAGAGTTCTCAAATGTCGACATTTCCTAATTTCGTATGGTATTTGACTAGTAAGAAAGTTGCAAAAAAGTCTCAAATGATTCAAGGAATCACACTTACTCAAATTATCCACTAGAATCGGACTAGAAAGCTTATTATTTGATAAATCAATTATGCTTAAATTTTCATAGCCAATTAAGGAAACTCTTAGAGAAGTTGTTCCCCTAAAGCTTAAGAAACTCCAATAGCTGATGCTTCACCAAACTCACTGGGATCTCATTGAAAAACATATTGTGGGGAATCAACAAAATTCGAAGTTGACCCATCTCTCCAATTGACGAAGTTAACTTGTTGCCGAGAAGTTTACTTAAGTTAAACGCAATAACTTTGCAGGACAACCTCTCATCGCAGGTAATGCTATTTCAGTAATTACTAGAATGGTGGTTACTCCAACCAAAAAAAAAGTTAGAAGATTGAAAGAGACTGAGTCCTTAAAGCTGAAAAGGGAAAATGCATCTCTAGGAATCAAAGCATTGAGAGCTTTTGAGTTATTTACGGTGAAGAAAAAAACAAAAGGCATAATAAGCAACCATTGAAGTGGGGTGATGTTTGTTGAATAGTGTAGTTTTCTAGAAAGAGAACCAATGACTAAAATAGATTTAGCTTTATTTATTTATTTAATGACTTGTTTGTTAATCATGGTAACCAAACAAAGGTACTATCCATATCTCATCGACGACAACTTTTTGATCGAGAAAGTACTCCAACTAACTCTGATGTCGATGACCATCATTTATTGACAAGTGAGGGTTTCGCAGATAGAGAAAGAGGAGGTAAAATGATAAGCTATATAACAAATTGAGTTGAAAAGCTAATGCATATCTCAAGCGACAATGGTAAGATTTGTATCCCATTTTGATATTTGTAAATATATTTATTAAATAAGATTTTTTTTCAAAAATATTTGAAAATTTACATTGTATTCCACGCTTATTGAACCTCATGTCGGAAGTTCCAAACTTTATTATTTTGGAAATTTATTATTTACAAAAATTTGATTAAGTTATATTTAATTTTTTTATTTTAAAAATTATATTAGACTCTCTTTTGTAGAAATCTTTTATTTAATTTGTTTTTAATTTATTTTCTATTAAATGAATTGATTTTTCATAACATGATATTATAATTTTATTTTTAATATGACAGTAAAATTAAATTCTAACATAAAATTATTATTAGATTTTTAAAATGATAATAACAATAATTAAATAATTTTATTTTTAAAAATACATATCATGTAGAAAGATACCTTTATTAACAAAATAAATTGAAAAAAATTGTTTTTAAGTCAAAGAAATATTATATGTATTGTAATCAAATTTTAAAAAAGAATGATATAATTTGTTTTAAATAATATTATTTATATCTATTGAGTTCATAAATAATTGTATTTTAATGTTTTGAAAAATTATACATATATAAAATTATTTCTGATTTGTGATTGGAGGAATTAAAGAATGAATATTGCAACTAAAAGAATGAGAAATGATAAGGAAGATCAGTACGTATAAAAGAGTAGATGGCGCTTACCCACAAGGAAAAAAAAATGTACATGGAGATAAAAGAGAATATTGGAAAAAGAAAGTACATGGATATATCAGAAGCAAACTTTATTATGCTCGTGAATGGACGTTTAAGCTGTCGATCATGTCACGTCCTATCACACTATATTAAACATTAAACTGCAGCATGTAGATACATAATTGAAGATTTTCACTAGATCACTATAAATAAAATAATAATTAATCTAAATACTGAATCGTTATTTTTATTATCCATTAATTCATTTGTTTAAAGGTAAATAAATAAAAAGAACGTATCATATTAGGTTACATTTGATAAGTGGCATTTGATAAGTGGTTAAACTTATTATAAAGAATTAAAAAATTTTAGAATATATTTATTATATTTTTATAATTATTATTTAATAATATTTATTCTTTTATTATATTTTAAAAAATAAATATATTTTTATCATTTTTATTCTATTAACTTTTTTTTTCATTCCTTTAATATCTCTTCTCATGCATCAAACGTAGCCTTAAAAGATGTAGGGCCTGTTTAAAATTGTTTTTATTTTAATATTTTCAAAATATATGTTTTTAAGAACAAATTTTTGAGAACAAAAAGATTACAAAATTTGTTTAAATCATTATTTTAAAAAGTAATTATTTTCTATCTTTTACTTGATTCTGTAGAACAAAAATTACAGAACACTTAAAAAGTGTTCTGAATTTTTTGTTTTTGAAAACAAACTTTTATTTTTTTTGTTTTACAAAACACTTCATTAAAAACATATTATCAAACAATTTTTTTTATTTTTTTGTTCTTGAAAACAAAAAAAATGTTCTACAGAATCAAATCAAATAGGGCCGTATTTTTTCTATTTTATTGTTCTTGAAAAGTGATGTATCTTCTTATAAGATGCTTCACTTTTATAATTTTTTAAGAAAAAAATTAGACTTTCATAAATTAATTTTTTTGAACAGTGATGTAGATTTTTTTAAAAAATAAATAATTATTTTTTAATTAATTTTGTTTTGATTTTGTTAATTATTAATAATATTTTTTATCATTAATCATAATCTTACAATTTGTGAATAATACTTTGAATTTGTACAGTGTAAATACAATTGCAAAAAATAGATTTTATAGTTTTTTTTAATTGCTATGAAGTTGAAAGAAAGGAAAATATAACAAAGAATACAATAAAAGAAGAAAATGAAAGCATAAAATTAAAAGTAATAAAATATATGACACTAAAATAGTTTATTACACACTATAACATTTTATTACACATAGAAATTAGAAGCATTTTTTTATTTGATTTAAAACTAGATATATCTTAAATATTAATTAAGGTATATTAATGCAAAATAAATTAGTGTGGAGAGAAAACATTGACAGATCAATCAATGATAATAAAAATAAAGAAAAGAACTTAATTGACATACTATAGAAACTTGATGGAAATAATTTAAAAATTTTGAGAACCAAAATACAATTTATCCCATGCCAAAACAAAAAAAAAACAATTTGTCCCCTTTTATGGAAGAATTAACCTGTATTTCGCTTGAGCTTTCAGCTATTCACGTCCGTAGATTCGAGTCGTAGGTGAGGTTTACATCAAGCTTACAGTGACAGTTATAGAACCTATCATCAATGCGTTTGTAGGCTGAGGCTGACATCAAGAAGTACATCAGATAGAGCAAGGACACGTCTCTGTTTGTAGGCTGTGAAATTGATAAAAAAAATGAAATTCTTTTTTTATTCCAACTTTCGTTTATAATAATTATAGAAAGAAAATGAATTTCGCTGGGCTCATATACAGAGCGAGGGGGGCATATATGCATGGTGTTTTGAATTAAATACCATTATCCTCGAATCAGGCTAAATGTCTGCTAGGTTCCCATTGTTTTTCTATACTTTTTTTTTTTCTGGGTTTTTCCTCCCTATGTGTCTCTTGCTGGTCCCAATTCTTTTTCCACTCTGAAAATAGGGGGTTAGGTTAATTTTCTTATTAGGGTGATGATTGATGATGGTTTTTGAGTCTTTTCTTCTGCCACTGTTTTGAAATTGTTCTTTTCCTGATTAGCATGACTCTCGTAGCTTCCCAGATTGTATCAACAATTGGAAAATTCTGGTAATGAAAGAGACTCCAATTTATTGTAGCTTCCCTGTTCAGATACCCTTTTTTCTATTACAAACGAACACCTCCAAATCCAATCCCTAATAATTACGCTTTATCTCTCTGCATTAGAGAAGAAAAAACGAATACAAGCTTCAATAAATTGGAGTATCTTTCATTACCAGAATTTTCCAATTGTTGATACAATCTGGGAAGCTACGAGAGTCATGCTAATCAGGAAAAGAACAATTTCAAAACAGTGGCAGAAGAAAAGACTCAAAAACGGACTTGGATCCCCTCATGTTGCTCTCTCTCATGTTCTCTCATGTCTCTCACAAACTTTATTTCTTTTATTTTTATTTTTATTTTTTCTTATTTTTTTGGAGAGAGAATAACTTCTCCTATTAGAAGACATGAGCAAACATGAACAAACATAACATGAGCAGATCCATTTCCATCTGAACAGACTCATCGAGCGTTGCTGTACAATAATGGCGATCCTTTTGGTTCTCTCTCTGTCTTTTCTGCAAACCCCGTAATAGAGAACCATACAACAATGCTTTAGTATCTATCGCTTTAAACCAATGATATTTTATCTTTCTACTAACACTGTTATGCTTCATTTGGTTTACGACAAATTAAATGTATTTTTCTACGTAATTTATATAACATTTATTATACCTTTATTTTTTTTATTTTTTTTATCAAATTATCATTTTAATTATTAAATCAATTTTTTAAAAACTAATAGAGAGCCATCTAACAATGGTTTAGTTTCTATCACATAAAACCAATAATACCTTTATCTTTCTACTAACACTATTACAATCAAGTTATTACATGTTCTGAATTTTTGTTTTGAACTTTTTATGAATTTTATTGAAATTATATAATTTTTTTATTTTCAAAGTATATAATTGGTTTTTTATGGACTAAAATGCATTTTATAAAAAATATGCAAAAATATTTAATTGAAGGTATTTTAGTTAAAAAAATTTAAATTGGACTAAAATATAGTGTAATTTTATAATTTAAAAAAGGTTCATGTAGTTTTAACAAAATTTAAATAAAATATGCGTAATTTATTCTTTTATTTATTTTGATATAGTTTGTTTTTTAAATTGATTTTATAAGAAAAACTAAGAGATAAACCATTAGTATTTGATGAAATTATTTGATAAGTATTTTTACCAATAATATTATTGTATTTGCCAAATCTTTAAAAAACTGTTTTCCAGAGTCAAATTACAAAAAAAAGCATGTATATATTTGAATGAGAACAGATGTTAGATGATAATTAATGATTTTGAGTGTAGGTATTTTTTTAAAAAAATAATTTTTGTTTCCATTTTTGTTTTAAGAAGAAACTCTAATTTTATACTTCTTTTTTGTAGTAGAAAATTTGTTTTTGCTATCACTCAAAATAATTTCTTTTTTTTTTTAACAAAAACTTGGTAAAGCATTTTATTTTCTCAAAATAAATATATATATTCTTTAAAATTTCCTCCTCACAAATTAGGCCAAATTGACTCTTAAATCAAATGGTAAATTTACATGCAATGTGGTTACGTGGCGTTTGCCAATATAGATGCTAGGATTTTTTGCATCTTTTATTAAAAACCTAAGATGAATTCTTTTCAAAAGTAGAATAAAATTATGAATGCATGAAGAAGGGAAATTGATTGTTTATTACTCAAACTGAAGCAATTTGGATATTGTCCATATAAATTTGGACAATTCAGATTTTAGCTCCTTTTTTAATTTCAACCATTTTTTTATTTTGATATATATATATATATATATATAAATTTCAAAAGAAGCAAAAGGTAAGATAAAAACAATCATTCAACTTTTAGAAGACAATATTTTGTCTTATAGAAGTTGAAAGACTATTTTTAACATATATTTTGCTTCCTTCAAAATTAACAAAAAATCAAAATAAAAAATTGTTAAAATGAAAAAAAGTTTGATATTTAAACTGTTGAGACCTATATGATAAGTCCAGATTACTTCAGTTTGGGCAACACCACATTATGCTTAAAATAAAATAGCAGACAATCCATTCCCATGAAAAAATCAGGCTTGAAATGCCTAATTAAATACATATAGTGTATTATATGATTATATAATAAATTAATAAAAATTATCAAAAGAAATATTGTAATAAAAGTGAGTATTTATTACCTTATTATATAACGTGATACATAAAGATTTTTGGGGAAACATTTGGGGAAGCTGTACAAGTTGCAGATTGAGACCATAATTTGTGGTATTAATGAAAGTGAGATTCTAAGTCAGGATGGTGTGGTACCTGTACAAGTAGAATACAAGCATATTCGGATCTACGCCATCTGATACCATGGTATATTGTCGTTTACATTAAGACCAAAACTCGCTGAAATGGAGATCATTACACATCCGCTTTACAAATCCCAGTGAGTGCTTTTGTTTTTTGTTTTTTTTACCGTTGTAAGATAGCATAAGATAGGGATTGAAGGCTATTCTCCTTCCAATTTAGGGGCTGAGGTTGTAGAATTAACTTCGGATCTTGCTTATTTAAATTGGCAAATTAGTCCATTCTGGAAACCTAATCTGCCCCAGCACAAAGCTTTGAGGTATAAATTAAATAGTCATAGACCAATAGATTGAAAATTTGACATTGTCTTTTGCTAGAATTAGGAACAAATTATATATTATTTTAAAAAAATATACATGCAGAACACACAACTTTTTAACAAGAATATGGCCCTAATTAAATAGACATAGAGTCAAATAAAGAGTCATTCATTCTTTAAAAGCCATAAAAATTTCATTTTTTTCATTGTGAACTTTTTGTTGATTCAGATAATTAATTACCGCGCTTAACAGAAATTAGTACAAGTTATATTGAAATAGTTTAAAGAAGATGTGAATTAATGGCCCAAAAAGCATTGCTAATTGTAATAAAACTCTGATTGGATGAAATTAAAACAACGCGTAGTTATCAATTATCTTAAATTTTTGGTCCACTTGTGTATATCATTGGTTGGTGTGAATTGATATAATTAATTAGTAGTGTGAGGGACAATGTTGAGGGAAGGCACTATGGAAGAGTGTATATCAGAGACTATGCTGAGAAGTATGAACATGCATTGCAAGTCTGTGTATTGCCATCTTCAATATGGCTACCCTGAAAGGAGAGCAGTCCAATCTTTCCATGTTTTGGATCACAACATCTCAACTTCATAAGGACCCTACATGTCAACCAACCCACTTTCTGCATTCGTTCTAAGATGTTGATGTTAAAGACTTAATAAGTATTTTAGTTCAAAATAATCAGATAAAAATATTGCAATTAATAGCACAATTACTATGCATTTAGGTGCGTTTGGAGTCATCTTGTGTGTTACGTGTCTTGAAAAAAAAACAGAGACAGTGATCTTGATGGAAAAATTATTAGGAAACCCTTGAATCATAAAAGTTTGTTTAAACGGACCTAATTCGGTTAACTTGTTATCAGTGTGGTTATCGTAGAATAACTTTGAACTTGGCTGAATAAACATAACTCTGATTTAATTGCTTCTACATATGTGAATGAAGAACTAGAGCTTGTATTCAGACCTGAAAAGGGTAGAAATTGGGATTATATTTTAGATAATTACAGAAAAAAGATCAAACTCCAGGGATATTTACTTGTAAAAGACTAGATAACTACACAATGTGGAAAATATGAACATGATGAGTTCTGTAAAACCATCGTCCCAACTATATCTAGTGGCTTTTATTCAGTTTATTTCATTGTGTGCTCGATTGCTAGGCGTCTAATCTGTTACATTCTTTTGAGATGAAATGTTCACTACAAGAATATAACCCTACAACTGAAATTAAAACCTCCTTAAAGGAAATTTTCAAGAGATAGGGTTACCAAATTCAATTTCCATTGTGGCCTGTGATTCTTCACATTACAGCAAAAATGAAAGAGACTTCCAAAAGGACAACTAAAATCAACAACAATGAAACTATAATGTAACCCAAGAAACTGGAAAATTGAACTAGCAACCCTCCCGCAACAGTTCTGATAGAATCTAAACCTAAGATTCATGCGACAGACATGATACTGCTGATCATAACATAAACTATTAGACTATAATGTAACCCAAGAAGCTGAGATAAAATCTAGACATAGACTCTAAGAGGAAAGTAAGTCGACACTCAATAAAGAGAATTATAAGATGATTATATTGCAGATTTACATCAACACTTGAAGTACACTATGCGACCATAGCAAATTAGCATCTAAATTTAATATTAGTCACAAATAGCCTAATTTCTTTCTCAAACATGTATAGTTGGCAAAAGAGTGTGAGTAAGCAAATGACTATTTGACTCTGGAGGAACTATATTCTTGAATTTGACACCATATTCAAATGGTCCAATTCCTTCCAACTAAGAACTTCCCACTCCCACTTGTAACCCAACATGAAACACACGCTCATATGAATGAAATGAATTATGAATACATGGGGGTTATATTGGGTTTGGGAACCAGATATTCAGAAAATGGTAAAAAGCCCATTTTTTCATTCCTGGTTAGCAAGCATATTCAAATAGGTCATACACATTATGAGTTAGCAGTGACTATAATCATCACAAAAATTTAATTGGTAGGTTAGGAACTACGCAGTTCGATGAAGGCATATCTCGTGGAGGAGATTCGATCTGGTCTTGTTAACAAAGTTGAAGTAGATGTATATATGTACTTCAAGATCCTCCATAAGGTGGAGAAAGTTTTGATGGCTCCTGCGGAGCTGCTTGATGACCTCCTGGATGGCATGTCTATTTTTACCCATCTCCAAACCAAGGCGAACAAGAGGCTTGTCAGCCTCAACTGCTGCGTGCAGCCGAGCAACAAGGCGATCGATTGTATCAAGATCTTTGTTCAGTGTATAAGTACCCTTCGCAGCGGCTTCAAGCTGCGCCAATCGAGCGAGTTCCTTCTTTTTGGTATTATTAGGATGAGGGATATATGCAGGGCAAAGGGGAGCAGCAGCAATAGCTACAAGTGCATGGGTCGTGACAACAACGGCAGATACAAACACTCCCACGGCGGTGGCAATGAAGCAAAGAGCAGAACCAGTGGTGGCACGACGGAGAAGGCGTAATTTGGAGCGAGACTTTAGAAGACTGCGATTCAGTTGTTGGTCAAGTTCAGAAAATGAACTGTGCATGTTGGTGAAGTTATGGGAATCAGGGGAAGGAAAAGGATTTTCTTGACTATCGAATTTGAGGAAGATGTCGAAGGCATAGTCACACTGAGATTGAGTGAGGTGATTGGAATCAGAGGGAAGATCGGCGAGAAGGTCAAGAAGAGGAGCGTACATGGTACGCGCAGAATGAAGACTCCGGTGAAGTAGGAGGCAGAGTTCAGAGGCGGTCTCGCTATGGTCGAAGTAGGTAGAGACGAGGCGAGTCAGAGTGTTGGGCTTGGCTTGTCCGAGTGCTTCTTGGACACAATCTCGGTCAGGTTGAAGCACCTTTTCCAGGAGTTTCCTTTGGGAGTCTCCCTCGTCATACCCATCAACGAGCTGAGCTTGGTCTTGCGGACGATCGATTCCAGTGGGGTCAAATTTTTGAATCTGTATTATCGATCGAATCTCCTTGTAGGAATCGCCCTGTACGGCGCGATTGAATTCGTGAGACACATTTGGAGCGGGTGAGGACTGAGTGCTGGTAACGGGAGTGTGCTCTGTCGAATTTCCTGGTAGTCCAAGATTCAGTCAGACATTAATACAAACACCTATCTGGCGAAAAATAAGCCCATTTCTTCACAAAGAATAAGCAATTCAAAAGGTTTATTTAGAAGGGTGTGAAATAGTAATATGATCCTAGAATCGAAATATATACCCCAAATCTAAGAGTCCCAACGAAGAAAGAAAGAATTTTGAGTTACCTGGGCAAGGAACAGGCAGATTAGGGACAGTAGCAGACGCTGAAGGCGACGTCAATGATCTGAAGGAGAGACATTCCAGCATTCTTCGTTTTCCTTATCTTCCTTCAAGTACTGTTATTCGTGTGGCTCTTGAGAAAGCGTCACACAAGTCAATAACATCAACACTTCGTAAGTGGAGGCTCTTCAAGCGGCCAGAGCCGAGAAAGAGAGAGAGAGACGACTATATTGGTGCGATGCTTTCATCTAATTGGTCTATCGTTGCGAGCAGACCCTAAATAGTTAGTGGGACAAGATACCTCTCCCGGTTTTTTATGTCGGGTTGGTTAAGATTTTCTAAATTCCAATTGAGATTTCCTTGCCTGGTTTCTCATTTTCGCTTATCCATAGCATGCAGATTTAAAGAGTCTAGAAATCAAAGCGCCCGTTTCTCTACATCCCTTGGAAGATCCTTTGCCCAGATTTAATTTTTAATTTTTAATTGTTTATATCAATTCTCATTTTCTAAAGTTGGCAATTAAAATATTATTTTTATTTTATATTTTACTGTCTTTAAAATAAAAATATATATAAAAATTACAAATAAATAATAACATTTGGATTGTCTAAATTAATTTAGACTAAATCCTAACAGTTCAGATCAAGTGCAGCGTCTTTCTGAGAAAGCAATTTTGCAGCTAATAGCATTGTATCATTCTCTGCAACTTCCCCAACAGCCCTTGAACTTTACAAGACCCAGCACCCCACCCCACAACAACGCACATACCCAAGAGGAAAGGAGCGTAGAAAACAGTAAAGAAACGAAAGAAAGGTGTATCGAGTTTGAGATCTTTAATAATTGCTCCCAGAAGTGGAGCAAGCATTAATGGAATGGAAATTAGTGGAGCAGAGGAACATCAGAAACTCGTAAACAGACATAACCACACCAACCCAAACGTCACTCTCATATTAACAACAAATAATGGTTTACAGGATTTCTCATACATTTTATTGGGGAAAAAAAAAGAAAGAAAGAATACAAATGTTCACTGGCCCATGAAAAAAGGGGGGAAATTACAGCTGCTCTTTGTACACTTATCAAGCAGCTGGATCTATTCTCTGGTATCCATGGGGAAAAAAAATGAGAAAGCAAGATATAATCACAAATTTATAGTAACAATTTGGATGCCGGCAATACTCCTTTACCTCGTTGCTTTGAATAACTGACTTCCAAGGGTCACAGTTGGGGTGCCTTCACCCATGATTGTTGTCAAGTTCATTTCTTTCTCAAGAATCCGATCAAGTTCCATTACAACATAGCTCATGGAAGGTCTCCTCTCACTTGACGGATCCAAACATCGAACTATCAACAACATAAATTCTTCCTTGCCTTCAGCTGTGAAACTACTCCCCAATCTCTGATCAATGATGTTAGACATAATGCGATGGTCTTCATTGGTTTGCACCTTCATTAGAGGAAAAGAATACCGCATATCAAACCCCAGACATTTGTTGGTTTTCTAATAAACTTCAACAAGACAAGAGCCTAAGAAATTGTTGAATTAGACATTATCACTTACCCATTCAACTAGATTCTGATTAGACTCTGAAGTTGGTGATTCTGTTGCTTCCTTCCCACTTAACAACTCCAGCAAAAATACCCCAAAACTGTATACATCACTCTTTTCAGAAAATCGTCTGAACTCTCTAACCCTGCATAAGATAATGGCACACAAGTTAAGAAAAATGTATGTACAACCAGCATGGATACAAATCATACATGAGCCTGAGTCTCAGAGTTATTACTCGGGAGCAAGGAATATCTCATCTGCTGCCACTTGAGAAGACGGGCCTGCAATATCAACTCTTCCCAGGAAATTACGGAGTCCTGCATCTGCAACCTTAGCAATGAAATTTTCATCCACCAGAACATTCGCTGTTTTGAAATTCTTATGCACCAAACGGGGGCTCAAGGAGTGAAGATGAGCCAAACCTGCGTAGAATATGATGAATAAGCATTTTGTAAATCACGGACAAGTGCCTCAGACCCTTTATGCATAAAGAAGGGATTACCAAGAAACTGAAAGTTTTAGGATGGCTTACAAAAAAAAACTTGTGGGATCCATTAGAAACTTGGATATTTTATCTAAAAAGAAGAAAACTGATACCAGGAAAGCCACAAATGCTCACTGATTTTGCAGAGGATCACCTTTAGCTGCACCTAGAGCTATTGAAAGTCTAAGCTTGAATTCTAGCTTCTCATGCGATTGTTGACCAGTATCTGCAGAGAGAAATTGAAGTGATATGTATATCAGCTACAAGAAGAAAGCATGCATAAGGCTAAAAAGAGGATAGAAGAATTTTTTATGACAAGCAACACAAACCAATTCATGGCTTTGCATGCAAGTTGCATGAAACTCAGGCTAAGAACTATTTTTTCAGACTTTTGAGTCGAGATAAAATCCATAATTTGACTAGGCAAATGTATACAAAATTTTTTAAAAAAGGAATACAGTGACTGTATAGAAATTTACCATACAAGTGACTGGAGACGCTCCCATTAGGTACATATTCGTATATAAGAAACTGTAGATTTTGTTCCTGGCAGTAGCCCAAAAGAGTTACAAGATTCCGATGATGAATGGATGAGAGGTAGCGTGCCTGAAGTAAAACTCAGTCCTATTAGATAAAAGCAAGAAAATGAACAATACGAGATTCCCTGAATTTGAAGTCTGAAACTAAATAATTAATGCAAATAGCCAATCCATTCCAAGTCAAAACTATGAGGTGAGGGTAGCTGGTCAAGGAAAATAAGCGATTAATCCCACTGCAGTAGGTGGTGGTGAGAGACAGAAATACTAGTTTGCTTACATTTTATTCACAAGAAAGAAGAAAATTCTCTTAAACCGTTAATTGACTGAAAAAGATATTATTAGTGTGAGTTGATGGGTCAAGAAAATTTCAGCATTCTGAACCAACTATAAGCTAAGAGTAATTGCCAATTTTTATAATTCTATTCAAAATTCAAAAGCAGAAATAGATGAGGAACAGAAGGAAAAGAGAAATAAAAAAATGAAGAAAAGAAGAGCATCCCTTAAGTTATTTTCCATCACTCAGTATGGTAATATAAGGAACAGCTCAATCAAGAAACTTTTAACCGACTAATCATATCCCTGTTCCCTAGAGAATATCATCAAGAAGAATTATAAATTTTAGGAAGTTTTCAATATAATTTCCTTTTCCCTAAGACTAAAAGCAAGGCAAATCACTTCCCTTGAATTATATATCACAGTATCTCATAAAATCAAGTTTTGGAGACAGAAAATTGATTACTACCTCATCAACAAAATCCTGGCTAAGAAGTCCATGCCGCTTTTTGATGGCCACAAGCATACCATCATGAAGTAAACCTTTGTAAACCTCCCCAAACTTCCCTTCTCCAATCAAATTTTTTTCACTGAAATTTTTTGTTGCCAGAGATAGTTCTTCCATCTCAAACCGCCTAGTATCTGGCAATGTCAACTCAATCCCACCATGTCTTCCCACTGTATATAATGGAAGAATACAAGAATTGTTTGTTCTTTGTATCACTAGAAACACTTAGAAAACTAACATGCGTTGTTTATAGAACAGATGTGCAGGCCTATTAATGCACGTTTCAAATGTTACCTTGGGAAGGCTCAGAGGACCCTGTTTCTGAAGTCCTTGAGACACTCCTCCTGTGAGATAGGCAGAACCATATGAGTGCTATAACTATCCCTACCAATGCCACGGCTCCTGCAGCTCCTCCTACTATTGCTGCAAGAGGCCCTGACATCGGGTATGGGAATCACTCTACTTGTGCTGTACAATATTATAGGAAGTATTATACATATAACCTGAAATCCATAGGATAGCAGAATGTCAAAAGAAAGGGAGATTCCTTTTTGTGGGATAAATTGAAGGAGGAGACATTTTTATGAATTATAATCCATAGCAAGACTATAGAGGAGCAGTCAAACAGCCAGACTGTAAATGTAGTGTTTGACAATGTTAAAGATAACTTCTCCAGAACCATAAGTGACTTAGGCTTCAAACCTGTATTGAATATGAGACCGATTGCAAAAGATATGACTGAAGCGCAGGAGACATGCAGTGAGTAATCCACACCCCAAAAAAAAAAAAACCAATAATGCTGGGAAAAAGTTAGAATAAAATAGATAGGTTGCAAACGATTATAGAAATTAAGACTAGTTTCAAGCTATAAAAACAGCAAATTTTAAAACAAGTCAAGGATCTCAGCAAAATGCATGTATGTTTCTAATAATTGGATCTTGCCAAATGCCATTACATCTGCATATAATTGAAATTAAAAAGAGAGGCGAAGTGGAATTACAGATATAATGAGGTAGAAATTTTGTCAAATCTGCAGACCTGTATCACCAGATAAAAAATGAAGTGGGATCTCAGACAGCCTGAGCTTCATTTACCAATGACAATTTGAATGAGCCTCCATCGCCGCTATCACTGAAATCGAGATTCACCCACATTCCCCCCAAATGAACCAATTATTTATCCTTGACATAAACCTAACAATCAAATCAAGATCAAATCAAGATATTCAATAATTCGACTCAACAAATAAATACAAAAAGTGGGACTCGGGACATCAAAAGCAACCACAAACCCCTCTAGATCAGAACTGACTTTTGAAGTTCCAGTTGATACAAGACAATGCCCTGAATCGCGAGGTCCAAATCAATAGGCCATCTCAAAGTTGTTGAGACTCTGTAAGTAATGAAAACCCAGAGGAAGAAGCACCTCTCTATCTCCGTTGTACTTTTATTAAATTAATTCGAAATACTCTCTAAGGGTATCATCGTTGGATACAAACAATGCCGACAGAAAGTGACCTTGCGCCGACAACACACTATCGAGTTTATTACTACTTTCTCCACCAAACCATCCAATTCATCAAACAATCAGCATATGCATGTAAACCCACAAATACAGAAGGGACCCTTTTGATTCTTTTTTATGTTTCCAGCCGAGCTAAAATCAAATTCAAGCAGAGTTGAATTGAAACAGAAGAAGAATGAATAGAAGATGAAGATATGCGGTGGACACAGAGAGAGAAAGGACTAAGCGACACAGAAAGAGAAAAATTGATTTATTTACATTTAGTTTGAATATTTTTGTGGGTTGTAAAGTGGCATATTTGTTGTCTGGTACGCAAGTTGAATGGGGTTTTTTTTCTGTGTCGTGTACAGGGCATCTTGGCTGTAACAGATTCACAGCGAAGAGAGAGAGAGAGAGGAAGGGGAAGGGGTGGAGGGGGGATGAAAACCCGACCAGTACAAGTGTAAAATCCGAGAGATGTATCTACGTATTTACTTGCATAAAGATCAATTTTTTACGCAGAAAAAGGAAAGAATTTCGAAGGGTGAGAGAGCGAGGCAGGGAGGGAGAGAGAGAGAGATTCATAGCTATAGCTTGCTGCTTGTGGGGTTCTTGTACCCCACCAGCCAGCTATGTTGACGTTGCTCCTACTGAGCGTTTTAACAAGTGCTAAATTAGTAGACAAGTGAATAAAAATTAGAACAAAGCAAAGAATAATGTAATGGCAACCTCTACGATTCTCTCTACTCCTTTTTCTTTTAATTTATTCCTATTTCTCACACCTACACTTCGGATTCTTAATAATTTTTAATATTTGTCACGATAATTATATACTGTGATGCGGAGATGATGATTGCGATGATGATTGCAAGCAGTCTAGAACTGCCCAGAATGGCAACAGTTGAGAGGTTTCATCCATAGCAATAACAAAGTTTTTTTTTTCTTTTAGTCGCTTTCGACCGCCATCTGTGAAGAGAGGGGCAGGGAAGACAAAAAAGAAAAAAAATTAAAAAAAAAAAAGCCTGTGGGTTTATATTAACAGCAACGTAGACAGAACACGACATGATATGATTGGTTTTGATTTGAAAGATTCTTATTTCTTGGCCTGATGAAAGCAGGACAGTAGCGGGGAAATGAGGTGGTTAATATATATAGAAGGATATTAATAATGCAGTAACTACCGTGGTTAATTACAAATGTCAACGTCCAAAATTATTGTGGCTCAATAATTTGATACCCTTTCTGCGCATCAATGTACATTTTGTATTTCACATTTCAATTCATTTTTCTCTTTTTCGGGTTTTGTTTGGTCTCTGTATAAGTGGCCTTATGTCTGTATTTATTTACCCTATACTTTGCTTGATACTGAGAATCACTGGTCTTTTGCCATCCTGTACCCACACTGCTCACCTAACACAGAAAAAACGCATTGACATTATTTCATTCAGACTCTTCAGACAGTATAATCGGTATAACCCCACAATACAAAGATCACATCATTATGGAGGTGATGTAGATTGTAGAAGACCATACTGCCCCATCTTCTGACACCATTTTCCTTTCTTACACCTTCCCTTTTCACATTTTGCAGGTTCTTCATGTGTCCATAAGTCACTTGATATGTTTCTAGTTCTGCACTTTGGCAATCTGCTGTAGCTTATATGGAAAACCCCCTTCACACTCAAAAAGGTGTATAGATGATGAATTTGAATAAAGGGCTTAATTAAAGAATGATGATAAGTTGGTGTGCAAGCCATTTTAATATTGGTTTTGCTGCTAATCAACTACAGTCGTTGAATGTATTGTCGATGGCATTGAAACTGTAAAAGCATTACTTTAAGTACCAATTTAAGATTCGTTAAGAATCTTAGATGAGACCTCACTACCAGAACCAACGTTATTCCATTCCCATCATGGCTGATGATTGCTGGCTAGAAAACCTTTGTTCAACCTTTATTTGTTGTGCTGGTATATACAACTTGGAAGTCATTGATCATAGCCAACTATGATTCCACGACGTGGCTAGCTAACACACAGGTGCAGGATTTAATTTTGTGTAAGGCATGAAAGATATTGGCCAAAGAAAGAGGGGGGAGGGTGCAACATTTAAATGAAAAAACTGCTGGTGGTATTTGAAAACCAATGTGTCGCTACTCACGTGAACACAGGACATCCGAGATAAAAATCACTTTCGAACATGTAGGAGTAATATCAATGTCACTTTAAGATTAATCAAACAAAATTTTCAGTGGATATTTTGATGTGCCATCTAACTGTGTATTAGTGGAATAAGTCGTTTCTCTTTTTTTAAAAAAAAATAAATTACATTAATACCTCTTAAAAGTTTAGCTCAACCACACAAAATCTATTTTGTTTTAAAAATTATATCCAGTGACATTTGGATATATATATTGCAAGAATCTTTCTTCAATTTATTTTTTTATTACAGAAGTTAATTTTTTTACCATATAAGATTGTAATTTTATTTTTAATATGAGAGTGAAAATAATTAAATATTTTTATTTTTCTAAAAAATACATATTGTACACAAAGTTAATTTCAATGACAAAAAATAAATTCAAGAGGAGCCAAATATAATTTTTGAAATAAAAAGAGCATCAAGTATAATTTAGCCAAACTTAAGAATATGTTAATATGATTTACACTAAAATATATATGATAGCTGATATTAATTTAAACTGAAACTATATATATCCTCTTAAAATATAGCTTAATATAATTTTGGTACACAAATTATAAAACATGACACTTTACTTCCCTGAACTACTGCGAAAAAAAAAAGTAAAAACATTAAATATTATATAAAACTGAAGTCTCATAAATTGAAAATTTGCAGGTAATGCGTGTCAAAAATCATGCAAACGAAGAAATTAAGAATGTGATTAGATATACGGTATCATATGATTTTTTTTAAACGTTAGTTTTGACTTATATGTAAAGTTTTTTTTTTTGGGTGATAATTTGAAGGTTCAAGGTTTTAACTTATGGAAATAAAGTATCATGTGACAATTATTTAATTTTTTTAGACGTAGTTTTTAATTTATATGTAAAGTTTTTATTTTTTGTGACAGTTTAGGAAAGTAAAATGTTACATTTTTCAAGTTTTAATTAAGCTCTATTTTAGATAGTTATATGTAGTTTTTCCCTAGTTTATCATTAAATTTCAAGTGTGGTGTAATATATTAAATTATTAAAATTATCAAAAAGTAAAACATTTGTGGCTTTAACAGGGTTTAAAAAAAATAGTTGAAGTTAAGATTGACTGTAAATTCAATATATTGGTATTAGTCAAATTCATTAAAAAATTGTAAAAAAAATTGACCTAAAAGTTGGCTCTGAATCCAACCCAAAAAAAAAAAAACAAAATGGACCAGGTTAGGCGCAGTCCCCTTTTGTTTTTTTTTTAACCCCTATTAACAATGAATTTTATTGTTGAAATCAAGCTCTATCTTCTATATACAGTTTCTGTATATGTGATCAAAGGTGAAGACTTGAAATTTGAAGCCAAGTAAATTAAAAGAACACGTGAGACATTGAAATGTTGCAGGACCTGGTAGGTGGCAGCTATACAGGTTGTCTTTTTACTTTTATATTGATTATAGAAGTCTACCTTATGAAGTCTTGTTACAGCTTTAATAATATAAATGATTTGCTGGTGAATGCTGAACAGAATTAGATAACTAATGGTAGCCTAGCACACTACATTCTTAAAGTATCTTGTACGCTGTTTCCTCACATACAAGACAGACCCAAACTTCAATTCGTTTGATGACCAACTATTGCGGCGAGATCTTCAGTCAGACTAGGAATTGACATTGCGATTGCTCAAATTTACTTGTTCTTCTCTTCTGATGGAAACTGCCTTTTCTTTTAACTTTCTGGCACAATGCGTTGTTTTCTAATTTTAACTCCATTTGAAGGTTTGTTATCTAAATCGTCTTTTAGGTTACTGTCCAGGAAGAACGATAAAGCAACGAGAAAATATTGTATGCTGTGAGACTGAACCTTTAAGAAGTTCGCCCCACTTTGCTTGGCCTTCCTTTTTTTGGGCCAAACTTTGCTGGGTCTTCTTTAGCCCATTATACTCTCCAACTTTTCCGTGGCCCAGTTGTTCATAAAGTTATCATCTCAGTCATAAATTTGCGTTGACTTCTCTCCCAAAAAAAAAAAAAAAAAGTAGTGTGACAACAAAAGGTTGAATTTTCAGTATTCCGCTGTTGGTAGTAGAAGTAAGACTGACACAAAGATAGAGAGTATATGATGTCACTATTTAATAAAGATTTAAAATTTCTTGTTATAAATTTTTTGTAAAATTTTTTTGGCCAACTTTTGTAAAGTTATAGAGTGAAAATATAAAATTTTAATGTTAGAAATTACTTTTTATATTAAAAATTATTTTTAAAATATTAGCTCTACATCTTGCATCTATTTTTATATAATTTTATGGGAAATTAATATATATATATATATATAATAATTAACCAGAAATTAAAGGGATCTGAATATTTTTAGAAAGGTGTTTGATTTTTAATTTAACAATTATGATAGATTATGTAAACAAAATTTTGTTGGCTATTACTATATTCCCAATGCAAGTTGAAGTAGGTCCCTTAAAGTGCATCATGGTCAAGTGCCCAGTAAAGTGCATTTTGGTCAAGTGCCCAATAAAGTGCATGAATCTTAGCCGTTAATTTCATCCAATGGCCATCTTTCTACCACATCAATCACTTACTCAAAATGTTTTGAAAAACCAAATATAACATGGCTCCTACACAAAGAACGTGAAACAAAGAAGACTATAGCATAGCTCTCAAAACTCCATGGATAAAAAATGAAGTGAAGAGCTCAGATCTAGGAGTTTCATATTTGGCTAAATCATCTTCTTCAACTTCATCTAAATCGTGTGGGCTTCATATTCGACTGGATTGTCATAGCCATAAAACCTGCTTCTTCTTCTAGAATGTCATACTTATAGGTGAGATAGGCGCTTCAATGTTTAATTAGTCATATTGAATTGTTCATTTAGTAACTAAATTAGGAAGTGAGATTGAAATAATGAATTGTGATTTTTGAGATTGAATTATATTATTGTAGAAAATATAGTTATGCTGTTTTTGTATTGGAGAAAGTTAGAAACTAAGGCAACATCTTGGGTGTGCATTGACATGCAAGTTTTATAATGAATCCCGCTTAAAACTGTTTGGATTTACTCTTTTTCCCTTCATTCTCTTAGAGAGTTATTTTATCTATCCCAAATTTTCTTGATGTTGGTAATTTGATATGCTTTGCTAATTATGATCAGAGATGTTACTCTTTACTCCCTCATTCCCCCACTCTTTATTTTTAGATTAAATTGTGTTATTGTATAATAAAATTCGAAATAGGGAATTGTGATAATTAAAATTTTGGCCATTGTATTAGTAGAGTATATCATTACTGCATTCTATAGTAGCAATGAGATCGTAGAAAAGAGACGTCTTAAAATGAAATTTCTAGGTGTGTGTGTGTGTATATATATATATATATATATATGTTACATACACTTGTATCCCACTAAAAGTGTAATTAATATTTTGGAACTGCTATTATGTTAATTTGTTTATTATTGAGATTTGGATTGAGGATTGTTTGATAAACTTTTATTTTTCTTTTTTGGGGTTTTAGTAATTTCCTTTTGCGATGGAACAAGAAAAATTTGGAGGTTGTTATTTTTCCTTTACATTATATTAGAATGGCAAATACTTCCTTGCATGGTATATTGAACAAGAAAATTAGGTATGCACTTCGAATTAATGGTTTCTATATGTGTGAGTGTGTGAGAGAATTATGAACATGCAAGCCAAAATTGGGAAGAGGAAGAGAAAAAACCAAATGAAAAACAAGACTTGCAAAAGCAGCTAAATACGTATTAATTAAGGGAAGGTTAATTTGAAGAAAATGAAAGTAATTAATTATAAGAGAGAAGAAGGGAAAGTATAAATCTCTACTTGCTTATTCCAATGGTTCACATTGTGGAGATCAACCTCCATAATAATTCACAAGCTTTTCATTTATTGGTGTTTTTCATTCTCTTATGTTGTCATTCACTCTTCCCTCATGGCAATATGATGTGGTTTTAGGCTTTATTATCTAAATTGCCTTTTTTTTTTCTTTCTTACAAATTAAATATATTAGGTATTGTGATATGGTCATGAATCAACAAGAACTATGACTCAACAAAGTTAAGTGAAGAAATATTGGCTACAGTTTCAAGTTGCAAGTCTAGCACCCATTTAAAGTTTCAAACTTTAATACTAACTAATGTTTCAAGTTTCAACATCAACTTCATGTTTCAAGTTTCAAGATTGAAGTTTCATATTTCTTATTTGAATGTAGCAAGTTTCAAGTTTCAAAGAACAGAAATAGATGAAATCTAGATATTGTTATGTAAGATTGGGCATTTTGAATAATGTGAACCTGTACATAGAAAATAGTTTTAAAAAAAAAAGGTTATGGTTTTTTGAATTGTTAATGAAATTTAGAATAAATTGATGTAGGGCAATAAACTGTAACAAAGTGCATAATTCTTTGGTTGCAATAAAGTATAAATTTTTTTTTGTCATATACTATATTGAAACTTCTATTTGCAATAACTAGGATATTTATCTCTCATATGTGTATAATAAAAAATAAACTTGTATACTATCCACACATTACATTATTAAAAAAATAATTTGTATTTCTCTCATTCTTTTTAAAAGAGTTCAAAGATAGTAGAGATGTAAATCTTTGCCATCTATTATAACACAAGAAAATACTAGCTCTTTAATTTTAATAATTTTTGCCAGAATTTAGACATCAATGCTTTATAGCGCTTATCTTCCACTACCTCTTAAAGCTCTTAAAGAACTTCATGATATCTAATGTCAAATTTATACAATTCTTGACATTCGTGTTCACACTTTTATTGAATTATGTGTTGCACATATCTAATATGAAAGCTATTTTCATATGATATGTTATCTATTTTTCCTTTATGCTATATACATGTCTTAACCGAATGTTTCCATGTACATCATATTTGTTAAGCAAGTTGCTTCAGGCTTCTTTAAATTGTTCTAACTTTTCATAATCATATATAAATATCTTGAAGTCAGTTAAGAATGAAATCCACCCTTTATCAAACTGTCTATGTGTTTGATGCTATTTTATATCAAATGTCATGTACATAGTTCATGACAAGTATTAGGCATCACCTTTCTAAGTGCTTGGCTCATTGCTTTGTCTTGATTAGTAAAAATAATTTGAAACCTTTTTTGCTCGTAAGCTTTTAAAAAAGTTTTTAACAATTACTTAAAGGACTTTATAGTTTCATTATATAGCAAAGTAGCACTAAAAATCATTGTTGATCGATAATGGTTGAATCTTGAAAATATTGCAAGAAGTTATGCACAATTAATGCAATGTATTGTGTCAATGGAAGCAACATTATCGAAACACCCATAATCAATAAGATTATTATATTTGCCTAAAACACATTTGTAATTTATTTATCTAAATCCATCTAATATGCATAATAAAGGGATGAATTTTTCACTTACTATTATTGGAAGTATTGTATTAGAAACCTATTTCTTCATATACCAAGCTCCTTTGCTTTCCAATCCAAAGATAAATTTTTAATCTAATTGGGTATAGCCAACTTTATTTCTTCCTTCAACATCATTGATCTTTGAGTCGAATGCATCTTGTTGTTGAAAGCCAACATTATCTACTAATTCAATGTAATAACATTACATTTCAAAAATATTTCATTGAGATGCTAATATATGGATTGTCTTCAAAAGATAAAAAATGTGGTTATATTCTTTTACAAAATCTTACACTTCAAATTTTCTATCTATGTTGACTACACCTAGCCTTGCTTGGCAATTAGTCTAGTCTATCATTGAGAAATAGTTATCTAATTATCTATTTTGTCTTCATTCCACATACTCTCTTTGCAACAAATAAATATGATTATACCAATTGTTTGTTTATCTTTTTTGTTCTTATTCACATATTGTTTCTTAATTCCAAATCTAACTCTCTTATTATATTTGACCCAAAACTTCCAAATAGTATATGAGCTATTAATTATCATTCTGACTTTTCATCAACCTCCATATTATATCAATAACCTTGTAATGATGACAAGAAAAATATGAAAATCATATATCAATAAAAAAATATGAAAAATCATATATCAATAATATTTTAATTGACAATAATTTTTGGGCGTGCAAGTAAATGGAAATTAAAAAAAATTGTGCAAGTGAATGAACATAAATTAAATAAGTGTAGACAACAAAAAATTAGAACAATATTTGCCACTTTAAACGAATATATAACTAAGTATATGTGTAAGTGAATGAAAATAAAATAAATTAATGCAGACGATTAAAAAAACTTTTGCTACTTTGATATATAAAAAATATATATGCAAGTGAATGAAAATAGAATAATGGGTGCAAGTAAATGAAATTGAAAAAGGTGCAAGTGAATAAAAATAACATCAATTAGAAATAAAAAACATGGGCTATTTCAATCATTCTTGAAGTAGAAGCACCATAAAAAAATATTCAGACTTTACCTTTCGAAAAATTTCATAAGAAGCTTTTTTTGACCCAACAAAAAATGGTGATTGTTCCTCCAAGCAACACTATCTTCTGTTCCAAGCTTAGAGCAAACCCAAAAATGGCAACTAACCCTTCAATAGCCAAGAAAAATGGAGCCAAAAATAGGTTTATCGAGCAAGATAATGAAGACCCATTTCATTCCTTGCTAAACGTTGCACTTCGTCGCTTTTAAGGGTGTGCAATTCGTCGCATTTAGACACACCATTTTGTTAAGTGGAAACGGTGAATTTCAAGTTGTGGGTGACGTGTCATGAGGTAAGCCACTGGATCACAAGAAGGACCCAAATTGACGCACTTGATTGGGCAATTGACCGCGTGCAATTTAGAAGATCGGAATCGACCACAAGTAGGGCTAGAGAGCAACTAAAATAGACTTAGACCAGCTATTCAACCTGTTTGAGAAGTGGGCTGGTTGATAGGCACGCCCACATGTTTAACTTGCGCACCCGCGCACATAACACACACACACACACACACACATATATATTATATTATAAAAAATTGTATACTTACTTGTTTTTATTAAAAATTAATAATAAAAATATAAGAATTATACTTATATTTATTTTTAATATTATTACCCATTTATTTACTTTTGTTTTATTGGATCAGATGAGAGTGGAAGCATTCACGTCCCCCAGTTTATGAACCATCATCCTTTCTGTAATTTCGTTGTCTTTAAGTAAAGCCACGTTTCCGAACCTGAAAGCCCGAATAAAAGGACAATAAACAACTATCTTTGAACTTGGTAGGTGATGACTAGGTGGTGTTCCGATTATGTTCTCTTGAACATTTTGTTTGTTCTTTTTTCCTCCACCTCACTGCAAAGCACTTGTTCATAAAAAACATACATGTGGACAACTCCAAAAGTGAAAATAATTTTATTACTTATGTAGTTATTTTATAAAAACAAATTTTATAAATTTTTTAGAAAAATTAATTAAATTACATTTAATATATCGATTATTATTTCTAATTTATTTTTGTCAATAAAATTAATTTTTTACACAATTTATGCTTCTATTAAAAAGTATTTAACTATTTTTATTATCATATTAAAAATAAAATTACAATATTCTATTAAAACTACACATCAACTTAACTATTTTTATTATTATATCAAAATAAAATCACATTTTCATGTTGTGCATAAAATTTATTTCTAAAAAAATTGAAAGAAATGTTGTTACACTATATATCAAAATGTTAGAGGAATTAAGTGTAATTTTTCCCCCCAAAAAAGGTATTAAGTGTAATTTAACCAAACTTTAAGAAAAATTAGCGTAATTCACTCATAAATTTCACATAAAGTTGACATAAAAATATATTTATTAATTACGTACACTTATAAGTTATAACTATTCTTATATACATGTGTAATTAAATCAAATATTAGAATAATAATAAATGTTTCCTAACATAATTAATCCACACAATTTATTATCATACTAATTGTATTGTTAAATACAAATTTATTCCATATATATAGATATAATTTTAGTTAACATACTTTATATTTCTTACCCAAAAAAAAATTAACAATCTTCTTTTTTTCACCAAACACTCCTAAAAAAATCACTTGAACGGGGATGATACCAAGTGGAAGAAAGTTAACAATTTGGTCTCATGCATTCAGAGGTTTCAATGATCAAACTATTTCAAATTGGTTGTCAACATAGATATCCCAAATGGCATAACTCAAATCGCACAAAATTTCTTTAAGTGCTATAATACTGGTACACGTCAATGCTCTTCATCATCAACTTGAAGATATATAATTTTATACCTATCTCAAAATGAACTAATATCTAGTAATGTTGTGTAACAAGTTACAACAATTTTTACATTTTCTTCAATAATACCCCCATTAATTTAAACACCCAAATAAAGAAATAAATAAACTGCAATAAAAAAATTAATTGGAAGATTACAACTTCGTTTGCAAGTTTGGCTTACATCACGAGATCATACTGTATCGCGAGTAATTAATCTCTCTGTATATGATGCTACTTTACTGGCAAACATTTTAAAAAAGTAAATGAAATAATTAATGGAGCTTTCCATTTTCCTTATTTCCACATCCCCATTTGCCCCGCCCAAATTGCTGGGGCCCACATGATCCACCTCCTCCAACTACACCGAAACACTGTGCAGCACCACCGTCTCCACCGTCAGACCCGGCCCGAACCCGAACAGGACGCCCCACTCCAACCCTTCTCCGGTGGTGGCCTTCCCTTCCTTCAATGACCTCTTCCTTACTTCGTCCAATATGAAGATAACACACGCGCTCGACATGTTCCCGTACTCGCTCAGAATGTGCCGGGTTGCTGAGAGCTTCTCTTCTTTGAGCCCTAGTTTGGCTTCCACCTGATCCAGAATAGCCGGGCCACCCGGGTGGGCGATCCAGAAGATGGAATTCCAGTCGTTGATGCCAATGGGGGTAAATGCTTCCACCAAGCTCTTCTCGATGTTCTTTGAGATGATGCCAGGAACGTCCTTCAGCAAGTGGAAAGTGAGACCCACCTCCCGCAGGTGCCCGTCGATGGCTCCATCGGAGTCCGGCAAGATGGTCTGCGCCGCCGACACCAGCTGGAAGATCGGGAGTTCCACGGACGTGTCGGGATCGGCGCCGATGATCATCGCCGCAGCACCGTCGCCGAAGAGGGCCTGGCCCACCAGGGAGTCGAGGTGGGTGTCGGTGGGCCCGCGGAAAGTAACGGCGGTGATCTCAGAGCAGACGACGAGAACACGCGCGCCCTTGTTGTTCTCGGCGAGGTCCTTGGCGAGGCGGAGGACGGTGCCTCCGGCGAAGCAGCCTTGCTGGTACATCATGAGGCGCTTGACGGAGGGTCTAAGGCCGAGAAGCTTGGTGAGCTGGTAATCGGCACCGGGCATGTCCACCCCAGAGGTGGTACAGAAGACGAGGTGGGTAATTTTGGACTTGGGTTGACCCCATTCTTTAATGGCCTTGGTCGCTGCTTCTTTCCCCAGCTTAGGGACCTCAACAACCACTATGTCCTGACGAGCGTCCAGAGAGGGAGCCATGTAGGCGCACATGTTGGGGTTCTCCTTCAGAATCTCCTCTGTCAGGTGCATGTAACGCTTCTTTATCATAGATTTGTCACCTGAAATCACCAAATCAAATTTTATAACTCAGCGTTTTCATATGAAGAAATTAAGAATCAAATGAAAGGACATCTATATATAAATATGGAGTACTACGTACACATGCGCTTGAACTTCTCTTTGAGATCCGTCATGTGCTCGCTTTGGGTGATGCGGAAGTAGTAGTCGGGGTAATCAGCTTGGTTTACACAGTTAGAGGGTGTGGCAGTACCAAAGGCCAAGATGGTGGCAGGCCCTTGGGAACGCTGGGCGTTGCGGATCTCATCGACGCTCACCATTTTTTTGTGTGTTGAATTAAGCAACAATTAGCTTCACCGAATACTCCTGGGAAAGGAATAAACAAAAAAAAAAGGGG
This sequence comes from Erythrophleum ivorense, assembly GCA_026724425.1. Lineage (NCBI taxonomy): Eukaryota > Viridiplantae > Streptophyta > Magnoliopsida > Fabales > Fabaceae > Erythrophleum > Erythrophleum ivorense. The sequence goes on from JAIUCV010000145.1 coordinate 385,738, forward strand.
TATAAAATGTCTTGATTCGTGGAGAATGGAGAGTAGAACTTAGGAATGGAAGGTGTTGGTTTGTGGAGTGATGAGAAATGGTGAAGGGTGAGTTGGGTTTATATACGAGGGTTGAGGGAGAGGTGGGTAGGCAGGCAGCTGAGTGGCCACGAGGTTTGAGGTAGGCTGGTGGTAGATGTTAGTGGCTTAGTGCCACATATATTCCGATCATTGCAAACTTTTTAACATTTTTTTCCCAAACAAATAAAGGGTTACTCTTGTGTCTGAAAGCCATCTAAATTAACAAGGGCCATCTATTAGGCTCATTCACTTTCAAACCTGTGATTTATTTGTAGTTCATCTACATCATGATTAACATTTAGCAGAGACAGTGCTTTATGGTTTGAACTATACTTTTCCCAGCTTAAAATAGGGGGAAAAGCCTTTTTAAAGTATAAAAACACTTGTTGGCTTCCATTGTTCTGAGAGATAGACCTTCCTCAGGAGATGCTTGTCCTATCAAATGGGAGAAAGATAATTTTATTGTTATCACTATGAATCTCTCATTAAAAGCTAAAACCTTTTTTGGTCGTAGAGAAGATTAATTATAATCTTGTGAGGAATGATTTATTTTGAGAAATATCTTTGGTTGTTGCAAGTTTAAAAGTCCACACAGAAATTACAGGCTCCGTGATCTTTCGCAATCACTCTATAGGAAAAGTGGTTGCATCTCAGCCTGTAAAGCCCGTTCTCCGTTAATGGAAAATGTTAAAGGATAAAGATGTAACCTTGAATATTAAATTATTCAACCAAATTGAAAGGCAGAAACAAAATTTTGGAGCGACTGGTGGTTGGACATGGACGCTGTGGCAAGTAAAGCTAAACGGTGAGCCTAAATCGACCCCAAACAACGGCCCATTATTATCATCACGTGCATTCTTAGTTCTGACTATAATTTTCTTAATTATATTTTTAATAACATCGATATAATGTTTTATGAGTAATTTTATTACTTCATAAAAAAATCAATAAAAAACAGAATATTAGCATATATAGTGGTGATAATCTATACAATTAATTAAGGGAATTGCTGAGTTTTAAATGTCCAATCTACATATATTTCATCGATAAAATAAGTAATACTATTAAGCATGCAATTATATATGACTCATCATAATATGGAGGGGGTTGTTATTTGTTAAAAAGATGGACAAATACATTGTATTCTAATACATCCAAACTAATAATTATGTTTTTGACGAAGTCTAATTAAAGACTCAAAATATATCACGTACGAACGGTCAAAATTGGCAAACTGCTTTTAATAATATATGGGAGTGAATTTGAATTTTGAAATGGCACGAAGCGACTTACTAGGAAGGGCTTGCTGAGCCAATTAGAACTAGCATACGTACAAGTATTTAATTATATTAATCAAACAATTAATCCAATAATATTATGTAAATTGTCTTGAAATAGTCAGAACAAATAAGACGTAAAATTTAAAGATTATCTACTTGTTTTGTTCCCCAACTTATATTCATCATATATATGAACACATGCAGATTATTCGTAGTTGACTTGCATACATCATCATTGTATTACAGTTTTGACGAGGGGTTTATCTACGAGTTTGGGCAGATACATACTCTAAAGAACATTTACGTCATTATATACTATATTTAAAACACAAATTTCATTGTCTTAATGTAAAATTGAAAATGATTTTGCCAAATTGGAGTTGGCTCAATTGGTAATTAAAGGGGTTAGACCCTCATAATCATTCATATTGTATAGTTAAAATTCTTTTGAAGTTAAAGAGTTCATATTAGTGATCATCTCTCCTTAAAGAAATCCCTTAGCATTTGAATGGGCGGGTTTTTATTCTCTGCATCAAATATTAATCCACATTAGAGTGCTGGACATATACAAGTGACATAAGATTTACCAAGTTTGTGTTTCGGCTAATAAAGGATCTCGAATATGTTACTGACACTTTTAACTAGTATTGAAATAATCCTGTTTATTTTACTGTTTTGTTCAAATATATATATATTGACTCGAGCTCATTAAATTCATAATTTCCTTCCTATCTACCTCGAATGTATATGATGTATAAATATATTCACATGCATATATTTGTAATTGAGTATCTCGCGGGTCTAATAAACTAAGTTTTATTTTATGACGGAACAATGATATGCAGCCAATTGGCTTTCCACAAATTCAGAACTGCCGACTCATATATAATATATTAAACTAAAACATTAATGGTTGATGATTTTATACTTATATTATTAATTTAATGACTTATATTTCTTTTTTACAAAATTATAAATGATACTTTTTCATTTGATTTGTAATTTACAAATTTTAAGAAATATGAGATAATAATAAGTATGCAATCAAATTCATTCACAAATTTTTTCTCGAAAATGTTTATGATATAATATAAAATATAATTATGTAATTGTAAAATTTTACAAACATAGTATCTATGATATAATTTTCAACCCACTAAAATCAATTTGAGGAGAAATTATTCATGCACAATATAAATCTAAAAAAGTTTTCTCAGTTATATTAATCAAACAAAATAACCGTGTAGCACACATCCGTATTTGACTTGGACCAAATTAAAGCCAAATTAAGAAAAAGTTTGCTCGTTTTAAATTCCTTGATGGGCGAAGGTCTCGCTTAATTTCCATTTGTTAGGTAATATACAACCATGCATATGCAGTTATGCACCCTACCTAAACCAACGTAAATAGCAAGTCCCACCGGTACACCTTTTTTAATTTTAAAAAATAAGAATAATGATTAAGTGGATGTGATATATATATATATATATATATATATAAGACGAATAAAATTGAACAAAATCAAATAAAATTATCAAAAATTGAATAAAATCAATTAAAAATTGATTTAGTTTGATTTTTGTAATTGTAGAACCAATTAAATTAGTTTGATTATCGATTTTTTTTATATTTAGTTCGGTTAACCAAACTAAACCGAATTATTAAATTTACAATTAATTAAAATTTAATATTTTGTTTCTTTTTAGATTAATGAGATTTTTTGTCAATTAAACTTGTATCAAAGTTATATTTTTTACGTGGTTCAAGAAATATACAAATTATTTATACTATTTTATTATAAGATATTGTTCTTATTTTTTTCTCACTTTTTAAAACTTTTTTGTGAATGTAATAAATTTTTTTAGGCAAAAAAAAAAGAGATAAAAATAATAAATTATTCTAAAGTTATTATTGGTCAAAATTTTAAGAGATATAGGATATTAAAAGTTAAATTCTACATATTACAAGGAATAATTTTTTTTAAAAAAAAATTACTTTTAGGCAAAAAAAAAACATAAAACAAATCAGACCAAATCGAACCAAATTAATTAAAATTTAAAACCGATAAAATCCAACAAAATGTTAAACCGATTAAATTGGTTCGGTTTGATTTTGACTCAAAATCAAATTTTGACTCGAAATCAAATCAAACTGAACTTTTAAACACCTTTATATATATATAATGACCAGAAAACTTAACTAGTCTGCACGAGTTACTCTATTTGATTTTATTTTCATTGTAGCCACATTAATTATAGGAAAAATTAGATTTTATTTCATTATAAAGTTAGTATATAAATCTAAAATTATAAAAAAAAATTCTTGAACTTTGTATTAAAATAAAAATATTAAATTTCAGTTAAAATTAATAGTTGAAGCACATGATTTTGACTACAATAATAATAATAATAATAATAACAATAACTACGTCTATGCCGTTTCCCTTAATTATAATATTAACTTCCTGCAAAGTAGAGTCAATTAGACACTTACGCAGTATTGCTATCTGCTAGTTGCTTTGTGCCGGACGGAAATAATCGGCACCTTACTCGTTTTAGTATTCTCTCGCTGGTAGCTAAAAAGACTAAACAAACACTAATTTTAAATAATTATGACTTTTAATCTGAAAGAAAATTTGAATTTTATTATATATTCACAAAAAAATTTCTCAGAATTTCTCGTCTTCCCAAGACTATTTTCAAACCTAAAATTCTTTATTTTTAAGCTTTTCGAAGTGTTTCAGTATTTTTTTTTGTATTTTCTGTTATTTTATTTTCCTAAAATTAATTAAGAAAATATATAGTACCATTTTGTTTAACATTGACAGAAAATTTAACGAATAAATTTTTGTGAATTTAATTTCTCAAAATTTCTATCTATTTTTCTAATTTTTCACATATTTTCTTTAGCATCAATGTGTACATAGTTGTGTCGTGCAGCCGAAGTTGAAATAGCATGCAAAGAGTATGACAAGTGTTTCAGTCGTAGATGACAAAAGCACCTTCTTCTCCACTAGCTACACAAGTCTGTATATATATAGATAGATAGCTTGTTTATGGTATTTTCAATCCAAAAGCACAAGAGAAGAAGAGAAAGCAATGAGTCGAAAGGGGAAGCAAGTGATAATGGGAGTGGTAGTTTTGGTGATATTAATCGGAGTGGGGCATGCAAGAAGCTACAACAAAGTGAACGACGACCTGGACGTGGGGAAATGCCTTGGGGGATGTGGGGAATCTGTTGCCTCCTGTTACTTCGACTGTGTCACTAAAGACATTCTGAATTTCATCCCTTGCGCTACTACGTGCGGCCAAAATAACAGTAAATGTATGGGTAACTGCACCAACACCGCTATTGTCCCTTCTTTTTCTCCTATCCTCCCACCATAATGAATCTCCATCTCAACTCATCTCTATCTCCTTCTAACATACATTGTTCATTATGATCATGTATACTTATCAATTAGACTAAATAAAGGACCTGCATGTGTCCTCTGCTTTGTTGTATTCTAATAATTAATGCAATGTTGATGTCTTCTCTGAAGGCAAAATTAGTTGCACTCAATATTTGAATATTGATAACTATGTAATATTAATGTGCCGGCCTTCCTCTTTTCATCTTCTTTTCATTTCTTTTTAATTATGTTGGCAATCAGAGCATCGTGGTTTAAGATTTGGACAATGACAATTGCCAATTCGAGATGAAGATTCATTCAAGAGCAAAAGAATGCTTCTACTGATCACGCAAATTGATCATATAAAAAGGAGTGATGTTTAGATTTAATGGCTATCAGATAATATTCCACAATATATGTACGAGAAAGTATGCAGAATTAACACACATGTGACATGCATGACCTCTAGATAGTAAGAAATCGGAAATATCTATCTTTGGCACGCGAAGATATCCCCATATTATAGGGTCTTTAATTGCAGATGATCAATATATGCAGCTGAAGTTTTCAGATTTATGAGATGAATCAAATCCGGGGGAGATAGAGAAATGGAGGCAGCTTGTCCGGTTCATTAAAAAATATATATATATAAGTTTGGAATTACTATGTTTATCTTCCATTAAATTTCATAAAAATCACATGAGTTTGGAATCAACTAGTTAAAAGTTACTCATGTCTGAAATATATAATGAACAATACTTTCTAGATTGATTGATTGGGCATAAAATAACTTCAGATTGATGTCAAATTCAAAATTATTATTCCAACCATGAATTTTGTAAAAAAAGTCATTATATAAATAATAATTGAATAGTATAAAATTAATTTCAATTGATTTGACTAAGGAGTCAATTGATCCCTTATATTATATTATATATATATATATATATATATATAGAGAGAGAGAGAGAGAGAGAGAGAGAGAGAGAGAGAGGAATATTAACCTCCACAACCTTTTATTGTTGTGGAGGGTAGCAATTTTGAACTAAAATGCCCTCATTTCTTAGCTAAAAGAGAAAATATTTAATTTCATAATCAGTATTCAAGACACTTTCTTTTTAAAAAAAAAATTAATGAATACAAGAATATTTAGATCATTTATTCATGCACAATAAATGCAAGAGTATAATAAAATGACCTAAATGCCCCCTATTTATTTTGATGAACGGATGGAAACCTAGGAAGAAGAAGAAATTGAGGCAATGTGCTTAACGAAGATCATTGAGATGATGTTGCATTTGATGAGAGGAATTGTCTATATATCTTATGATGAAGTTTAGATTCAAAAACTTTGTTAACTATTGATTTACATAATATAATGATTTAAGTACTTGATACAATTTATGTATGATTAATATGTTGTTATGATTTTTTTGTTTTTGAATGTGAGTTTGGTTTATATATATATATATATATATATATATTAGTCCTTATTAATTATGTTTTGATTTTTTTAAAAATTTGTCAACTACATTTTCATGTAGCTTATATGCAACGCTATGCAATACACACTATAGCAATTTGAAACTTGGCTCTACAAGTGTGACACTAATAACTATGGGTCAAATAGTCTGGGATGAACGATACAATATGTGAGTTTATTGTAGAACAAAACTATTTTAGACTTATAAAGGACGCCAAAGAATAAGCGTAGCAAACAAAATTAAAAGAAGAAGATATCAATAAAAAGCAACCTTCCATTTTCCATCTTTCTATGACTTTTAACTATATATTAACCTTTTATTAACTGTCCAATTCATTACCACCACATCCATTTTTTTTTTACTATATATTAACCTTTTAACTATTGTACCCGAAAGTTCTCTGGCGAGGAGCACGTTTTTCGAGGTATCGATATCGCCGGCGTTACCCTCTCATCGCCGCCGGCCGTTGTCTGACCTCTCATCACACGTGCTCATTCTTGATGCAAACGCACGGTGGGGAAACCATCTCCATAGAATCTTGCTTCCTTCTTACGCTAAAGGTCTATGTTCTATTTCCCTCCTTTTGCATGTTCTCCTAACATCCACGGTCTATAGTTCACGCTGCACTAGTTCTTTCGGCCTTTTGTTTAAAGTCTAATCTCCTTTTGACTAGATTCTTTCGCCAATTGTGGAATATGCTGCTCTTATTCGATTCATTATGCTATTTAATGGTGGCTATAAATATCTAAATGCTGGAATAAAAGCCAATTGTGTTTGTTTATTCATGTTTTATCGTTACATTTGCTTTACTTTGCTTGGAAGGGGAATTTGATTGATTGCCTCCGGTAATTGGTATGATTGTGATGAGCTTATACCATCTCCCGTAAATGTGGGTTAAGAAGAGCTTTCTTTCGGTTTTTTCTTGACCATAATTGCTTTGATTGTCCTTTTCAGCGTCGCACTTGGGTCCCGGGAATACGATCACTGGGTTATAGAGAAGGGCCGTTTAAGTGGCGGGAAACGAGTGTGTCATGCTAGCTTTGCGTTTCGATGGGAGCGGAACCGAAGAACGATAAGGAAGCGAGATCAAAATGCTGCAACCCTGTTAAGAAACCGGGACCGGTGACAATGGATCATGTTCTGCTGGCATCCCAGGAAACCAAGGAAGGGAGGGAGCTAAGGATCCGTAGTCTTTTCGGTTTCTTTGATACGGCAAATGCCGGTATTATAGATTGTGACCAGATTGAAGCTGGTCTCTCTGCGCTTCATATACCATCTGGATATAAGTATGCCAAGGATTTTTTAAATGCTTGTGATGCCAATAAAGATGGGCGAGTTGATTATCAGGAGTTTAAGAGGTACATGGATGACAAGGAGATGGAGCTTTACCGCATATTTCAAGCCATTGATGTTGAACATAATGGATGCATTTTGCCAAAAGAGTTCTGGGAGGCACTGGTAAGGGCAGGTAAACCGTCCCATAGCCTCTGTCGTCATCTGCTAAAATGTTAATTTATACTTTACCAATTTATAAGTGCTTTTGTTCTTACTAGTTTGAGCAAGGTACCTATTTTTCTTTTTGTTTACTGTCTGAGTTCTTATTTATTTAAATAATTTTTCCTTCCAGATTCTAATTATTCCAGGAAAATTAGCTTGAGAAGGAACAATAAGTAAAAAAACATTTTTATAGGCCGGCCGGGATAGTAAATCAATTGATTTCCGTAGTTTGACTGGTTAAAGTAGTTTTGCATAATACACATTAAAGGTTTCCCTTGATTTTGGTAGTATTAAATGTCATCTCAAGATGCAACAAATATAATTTTGAGCAAATAAACTTGATTGTGTAAAATATTTATGGGAATATTCTCCCGTAATTTTGTGAGAAATTTAGAGAAGTCGTAAAAGGCTATTTGATCTGCTAGCGGGTGGTCCTCAGTCCTCTCAAGTCCTATTTTTGATCAACAGGTAGAACACATTCTAAGGTTACGCCTTTCGTGTACAGAAGCTAACCAGACTTACAGAGAAACTTGAATGAGCGAGGTGATTATGGTCCCTGGGGAAATATGGATGCAGCAGTATGAATAAATAAGGAAAGGAAAAGATTTCTGCTAAATCATTCACTGGTATCCCATAAAGGGAATGTTTTCGACACTTTTTTCACTTACACACACACACCCGTTTAGGTATTAACAAACACCACTAAAATGGTCAATGCTGAAATCTTACGTTATCAACATGAGTAAGTTTTCAAAGGGTCCCTAACCTTACTTCTAACTCCATCTTCCCTTAGTGTTTGACAGGTTCCTCAAATTGATCCCTCTTATCTTTCTCTTGACTGCATATCTAAGAGCTAAATAGCAGGCGGTTAATTTATTGTGAATTTTTTATGATGAAATTTCTTTTTGGAATTTGTCATTTACTTTGGTAATTCTTCATCCTATAAGCCACTCTAGTCTCTCTGTTGTAGGGATTCAAATTGATGATGTGGAACTTGCCCTTTTTGTGGAGCATGTTGACAAGGATAATAATGGGGTTATAACATATAAAGAATGGAGGGATTTTCTTCTGCTTTACCCCCCAGAGGCAACTATTGAAAATATTTACCATTATTTGGGGCGTGTATGCCATGTTGATATTGGGGAACAAACTGTTAGTCCTGCTGGCAACCATAAGCACAACCATGCAAGTAGATATCTGATTGCAGGAGGACTAGCAGGAGCAGCATCACGCACAGCAACTGCACCCCTTGATCGTTTAAAAGTCGTCCTGCAAATCCAAACAAGGCGAGCTCATATAATGCCTGCACTTAAAAATATATGGAGAGAAGGTGGTTTCTTGGGATTTTTTCGAGGCAATGGCTTAAATGTCCTCAAGGTGGCCCCTGAGAGCGCTATAAGATTTTATACTTATGAGACGCTTAAGACTTGGATAGTCAACGCTAAAGGAGATGAGGGAAAGTCTGATATTGGAACTATGGGGCGCGTTCTAACTGCTGGGATGGCTGGCGGTATAGCTCAAACTGCAGTATATCCAATGGACCTTATTAAAACACGAGTACAAACCTATACTTGTCAAGGTGGAAGAATTCCTAGTCTTGGAACCCTATCTAAGGATATATGGGTTAAGGAAGGACCCAGTGCATTCTATAGGGGCCTAATTCCTTCTCTTCTTGGGATTATCCCTTATGCTGGCATAGATATGGCTGCATATGAAACTTTGAAAGATATGTCCATTAAGCATATTCTTCATGATGGAGGTAATAGACTCCTTAATTTGTATCTTATGCTCTGTTCAGATATTCCTTTAGTATATTGAAAGTGAGGTTTTCTGTAGAACCTGGTCCTCTTGTACAACTTGGATGTGGGATGGTAGCAGGAGCTCTTGGAGCAACATGTGTATACCCACTGCAGGTCGTTAGAACAAGGTAAACTTTGGCCTGCAAAGTAGCTAAGTTGTTGCTTGAATCTCAAGTATAATTCGTTTTGGCTTATCAATGAGTCACAACTGTTGATTTCAGAATGCAGGCTCAACGCTCCAATACTAGTACTGCTTATAAGGGAATGACCGACGTATTCAGGAGGACTTTTGAACATGAAGGGTTTAGGGGATTCTACAAAGGAATATTTCCTAACCTGCTCAAAGTTGTTCCATCGGCAAGTATCACTTATATGCTTTATGAGACTGCGAAAAAGGGTTTGGAATTGGAGTGAAAATTTTGCTGCTTCATTTAATGATTAGTTTGACTGACATAGTTAACCGTTGGAAACTATCGGTGATGATTTAGAAATGACGGCATTGATGACAACAATAAAGTCAACAGCTACGAGGACAAAAAGGAAAAAACAGATGAAATCCGCAAGTGATAATAATATTACAATTTTCTAAAATCATTCTATAGAAAACAACACTTTTTTTTTTTCGAAATTCTTGGTGGACGAAACTGATTGGTCCTGCATGGTGCTTCATTACACTAATTTGGAGGTTTAAATCGACAATCATATTTTGTTGTATGACAGAGAAAAGCCTGGAATCCGATTTTGTAATGTTCAGTAGCTCTAGTATTCATATATCTGCTAAAATTTGGCCATTCTATCACTTCCTCTTATCTTATCTCAGTTCTTTGTTCCATTACTTTTTGAATTGTCAAAAATTCCCTGGTGTCTTCCTAATTTTTGTTTTAACTTGGTTGATTTTTGCCAGAAGATAAGGTGATATCGTATGTCTAAAATTCTTTTTTTTTTTTTTCTTTACTCTTTTATTTCTTGGGTCGGCATTTATTGTAAGACCATCTGAAGTTAAAGTTGTACCATTCATATTGTACATTTATAAGTTGTAACTCTATTTTTTTTTTTTTAACGATGAGATCTCTTTACTATCATAAACAAGTCATAGCATTGTTAATGCACACTTAGGACATGTTTGGTATAAGGGTTATATGAGGGAGAGGAAGGGAAAGATGTACAGATTTCCATGTTACTTATATTTGGTACGTTGGTTTTTTTTTTTCAATGGAATGAATTTTTTTTTAAAATGATGGAATGAGTTTTCCTTTAATAAACTGATGGAATGAGCTTTCTCTGGATAGAAAATAGTATTTTTAGATGACTACGCAATTTTTTTTTATTTCAAAAATAAAAAAATAAATATAAAATTTTTTTTTTCATTCTCATTCTCATTCTCATTAAAATTCATTCTATGTATTAAACGTATTCTTATAGCTTCTTTGATGCCCTTGGGTAAAGTTACATACTACCATGATTGTAAGTTAAATTTCACTCCAATTGATATTTGAACTCAATTTTTTTAAAATTGGAATGATTCTTGATGACGTGATTAGAATACCGATGAATGGCGATTATTTAAATATAACATCAATAATTTTCAAATGTCTCGTTGGTTTGCGTTAGAATAGGGAACTAACTATATTATACTTTTTGAGACAAGCAAACAGCAACTTGTTAACAGAACACAGATTTATAAAACCCAAATTTTTGTTCATAAGACTCAGAACCCAAAATTAGAATTATTATTTAATAAAAAATTATCATTCTAAACAATATAAAAAATGAAAGAATTTTGACTAAAAGCCGATTTTGAACCTATTTTATTGTTTTGCGTATTATTGGAAGCTTTTTTTATTACTAGTATTAATTTGAGATCCTAAAATAAAATGAAAAACAAACAATTTTTTTCTTTTCTCAACAGATTAAATGAAAAAAAATAAAGAAGCTTAGAGGGAAGAATTTTGTAGGCCCATTTCAAGAGAGGGCTGCAAGTTGTAGGCCCACTGAGGTATACGACAATTGTCCATTTAAAAGTGGACTCTTCCACCGTTTTGACTTTGGTCGAACCGCCTTTGGGCCGTGTCCATCTAAATCTTTTATAAGCAAATTGCGCTTCCGTTGCCTTCTCTCTTTTCTGCTGCTGAACCAGTGTGTGCACTTCTTCTCTGCCGCTGCTGCAAACGCTAGGGTTTTGACATCTTCTTCCAAGATGGTGAGTGATATCTCTAGCCTTATTATCATGTTAGATCAATGGGTCGGTGTCCTGAATTTTCTACTGTCTTTTTCTTCTTCTATTCGGTTTTGTATTAATTCTCTTTTGGCTGCTAAAAATCTAATGCGAAATGGGGTGATAATGATATGAACCAAAAAATAAAAATTTCTTCCCCGCTACCATTTTGTTTTGTGGGTTTTGTTAAGCAGAAGAGAATATCGTATGGTTAAAATAGTGGTTTTCTGTGGGAAGGTTTATCCTTTATACCAAGTGATTTTTTTATTCTTTTTCTTTTTTAACTCTTGGAAATCTTGTGCAATATTTTGTAGACTAGATGGAATAATGGAATTTCATAATTTTGGTCTTGAAAATTTGCGTGTTTTGTTTCCTGAATAACTGTCATTTTGTCTGCTTGTTGTGTTGTAGGTTCTTCAGAATGATATTGATCTGTTAAATCCTCCAGCTGAGCTGGAGAAGAGAAAGCACAAGCTCAAGCGCCTTGTTCAGTCGCCAAACTCTTTCTTCATGGTATTAGACGCTAGTTTTTTTAAACTCTAATTTCGTTTTCTTAGCTCTTTGTTCCGCATTATTTGAAAGAGAAATTTTCTCCGATGCTTTGTGTGTTAGTGACTTTTTTCCTTGGTCTTTTGGAGTTTTGATTTGTTACTTTATTAGTTTTATCTCCGATAGCCTTACTGGGTTTGTGTTGCAGGATGTGAAGTGCCAGGGTTGCTTCAACATGTAAGTAGGAACCTTTCTTTGTTTCTGATTGTGATATTTAAATTGTATCAATTTGACAATGCGTGGATTTTTAATTTGGATGCAGAACCACTGTCTTCAGCCACTCTCAGACCGTTGTGGTATGTGGCAACTGCCAGACTGTCTTATGTCAGCCAACAGGTGGGCGGGCTAGGCTAACAGAGGGTTGCTCTTTTAGGAAGAAGGGAGACTAAATGGTGCTTCATCATTTCTCTTGCTATCTCTGGAGGTTTTTAGTGTTAAGATGGAATCAACTTTTTGTCTTGAGTGAGTTATGATATTAATTTAGATTGTAAGACCTTTCCTCACAACTGTCTCCAAGACTTACAATACCACCTAGTTTTGTATTTTTCTTCTTTGAAGTGCAAATGGTTTTGTTGCATAATTATTTTTCTTTAAATGGTACAAGTTATTGATTGATTCGTATGTTTTCTCAATGTGATGTCCTTATGTTCTGGTTGTAAGGTTAATGCCCAAGTTTGTAGGTTCTGTCTGAGTGACGTTGTACTGCTGCACAACAACTTTGATGTATAATACTGGCCATGACGCCAGAGTTTTTTTAGGTGTGTAATATTTCAGCCATCTTCTTGGCATGCACTTTGGAACTGCTTGGTGTTAGGCCTCTATTTTTCTGTAGGTCTTGTGCTTCTAGAGCCTATGTACCTAGATCTACTACTAAGCATGCATATGCTGGCTCAGTCTCTTTGTCTTAAAGCCAGTTCATTCGATTGTGTTCCTCCTTTCATCACATAGATATGAAGTTGTTCTTTATTAGTTCTGTGCCTTTAGAGTAACTCCTTGGATTACCTCATTAATAAAAGAAAAATGCCTGGATAATTTTGCAATTTTAGTATTATTAAGGTTGTCAATCATTTACTGTTGGCAAATATTTCTGGGATTTTAGTTGATTGTAGCTTAGATCTATGCAGGAGATGATAAGTTCTATGAATTATAGTAAGATTATCTTGTCTAGTTAGGGTCCTAGCATATGGATTATTTATCCTCTTCCAATTGGTGGGCTGGGGAATTTGGATCAGTATTTGCCTAATTTCGTGGTTTGCCACGCCATGGGGTAGGAGTACAGAGTACACTAGGTTAAATGATTCTAAGGGAGTTGGTTTTGTGCATTATTTCAATATGTGGAAGGCTAAAAAATACTCCCTTCGGTTTAAAATATAAGTCACTTTTAACAGATTCACGCTACTTAAGGAAAATTAGTTACATTTTTAAAATTTTCAAATATTACCAGGTCTTTTCAGCCTTGCCCTTGTAGCTTGTGTTAATGCTGCAAATTATATTTATTTTCTTAGACACCCACTTTGTTACATTTAATTGTTAATCATCATTACCAAGATTAATTATGTCAATCTCCACTAAATGACACTGTCAATCTCTTGTCCTCCTAAATGACCAATTAGAATGGCGTTTGATACTCAACCTCTTCTCTTCCTAAACGATCGATTATCGAATATTATTTCCAAACCATGTGTATTTGCTTTACTAGCTTGACCAATCAGATAGAGAAGCCAAATCTCGTTGTGAGAACATGAATTCAGAACCAAAATGAAGAGAAATGGCAGGTGAGAGTGTGAACAATCACAATGAACCATATAAGGATGAGAATTTAAACTTGGATGCACAGTGAGTAATTCCCATGTGGTCTGTATCTCCAACCAATATTTCATGAACTTTAAGCCCTTGTTTTTGTAGCTTCTTTGCGCATTCCCATAGAGGGCACAAGGACGAAGGCGACAGCTCAGAGAGTCATGTTGGATTTAAACCAATTTTCAACCTGCATAGATAACGTCGATGACTTAAACCATTGTCTAACCTACACAAATGACGTTGAGGACTTGAACCAGTGTACAATAGGGTTGGCATACATGCTCTATTCTGAGGAAAATGTGGGTTTGAAGAAAGCCAAGGTATTATCCTTTGATTTAAATGGTGAACCAACGTTTGAAGGAGACGATGAAGATGCCACTCATGATTGCCACTCATCCCCTCAAGCTTCAGAAGAAACGGTCGAGCACAATATTTAGGCACATGACAAATAAATGACAAAAGACATAGATGTACTTAAAGCACCGACTGAGATAAGTAATGGTATTGGCCTTTTGTTTTGATATTGAAATTGTATTCTAATGATTTACAATTGAATAATGACTTTTTTTCCTTGTCAATGGTGGGAAAGGTTGTGATTGGCTCAACATGTAAGGAACGAAAGGTCTTGACAAACGAACAGTGGAATTCTATAAAGCGTTATTTGTTGCACTCAGTTGAAGATGAGAAGCTCAAGTGTGGTATGACCAAAAAGTTAGCTTTAATGTACTCAGTTTGTAGAAGAGTCATTCAGTGCATATGGCATCAAGTAACAGAAATGGGTGATTCATCACACAAGAAGACAAAAAATTGTAGGAGAAAGAATTCAGTTAGACCTTGAAAATTCCAAGATGTTCCTCTATCAAAGCGAACTAGTCTTTGCTCTCTAGCTTGTGCAGTAAACATAAACAAAAGCATGTTAATTAGACTTCAAAAGAAGGGTACAATTCATCAACATTCAAATGCACTCAAGCCGTCTATGAAAAATGAAAACATAATTTCTCAATTGAAGTTTTGCTTGTCTATGCTTGAAGACAGTAACATACTGCATGATCCGACATTTAAAACCATGCACAACATTGTTCACATTGACAAAAAATGGTTTTACATGACTAAGAAATCAGTGAAATATTATCTACTTGCAGATGAAGAGGAACCATACTAGACATGCAAGAGTAAGAATTTTATCTATAAGGTTATATTTCTTGTTGCTATTGCTCGTCCAAGATTCGATATTGAAGGGAATAAGATTTTCTCTAGTAAGATTGGTTTGTTCCCACTTGTAACTCAAGAGCCAGCCAAAAGAACGAGTGCTAATAGACTTACAGGGACACTAATAAACCGATTACTTCAGTTAACAAGGATGTCAGTAGGTTGTTCCTCACTCAAAAAGTTATACCTACAATCAAAGTGGCTTAGGGATCATGTAGGAGAAACAATATTCATCCAACAAGATAATGCTCCCTACCACATTGATGAGAACGATGAAGAGTTTTGTAGGGTAGCCAACAAAGGTGGCTTTGATATCCGTTTAATTTGTCAACCTTTGAATTCACCGAATTTGAATATATTGGATCTTGGATTTTTGAATGCTATCCAATCCTTGTAATACAAAGAAGCACCAAAGAATGTGGATGACCTAATTAGGGTTGTGCAAAAAGCATTTGAGAGTTTTTCATCCATTAACTTCAACAAAATCTTACTATCACTACAGGCATGCATGACTAAGATCATGAGGAGTAGAGGTTCAAATAACTATAAAACTCCACACATTCAGAAACAAGTGATGGAAAGGGAAGGTTCTCTCCTAGTTCAAATGAAATGTGATCCATCAGTTGTGCAAGAAACATTGGACTACTTAAGACAAGTTGATGCTTTCTGATAGTTACAAAACAAAGTGTTGTAGCCCGTGGAATTTGGTTATTTCTTTGTACCTTGTGGAATTTGATTATTTTTTTGGGTTATAGTTTATGTGAATTCTATAAGAAAAGTCATCTATAAATTGCACTCCTCTACTTTTAGAAATATGATTTAAGAAAAATGAATTGTTTGAAGTAGTATTTGCATGTAAAGTCTATGATTTCACGGTATCCAAACAACTTTGCCATTTAATCTCAAAATAGAGCATACACACAGAAGCAACTTTGAAGAAGATCATTGTATGAGGAGGTTTAAAACATTTTTCATGGTCACAAGCAAAATTAAAGAACATCATATTGAAACAAAGCACAATTCTCAGCATGGCATCCTATCAATTCTATCACTTGTAGAAATAAGAAAAAAAAAATTTTTAACATTGTTTTGATGACCTCCTTGCATGCTCTTTGTCATTGTTATCGTCATTATCTTCGTCAAGTGGGTGTTTGTTGAGATCGAACTATGGCCTCCTTTTGTTATTTGAAAGTGTTTTTTTGTGGAGCAACATTATATTCAAACATAGCAACATCGTCGGAGCTCACCTCGTCTTCTTCTGGCAGCTTGTTCAGGTCAAAGCAATGGATTGGTTTTAGCCTCTCAACTGAATCTTCAACCACCGCCAATGATTTCGTGACATCAAGTGAATCTTCAACCACCACTACTGGCTCCATGCCATCAAGTGAATCTTCAATCATCGCCACTGCTTCTTCCTTAAACGTTGACATTGACATCGAACTCAACCGTTGAATATTTGGAACACAAAAATGGTAAGGGATATGAGGGAGTTTTAGTGAAAAGTGTTAAAGGAGGGAGATGACCAGACAGGCTCAATAATCAAGTTATTCACATGTGGATAATTTTAACTATTAAACATACTAGTTTCCAACGAAGGAGGGAGATGACTGGCAAGGACATGAGGGAGTTTCCAACGCAGCTCTTGCCATTAAATGAAGGGTTTCCAACGCAGTTGTTGCCATTAAATGAAGGGTATTATAAAAAAAAAGTAATAGTCATTGCTAGGTGACTTACATTTTGGACTAACATTTTTTTCCTTATATGACTTGTATTTTGGAATAGAGGAAGTACATTAGTTTATATAATTTATATATTTAATAAATGAATGACATCAATAAAAAATTAATGACTATAATCACATATTAAAAAAAATCAACACTTTGAAAATTAAAACTTTAATCTCATAACTTATAAATTCATAATTGAAATCTTAACTGATTATTTATAATTATCATAAATCAATTCTCTGCCCCCAATCCTTCATAATTACCTCTTTCTTATGTTGAAGAGAACAAACGACAACCCTTTTCAAACGAAGAAACATGTTGCCATAGCAATGCATGTTGATGAAGCAAAATGTTAGTTATTAATAAAAATAATATATACTACAATAATATAAGTTAAAATAATGTTTATAATTATCTCTGTTTTCATATTCTCAATCCTACTATTGTTTCTTCTTTTCCATTTTTGTCTTCTGTCGATCTTTATCTCTTCTTGTCTGACTTTGAATATAAACTTGGTATTCTATTTCTTCGTCTGCTTTGAATCTTGATATTAATAGGATGAAAGTTTTTTGCCAAGAAAAAAACAACAAAAAAAAGGGAAAATGAAAGTGGGTGCGAGATATTGAGCATTCTAGTACACGAATGACCCAAGGCAACACTGAAGAGAGTCCAGTTCAGGGTTTTGGCTTAGTTTGCTCCCTAGTTGTTAATGTGTTTTTACTTTTTGGAGCTTGGTTTGCACTTTAATAGTACATTTATTATTTTTGGATAGTGGTTGTCTTCTTTTTTTTGTTTTTGGTAGGGCGAGGGGAGGTAAATGGGCAGCTTGAGCAGATTCTAGATTAGATTACAACAGGGCCGGTTAAAGTTAACCTGTTGAGTCAGTTAAAGTTAACTTGTTGATTTGCTTAAAATTTGGTAAAAAAATTTTCAATTAATCCAGATCTATTTATGCCTTACTTGTGGATGAGTTTACATTTATCTATTGACCTATCATTTAGATGAATATTCAGCCTATCCAATTCATCCCTTACTTAAATATTATATTAAAATATATAATTTGACAATAACTAATACTATAAATTTATGCTTGATAATTTTTATTTTCAAATTATACTTATATTTTAAAGCAATAACTTTGATATTCTTCTCAAATTTAGAAAAAAAGAAGAAGCTAAATGTGGGTGAGTTTACATTTATCTATTGACCTATCATTTAGATGAATATTCAACCCATCCAATTCATCCCTTACTTAAATATTATATTAAAATATGTAATTTGACGATAACTAATACTATAAATCTATGCTTGATAATTTTTATTTTTAAATTATACTTGTTTTTTAAAGCAATAACTTTGATATTCTTCTCAAATTTAGAAAAAAAAAAAGCTAAAAAATGGGTTGTGTATCCACATTAAAAGTCTATATGTTTGCATGTGTGTATATGTGTGTCTGTTTATATGTAAAGTAAATTATTTTCTCTTTTTTAAAGAGGTGTTTAAATTATATAATCTCTTTTTCTATTATAAAAATATTCACAACTTTACCTGAAGTTAAAATATGATTAAAATATTCTCATAAATGATATAATTTTTTTATTAAAATATAATTTATAAAAACATATTTTATCAATTTTAATTTATTTTAAAATAATAATTGATTATTTTATATTAGTGAAGTATATATTTAACATTTATCGTATTATATAAATAGTAGATACAAATGGCATTTTTGTTAAAATAAGTGTATTATAACTCATTTTTTTATTTTAAGGAAGATCCTTTTTTAATTTTAAAGGATATAAGTATAAATTTTTAAAATAAATGAAAGGTATTTGGATATATCTTAAGAAAAAAAACTATAATTTAGTCTTATATGTGTGTGAGTGTATATGTATGATGCTGTTGCAATGGCATCTTCCCTCTTACGTATGCAAGAGTTCAGGGGTTTGAATCCCTGCTTCCTCCTTCCCTAAAAGTAGGTTTTCTCACTTCAACCAAAAAAAAAAAGTGTACGTGTATAGTATGTTTTATACAAACGTGTGGATATGTGTGTGTGTATATAGAGTATGTGTGTATTGTGCCTGCATGTGCGTACTTACATATATATATATATATATATATACAAACAAAGTGTATGTATGTGTATATGGATAGGTCTAAGGTTAAATTTAATGAGTTAAAAGTGAACATTGAATATCCATGACTTATTAGATCAGTCTAAATTTAATAAGTTGGATTTATAAATTTTTTCGGACAAATAATTTAATAATTGGGCGAATTACAGATCATAAATAACCATTGCCACCTTGATTGCCTTTTAACATATTCATTATGGCTTCATGAGTTACCTTGTCTTCACAATTTAGGTCAATTGCTAAATCAATGTGGATATCAAATTTTTCTGTGCAGCGGAGATTTCTTGTTACAGTGATTCTTTTAGCACCTTCTATTGCAACATGATACATATTTCCTTTTGGTAGTAAACAAATGCATCACTCATTGATTCTTTGTTTTCAGTGATGGAATAGGAGGTTTAGGTTAGTGAAGACAATAATATGTGATTCAATAAATTTAAATTTTTTAAAAATGTAAAGATATAATATAAAAAATAATTAATATTATATATATACAAATTCATAAAATTTGAGGGGCAATTTTCTATCTCAGCACTACGTGGCTTTACTATTACTTCCTTATAATAGAACAATTGGAAAGCTTTATAGTTTTGGAAAATTTTTTCCCTCAACTAGAATAAATATTGCAAATGAAAGACAAAAAATACCAAATCCAGTTTTTTAAAATTTCTTTTTGGGTGCTTACTACCACTGAACCCAATGATGTAATTGTTCAGGCCCATTAAGCAAATATTTCCGAACAAATAGAGAGCCCGTTGTTTAATGGACACTCCCCAGTTGGAAAGTTATGAAAGAAAATAGAAGCTGCTGATCAAAGAGAAAAATTTAAATTCGCACGATTTATTGCTTCAATTTTAAAAATTGAGTAAATTACATGGATATTTTTTTAAATTTTACAAATCTTTTAAATATTTTTAAAATATACATAAATTTTCTCTTGAAGCAAAAATGATCCTATCCTTTTAAATTTTGTAAAAATTAACTTTGCCTTATGTTAGATTTATTTATTTATTTATAATCATTTCTTCATCGTATCTTCTACTTCTTCCTTGCCTTTCTTTTGTGCTCTTCTTGGGGAAAAAATGGGGAAAAAGTGTTTATTGAGACTTTATCTGTTTAAAATCACTCCCCAACACTGATTTAAGCACGACTGCTCCACAGTTGATGCCTTCTGAAAAACGTCCTTCTGTTAAGGCTGTTTCTGCACTCCCAATATGTACAAAATAAAACAATCAAGAAAAAGAAAATTTTCCCGTTGGGTAACTGCGTACTTTACACCAAATTAAAATCCAAAGATAATTCTTTTCAATGGTATCTCGTTAAAAACTAATGTAAAAGTTGAAAGAAATCAAGTTGTCTGAGAAACCAAAGCAAGCAAGAGAGAAAAGAAATGCACACAAGTTTTGGGTTCGGTGCCAATTGAATCAGCAAACCCACTCCACAGTAGATGAATTTGACGTGACCATATTAAAAATGCAGATGAAAAGACAGAAGAATACTAGTAGCCAAATTAAGTCACGTTTTGACATCATCTATATATATATATATGCGTGGGTTGAATGATCAGTGAGCACTAGAAATAGCTATCCTTTTGGCGCTGCTTTCACGGGGTCTCTGTGTTTGGACATATCGTTGATGACACTGATGGTAAGAAGGCCTCTATGGCGGGGATGTCCATAACCTCCAAAAGCAGTTGACCCCAAGTAAACGCCTTTCACTATCTTAATAATACCATAGAGAGAATCAAGAGGTTTCTTGCTTTCTTAAAATTATTGTTATTATTACTTTATGGGTTTCTCCACGCACTCATTTTTCCATTGTTGATAAGATCTACCTATTCGTCCAATGGACGCCTATCTGCTCTTCAATTTGGATCAATTAGGCAACGTCACACCTTTGCTTCATACATTAATTCTCATCCACTAGAAGCTAATCAAATGAAACCTAATGTTTTCTTTTTCGTCGTTGTTGATTGTCTTCATCATTGTTGATTCCCCAGTGTTCCAAACACATCAGTCTTTTTTATCAGCTTTACCAATAATTTCATTAGATATTATACATATTTCAAAATTCTAATGGTCTATCATTATAATAGTTGTCCGATAAATTTTGAATGCTTACCTAAGAAATTATATTAGGTTAATTCAGAATTGAAATTTTCGAAATTATTAAGAACCATATTCGCAGTACCCTACAATCGGATTTAATCTATAATCAAGGATAAACTGAAGATATGATTTCAGATGTCCTCAATTAAAGTGATCAGTTTGCAGGTGAAGGAATGAGTGAGGAGGAAAATGCATATACATATATCATTAACAAAGTAGAATTGCTTGAACATTCAAAAAACAAGTAACTCACTTTGCTCATATATGGAAATTAGAAAGGTCCCATCCACGTGCTTTGAGATTTGGACGTTGGGTTTGCGTAAGGCAACAAGGTGTGTTCGCAGTAAAGTTCCGACCACCTATTTTGGATTTTGCATTCTTTTTATCCGTTTGTTTATTGCTGTTATCTAGTTACGTGTGTGATAGCCAAACTCGTTTAAATAATTATTAACAATATTAGTTTATTCAATTCTCGTTTTATTAAAAGGAAAAATCATTTAATATGCATTTATTTTTTTAAGATGTTTATTTAATTTCAAACCTATATATATAAACAAAAAAAAAACCCTAATCTTAATTATGATAAATTTGCTTTCATTTAAGTTAACCTAAACATCGTGTCCTTTTTTTTTTCCACTTGAAAGTCTACGCCGGGAAGGACATATATGGGTTTGGTTATTGGATACAGAACTAAACTAAATTTAATTAAGACTAATTAATGAACTGGGAACTACCTGTAGTTGCGATGTGATGGCTAAGCCATTAATTAAAATGCATGATTAGGGTTCACAAGTGATCATGCATGATCTCGCTCTTGTAGCTCCTGCTTTCACATTTCTTTATTGTCTCCCTCTAATTACTGCACCCACATGCAAGCCACATGTTCTTTCCGTGACACTATCACTTTTTTTTTAATATTCTTCTTCTGCGTATAGCTAAAGAGACTAGCCTAGCTATTTATTTCCTTCTCAATTAAATAAATTACAACTTAATACCAATCTCATCTAAGATGAAATAAGACCATTAATTAGGGGTGTCATCACCTTATAATTCTCTCTTTATTTTGGTGAAACCTGGACTTATACATATATATCTATATATATATATAATCTGAGTTTTGATTTCTAGAAATCAACCAATGACCAATAGGCCGTTCCAATGACAATGAAAGGGTACCATATTCACGCTGACAATGTAACGAAGGAAGAAATAATTGCTGGGGACATGTTCAATGGTTACACATTAATCCACACAGAATATAATAAGGAAAGAGAGCACATGCATGGTTCACTGTTGTTTCAAAGTTCAGACTATAACAACCATGGGTCGTTGCCGAACCTTTAAATATAAGTCTGAACTTGAAGCTTCTTCTCCAACTTTTATTCTGCAATCTGATACATGCAATTTTTGGTCATATACTACCCTCTGTTGAGACCCCGAGACACCCATTTATTCAACAACTTCATGCTCTTCCCATTATTTTTTGAAATACATATGTAAGGCATCTTTGAAACTTGAGGTGTAATATTATAATAATATCTGAATGCATTTAAAAATAGGGTGTATGAAGGATCAGGCTTTGAATATTTATGTGTGTGTGTGTGTGTGAACTGGAGAGCGTGATCTGGAGAGCAGGAAAGAAAGAAAGAGAAAAATGTCGGCATGCATGTGGGTTTTCCATACCATTTCATTGTCACATTAAATGTTCTGTCCAAAAAAAAAATTTTCACAATAAATGATGCGCAGATCTTATATTATTAATGGCCCCATGATTTATCTTTACACGCCCTTCTTCTCATCGCCCTCATAATTAAAATGAAAGTGCAATTTCAATATTATTTAAAAAAAAATGTAAGTCTTGCGCAATGTATTTTTCACATTGCCTATTGTCTAATATATTTTATTTTTTTCATTCCTTCAATCTTGCAGCTCACTTTGTCCTCCTTCATCTAACAGCTATTTTTCTATTGTGTTTGGTATTAATTAGGTAAAACAAACAGTTATATATATATGTATATATATTGGGAAAAAAATTATTCTTAGAAACGTAGGTATCATCTTTTCAAGTCTCTCCTAGGTCACAAAATGAGAAGGCAACTTTATTGCAAGGACCACAACAAAAATTGTTCAGTTGGAGATAAAAGTCATTCACTAAGAACTGCTATAATTATTGTTAACCAAGCCTTAATATTTGAACAACCCACATAAAGACATTTTATGACTGCATTTTTCTTTTGGAAAGAATCTTAATTAACTAATTGCCTGGTGAACAAATTGGTTCTATATGCATACGTTTCTTTTGTAATTAAATTTTCGACAAAACAAGATAAAAACAAATTTATACATTTTGGCACATAAAACTTATTTAGTATGCAAAAAGTTAAGTATGAAAATAAAATAAAAAATAATTTTAATATTTTTACTTTTAATAATTAAAAAATAATTAATAGATAATATTAAATAATAAAAAAAAACAAAATTTACACTATACACAAACTTTTCTTTCTTTCTTTTTTCCTTTCTTTTTTTGTCATTCTAAATAGGGCTTAAAGCTATGGTCACCCCCAAAATTGTCCACAAAAAAGGGAAAATAAAAAACTTGATGAATAAAATTAGTCAAAAAGCAATCACGCTGTAAATAAAATATAATTAAAAATTATCTTTCAATATTTAACATTGAACGATCTCATGTTGTTAATTGAAAGATATATTTTCAATTTTAAGCCTATGTGTAATCTTTACCCATTTCATTCTAATTGTAACTAGTTTTTTTTTTTAGTTTGCACTAAGGGTATTCCTCAGCCAAACAATTAAAGACTAATCCTTTTTAAGATTACAGAGATTACTAAAATGGGCAAGCTTCTCTTAACAAAACCTTTTCCATACACACGACGAGAAAACTATGGACTAGCTAGTATTATCTAATATACATGTAATAGTAGTTCCTGGGGTTACTTATATATTGACAAAATAGTTAAGATGTTAATTAAAAATTAAAACGATTAATTAATATACTAAATAATTGAATTTATCCGATTCAAGTGAATTGCTATTCAATCTCTTGGATATAATGCATATATAAATGCTTTCTACATATGTGAAATGATGATCACTTATAGGAATGACTTTATCTGTGGCAACTTATTCTAGTCACCCTCATGGATATAATTTAAAACTACAAATTCATTATCATATCTATTACTTTACATATTGAACGATAACACACACATAACTTTACTCGCATTTGATATTTGTATTTTTTGTATGTAATGACAGTCTTCATCATACTTTATGTGTTTATCTTTACCTGAATAATGCTAATGTCATAATTTTTAATTATAGGAAAAATATTTTAATTTTGCGTTAAAATCACGTTTGAGACATATAGTATGTTAAATTATGCAGGTAAAAGTTTCCATTCACCTTATCACTAATTTTAGAAAGAACAAAATATTTGCGTTTCTTTGGCAGTCCACTATAACTGTTATTTTCTTATTTGAAGTAAAATAAGAAAAGAGGACTTTCTTGGAAGCGATCATACGAAACGTATTAAAAGAGGAGGGGCCATATAATTAAGTGAAAAGACAGGGAGATATCCAACAACCACGCACACTCATTTTATTGTTTGACTTTCTGCTCAATGAATTAATATATAATAATAAAAATTACATTCATAATTCAACTTAAAAAAAATTAAAATTCCCTCCATAATTTAAGGGGAAATAAATTTAGTTGGTTCCATGGGAAATCCTAATGCTTCGTTAGAGATTTCTGTTACAATATTATTCCTGTAAACACTCCCCAAAAAAATCCAATTAAAATATTTGCACTAATATATATTTTTTTAAAAAATTAATCCCATAACCCCCCATAAGTTTGAAAATTTGTTATTGGGTTACTATATAAACGGATGCCGTTGCAGCAAGCTGTTGCACTGTGTTTCTGTGGAAACCATCTCTTCCTTTTGTTTCTTTCTTTCTGCTCATACAATTTTTCTTCTTCTATCTCGCTAACCAAAGGGATTGATACAGAGGTCGGTGTTAATTCTGCCATTTGGCGAGAAGAAACAGAAAAAGCATGAGATTTTCATGTAATTTGAAACTGTAGCAGCCACAGCTAGAACCTTCACTTGGTCAATCATTCAATCCAAAACAATATAATCTTTTCTTTGTGCATGGTAGAGCTTTCAGAAGCTTCTTTTAGCTGAGTGTCATGCTTATAAGTTATGAAGGCATAAGCTGGACAACACTTTCCATTTTCCAACTCACAATTTTGTCCTGATATTCCTGTGTTTCCTACTTCTCTGTTCTTTTAAGAATCTTTTGTCTAAAAATTAGAAAATAGAACCTACCATGTCGTCTGTGCAACTGACAGCACGAACGGGGCGACATCAACAGCGTTATGAAGGCAATTTGCGCCTTGTCTCTGGGTAAGTCTTTCTTCAACCCATGGCTTCATAACTTCGTTACTTTTGTTCTTGACATGCATTATAATCCTTATGCAGTTAGTTTAAATTCTGGATTCTAAGATGCATCGGATAGGTTTAAGTGTGAGTAGAAAGTAAAGTGCAATAGATGAAGATCTACCTTTAAACGCTCCTGAGCTCTTAGAACATCTTTTCTGGGTTCCAATTTATATCTTTATTTCCTTCTTCCCATCTTTCTCTTTATTTGAGTCTCATACATACAATAGAAAATTATTAAAGTCGTATTCAGGAGTGGTTATCTAACTTGTTTTAATGAATCGAGAAGGGCATCTCCATCAGTTTTACATAATTATCTTGTATGCTTGGTATTAGTTTATTTCGTCATATTTTCTACGCTTGTCCCTTGCAATCATATCACAGTAGTGGGCCTCATTATCATTGACTTAACACATTAAATGCTTTAAATTAGGTGTTCTATTTTGGCTTGTATCATCGTTATAAAATATAAACAGCTTTGTTAAAGTTATGGGTAACATCATTGTGGCAAGCAAAGTATTCAACTGGAGAAGTAATATACATATCAAAGATGTTGATGATTTCAGCCTGCTATGAGTAGCTTGGCTGGGAATTTTCGTATTCTCTTTACATCCATTCGATAGTTCCAAGTGGATTATACTAGGAAGAAAGAGAGAGGGATTTATCCACGGGAAGTCATATGTCTTCAAACCTTTCAAAAATGAGTAACAGATCTTTTGAATTACCCCCTTTGAATTCCTTCTGAAGTCTCTCACATCTTCCATTTTTTTTTTCAACATTATTTTTTTAAGGAAAAAAATCCCCTATTTGTGAGAGACTAGAAAATTCAAAGAAAGCACTTCGAAGGATCTATTCTTTTTAGATGTGCAAAAACAGAAAGGACAAAGTGGTAGGTGAGATTTGTTGAACAAATAAATAAAACTTGATCAAGCATTTTATCATGTTCTTTTTTCATTTTCCCTCACTTTACCAAGGGTCTATCCAAATGTAACCTAAAGAAAACCGTGTTAGACTGTGAGACTAAGAAGCAAATCAAGAGTGATTTGTGAACGAGGTAACAATTTAAGCTGCTAGGAACCGCCAAAATGGTTAATCTCTGTTTCGGAGATTTCTAGAAGCAGATACAAAAAATGGATAATGCTGAATAGTCATAAACAGCTCAAAACAGCTCCTTTTTAAAGTAACCAAAACTTTCACAACAGCTATAGATCAGCATCTAGATAGTTGAATACCTTTCAAGCCTCTATACTTTGCTAGAACTGGTCCTAGCACCCACACTGGTTCGATCAAAATTGCTTACCTATGCATTCCATACAATCAGATGTATTCCTTATAAATGGAGAAAGAACAGCAAAGATCAAAAGGGGGATACGGAGGACATAATAGAAGTTCTTATGGTTTCTTCACCAAAACGTGACGACCTTGTATTTCCAAAGGTACTTGATCTTGTCTGCGCCATTGTCCTTCGCTAGCATGCAGTATCTCCTTTCATATAGCGAAGTTTCAATTTGTTCTCTTTTCAGGGTGGATGGGAGGATGATGAGACTGTAATGGAAGCTGCTTGCCGTGAAGTTTTTGAAGAAGCAGGAGTCAAAGGAATACTAAGAGTAGGTTCAAGTTCCCACTTAATGAATGTGGCTATAGATTCCAGTTCATCATGGAATGTTTAAGCACTGAAATGACAGAACCAAGGAACTGTTCATACCATACATATGTGGCACAAAAATGCTAAACTTTGTGCTTATTATTTCCTTTATGAGATGATAATCATGACATTATTCAAATATTTTGGATAAAAATACCATTAATCTCCCCTTACTATGAGCTCCAGTTTACATACTTTCCAGCTTTATTTCTGACAATCAAATCATCTAAGATAAATATTACAGTAACTCCGGGGATATAGGGCAAATTTTCTGAGGTCTGAGCTCAAGAAAATTTAGAAAAAATATGGTGTTAAATTTTAGAAATCCTCATTAGGTTAAAGGCTGATTTTTCTTCTTATTTAGGAAACCCCCTTAGGAATGTGGGAGTTTAGAAGCAAAAGCAACCAGGACTCATGCTGCTTGGAAGGAGGCTGCAGAGGATACATGTTTGCCTTGGAGGTGACTGAAGAACTTGAGACCTGGCCAGAACAGAAAAACCGCAATCGGCAATGGGTAAGTTTGCTGAATAAATCCTTGGAAGATTTACTAAAATCACAGCATCAATTTGTTAAGATGTTCTAAAGGCATACTTACATATATTGCAGTTTGTACTTTTTGATACTGAATTCTTCAAGCATATATAATAGAGTATTGCTACCATCAAAGAACGTCTTTAACTAACTTGAAGTGCATATTTGATTTCGTAGTTGAACATAAGAGAGGCATTTAGACTCTGCCGGTACGATTGGATGTGTAGGGCACTGGAGGAGTTTCTGAGAGTTATGGCAGAGGACAGAAATCTTAAGAAGCAAGATGCGCCAGTTGATCCTCCTTCAAATTCAATATCAGATGTCTCAGAAAGTCAAATTCTGTCAGCTAACTGCTATAAAATATCCTCTACTACTCAACGCCATAGTATGTCTTCTAAACCCAATCTCCTGGCACTTGCTTCTTAACCTTAACTTTGGTTTTGACACATTATGTACCCTTGTGCAGTAGGTTACTGTAATGAATCGATTGTTTCCAGTAAGTCCTTCCAATTTGAGAGAGAACAAACTGTAAAGTAACGATTTGGGGACACCATCTTGGCCATGGACTTTATTGTAGCTCCTTTTTTCCTTTTTCCCTTGTGATCATGTAAAATATGGTGGTGGAAATCTCCAGCGTTCATACTTCATAGACTTATAAGTTTTCTCCTTCACCCCACCATTCATTAAGAGGCTTGTAAAGAAGCATCATTTGTGAGATTCTGATCCTGTAACAAATAGCACTGACAAACTTGTATACAGAGTCTCTTAAGGTGTAGCTACAATTACTTCGTCCTCAACAGTAGCGCTGCTGTCATTCTAATTAGTTATCTGCTTCCAAGCCAGTAATTCCTATAAATCTTCTCCCTGTCTCTCTCTAATTCATTAGAATTACATTTGCCTTTCGATTATTCCTTCAGGACGAAACTTGGTATCAGTTGGAAGATATTGGTGATAGACATCTAAAGTATTTGCAAACAACTGAACTTACAATCTAACAAATTATGGGGTTTAGAATCGATCTAAACTTTAAATTGATAAAAATTAAATTAAATTGATTAAAAAAAAGGCTAAAATTGATTTTAAATATTATAAAATCAATTAATTTGATTCAGCTATTGTTTTTGTCAAATTTAGTTTACTGAATCAATAATTTTTTGTTGACTTTTATTAATTAAGTCCAAATTATAGATAAATCTTTTATTAATAATTTTTATTTTATTTATATTTAGATGAATTTATCAAATAAGTTATCTTAAAAATATTATTATTTTATTATCTTTACTTTAATTACAATTGTAGAATACTTGAATATAATTATAAGAGATATTTTTTTAAAGAAATAATATATAATAATTAATTAAAAATCAAATTTTATATATTATAAGAAACAAAATTTTAAAAAAATTAATTTTTTTAAAATCAAATTAGATTAAACCGAACAAAAATTGAACTACACTGGTTAAAAATCAATACCGATAAGATTTATAAAAATGATAAACCTATAAACACCCCTGTAACAAACTATCGGAGGATTTGGATGAACCAATTTATCCTAGTGCCGTATAACATTGGGCAAATCAACGAGTCAAGCAGATAAATTTTCTCTCTTAAGATATTGATATGAATTTATGATCAATTATTATGGTGTGATGTATTTACTAACAATGATGAAGAAAATAGATAGATATTGGAGATTTCTCACTCATCAACTAAATTATCATTGAGTTAATTGATAGAGGACGGTCTATTCTATTCTTTGAATTATCAAATACAAGTTGCAAACAACGGTCAATGTCATCAGACATGGGATCATTATCTTTCAGTCCAGCAGAATGATTAAAGGTTTAAAATTTGCGTAAGATTACATTTCCCCGTAACACCTGGACATAGCGACTGGTAAGAGCCATGCTTGGTGGCCTCTAGTTGTAGTAGTAGGTGGGTCCCTATCCCTCGAGATGGTCACTTAAGATTGAGAAAATCCGAATCAAGTGTTCTTTCACACCTAAATATTCATTAAATCAAGTTTTACTGTTGCTAATTAGATAGCAACATGCATATTTTTATTTTTCAAATGGCTTCTTTTTCCTCCTTACATACAATGGAACCATAGAACGTTGCCTTGCCCACTAGAGCCGCACATGAAAAAAGGCAAAGCCACGAGCATAGGCTCATGTTCTAAGAAGAGGATGTTTCCCAGAAAATGAAAGATGCCCTCTTATCATATGTAACCACCAGAAGACAAAAAGAATGAATAGGGTTGGGATTGCCCACTGCGTTTTATTTACTTAATTTCTAAGGAAGAATGAACTCCTCGATACTAGCAATTGAATTTCTGGTCCATGCTTTACTTGGCATGTTAGGTGCTATGTATGACTTTGTTTACATTTTCCTAGGAATATTTTATGTTTGTATGCTTGCCTATTTATAAATGTATTTTGAGTACGCTTGTGTTCATTATTTTGTGAAACATTGTTGATCCTCATTGGTTTCTAAACCACATGAGGATTTTTTTTGTATTTTAGACCATCCTATAGGAATAAATAAAATTAAATGAATTAAGACTTTCCTCACCAGTACTTACATCGTAAGAAGAAAGTAATATTTTTTCCCTTCATACTCAAACCTAAATATAACTTAACTTTAATATGAATGTCTAACAGTTTTAAAATAATTAGCATAATATAATTACTAACAACGATTATATAAAAACATTAATTAGAGTTAATATAAAATTCTATACTGTTATCCTAAGTTTGAACGTTGATCGTATATGCAACAGCTGATTAGAACCTAAATGTTGTTTATGCTAATATCATAAAGCATCATTGACTATAACGTTCTTATTTTGCGGATGGGGGACTAGAGATGCTTTTGGACACGCACGACTACATGCCACTGAAGAAGACAAAGCGTCCATTATCAGACGCGAACCTAAATAATGAACAGTATCAAACCCAAATATTCCAAATCCCCATGAAACTTTGCTTATCCCTTTTCTTTAAATTGGGTGGGCAAAAAGGACCATGAAATTAACATCTGTTTCCACTTCCGGTCTTTCTAGGTTCTTTGACCTATCTATCTCATCATTTATCCTAGCCATTTGGAAATCACCTTTGATTTCCTTCTTTATACAGTTTCACACTTGGTTTAATACCTAGAAAGAGAAAGAAAGAAAGAAATTGATAATCAGAAACTAAGTATTAGTCAACGTGTTACCATTTCAGCGGAAGCACTTGACATGATAGTTTCATTGTAACACCGAGGTATCTTAGATGTCATGAAACCTAAAATCAATAAGAATATTCACGTCATTTTGTACTATTCAATCTTGCTAACAACCCCTGTTTTCTCTAGATCTTTATAAAGTTCATACACAAAATAATTGGGGATGGGACATTTGGTCAAAGTTCCACCACCAGGTTTTGCAATTAGTTGTCGCTAATTAAGAATTCCCTAGTCATTGTTTTTCTCAAAAAAGTTATGCCTATGTGTCTTTCTCACATGCTCCCCAACATGGCTTCGCCTCATTTTGTTTCTTTTGTCTTCGCTAACATAATGGAATGAAAAGGATGCATGCTAGCTCCAAACGTGGCAAAATTATCAAGAAAAAATTAACAATAATTTATATCACCTCTTAAAAAGTGAACTTTGGTGTTTGATGAAAAGAAGGGAAAGACTGTGGAACATATCATTGATTTGATGGCTCAAATTGGTTGCACATGGGTGAGTAATAATATTCCCAAAACAACACATTATTAAAAGAAAAAAGTTATGTAAGTTAGACAATAATCTAATAAACAATTTTTTATGTAAGAAGAGTATCAAACTTGCAACTTCATTTAAACTCCTACCCTCCCAACTATTTAATAAACACTTTGTATCCCTTTAATCCCGAAGAATCACCACTTGAACCTTTCACGCATCTTCTAAATTTTCCTGGACAAAAGCAGACTTCGAGAGTGAAACAGATTGATGTAGTGAATTTTAACTCATGACAAGAACAAGAAAGTAAAGACCCACGTTTGTAACTGCAATTCATAAGTAACGAATAGCATTCAAGAGGTCGGATATATTTTTCCAGATTGGTATAATCATTGCACCAAATTAAAAATGTTTATTTCAGTAATAAGGTTCATTATACTTCGGTTAAATGGTCAGTTACTTCTCAAAATTCTTAACCACAGGTCTAGGTATATACCCGTGATTAAGGAAGAAACACAAGCATTTAAGATGTTTATATAGATACTTAATCATATTTCATTAACATAGAGGTTTAAATTTTGGTTAAAGAAATTTTTTTAAAATGTCATTTTCGCATGAACTGATAAGAATGTGTAGAGTAAAAAGCTTTAAATTCAATTCTTTACAAACAAAAGTAGAGAAATTTTGTACTACTATCAAACAACGGAGAATCTCAATAAGAGAAATTGCATATGATGTATTTGTTTCTGCGTTTATATGAGTCAAAATCACGTTTCTTACAAAATAACAATTTTAATTTATTACTTTTACACAAACATAATTTTTTAATGAAAATCCAAATATGCACGTAAGCATGCAACTAAACCAAGAATGGCCTTATCGTAGCAGCCGCATAATTACTAATGATAATTCCAAGTAGTTATTCTGAAAGATCTTACCTTGTATGTGCAATGAACGGGTCCTAATAATCATCAAAATAGAGCATGAAGCTTCTCCCACCTGCAATGATCATTAGAATGTGCAACTAAGCTTCTTACGAACTTTAAACCCGTTTTTTTTTTTTCCACTTTGGCTAATCAAATTAATGAGAAAGACCTTAAGATACAATCAGTAATTCTAAATCTTGTTAGATTGAGTGTGGAGTGTACATAATTAGCTCCTCGTTCATGTACAATCCCATGATTTGATAGAAAGGTCACATGCAGCAACTTTGGACTATATGGATTATTAATTCCATGCCGGACACAATATCATAAATAATATTTAGTATTTTGAAACAAATATTATTTTCTAATTATGCCATTGATTGGAGAATAATCATGAAATGGGGTATCCAGGAGAACATGCTAAATGGACCATTTAAATTTCTAATTATGCCACCCACTGATATAATTTTCTTTTCTTCTCCTAATTTAGTTAGCTATATATTATATGCATCTCTTCTCCCTGTCCCATCATTTGAAACTCATTTCTTAGAAGCGTTTCCTTAAAAAGTGACGGTGGATCCTGTTGCACTGCCCTGCCCTCCATTCCTTTTATTTTATTTTATTTTATTTGATCAATGACTTTCCTTTATGATAGATTAGATAGTTCAATTATGATATAACTTGGAGCAGAAGCTTATACGTATCTAGATAAAGCTTCAAAAAAGAGAGCACGTGTTGGCACTAATTAATAGAGCAAGGGCACAGATGGAAATAATGAAAATGTTAGGGGGCTAATGAGGGTTTTGATGATCAAACTCTCTCTTATTTAAACCATAGGCTCACATGCTGACTCCCACAACAAAATAGCATAACGCCAACGAAAGAGGAGTCATTGCATGCCATTAACCCATTCTCTACTCTTTTATCTTCTCTTCTTCACAAATATACTACTATCATTTACTCGTAGACTTGTGTCTTTCCCCTAACTCTTCTGCCAACTCTACTAACCATCTTTCAATTTCCTGTCTCTTACGTATTTTATCAAGCACTTGATGAACCCTTCTACTCCATCATCGCCGTCCAAGGCCAAAAAGAAGCAAACGGCGACAACAAGCGCCAAGACACAAGAGCAACAAAATGGAACGGCGTGGGGAGGAAGGTACCTGGGAGTTCGGAGGAGGCCATGGGGAAGATACGCAGCGGAGATTAGAGACCCTTCGACTAAAGAAAGGCATTGGCTTGGTACCTTCGATACTGCTGAAGAAGCTGCCTTAGCCTACGACAGAGCAGCACGCTCCATGCGCGGCTCTCGCGCCCGAACCAACTTCGTCTACTCCGATACTCCTCCTGGCTCCTCCGTGACTCCCATGATCTCCCCTGATGAGGGAACCCACCAGAACCACGACTTTTCGTCCCTCTTCGCTTCAAACTCGCTCGCCCAACAACCCGACCCGAATGATCGGCCCACGGAATGCACTCTCTCGGGGGGGTACCTGGGGATTACGGATAATGATGCCTGGGCAGTTTCTTCGGGGGTTTATTCCCAACAATATAAATCACCCACCATGGACGAGCATAACGTGCCCCACTTCTTTCAATTGTATGATGATAACAACACTGAGCTTCCTCCATTACCACCCGATATTACAAACTCCACAGGTTTTGAAATGGAACATGGGTTTTACGAGAATGGTTTTGGGTATTCGGGGCAAAGCACGGGGACGGGATATGAACCGTCATCGAGCTGGCCTTCGTACTCGTATATGGGCTTGGATTCAGCTGAGTACGTCCATAGCCCACTGTTGAGCACAATGCCAACAGTGTCGGAGAAGATGCCGGAGGGTTTCGATTTAGGAAGTTCCTCATACTTCTTCTGAAGTCGAAAAATGAATCAGCATGTTGCAAATTTCGTGGATGGCTTTTGTGTGCGCGCTTCGTGTAGTTTCAACTTTCAAGTCTGTAGGTGTAAATGAGTTCGGTGTGTATGTGGGCTTTGTTAATCCAGAGTAATGGGCCTCCCTCCTGGCCCAGTCTCTGCTAATTTGGTTTCCTTTTTAATGACGATCCACCCAACAAACTCTTTTGTCACAAGAGAAAAAAAAAAAAAAGCAATTGTTTAACCACTTAAATTCCCAATATTATACTTGATGAATCAAAATGTTTACATATATAGGGATCAAGTAATATTAATATTTCATAATTTTTTAATATGGCTTGAAAATGACATATTTAAAAATTAATCGATCATTTAGTCTGTACAGTATATCATAATTGATCGTTATTTGGCATGTTTCTATAATTGAAGGGTTTCCATCCGATTCTTTTGATTTTTTGTCGTGATGTTCAAGTCGCGAGAGAGAAAAACAAATGCTAAACAACACTATCTAGCCTACGTAAAGCAACGGGGGAGGCCTATCTAGCCACCGAAGCGTAACCATCATTGTGTGAAAATCAATTCAATTTTGCCAACCCTCCCTGACAAGGATTAGACTTACGCGTAATTTTTTTTAATGTTTTTATTATTAAAATTTTAATTAAAATATAATAAAATAAGTATATAATTAAATACTTATCATATTATTATTAAAAATTATATATTTATTATGTTTTGATTAAAAATATAATAACAAAAATATAAAAAATAACATAAGTTTTTTCCCAATAATAACCTATCTTTTTTAAGATAAAATAATTAAGAGAATTTTTTAAAAATAAGATATTGCACTTCGTGTGGATATTGCATGAGTTAAATAATTTTAAAATAATATCATTATTATTTTCAGATTATGCATATTAACATGAAAACAAATTCCACTGTCTCATAAGACATCATAGGATAATTTTTTCAATATATATATATATATATATATTAATACATTACTAGCTAATATATCATTATCGTCTGTATTTTAACTGGCGTACTTTCATATTGAAAACCTAACATACTAATGTAATTTGTTATAGATATGTTTCTGATTTGTGTATATATTAAAATGATCATACTATATTGGCTTATATTATAGGTATCGAACATTTTTACATCCCATGTAATACTAATTATGACATTTCTACATTTGATTATTCATATCTGCCATTAATTTTTTTTCTTAACAAACTGGTAAAACAAATCCAGATAACCAAAAAAAAAATGGTAGTATATTTGTTGCATAACTCCAGTTATAGATTTGGGTTGGACATGTTACTCCAAAGTACTAAAATGAGATGAACTGGACAGGGTTTTCCTTAAACTAATTTCTTTTGTTTTTTGTTATGTTTTCGGCTACTCGTAGTTGTCATCACGCTAGAACTATGACTGCGACATTTATCATTTCAAACCGAAACTGACACCCTTGAATAACACGAGATAAAAGAAAATGGAAAAAGAATTATGTTCTATATTTTGTTTCATAGTTAAATTTTGTCTAAATGAAAACAAAAAATACATTTTCTTCAAAGGAATGTACGAACCGAGGATTGGATTAAATTAACCTAGACCTCACGATTAGATTATTTTTATTCATGATTAGATTTTTCGTATAACTGAATATAATTTAGCTATCCTATTTTGACTTAACGTTTGAAACATTGAATTAGTTACTCAAAACAAAGTTTAATGTCTAGTGTGATTCTAAAAGATAGGTTAACTTTATTTTCATGCACACACCTTTTCTTCGCTTATTTTAATAACGTTGATAAAATTATAAAAACAGAATAAATCTTATGATCTTATTTAAGCAGTATGAAGAACCTCTGTTTAGAAAAAGTAAAAGTAAAATTTCTTTAAAAGGAGAGGCAGATAAAAATTTATTAGTAATTAATGTCTAATTTGAGGTAAAAGTCAAAAGTTTTGGGAGAGGCTGAGAATTAGAGCAGTCTAGTTCGATCCTACTTGCCTTTAGAATTATAAGTTTGGGTTTAGAAACTATTTTATAACATGATATACCAAATTGTTGGGCTGGCTTGGCTTTGTAAGAACTAACCTTAAGGGCTTGATTATAAGTGTTGGCCCTAACTTTTAGAGCAAATTTTGATGGTAGAAATTTTTTGTTTAAATTTAAGTGCATTGTATATATATATATATATATACATATTAAAATACATCTAATAATTCAAGTGATTATTGTGAGAAGCAGAGGTACATATCATTTTTGTTAGCCTAGTGTTTGGTAGACTCTTTAAAAAAAAAAACGAATTTTGTATAAAAATAATATTTTTTAAAAAATAAAATTCTTACACAAGTAATTGTAAAATTATATATATTTTAATTATATAAGTTTCAAAATGGAGCAAAAATAACTAACATAATTGGCTTGATAATTAGCCCGACTTAGTCGGATTAATTTTGTTTAAATTGGCCTAAGCATTTTATAATATAAAATATTTTATTTTATATTCAATTTTTTTAATTCTAACAAAATTATATATTTCTGTAGAAAAATTTAGTCTTAGAAGTTAAGGGCCTGTTTGATTCAGTTCTGTAAAACAATTTTTTTGTTTTCAAGAACAAAAAAACAAAAAAACCTGTTTGATAATGTGTTTTTAATGAGGTGTTTTGTAAAACAAAAAAACAAAATTTTGTTTTCAAAAACAAAAAACTCAGAACACTTTTTAAGTGTTCTGTAATTTTTGTTCCACAGAATCAGGTAAAAAACAAAAAACAAGTACTTTTCAAAATAATGATTCAAACAGATTTTTTAATTTTTTTGTTCTCAAAAACTTGTTCTTAAAAACACCTGTTTTGAAAACATTAAAACAAAAACAATTTCAAACAGGCCCTAAACTTTATTAAATCCTAGGGTCAAACAGAGCCAATTGAAGTCTTGTTAATAAACAAAATATTATTTAACTAAGCCACTTTGCTTAGCTGAGAAGTTATAAGAAGCCTAGGCAGCTTCATTTAATCATTTTTTTGGATCCGATCCACCACCCTGGACAGATAATAAACATATTTTTTGTATATATAAATTTTGAAAGAAAATTTATTATAAATATAATGTGGTTTAAATTGCGATTTTTCTCAGACTGCGTGTAATGTTCTATCTCTATTGTTTTATTATAGTATCTACCCTTTTTTTCTGTTTTTTGCAAACCCACGCTGTGCCATGCGTGGATAGCAGCCTAGAGGGGATATAACATGACAATTTGTCCTCTCCTTCTCCGATTTTTTTTTGTTTTTCTCTTAACTTATGTTTTTTGGTCTTCCCACTTAAGTAATTTATTATGTGCAAAGTTGGACGCTCATACAGAGCGCAATGAAATGCACGCGCTAGGAGGTTCTCCCGCGTAGGAAGCGTGGGGAACAATGCCAGCCACCACTATAGGCTACAGTCCTTGGATGGCCCATAGTTACGTAAATTCTGAGCACCCATATGCCACGTAGCATCATTAATTATTAAACTAATAAAAATATTAATTGTCGATTAAATAAATAATAATCAATTTTTTTAATTTTAATATAATAAATAAATTTTAAATATTTAAATATTAATTTAATATTTTTTTAAATATTTATGAAGTCATTTTTATTTAAAAAATAAAAATATATATTTGGTTAAAATTTAAAAATATTTAATATTAAACTTGTAAAATTTATAAATTATAGTAAGATTCTACTTCTTATTAAAATAAATAAATAGAAAAAGAAAGAATAATTTTGACCAAATACATTAATATTTTAAAAAAATGTTGCAATAAGATGATGTATAATAGAGCACAAGCATATAAAATAACTAATAACTAAGTACATATTTTTTGATGGCTTTCATATATTTTTTTATTTAAATTTTTGTTGTGTCAACTTCTTTTATCTTATTGTCTTTAATTTTTAATTTTTAAAATTTGTCTCAGATGAATTGTATTGTTTTATTAAAAAGAATTTAAAAAAAAAACTCAATGAGTAATTTAAGACATGTCTAATTTGAATTTATTTGACTAATTCTTGGATTAACCAATTTTTTGAATCAACTAATCCGAATGAGTCAGCCTAGTTTGATTTTAGGAAATATGATATATTCATATCATTTGAAAAGAAAAACCCTAAGCATTGTATCCAAAAAAAAGAAAATCCCTAAGCATTCAATTAGTTGTCATTTAGCTATCATCTAATGTCCAAATTGCGATGTATGATTATATTCTGATTCCTAGTATGCCAATTCCGCTATTATACATATCTAAAGCATTATTAAGCTGGTATATGTTCCACACTTGGAAGGATGGAATGGAATATAAAACGTGGTGATGAATACTGATAAAATAATTATTTTCTAGTATCATCAAGCAATTTCTATTTTTGAATCAGTGGATAAGGAAGCTCCTCATTTTCATAATAGCTTTTCTCTTTTTTTTTTCATAAATAAAACGTCATTTCCTGGTCCCCCTCCAACATTACATATCACAAATGATAGAAATATATTGGATTATTTGGAGTTCAAGATGGTCTCTTCCTCCCTTCCAAATTCCAATAGGCAATTAGGCAATTGGCAATGTCCTCCACTGCTCCTTCCATACTGGGGTCCTAAAAAACCAGCCGATCCGAGAATATGGTACAATCACGCGCACATCAACCGCGTGAGTTTAACACGTGCTACGACTGTGAGAGATGGGGATGGAAAGTTTCACAGTTCCAGCATTTATTAGTGCCGTTTCGTATTTAATTGAAACTCGAAGGCACTACGATGTGAGAGAATATCGGATTGGGTGAGTGGCTTTCAGCACGCACAGAAGAGAGACAGAGCTTGATTCCAGCTTGGCTGCGTCCGTCATGGAAATGGAATCCGGAGTTTCCGCTAATCGGAATCCTTTTCAGGTTTGGTCTTTCCTTTGTTTATGTTCTACCATTGTTTTGAAATTTGAATAAACATGAGTGTTGAAGTGTTTGTGCACGATAAATTTGTTTCTGAATTTCTTTTTCTGGTGGTTGATTCAACGGTTTGATCTCATTTGCCTTGTGTACTGTGCTAATGCAATAGTTTGAATTTAAATTTTGTTTTGTCTTCCTTTCATCTTGCCACTTGCTTGCTTGTGATGGCTATGGTTGATTCTGTGTGAGCAAAGTTATTCTTTCTCAGTGAACTGACGTTCTTTGACTTCGGTCAGTGGAAGTGTTTCCGAATTCTTTTTTATTTGCTTTGCTTTGGATTGGTTTCCGTTTTTGTTGAAATTCTGATTTAGACTACTCTTTTATATGCATATTATTTGATTTAATCTATACTAAATAAGCATATCATACAAAAATATTTGATGATTCCGATTATGGTAGTATAAAAATCTTAATATATCCGTTTGTTGTAGAAATTGAGAGATCCAATTCGGACAGACACACACTAGAGTAAGTCAGTTATATTTTCTGAGTTACAGTATCTTGTAAATTATAATTCATTCCTCATTATTTCAATTTTATTCATCCTTCTCTCTGATTTTGATTGAAAAGGTTGATATTTCAGCTAAATATTAATTCCTCTTAGGCAGTTAGGCGCATCTTTCCTTCAAATAGTCTAGAATGGGGTAAACTGTGGTTACCAATGACATTGACAGAAACATCATGATTTTCTCTACAGATGATGGAATTTTGTTGTTTCCTTGAGCTTGATTGAAGCAATGAAATTTCAATAATTCACCATCGTACCATATAAGTCTCTTCAGAAATGGAAACATTCGGCACATTTCATGTGTTTTGATGGAACTTAAAGGAAACGTCCGTAATTATAATCTTCAATTTATTGAGACCAATACGTTCAACTTTTTTATTTATCAAGTTCTATTATTTGTTGTATTTCATGTGAGAGTATATCTTGTTTGAATTTTCTTTTCTTTTGATCAATATGTTAACAAATATTTTTTTTTTCTTTTTAAAGAAGTTCTTCTAATAAATTTTCTACCTGATAAAATATGTGACAGTTGATTCCTTTGGCTTTTCTCAATGTATAGTTTCTGACATATAATATTTTAATAAGTTGCCACTAATATGGCAGCTGTTTCCTTTTTCAAATATGTAATTCGTTTGAATCATAAAAGCCTAATGGTTTACTTATTTTCTGGTGCTTTGCAGTTGTCATGGGTAAACCTCTCTAGGAATTTAATATTGGCATATCAAAGCTTTGGTGTAGTATATGGAGATTTAAGTACATCACCACTCTATGTTTTTACAAGCACATTTGAAGGAAAGTTGCTGAATCACCACGATGAAGAAACCATCTTTGGCACTTTTTCATTGATTTTTTGGACTCTGACATTCATACCCTTGCTTAAATACGTTTTCATCATGTTGAGCGCTGATGATAATGGGGAAGGTATTATGAGACTAAAATTTTGCATATAGGTTACTGCATTCCTATAACATCTATTTTTCTTTCAAATTTTCTTTCTGTAGTAAAAAGGCTGTAAAGTTTATGCTCTGGTTATAATACAACAATTGTTAGGTGGGACATTTGCTCTCTACTCACTGCTTTGTAGGCATGCCAAGTTTAATTTACTTCCTAACCAACAAGCAGCTGATGAGGAGTTGTCATCCTACAAATATGGTCCCTCATCACTCGCTGTAACCCCTTCCCATTAAAGAGGTTTCTTGAAAGGCATAAACGGTTAAGAAGAGCACTACTAGTTGTGGTATTGTTTGGTGCTTGCATGGTCATAGGCGATGGTGTTCTTTACTCCCGCAATTTCAGGTAAAGTTATATGTTAAGTGTATAGAAATTTAGCAGTAAGATTACAAATATGCCTTCTTATTACGCCATTTTAGTGTATCCCTAGTTCTTAATTGCAAATATATTTTTGTGGAAACTGCCCCCATCTCCACCCCCCCCCCCCCCCATTTAGAAGCCAATCCAGTAAGATTACTTATAGAATTTTTCAAAAAGTATCTTACTTCTTATGTGAGGAGTAGGCATATGAGAAAGATATTAATATCCATAGTTTTCCCCATAAATAGTGTTTAGTTGAGTCTTATTTGTTAAGAACTTTAAAGCGGAGCAACCTGTTAACAGGGTAATGATCACTTGCATTATTTTATTCATGTCTAGCTCTAATTGTAAACCAGATACTTGTAACTGTTGGAGTTCTACAGCCCCCTCGTTCTCAAAAGATAAAAAAGTAAAATAAATAAATAAATAAATAAAATGTAGAAGAATATGATAATTTTACCTTCTAAGTTCTGACTAGCCAATGGCATCCAAGTGCATTATGGACTCTCCAATTTTGTATTTTTATATTCTAAATTTTGTGGCTAAAATTAAAAGTCATCTTAGACTAAAAGGCGTTTCAGGGCAACTTAGCTTCTTGTTTCAAAATTTTATCCACATGTTCTAATGCTCATTCGTGCTCATAGAATAGCCTTAATAGATTGAAACATGAGATGACTGCTTTGGTTTAGTTATTTATAATTGCTTTACTGAATTAAAGATGGTTTGACTTTTTATATGAGGAATATCTGGCGTATAATAAGAAATTAACCACCCCGCCCCACCCTTACCCTGCAGTTCTATCATCAGTATCAGGAATACGAGCTACAGAACAGAAAATCACTGATGGTGAGTCAGTTCTCATTTGTTGCCTTTTGTTGAAGATGTTACAATTCCTGTCATTGCTTTACCAGTTTTAAGGGAATAAAATATTGGCTTACCATAGAAATTCCATGTTGTTTGCAGGTGTACTTGTCTTGCTTGCTTGTGTCATCTTAGTTGGCCTGTTTGCTCTCCAGCACTTTGGCACCCATAAAGTAGCATTTATGTTTGCACCTATTGTTATAGTCTGGCTTGTATCAATTTTTTCTGTTGGGTTGTATAATACAATATATTGGAACCCAAAAATAGTCCGAGCTTTATCTCCTCACTATAT
This sequence comes from Erythrophleum ivorense, assembly GCA_026724425.1. Taxonomy (NCBI): domain Eukaryota; kingdom Viridiplantae; phylum Streptophyta; class Magnoliopsida; order Fabales; family Fabaceae; genus Erythrophleum; species Erythrophleum ivorense. The sequence goes on from JAIUCV010000145.1 coordinate 428,092, forward strand.
CTTCAAGTTCTTCATCAAGACCGGTAAAGAAGGCTGGATTTCTCTTGGAGGATTCTTCTCTGTATAACTGGTATGTTAAATCTAGACCAGTATGGCATTTATTTTTTATGCATCATAAATCTTTTGGGATGTTATGTCTCCATTTCTACTTCGAGAATTTAATTGGGCTTTGACTCACTAGAAGCTGAGATATAAGCACTGAGACACGAAGTTCACTACTAGCTGACCTTTTCTCACAGGAACTGAAGCTATGTTTGCAGATCTTGGTCATTTCACTGCTTTGTCAATAAGGGTGAGCTTGTAACTTGACTTAATTTTATAAACTCAATTGTGTGACATATTTCTTGTCTTTACATTAAAATCTGAAAAATTTGAAGTATCTACATTATTGTATTTTATCTTTGCTGCTCTGGCAATTAGTATGCAATCCCTGTGTAACAGATGAGAAATTTATTAGTTTTTTCCTTTTCTTCTGCAGCTTGCATTTGCTTTTGTTATATACCCTTGTTTGGTAGTACAGTACATGGGCCAAGCTGCATTTTTATCTAAAAACCTCAACTCTATCCATAACAGTTTTTATGACTCGATACCTGGTTAGTTAATCTAAATCTCTGACCCATTGATACTTCTGTCAAAACTGTGAATTATTGCAAGTTGTTTCAATTTATTGATAATTTCATATGCCCTGCAGGACCTGTGTATTGGCCTGTCTTTGTTATTGCTACCCTTGCCGCCATTGTTGGGAGTCAAGCTGTAATCACTGCCACTTTCTCCATCATCAAGCAGTGCCATGCACTTGGTTGCTTTCCACGAGTCCAAAGTTGTACACACCTCAAACATATATATGGACAGATCTACATCCCGGAAATAAACTGGATACTTATGATCCTTACTCTTGCTATAACCATTGGATTTAGGACACAACCTTAATTGGAAATGCTTATGGTAATTTATTCCTTTATAAAAGAGTATCTCTCTTGCTCTCTCTTCACAGAAGCATGCATATGTAGAAGAGCATTTATCATGTATTTTTTCTTCTCCTTTATGGCTTGTCATATGTTCTATGATTGGCAGCATTTGGGATGTTGCACATTGGAGCCAATTTGGTGTTGCATTTATTTTGTTGGCTCCCTAAAATATGTGACTGGTTTGATAATTTAGTAGGATCAAATGACAAAATAGATGCTTAAACTGCACAGTTACTGACTTTGAGACTTGAGAGTATCAAAACAAAGACAGGGAGGGGAAAAAAATAACTTACTTAGGGTTCAAAAATAGAATATTACTATCGCACTCTATCAGGTAAACAAGGTTGATCTTCTCAAGCCCTTAATATTCATTTCTTCTAGTTTGATTTAGTATGTATTAAACATGATGCTTGTGCTATTATGTACGGTAAATTTAACTTATGGCCTGGTTTTTCCTGCCACAACTATTTCTTCAAATAAATAGAAATTAGTGTCAGTGTTGCATTGATATGCCTGGTTTAGCAAACTTACAAGTGCTCATGCTTTGAATCTGATCATTCTGCTTGTTTGCACCAGAATGAACATGTGTTGAGTTTTCAGTTCAAAAATTTCCATTGTACTGGAGCTGTGGTAGAATTGCCTTTCAACACATGATATATCAGCGTTTCAATAAAGGGAACAAAGAGTTTTGTTTTTTACTAGCATCAGAATTGAACGTGTATTTTATTTATCTTATTGATGTTCATTCTTATTTGGTATTTGGTTTACAGGACTTGCTTGTATGACAGTTATGTTTGTAACAACATTTCTGATGGCCCTTGTCATCATCTTCGTCTGGCAAAAAAGTGTTTTGCTTGCTACCATATTTCTTTTATTTTTTTGGGTGATAGAGGCTGTATATCTATCAGCAGCATTCACAAAGGTGCCTCAGGGAGGATGGGTTCCTCTTGTTCTATCATTCATCTTCATGGTTGTCATGTATGTATGGCATTATGGTACTCGTAGAAAGTATAGCTTTGATCTACACAACAGAGTTTCATTAAAATGGTTACTAGGCTTGGGTCCTAGCCTCGGCATTGTCCGCGTCCCGGGGATTGGTCTCATCTACTCAGAACTGGCAACAGGGGTACCTGCAATATTTTCTCACTTTGTAACAAATCTCCCTGCATTTCACAAGGTGTTGGTTTTTGTTTGTGTAAAATCAGTTCCTGTTCCATATGTCTCACCTGAAGAACGTTTCCTTATTGGACGAGTTTGCCCCAGGCCCTATCGTATGTATAGGTGCATTGTTAGATATGGGTATAAGGACATTCAAAGAGATGATGGAGACTTTGAGAATCAGCTCATAAAGAGTATAGTTGAGTTTATCCAGATGGAAGCACTTGAACCACAACTCTCAAGTTCTGAAAGTTCTTCACTTGATGGAAGGATGGCTGTTATAAGCAATAGAAGCTTAGAATCAACTTCAACTTTAATAGTGTCTGAGCACGAGGACATTGGTGTGGACAACTCCATCCCTAGCAGCAAATCTGTTACCCTGCGAAGTTTGCAATCCGTTTATGAAGATGAAAACCCACAAGTCAGGAGGCGTCGGGTACGATTTCAGCTACCTAACAATCCAGGTATGGATCCTGCTGTTAGGGAAGAGCTTTTGGATTTATTTCAAGCTAAGGAGGCTGGAGTTGCATATATTATGGGGCACTCATATGTAAAGGCAAGAAAGTCGTCTTCATTCTTGAAAAAGCTTGTGATTGATATAGGGTACTCATTTCTACGGAAGAATTGCAGAGGTCCAGCTGTGGCCCTTAACATTCCTCACATTAGTCTTATTGAAGTTGGAATGATATATTATGTCTAGCTGTTGATGAAATTTTGCAACTTGATTGTGGAGGTAAAGGTTCTACGCTCCTAGTTAGAAATGGTTAGAGGTGGCTATTGCCTCACTCATGGAGGAATATGTATTTGACACAGCGAAAGGGCTATGTTTAGGTCTATCTTTGCTTTCTGCTATTCTCCCTCTAATGTGTAAATTACGTAAGAATATCTACTTTCTCTGTAGATATTTCATTTTAAACGTGATGAGTCCAAATTTGACCGTAAATCTATTGCTTTCTGCTATTCTCCTTCTTGTGTGTAAATTACGTGAGTATATATGCTTTCTTTATAGATATTTCATTTAAACGTGATGAGTCCAAATTTGACTGTAAATCTGTTATTGCTCTTGGGTAATTACTCTAGTTGACCAATAAAAAAAAGCTGTGATTTAATGGTAAGACATATTGCGTTAGAGATGAATCAATCAATGAAAAACAATTTGGGGGGGGGGGGGGGGGACACTTTTCTGCATTGTCCTCTCTGAAATGGCAAGGCAAATGTGGCCAACTCAATCCATTGTCCCCTGCTCAAAACCCAGCAGGTATTGAAAAGATCTTTGCTTCATGAGTTACTCTTGATATTGGGGGCACATCAACATTCGAACTTGTAACAAGATAATGCAAAGCAAACTTAGAGACGAGTGGATGCTCCCAACTCTTTATATGCCAACTTGTAACAAGATAATGCAAAGCAAACTTAGAGACGAGTGGATGCTCCCAACTCTTTATATGCCAGAGTCACGAGGCCTAAGTACATCAAAAGTTCTGTAGAGACCCGGCTGACCATGTGACTAAGGTTCAGGATGACATATTGCATCACTAAGGAAAATGGAATGTTCCATTGCCGAAACATTTATACAACCCGTTTCAGTTACTAACCAACTTGACAGAACAATATGGAAGCATAACACTATAACAGCCAAGGTGTTCATAATTGAGGCAAAAATACCAGATGCTCTCTTCTTAGAGAGCATTTAGAACTGGGCCGAATATGCAGGAGCTGGACGGCGTGATGTGGAAAGTACTATGGCAAATGAAAATGTCTTATAGATTGATTTTTTTCCCCTCCCTGTGGAAGCTTCACAAGAATGCTGCCAATAGGATTTTAAGTTGCAAAAGCATCATATATCTATTGTCACTCTATGTCCTATGTGCTAGCAAGAACAAGAATCTGCCGATCATCTTTTCTTGCAATGTTTGCAAGGGTAACGATTAGATAAGATCACTTTTACACTTCTACATCCCCTGGGGAAAGGTTTTTTCTTTTTTCAACTTTTATTTTAAAAAATTGAATGGATCCCCTACTGTTTTGGTTAGAAATATGGTACGATTATAGGAGTCTTAGAAATATGGATAATAGAGGATTCTTGAATGTTCGAACCAACGTGAGAACTAGAAAAAATAGTATGGGAGCAGAATGGGTTGCATTATTTTTGGAGGGAAAAGTTGAATCTTATACATAAAAATTAATAATTGCTAGTCCCTAAATCATACAAAATATTATTTGATCATACAAGATCTAAATTTTTAGGGACGGGTACCTTTATTTCCCAATATATGGGTCTATTCCTCATTCAAACTCTATTAGAGGGCATTAGAAAAACTGTACAAATTGCATTAATTTTTTATATTTCTTAAAGACTGATCAAATATCACTTTATGGGCCTTCAACGATGGTTAGAAGAAGAAAGTTAGTAACTATCAGTATCAAGTTTCATATACAGCCAAAAATATATAGGTATGCTTGGTTTTCGGGATTTTCAAGCTCAGCAAGTTACAGTTGCTACTGATAACATAAACTATGCATTGAGGATATTCATAGAAAAATATGTAATGGGCCTCAAATAAGGTGGTTTGTCTTATAAGTTGTTTTCTTTTTCAATGGCATTAAAAAATTAGAAAAGAAAAACCATTGGAACTCGTGGGTTCGTCACAATGTATCAGAGGAGATTTCCAACGGAGCCTGCAAATGAGTTTATTGTTGAAATACACTCCGTGTTTCCTTGTCAAGTACTATTTAATTTCGTATGTACCTCTGATTGATTATACTAAATAAATAATACATTCGGCATGCTAATATGGATTGAGGTAACGTGCGGAGTACATATAATTACGTTGCAGATTGCAAGATTATTTTCAAGCATATAAATATTAAATAATGTAAATAGTTAGTTTTTTAATTTTATAAAATTATTTAATAATTTTAATTGATCATTATTATCTGTGTTTCATTTTAGAAATCGACAGGTGTTGATTGCTGACAGCGATGAATAATGGAAACGAGAACGTTCTTCCTAGACGTGAGTGAGAGGGAGAGGTGGGCCCTCTGAACCTCTGAAGTGGATCCTCTGAACTCCACCTCAGCTGAAGTGGGATCCAAGTCCGATAATATGATGGCATCGATTCAGTGCCATTTGGCAAATACTTGAGATCCGAAAGCTGAGGCGTGAGAGAATGTTGGGTTCTGATGTCTTCGTTAACGAGCTTCACGCATGCACAGCGAGAGAGAGAGCGAGACAACCCGAGAAAGAGCACACTTTCTGGTTGGCTGAGCCCCAATGGAGTCGGAAGCTAAAGTTCCGGCTTGTGGGAGTTCTTCTCAGGTTAGGGTTTTCTTTTTTTTTTTTCCCCTGTAAATTCAGCAATTCCTTCGTTGTACGTGTTACGAACAAAGACGATTTATTGTCGTTGATTTACTGTGTTATTGACTTACTTATTGCGTTCATCTCTTCCGATGCACGTTTTCAATCCAATGCTTTTTTATATATTTGTGACACTTATATTTACGTGTTTGTGTCGGTAGATAATGACATTATTTTCCATTCTACTAAGTACTAACGATCGATTCTTGATTGAATGCATGTAAATGCTGGGTTTCATTATTTACAAAACAGAAGGAAAAAAAAAAGCTTGAATTTGAAAGCTCACTTCAACTTGTTAAAATTTGAGAGTAATAGCGATGAAAATATTTTAGTGACAAAGCTGAAAATATTCAGTACATGGAGTCACCGGGCGACTCTGTCCTTTAATATCTTACCAAGTTACTATTGTGTTAAATGAGATTTTTTTTTAATTACGTCTTCTATGTTTCATTTAATATTGATTTAATTCAAATAGCTCATTACTTTAAATGAAAGATTTTCAAAGATTATGAAAATGCTTAAACTATTTTCAAAAGCTACAATCTATAACATACTGGAAAACTGATGCTGAATTTTAGCATTAAAGTAATTTAGATTTATCAAACACGTACGTAATTTTGTATGTGTGTGTGTTTTTTTAAAAAAAGGGGATGTTAAATTTTTTTGTCTTATGCCCTATTGGTATCACCCTTAAAAGTTTAATAAAATTCATCTTGATTTTTTTAATAAATAAATAAAGATAAAAATAAAGACCAAAGAATTGTTGAAGAGCAAAAGCAGAAACTGTTGTCACATATACTAAAAGAGTAAAGATCTTATGTTTCAAAGAACACGTTTTCTAATTATGATATAATTAATTATTAAATATTGTTAAATAGAGAACAATATTTTATTTATTTTAATAGATTATTACTACAACCATACTGCTTAATTACACAGAAATCAAATTAATTCTTTTAAGAACTATTAATTATTAGATAAGTTAATATTTTAAGTAATTATTTAATACAATATTATTTTCTATATTTAATAATTAATTGTGTCATTACTAAAGAACATGTGTTCTTTGAAACAAAAAATCATCACTCATACCGAAATACTTGGTCGAAGATCCCTCAAGTTAATTAGCTTCTGATCTTGGTGCTATATATTGATGATAATACGCTTCTGGTAATGCTCTAGTGTGGTATATATTTAATCAAGAAATCAAGCTTCATGATAAGAAATTAGAAGAAGATGAGAAGAAGGACAAAAAGTTCACAGAAAAGGAAAAAAAAAATGAAACAGCTCTTTAAAATATCTAGTTTGTGTTTTTGAAAAAAAATAATAATAAAAATAATTATTATTATCATTATTATTTTACTTTGCTGGGCATATTAGATACTATCAATGCTTTGAAACATTTATAAACTACAAAATTGAGTTAACATTTAATATTTGCTCGATGGGTATTTTAATTTTAGCAAGATCTTTAAGATCGAAAATCATTGTGTTTATTGCTTAATTTTCAGTTACAATATTATTTATTCATGAATGTTTACAAGTATATATAAATTTTGGACTTGTAAGTTTTACTCTTACGCTTCATTTTCATATTACAAGTGAATTATGTTTTTAACAACCTCACTACCTTCCTTTATAAAGTCAAGGACTTTATCTTTGTCAGGATAAGTATGATAGAATCTGCTACGTGTTTGCTGTGGTTTAGTTTTAAGTGAAATTCTGATTAATCCTACTCTAACTCTACTGAAAACATTTTAATTACATACGCACATCATACAAAGATATTCGATGTCTCAGGTTGCTTTAGTATAAACTAAATCTTTCTATTTCAAAGATTATGCTCATATGTATATTTCTTACCAACACACTCAAAATCGGCTCAACTTTGAATATTAGTGTATATCAATTATGAATCTTCAGTCACTATATATCTTATTGTATAATTCTTTCTTGTTTTACATTATTATTTACTTTGTTTGAAAAAAATCTTCAGCCACTATATATCTTATTGTATAATTCTTTCTTGTTTTACATTACTATTTACTTTGTTTGAAAAATTCATGTTATTCTTAACCAAATATTGAGTCAAGTGAGACTCAGACTATTGTACTTTACTTTGAAAACTCGCTTTCTGGACAGTAGGTTTCTGTACTTTCTATTTGTTTTTCCTTTTTCTTTTGGGCCGAACTTACTTTCTAGTTTGATATATAATTATCATTGAGTAAATGTGATTGATTCTTTCTCATTAATCTTCCGAGCCTAATACACTACCCAATGAATATATGACTATTGACCAATAAATTTCCTCAGTATTTGGTTGATATATACAATATTTGCCAACTGTTTCGCTTTTCAGATGTTCTATGCGATCGAATCCTGCATGTCTAAAAGTCAACTAATTTTTCTTTTTGGTATTTTGCAGTTTACATGGGTCAACCTCTACCGTAATCTTATATTGTCATACCAAAGTTTTGGTGTAGTATATAGAGACCTGAGCACATCACCTCTATACGTTTATACAAGCACGTTTGGCGGAAAGTTGCAAAAGCACTTAAATGAGGAAACTATCTTTGGTGCTTTTTCGTTGATTTTCTGAACCCTAACGTTAATACCCTTGCCTAAATATATTTTCATCGTATTGAGTGCTGATGACAATGGTGAAGGGATTCTAAGACTGGTATTCATTCACACGCGGCATCTATTATTTTTTATTTCAGGAATATATATATATATATCAAGTATGAGTTCTGATTATGTTACCACCATTTTCAGGTGGGACATTTGCTCTTTATACCCTCCTTTGCAGGCATGCTAAGTTTAATTTACTTCCCAACCAACAGGCAGATGATGAGTAGCTGTTATCCTTCAAATATGATCCCTCATCACAGGCTGATGCGCCTTCACCACTGAAGAAGTTTTTGGACAATCATAGGAAATCTAGAGAGGGCCTACTCATTGTAGTACTGTTTGGTGCTTGCATGGTGATAGGTGATGGTGTGCTCACCCCAGCAATGTCGGGTGAGATGCCAATCAGGTTTTTGAAACGAGCTTCTCATAATGTCATTTTGGTGTAATATTGGGTGTTAACTGCAATTACTGTTTTGTGGAGATTGCCTCTTTTACTTAGTTTACCCTAGGAGGATATTATAGTATTTATTAAGCGATATTGTTAAGCGGAAGCTTGGTAACACGGAAAAGATGGCTTGCATCATGTTTTTCGCATCAAGATCTAATGTCAAACAGTTGGTTACAAATGTGTATTACTAAGGCGAAAAGGAAATTTGGAGTCATTATGGACCTTCCAGTTTCGAAAATACTGTGTTCTGTACATTTTCTGTGCTAATAGAACATCCTTTAGTAGCTCAGAAGACAAATTTTTTGGTTTATTGAATTACTGTTTTACTGAAACAAATTCGTAACATTAAAGGGTTAGCTTTTTCCATGAGCCTCTGTCCAATAATTCCAATAATTCAACTATACCCCACCCTTGACTGCAGTTCTAGCGTCAATATCAGGACTAAGAGTTATATAGAAAACAGTGATGCAAGGTGAGTCAATTCTCGTTATTTGATGTCCTTTGTTGAAGATAGTGAGATTTGATGTCCTTTCTTGTCCAATCCTATGGGCAAGAAAGTTGGTTTATTTTAGAAATTTTATATTGTTGGCAGGAGAACTTGTATCACCTGCCTGTATCATACTGGTCGGTCTTTTTGCTCTCCAACATTACGGCACCCTCAAAGTAGTATTTATGTTTGCACCAATGATAATAATCTGGCTTCTATCCATTTTTCCTTTGGGCAGTATAACATGATATTTTGGAATCCAAACATAGTTTATGCGATATGCCCACATTACATCTTCAAATTTTTCAGCAAGACTGGTTTCGATGGTTGGAATTCTCTTGGAGGGATTCTCCTTTGTCGTGCTGGTATGTTAGACCTGACCTGGACCTACATTGCATTTTGTCTGTCATGCACCATAAATTGTTTGGCCATGTTATGCACAAATGTTATATCCTATGTTTTGCTTTATAAATCTAATTGAATTTTCATTTACTAGACTCTTATGAAAATTTTAGAACTCGGACTGAGCTAGTTCGCCCTCTTAACTGTCGAGCAATTTGTGTATCACCAGGGAGTGAAGCTATGTTTGCAGATCTTGGTCACTTCACTGCTTTGTCAATGAGGGTAAGCATATTACTTGACTATTTTTTACGCATAAATAAATTAGCAGGAATATTTTTATTATTTTCTTGAAAGGATGAACAAATTCTGTAATATAGGTTCCTATAATATCTATAATAATTGGGATCATCTGAAGAATATGCAATGTTTTATCTTTACAGCCCTGTAATCATTCAATATTTTGTGCAGCTTGCATTTGCTTTTGTTATATACCCTTGTCTTGTAGCACATTACATGGGCCAAGCCGCATTCCTGTCGAAAAACCTCCATTGTTGTCACACCCCACAATTTAAATACTCTGACGCAGAAGCGGAAACATAAAGAAAATACTTATGGGCATCAATTTGAATCATATAAAACATATAAGCTTTTCTTTAAAGGACATTTGTAGAAATTTCGGTAGAGTCTCCTCTATAACGTAGACCTCTCGATATTTCTACAAAGTGTCAGATAATACAATACATCCCAAAAGGGCGAACTCATATCCAATCAGACCAAAAAAAATATCTAGGGTGTGGGGATGCTCTAACTATGATTCAGTGGAGCTAACTTTACAAGATTTAAAACAAAATACACCTACAGACAAAATACACCCACATGAGCAATTGCAGGCTCGTCCAAAAGAAGTAATCGAGATATGGACCACTAGAAGGCGGCTGGAGATAGATTAGGGTCCTTATTGCTTTCTGAAAAAAAAATTATATAAAACAATGAGTTAAATACTCAATGAATAAGCAATGCCAACCACTTTAAAATAAACATAGGGTCAACTAGGTTTATATATATATATATAAATACCATATAGAACATGCTTTATACCAATTCTTTCTCAAATTTCCCCGAAAGCATTTAAACAAAACCAATTGGAACAGATGCAGAGCACACAGCTCGCGGGGAAAATCGCTACAGACGCAAAGCTTTCAGCTTGCAAAAATAACATAACTCCGCGTGTGGTAGCCTGCACACTGGGCTAGCACCACCCCTGCTAGCTGAGGTACAGATCATGGTGCACCAGGGCTAACATCTACTGCTGTTAGTTACAGGGTTCTGAGCAGATAACTTCATAAGACCATGTATTATTTTTGTTTTTCCATTTAACATTTCAGACAGAATACCTTCCAGAGAAATTTTATAGTAAAATTTCCCATTAACTCAAATATTCGTCAATTTGCAAAATTTCCTGTTCGAATCGATTTTTGGTAAACATATATATTACAAAACATTTAAATAGGTATCCCCATAAATAGATTACTTAATTTTAGGACACTGCAAGAAAACTTAGTAATAAAACAATAATTTCTTGTTTACTCACGGCCCGCATTACTTACTCACCTTCCAAGATTTTTATAGAGATTTCCTGACCCTTTCTCAGCTATGCCTCAACCTTCAGAATTTCCTACAATACCCATTCATTAGATTTTTAGAGGAGGTATCATTCCAATGATCCCATACAGAACTTATCTGATTTTAAAAACAATTATTCCGCTACTAATTTTTACGCCTTCCAAACTCGTACAATATGTACCATATACCTATATTGTGCTTTCTTTTCCTTGGCTCCACTTAGGAGCTAAACCCAAATTCAAAAACTAAAGGAAATGCATACCATCTTTAATCTGCAGCCACACTTTAAAGGGAAGTTTATTCTGCGTAAATATAATTTAACAAGTAAGAAAAGAGCACAGTGAGGGTTGGTCTTTAATTAAAATAGGTATATATATATATGCAGAATTTTGGGAGGAATTAACGTATAGGAGAATAGACATACAGCTAAGCATGAATGAAGTCAGAATTTTACAACCAAAAATCATCTTACTACACCACCTTTTCTTCTGCGCAGGACCTCCCTTTGTTGGCCACCACACCAAAACGTATTACAGCAGTAAGATACAGAGGAGAGAAACGCTGATAATTGGGATTAAAGAAGCAACACATGCAACAGGAATTTCAAGCCTAGATATACCTATAAGCGCTGCTCTCCTGCCACACACAGCCACGAATGTCAACTGAAACTAAGAGGAAGAGGGCTGCACTGTACAACGAACCAGCAGAACAAAATAGTGTAAACAGAGGGGAGAAGATGAACCCAGCAGCAGCAATTCATCTAGCAGAAATTTCAGACCTGAGAAATTAATTTTTCTGGCTTGGTTTCACCAGCAACTAGCAGCAAAAGCTTAACAAACTTCAAGGAGCAAACATCAGCAGCAAGAGCTCAAACAGGGACAGCAAACAGCACTGAACAGAGGAGGAAAATTGCAGCGTTTATTCAACACTAGGGTTCGTCCAGTAGGGAGCTTTCCATGCGACTGAATGAAGCAGCAAAACTGGAGCAAATTCACAGCGTGAAGAAGCAGCAAAACCAGCGTCCAGCAGAACAGGGGAGGAAGATGCAGAGTTCTGTGATTGCTTTGCTAGAAGGATATGTATTGCAGAAATCTGGATGAGAGATGACCGAAAAAACCAGCTGAAAGGAAGTAAAAGGAGGGATATATATGTAAAGTTGCAGAATGAAGGAGTTGGTACGTGGTAGCTGCACACCTACGTTGAAAAGTCAACTTCCTGCATGCATTCTTCACTTCGGGTTTTTACAATTGTATTCCTAACAGTTTTTACGATTCAATACCTGGTTAGATCATCTGACTTATTGATACTGCTTGCTAGGATTTTGTAAACTAATTTAAATTATTTTGAGTTTCTATAAGTTTACTTGTCCTACAGAACTTGTATTTTGGCCTGTCTTTGTTATTGCCACCCTGGCAACAATTGTTGGGAGTCAGGCTGTTATAACTGTCACTTTCTCCATCATCAAGCAGTGTCATGCTTTTGGTTGCTTTCCGCGTGTCAAAGTTGTGCATACCTCAAAACACATTTGTGGGCGGATCTACATCCCAGAAGCAAACTGGATCCTTATGGTCCTGACTCTTGCTTCAACCATCGGATTTCAGGACACAACCTTAATTGGAAATGCTTATGGTGGTTATTCTTAACCGAAGAATTTCTCTTTTCTTTCTCTCAACAGACACTTGCATGCTGATATGATCATATATCACTTTTTCCTTTTTACTCCTTCAATTGCAATTAATGTGTTCTACTTATATTATTTAGAATATCTCCCATATAAAGTACACTAAAGATTTAATTTCAAGCCCTTTAATATTCAGTTATTATTGTTGTTTACTCATATTTTGCCCTCGATATACTTGTGCCGGTTTATCTGGTAAACTAATTAAACCTAGGAGACCTGGTTTTTCACAGTACTATACTTTCCACAGAACGGCAGGTTGAATTTTAGCCTTACATTGATATGCCTCGTTTCAAATGCTTACAAGTGCTTATTCTTCCAGTCTTAAGAATTTTTCTCTGGGGCTGGAATACTAGCCTGTTTCACATGACATTTGACTGTTTGGAGAATGCCAACAAAGAATCTGTTTCTTTGACCAGCATTAAATGGCATCCGTGTTTTATTTATCTGATTGATTCTTTTTTGGTATTTGGTTGCCAGGACTTGCTTTTGTGATGGTTACATTTGTGACCTCGTTTTTTATGGCACTTGTTATTGTCTTCGTCTGGAACAAAAGTATCATGCTTGCCACAGTATTTCTTTTATTCTTCTGGGCGATTGAGGGTCCATACATAACAGCCGTGCTCATGAAAGTTCCCCAGGGAGGGTGGGTTCCTCTTGGCCTATCCTGCCTCTTTATGCTTGTTATGTATACCTGGCAGTATGGTGCTGCTCAGAAGTACAACTTTGATCTGCAAAACAAAGCTTCATTGAATTGGGTATTAAGCTTAGGACCTACTCTTGGCATTGTTCGTGTCCCAGGGATAGGCCTTATCTGCTCAGAACTGGCAACGGGAGTTCCTGCAATATTTTCTCACTTTGTCACCAACCTCCCTGCATTTAATAAGGTGTTGATTTTTGTTTGTGTAAAATCAGTTCCTGTTCCATATGTCTCTCCCAAAGAACGTTTTCTTATTACGTAAGTCTGCCCCAGACCATATCGTATGTATAGGTGCACAGTTAGATATGGGTATGAAGACATTCAAAGCAATGATGGAGACTTCGAGAATCAGCTCGTACGGAGTATTGCAGAGTTTATCATAATAGAAGCAATGAAACCACAATCCACAAATGATGAGACTTGTTCACTTCGGGAGATAAGTTCTTCGAGGAGCAGTAACTCGCAATCAAGTCCAACCTTAGTATGGTTTGTGCTCAAGGACTTTGGTGTGGACAACATTTCTGGCAGATCTATAAGCCAGCAGAGTTTGCAATCTGTTAATGATGATGAAAGGCTCAAACTTTGGAGGTGCTAAGTGAAGTTTCGGCTGCCTCACAACCCCGGTATGGATCCTGCCGTTAAGGAGGAGCTTTCGGATTTGATTGAAGCAAAGGAATCTGGGGTTACATATATAATGGGACATACATATGTGAAGGCAAGGAGTTCGTCCTCATTCTTGAAAAAGATTGTGATTGATATCGGCTGTTCATTTCTGCGCAGGAATTGCAGGGGTCCATCTGTTGCCCTTAACATTCCTCACGTCAGTCTAATCGAAGTTGGGATGGTATATTATGTCTAGTTCTTCTTGAAGTTCTGCCACATGGTGGTGGTGCCATAGGTTCTATACTTAAGATAGAAATGGATAGCGTGCGGGAGTATGTGTTGTTGCAGGGCAGGGGCTAAGAGTGCCCCATGTCTTTGTTCCCTGTCTTTCACCCAAGGCTGCTTTAATCCTTGAAGGATTGCTAGCTAAAGATGCCATAAAGCTTAAAATCGATACGACTTCTAAACCAAAATCAGTGGCAGTTCTGTAAAGCAATGCCTTCTGGTTATGGCTGATTTTGCATTCTCAAGGGAATTTTGTTTTGCCAATCTTTATTGCTGATCTTTCAGATTCCGCTGTCTTATGAGTCTTCCAGAACTCTTACTCAGAGACTCAGGAACCGAGTTGTTAGCTGTGTATTATAATGATCTTTATCAAATTAGAGTTCTGATATTGTAGGTATCAACCCTGGGACTTGTAAGCTCATGATAATAAGTTCGGTGTAGATTGCTGATAGAGGATTAGAATGAAGATCTATTGTTGGAAAGCATCCTTTTCGCAGTATTTATCATTCAATACATCATTTTATACAAAATAAAGTAAAAACTTCTTAAACTTGCTTCTCAGCTTAATACAAACGGATTATGTGAATTTGTAAGCAAATGATAAGTTCGGTTCAAGTCGTGTCTATACTTGTATCTTTTTATTTTTTTGGGATAGAGTTTATTTTTAGTAAGTATGAATACTTATAAAGATTTTTAATGAATACAAATTTTAAAGTATTTTCAGTTTGATGACTTATGACTAGCAAGTAGCAAAGTGTTTAGGCCTTGCATTCCGTAATGTTAACAGTCCGGTACATATGGTGTTCAAAATTCATATAAATTTTTTCGCCATGCCAAATGCATGGCAATGCCATTTTTTTTTTCTGTTTTTTTGTTTTGTCTTTATTAACAATTATTATTGTAAAATTTTTAATGACACGACTTGTTTGTTAGGCTACATTCCCATCCTAACAAAATACAATCCGAAGAGTAAAAGCAGTTTTCAATCAGTTGATTTATTTACAAATAAAAAAGGAATTTATAATTTAAATTAAGATTTAATTATAAAATTAATATGCAAAATTTAAATTATAACAAAATACTTTTATAAACTTTGAACTAAAATAAAACCAGATAAAATTCACGGTAACATGATCTTTATGTGCTTCTTATGTCTATCTGTAATTTTATTCCAATTTGACTAAAATTTAATTTTTTTTATATTAACTTGAAGTTCAAATTATATTTGATTATATTTTAAAATTTATATATTAATTTTATAATTAAACAACAAATAAAATATACTTTTAAGGGAGTTGCAACTTCAACCAAAATTAGTTTTTTTTTGTTAACGATGCAATTGTACATTTAAAAACAATGTAATACGTAGAAGTGGATTATTGAGAATTTGGATTGAATTTCAACAAATAATTTAAATTTTTTCAAAATTTCTTCGAAATTAATATTATCAATTTTTAAAAAATTAATTTTCCTCCAAAATTAACACTGGAACGAAATTGAGAGGTAGCATTTTGCTCCCATAACAATACTTGCACAACTACAATATTTTGCGCAAAAACCGCTGCCGGGTCTCCGGGATCCACCGAAGTAAATGTATTTTGCAGGTGCGGTCCTTCTAATGACGCCTAGTAGTAAGACACGTCGTATGTCATGAATGCGTCTCCTGCCTTCGGATCCAAATCAACGGCCACAGGCTGCCGTTAGCCAATTGGTTTATCGCATCATGATCTGAGAAAAAGTTTGTAACTTTTTGAGTCAGCCATTGGTCCCAGCTTCTCTGCTCTTCTGGGACTGTCGTCCAGTTTGCTAGTTTGCTTTTGTTCATGGTTTGCACTTATAGTCGATTCGACTGGACATATTTACTGAGAATTGAGGATGAGTTTTCAAGATATTCAAGGTGGGGCCAAGCGACCCGGTGCCCGAATTCAGTCGCCGTCGCAGGCGGTGGCTGCCGGGATTTTCCAGATCAATACAGGCGTCGCTACTTTCCGACGACTTGTTGATGCCATTGGAACTGTCAAAGACACACCTGACCACCGTCAGAAGCTGTATGTTTCTGTCTAGTCTCCTGAAATGAACTGCCCTTTTCGTTTTATACTATTTTTCCGTCGCGATTTTGTTTGTTGCCTAACCGCTATGTTTGGATTTGCATACTATTTGGTAGGCACAATACGAGGCAGCGGATATTGCAGCTGGTGAAGGATACTTCTGCTAAGCTCAAGTCCTTGAGCGAGTCTGATCGTGCTGCCGATACCGATGTATGATTCACTTTTTGTGCCGCTCTTTGTCTTTCAGCTATTTGTTGTTTTTCCTAACCTAATTGCTGCTTCATAAGTGACTTTAAATTATCCATAATTACCCAAATGCTAGGAAAGAAAAGAAAAATCTGCCGCGTAGTTTATAATTTTCGCTTTTGAAATTGTCCTTGGCCCTGTGTTTGGTGCTCATATTTTGTTTCTTTTTCATGCCATTCAAAGCATAATGTTTAGTAATATTTGTGCTGTCAAATTTCCTAAGTAAGGAAAAGGAAAAAAATTCTGGTGAGTCTTTATTCCTTTAATTTTCTATCCTTTGTTAAACCAGCCTAGTAAGAAAATTGAAGATGCTAAGCTAGCGAAAGATTTCCAAACCACATTGCAAGAATTCCAGAGAGTGCAACAGCTTGCTTCTGAGCGCGAGTCTACTTACATCCCTGCTGCCCCTCCTCCTTCTTTACCAGCAAGGTCAATGATTCTTTGCATAATAAATCTGCTTCTATACATTTCAAAACCGACTTATGCCTCCTTTCTTTTTCTGAGTTTCCAGCATTTATGTTTTTGAAAAACAGCTCTGGCTCTGGTGGAGAATCAGTTGACATAGATCAGGAAAGCCAACCTTTTGTCAGGGAACAGAAGAGGTAAAAATTTTCGCTACTTCACTGTGCCATTTGTTAACTGTATGCATTTTTGTATGACAGATGCATAATTTATTTCTCACATATTCAACTCTCGGATGTAGAAGCTTATAAGAGTTCTTATTGATGGTCTGATTTCTTTGACCGATGATAAAAATGAAGGCAGGAGATACTCTTATTAGATAACGAAATTGCGTTCAATGAGGCCATGATTGAAGAAAGAGAACAGGGCATTAGAGAGGTAGAGGAGCAAATTGGACAAGCAAATGAAATATTCAAGGACCTAGCTGTTCTGGTTCATGAGCAGGGGGTGGTTATTGGTAAATGAAATTACCATTGTGCACAATGGAAATATATATAGCTTGCTTTTTGTTGCTACATTTAGATACTTCTGTTTTCCTAATATAGTTTGCTTCACTGGGGCAGATGATATTCAATCAAACATTGATGCTTCTGCTGGTGCAACAACCCAGGCTAAAGCACAGGTAGCCAAGGCTTCCAAAAGTGTGAAATCTAGATCTTCATGGGTGAGTTGTAAAGACCTTGACATACTAATAAGCTCTAATAAACGCCAAACAACAACCAAGATTTGGCTTGCCTCATAAAAATGCAAATCGCTCTATGGAAATTAGAATAATAACTTCCAATTTCATGTCTGAGTATGATATTGTCTATTTTGTTTTGGAATCTGATCATTTGGCACTATATGGATACCACCCTCACATCAACCTGAGAGTTATGGATCATTCTTACAATATATGACCTCTATTTAAAATTTTCTTACTTTGCAGTGTTGGTGGGGGCTTATAATTTTTGTGTTAGTGGTGGTCGTTGTCCTTCTTGTTCTCATTATTTAGTGAGCAAGTGCGTACGTGCTGCTATGGGATGACTTGGCTGGACAGACTTTCTGCTTGTTCAGTATTAACTTTCTGATACTGATGTGAGTTTGATAAATTTTCTCATATTGCATGAGTGCTTTTCTGTGTTAAGAGTGTACTGCGGCCCTTCACACCCAGCAGTTTTGATATCTTAGTTGAGCATTGCTGGAAGTTGGAAGAAGTAAAGGTATTGCGATTTTACAAAAAGCCGGCCTATATATAATATGGATGTTACCAGAGTTTGTAGATACTGCTGAAACTGAAAGGTTGATTCCCAAGTCATGTACAACAACTCTTATTTGTTTGATTACCGAGTGTTTGTGTATTTCTTTTTATTTTACTATTGCGGAATTTGGACCAATTTGTGTGCACGTCAATTAATCCATTTCTACAGTTCTATCAAAGACAAGCCGTTGAGACTAGTAAATTTACAAAGGAATTTTTTATAACCTAACTTTGGTGTGGTGCAATAGCATTCTCCCTTCCGCTCCTATATAACAAAAGCAAGAAAAACACAAATACTCTGGTTTAGCAAGCCATGTCAACTTTGAAGGTAATGAGGCGGCTCGTTGCCTAGCAAGTATTGTTTGTGTATCATTCTTATATTTCAGTAGAAGAAGCTGTACCTCAGGTTATTTCTGTTGCTTCTTATGTGCTGGACTGTTCAATCGTTTCATCTTTTGTTTGTGATACATCCATTTAAAAAAAAGGTAAGGAAAAAAAATCATTTTTCTGAATTTTGACATGCAAAGATTTATGCTGTGTTTGAACTGGTATTTTTTTTTTAAATCACGTGGAACAAAGTAATAAATTATTACTTTTATGTACTGTGAGTAAACAAATGTGATTTTCAGCATTTCCCTATCCATGCAGGGCTTGCAAAGCATGAATGTATTCTCGTGTCATTGTCTGACTTGTTTTTTTTGTCCTTTGGTCTGTTAACTGAAAAAGAACTTGAACATATCCTTCGAATTTGTTTGTAAGTCCTCCCAATAATTCGTTACTGGTCTTAACTTTTTTTCCATTCGCTAACAGACTCGTTAATTTTCTAACTATTATATATATATATATATCTATTCCTTATATATTTTGGCAACAATTATACACTTATTTTTAATTGCATGTAGTATGATTTTTGTTACTGTAAGACTATTCTCATATCTTTATGTTTTATTAAATCTCACAAATCTTCTAATTAAAAAAACCTACAGAATTCATTTTTACATAAATAAACGCTATAAAAACATATGTAGTAATTTTGCGTTCTCAAGTTTTGTTTCTTTAAAATATTATTATGTCTCATAAACTTCTGTTCAACCTTTTGAATAAAGCAAAATAGATCCAGACCCGGTCATTGTCTTCTGACTTTTGAGAAGAGGAAAAGGACGGAAAAGGTTATGAGACGGAGCAGGAAAGAGAAGGAAAGCTGATAACTTGTAGACCATGATCGGGTTTCTGGTCTTGAGCAAGCTGCTGAAGATCTCACGAATAGCCCCCCTACCTTTGCAGAGCTCCAACAGTAAATGAATCTTTAGTATCAACTCAATCATACAACCAACTACAACATTGGGAAAAACTCAATTCCAACAATCTGATCAGCAATGGCGGCCCTCTTGTACCATATGTTCTCGTCGTCTGCATTGGTCTCACTTGGTTTATACAACCTCATCTCCTCCACTCGCAGCTATCTCAAATCCTCTCATTCCTACTCTGCCAAACCCTTCCACCCTTTCCCTCCTTCCTCCTCCAATACCCATAATCACCGTCTCCGTCACCTCCCTCTCTACCTCATCATCATCTTCCTCCTCATCGCCTTCATCTATCAACTCATCATTTCCTCCGATTCCGATCCTCTTCTCAAAGGCCGCACCCCAGTTCATCGTTTCACCTCTCTCCAGTCCGCCGCCGTCCGCTTCCTCTTCCTCATCCTCTCCTTCTCTCTATTCCTCTCCGATTGCTCCTCACTTCTTCCCCTCCCTACTGATCTCGTCTTTGCTCTCGCTTCTGCCCTTTTCTTCTTGCAATACTCCGTCTCCGCAGCATCCACTTCCGTCCAGACCTCCGATCTCGAGGCCAAATGTGACTCCGTTTCTGCCCGCATTTCAGCTACCGCTGCCCTTTTGTGCCTAGTTCTTGCTTGCAAGCCCAGGCTCTTCGTCGCCGATGTTGGTTTGGAAGCTTCTATAATCTTGCAGGGGCTCTGGATTTTGCAGACCGGGTTGTCCCTTTATGTTGACGCCTTTATCCCCGAAGGGTGTCATCGTTTGCTTGATGTGGTGAATGGGGTTGAGGGATCGACCAAGTGTGATGTCGAGGAATTCAAGTTCAGAGCTGTGGCTATCCTGGATCTCATGTTTTTGGTCCATGTGATGTTTGTGGTGGTCATTATCATGATCACCTATGCTGTCGTTGGAAAGAGTGTTGGCATCCAGAGATCCGGCTCCTACGAGGCCTTGCCTAACAGTTCCTTCCCTCCAGAAAGTAATCATAGTCATATCCAGATGAAATCATTCAGTGGCACCCAGGCTTGAATCATTCCTGTCCTTCTTCCGTTTCACTGTTTTTGCTTTCTGATACAATTCCTTTTTCTTTTTGTTTGGTAGTGATAGTATGATTGTTGTGCTAGATAATGATCTCTGAGCAGAGTTACAATATATTTCGCTTACAAACTCTGTAATCTGATCAAAACATAGGGACTTCTTGTATACAACGAATGCCTATTTATTGAGTTCAAGTAGTTGTCAGCTTACGTTGTCTTTTTTCCTCTTAAATGTTATTACTTTTGATTTACGTTTTGTTACTTCATTGCATATTCCCAACTTCAGAAGATATATAAACCCTTGAACTTAACGACCATAATATTATAATGAATGAATTAAGGAATCGCTCGCACATTTCTTTGGGGTAGTGGAGATATAGTATAAGCCATAATGTTCTTCAAGTATTGATTTAGACCTTACCCCTAAGATTCTGGTGATATTCTTTAGGATTTTTTTTTGTTTAATTTCACTGGACCATTCATCCACCACGTTCTTATTTTGTCTTCTTAGAAGATGATTTTTTTTGCATAAATTATGGCCTCACAACCCTGCTGGTGATGAGTACACCAATATTGCAGTTAAGCTTTAAAGATCAGTGCAACCAGAATCTGCTTTTATTACCCGGGACGCAAATCCAGTTTTGACTTTTGACACTTTGGATTTCCTTGAGGTCTCATATTAGATAAGAGATGATCCATTATTTGTTGATAGCATATACAATCAATCATTAATTTCCAGGCACTCTTAGATGCCTAAAAGTTGAAAACATACCCTAGAAACTAGGGTGAGCCAACAATCTTCACCGTGGTCTTAGATTTCATATAAAGTTTATATGACTACGCTGTGGGCAGAAAATCATGGTGTGCAACGTATCTATTTCAGTGGACTTGAGGATTGCAGCATAAATATGAAGAGTGCATACCTCACCATTATAAAAGGGCAACTGTTATATAAGTAACTTTGTATAGTTAATTGAATAAATTACTTAAGATCCTGTATCATTTTGAGATTACGTAGGCTAGTGGCTCTACATGATGACTTCACTCATACATAGAAATTAGTTGTTTCTTCTTCTTGATGAAGTGTTTTCATTTCTGGAAACAGCCTGCAAATTGCTATCTTAGAACTGATGCTGGCTGCGCTCCATGGTTTTTAACTACTCGCTCAGCTGGGTAACAGGTCCTATTCTTTCATGGGTTGCATGTACTTTTCTCTAATACTGTGGATTTTAATGAGGCTGTCGAGGTCTTTTTTTTTTTTGAAATATACCTTTTTTGTTATCGTTTAGGAAGCAGAGCTTGTAATACCTCAATTCTTTGCTAGAGTGGTATTAATGATCTTTGACTCATTCTTTTTAGAAATTGCTCCATATCTACAATTACATTTCTTAATCTAGTTCTTGTGGAATTTATGAGCAATTTTATTGACTACGTGTTTTTGACTGTTACTAATTATCCTTGGGACATCCTGATCAAGCATTTGAATAAAATTAGAAAATTTGTTTATCCCCAGTTTGGGTCCTGACTTCTGAGTAATCTCATTATTATTATTTTCTTGTCTGAGAAAAGGATAGTTTGCATGATTGATGAGCTAGAAACACAAAAGCCTATCATATATCCCGTCTTCCCCCCCCCCCCCCCCCCCCAAAAAAAAAAAGAATGAAAGTAATTTTGACTTGAGGTTGTGGGTGACAATCATGCTAGGGCTTTGTTTTTCTGTTTCTGATATGAGCAGTTTCGGATTGTATTAGTGCTGAAGGGGCTCTTCGTGTGTCAGTGAATTAGTGTTCTCTGTAGCAACTGTTCTATCCTCCTAGTTTTCTGATTAGATAGATTATGATAAGATACATATCAATAAATTAGTGAAACGCAATATATCCCGATGAAGATATGTTCAACGACCATTCCTTGACAAAGTGATGAGTTATGGTAATTGGCAGGGCCATATTACTGTCATTTTGATAAATCCATCTGTACTCTTTATTCACAATTACCTTCTTTTCTGCTGACTGACCCCTTTTTTAATGGTGCCGATTCTGATTGAATGGAGATAGAAAGGCCTGCGCTATGACAGTGACTATTTTTCCTGGTTAATCCTTGTAGACGAAGATGTAAATGAATCCTATCACCACATTCCCATTTAAGACCCAAAAAAAAAAATTAATAATATCAAAGCTGGTGATCTTGCATCTTTTCTTGAGATTTGTTCTCTTTGAATTTTTGACGTAAATTACGCAAAACCGTTCTTTCCTATAATTTTTGAGATGCTTGCTTTTATCTTTGTTAATTTTTCAGCTAGATCTAATCCTCAGTCTGGCTGAAGAATATGACGGGGATCGCTCGCTATTAAGATAAGGACTGCCTTGTCATTGCCATCAATTTACTTAGAGTGACTTGCAAGTCTTCAAGTTGGAGAATGTAGATCCACTCTCGCATAGTGAAATCCCATTTCCACAGCACGCTACGCATGAACTAGAAAAGAAGAAAAATATACTTGTATAATGCACCGGCGTGCAACTTGGTCTTTGTGGACGAAATTACCAAGAGATGGTAAAATTTCCATATTGGAATTTTGTGAGAATCTTTCCGTTTTACTGTTTAAGCTTTGCCCTCGTCGCCCATTTATGACATGGCTGTTGCGTTTTCCTTCAACCTTCGACTATTTATACCTTTCCAGCATCGCGTCTTTTCCTCCCTTTCCACTGATAATATTTATGCGATGTGTGAAGAGGCTCAGAGTTCTCTTAACTCTCTCTCTCATAGGCTTTCTCTAACATTGTTTCGTTTTTTTTTTTCTTTTTAATCAAATAGTTAAAGTTGATTGAAGGCAAAGTAAGACTATGGAGAGAGGGTTAAGATAGTTTGGGTTCTTTTGAAACTAGCTATAGTTTTGCGGTTGCATTATACAGCTCTGGGTGGAATAAGAGAACGGGAAGTGCTATTTTTCGGAATTTCTAATCATTAATCCATCTTTAATATCTTGAAGAGTAAACTTGATTCTAATAAGTAGCGGTGCATTTTAGATCTAGTGTATGCCACTGTATGTTTTATTCTCTATAAAATTTTAACTTTGAAATTGTACCTAGATGCCTAAATGTCACGTTTTGCTTGTTTGCTGAAAGCGTATTCAATGTCACAATTATTTGTTAATGAAGAACTTCCTCCTTACTTCCTAGTATATTCGTCACTGTTCCTAGCATATTCCAATACTATATGCGAAAAAGAGGTTATCATTTGTCACCACAACTTTTAATTCAAAGTGCATCAAATCACCATTATCATTATTATATATATATATATATATATATACGGTGTTTAGCTACTATTCTTAATTTATAATTGATGTAACTTTTTTCTTTAATTTTTTTAATTTTTTAAGTCCATTGCTTCCGTACGTCTGCACACAAGGTCTGTATTAATTAAAGTTCATCATTATCATTTTGATTACTGTCCTTATCTTATAGTTGATATAACTTTCTTCTTTTCAATCTTTTAGGCCTTTTGTTCTCGTGCGTCTGGACAGAAGGCCCACATGAATTAAAGAGATTGTTGATGAATTTTTTAAGATTATTTTGAAAGAGAAAAAATTTCATAAGTTGCCATTTTAAATAGAATATTCTTAAAGATAGATAAATAATTAACTCAAACTGAATTTTACTCGACTTAAAATATTATGGTCGTCTTTGATTCAAATCTAAGCATATCGGTTGATGTTGATATCTGTTATTTAAATTTGATTATTTGTCCGTTATAACACCGAAAAATTTGTGAACCCTACGATGAATGATGACCTGATTGATTCACCAGAAACTCAACGGTGTAGATCTTTTCTTGGTTGCTGCAAACCTTAAGTCGCAACAATGTTATGGTATCCTGAGTCGTACTAGATTATATACGGACTGTTGTAGACGTACCGTTCGCTCAAGCCCTACGCTTTTGCCTGTTGTGGTATTGACCCGACAGCTCCCTATCTCGTCTTTTTGCCCCATCTTCCTTGCATCTGGGACATTGCTCTTGGCGCCTCATTCCGGACTACGAAAAGTCTCGTTCCTACTTTATTATGAAAAAGTATAATGCTGTTTTTTAAGAAATATCTCGTTCCTATTTTATTATGAAAAAGTATAATGGTGTTTTTTTTGTTTTTATCAACATTGTCTAAAATTTTTGTATTCTTATTTAGTCTCCCTCTGAATGATTCATGCTGTTAAAGCCAAGCATTGATTCTACGAAATTCAAGTTGCTGGGTTTTCTGAGTTTCGGGTTGAAAAGGCCAAAGTTTGTTTCTTTCTTTGGGTGGTAAATTATCGTCTTTCCAGGCCTTCACGGTTCGTAATTATTTGTAAGAGTCATCATCTTCGGCTTTTTTTTTTTCTTTTTCTGCCTCCTTTTGAATGATTTAGTTTCTTTAGCCGACTCATTGAGTTTGGTCTTTTGAGTCAATATCCTGGTAAAATTTCCAGATCTGGATTCTACGGGGAAGCATATTGGGTCTGGAGCTGCCTCTTTTTCTATTGCTTTTAGGTTTGTTATTTCAGTGTTGTTTATGTGTCTAGAGGGATTTAAAGATCAATTTGTAGTCGCCCTGTCTTGTTTCACACCCAATTGAAGTGTTCCCCTGAATTTAGTGTAGGTGAGATTCACTGTACAAATTAGTCTTTACTTTCCATAGGGTCGCACGAATTTTGCTTTGTGTTATGACGCATAATTAGCTAAGTCTTGTTACTTTTTGTTTTTTTTGTTTTGTTTTGTTTTTTTTTTAAGTTCATTAGTTTGACTTGTAGATTTCTCTCTGTATTTTTAATTTAATCATTTGATTTATGCTTGTAGGTGACACAAGGCTGCTGCTCTTCTGAATTCTAACTTTGTTTACATCATGTTCGCGCACTAGCCTACTTGGTGCATACAAGAAAGGCTATTTCTCATCTCCTCACCTAATGTGCATAATTTGAGAACTACTATTGACTATACACCATATTCACATTCCTATTGCATGTAAAGTCTCCTTCATGATCCATGGGGGAGTGGATCCTTGGAGCTTTCATTAACCTTCTTGGCAGCATTGCTATAAACTTTGGAACAAATCTTCTTAAATTAGGTCATAATGAGGTATGGCAAATCTTTTCCTCTGGTTGGAACTGTTTGTGACGTGCCTTTTCAAATGTTTATTTTCTTTTTGTAATGAAGTGCAAAATTCACTCTGCTGATGTCTTTTGTTTCGAATTTTAGCTGCTAAAAAAATTCTGGAAATATTTGGTTAATATAGGTTTTCTGACTACTTAATGTCTGTCACTGGCTTTAAGATGCACAGTACAGTCAACTTGATTTTTAGGATTAAGTAACAATTACCACTTGAATGTTTGTGACATTCGCTCATATTATCGAAGGGAGTTACCTTTATATATCAATTCCATCTGATTCTATGCGTTTTAGACCTGATTAGTGTCATGACATCCATCTTTGAATTTTGACGTTATGTTGCAGTCTGTGATATCTGTGGCAGTGATCACAGAATTTTAAGAAAACCATTTTTAGAATATCAAATAACTTGGGGACATTAAGATGACGGGCTATTTTCACTGCAGAGAGAAAGACATTCTGTAGTTGGCAGTGATGGGGCAAATGGAAAGCTGATTCCGAAGCCTATTATATACTTTCAGACATGGAGAGTTGGTATAGTCTTAGTTGCATTTATTTATGGGTTCTGCACATTATACCTCTGTTGGCTGATTCGTGGTCTCTGATTTACATGCATAATCTTGATATGCAGGAATTGTATTTTTCTTTCTTGGGAATTGCCTTAATTTCATTTCCTTTGGGTATGCTGCTCAGGTATGATTTCCATATTGTTGATGGGTTTAAGCTCAATATATGTAGTAATTTTATTTTTTTCATAAAATGTAACAGATTTTTTTTTAGTGAGTTGGTACATATTTTGTGAGATTACATAATCACTTTTTAATTGGTTGGGTGCATTCCATTTGCTTCTGATTTCTTTTTCTTGTTCTGCCTGTCATGCAGTCACTACTTGCAGCCCTGGGATCTGTTCAATTTGTATCTAACATAGTGTTTGCTTATTTTGTATTAAACAAAATGGTGACTGTCAAGTATGTTAAGTCTGAATTTAGAGTACTGTTTCATATTTCATTTTTGTCACTCTTCATTTAGGCTATGTGAATCCCAGTGGCTTGATTTTTGTCATTTTAACAGGGTACTGGTTGCCACAGCCTTCATTGTTCTTGGAAACATCTTTCTAGTTGCTTTTGGCAATCACCAATCTCCCGGTATGTAACCTGAATATGTTTCACTCCTTTTCTTTAAAAGAAATCTTGAGTGGCATTTATATAGGAAGGAGCATTTGTAGATCTTCCACTGTGATTAACATTCAAATTAGTAAGATATCTATGCTTATTGATTGATAAGATTTCATTCCTGCTAAACTGAGTGATCATATGATAAATTAACTATTCATTTTAATCAAGATATTTGAATGGATGTAAGCTCATGTATAATAAACTGCTTGCGTTTCAGTTTATACACCAGAGCAATTGGCAGAGAAATACTCCAATGTTGCATTGCTTCTTTACATTATAGTTTTGATTTTAGTTGTTGCTGTGCATCACTACATTTACAGGTGATTACAGAAATCTGACCTGCTGGTAATTTAATCAAACAATTGCTTTCTTTGCTATTAACATATGGAATATGTAGGAAAGGAGAACTTTTGCTTGCTGTATCAGGACAAGACCTCAGACCCTATTGGCACATGCTGCTGCCATTTTCCTATGCTGTAGTTTCTGGTGCTGTAGGTTCTTGCTCAGTGTTATTTGCAAAATCCCTGTAAACCAGCTACTCCATCATGTCATAGTGCTATATGACACTACAGCTGTACTACTTATGTCTAATGTGGAATTTCTTTTGACTTTTGGCAGTTCTAACCTTCTGAGACTGGCCATGTCCAGTGGTTATCAGTTGCACGGCTGGTTCACATATTCCTTGCTTCTTTTATTTCTTAGTACAGCTGGATTCTGGGTAAAGCTCTGATGTGTAGTTATGTTTTCCACTATCTGCTGATGTTATTATGAGAGAAACTTTTGGGGTTAGTTATGACCAACTTGTAGAGAATGCTAACCCAGTCTATTCCTGTGTGCAGATGGCAAGGTTGAATGAAGGGCTGTCCTTGTTTGATGCAATTCTTATTGTTCCCATGTTTCAGATTGTTTGGACTTTCTTCTCCATCTGTACAGGATTTATATATTTTCAAGAATATCAGGTACACTATACTTCTTGAATGTGCTGGTGATTTTTTACACTATATGGATTAATGGACTTATCCATTTGAATAAAATTATTATCCTGAGTAAAATCATATGATTAACCAAGAGCATAGATTTAAGATTTTGGGAAAGCAAATTAAGTCATAGCTTTGGGTTATTAGTGAACCAGGCATGGTGGATTTTATTTGTTCCAATTCTTTAGCATCAGCAAGCAGTGACTAATTTGGATCAAAAGATTCTTTCTATTGCTTAACCTTCCTCTAATAAAGTCAAGTTCAAATTTAATATTGTAATTATTCTTTGGCAATTTTACAGTTTGAAACCACCCATCTTCCTGTCCTTTCCCTTTATTGTTGTTGTTGCTTCTTTTTTTAATATTGAAATGTGGAGAAAATTGTGAGAAGGATAAACTTGAGATAGGCAGGTGATAGGTGGTTTATAAGTAGACAGTGATTTGACGTCTAATTCTAGAAGTATGCAGTTCTGAATATTGTTGATTAGGTATCATTATTTGGATAGATGCTAAATGTCTCCGGATCATGGATTTAGGTGTCATGCAAATCTTATCTTCCTGAAAGCAGGTATTTGATGCGTTGAGGACGACAATGTTTATTCTTGGAATGATTTGTGTGTTCATTGGCATTTCATTGCTGGCACCTGATGAACCAAAAGGTTCTGTAATTATAATATTTGATGCTTTTACGCAGATGCTGTGGAAAATATATAGCTTATTCTGAAAATTTTCAGGTCATGAGAGTAAAGATACTTCTTTGGATACCTTGGTGTCTTCTAGTATTTCATCAGAGGTGAACAGGTATAATGCATGTTCTCACGAGACTTATGGATGGGGATTGAGGGGGAGGGTCGTATGACCTATGGAAACTTTGTACCATTAGCCCCGATGTTTTTTTTTCTTTTTCATTTATATGATAGAGATTTCTGGGAAGGCTACTACATGAATGAATCACTAGCACATTGTTATGCTGTATAGTTGTTGCAACTCTCAACCTTAAAAAATTCTATGGCACGAAATGTTACTTCTGTTGAGGCAGCATCCAGTAGAAACCTTTTTATATTAGTTGATTTTCCAGAACAGAGGGAAGTGGAAGTCACTTGCAATTTTTGGACAGGTTTATTTTCACAAGTTCATACCCTGTTTATCTGTTACAGACTGGTGGTGTCATCCGAAGAAGCACAGAACAAAGACACACAAACACACGTAAAAGGATTGTTGTTGAAGGCCACGGATATGCTAGTCAAGGCAAAGGTGCATACTAATTTGTTCTAGCGTTCAAGTGTAATGGCCTTGTGAATTAGGATTTGAGAAAGTAACAACGTGAGCTTTTACTTGGTTGCAGAATGCATGTGCATTGTCTCTGGGTTTTGGGGAGGATACCATTCATGCATCTTCAGTTCTTGTAATGCCAATGATGTCATCGAAGTTGACTGGATTTAGAGGTAGCGGGCTTGAGCGGTCAAAGATTTTGTCCACGAGAAATTTTGGTTGGAGTAAGATCCCTCTGGATGAAGGTGCTGGGAAAATTCTCGAAACTGGTCCAATTCTCCCAGAGAGCCCTTGATAGGGGTAGCAATAGCTTACAGGTTCTTCCACACGATTGACTTTTTTTTTATTTGTCTTATTCTTTTTTCAATGATTGCTGGCGCTGGGATACAACACTATGAGCATTCAATTGTTAGTGCTGTTAGAGAATTCATGTAATCTCCCAGAAAAGAGGAAAAAGAAGAATAGTGTAAATTGTTGCTTGCATAATTGAGAAAGGAAAAAAAAAGGTTTTGTTTTTGTTTTTTGTTTTTTTTAAATTAGACTTTGGAGTGTGAAGTTTCATAGTTGGCAGTTGCAACTTGCCGTAAACTACTCATAAGATTACATGTTCATCTATTGGATAATACGAAATCCAGAATGTCTTGGACTAGAGTGGATTTGTTATCAAATTGTTTTTTGGGTTTTATTGCTTTGCTTAAACAAGGTGTATGGCTTTGCAAATTGACGAGAAAATAACTAGCCTTCTGAGGACGTAAATGATCCAATGAGTTCACTTTGCATGTTATTCAATGAGGTCACCGGAAACCTCCACCAGCCACCGCCCCTTTCCTTCTCTCCCTATCATCTCTCTTCTAACAGCAAACTTCAACACCGCTCTTTGCCTTTTCCGTCTTCCATCCTTCACCTCCTCAAATCCCTTTCATCCAAAGGAATTTTCAGATCTGACTTCCCCACCCATTTCTTAAACATCGCACCTCCCCTTTTGCTCAGATCCATTGCTGTCAGCTGAAAAATATAAAAAGAAAAGAGACGGGGCAGGTTTTCTGTGAACGGCTCTTCTTCTTACTGAGCAAGAATTTTATTGTGCCTTTATAACGAAGTTTGTTGTGATACAACCATTTTCATAATTCTATATGGCAGCAAGAATAAACCTGACAAAAATCTAATAACCAACTTGTACAGCTCATATACAAAAATAGAAGAGTACAAACACATGAAGCAAAAATCATAAATACATCAGCAAATGAACATAAGTTAGAGTGATAAAATCCACTATAACAATTCCGCTGAGACTAAACTTTGCCCCTTGTGATTAATTTTTGTTTATGTTCTAACACCCCCTTCAAACGAGAGGGTGTAGCTACCATGTCGAGTTTGTATCGTAAAAGCCAAAAAAAAAAATGTAATAATGCTTTAGTCAAGCAATCAACAATATAATCAAATGATGGAACATATCTAATAGACATCTTATTAGCTAACACTAGGTCTTCTACAAAATGAACATCAATTTCAATATGTTTTGTTTGAACATGTTACACAAGATTGACCTCCAAAGCACTAGCACTTATATCATCACACCAAATGATAGAAATTTGGTGAGAGCATAAACCAAGTTCACCCACTAATGACTAAATCCAAGTAATCTTTACTAAAAAATTGGCAAGCGAATGATATTATGACTTTATACTTGAACAAGCAACCACTCTTTATTTTTTAAAGGACCAGGCGACCAAAGTATCTCCAAGAAATACAATGTCCAACTATTGATCGTCTGTTGTTAGGCCAAGTAGCCTAATCTACATCAGAATAGCCAATGATATTGAAATCTTGTGATGGTTTTATATGAATTTCATAATGAATAGTCTCTTTGCGGTATTGAAAATTCTTGTAATACATTGACAATGAACAAAAGTGAAAGCTAAGAAACTGACTTAATTTGTTCAAAACAAATGATATATTAGGCCTTGTTATAGTTAGATATTGCAAACTACCAATTGCACTTCGATAAAAAGGAGAGATTCTTTAAAGGCTTTCCATCACTTAGTGACATAGTCTTTCCAACAGCTATAGGAGTAGAACTTGATGCTGCATCAAGCATATCAAACTCCTTAAATAAATCCACAATATATTTGCCTTGGTTTAGGAATATTCTATTGTCATCTCTAAACATTTATAGACTAAGAAAGTAGTGTAGTTTTCCAAGATCTTTCAATGAGAACAAATTATGCAACTTTTGAGTAAAATTTGATAGAAGTTTAGCATCCTTTCCCATTACAAGTATATCATCAACATAAATGAGAATCATTAATACTTGTGTGCTATTCTGAAAAACAAATAAAGAGCTATCACACTTGGTATTTTTGAAGCCCTAACTAAGAAGAGTATTTCTAAGTCTCTCATACTAGACTCTAAGTGCTTGTTTCAATTTATACAAAGCCTTTTGAAGCTTACAAACATTATCAGGCTTGTTTTTATTCTCAAAGCTTTTTAGTTGTCTCATAAAAATAGCCTTTTGAAAATAACCATTCAAAGAAGCATTATTTATATCTAATTAGTGAACTTCCCTATTATATGAAATCGTTATTGTAAGAACAATTCTCACTATTGTTACCTTGACCATTGGACTAAAGGTTTCTCTAAAATTAATGCCTAACTCTTATTGGAAACCTTTTGCAACTAGCCTAACTTTATGCCTCTATAATGTACCATCTGTATCGTATTTGTTTTTAAACACCCGCTGACAATCTATTACATTCTGATTGTCATTATATGGGGCTAATATCCAGGTCTGGTTGTTAGTAAGAGTTTTAAATTCAGTCTCTATTGCCTTTTTCTAATGAGAAACTTGAAGTGCATCTTTAACCTTAGTAGGTTCATTGTCAAAGGTGAGCTCTCCTATAAAAGGATACTTAGGCTTCAAGATCCCATGTTTACTCCTTGTCATCATTGGGTGTCTCTATATTAAAGGTTCTGGTTTAAGTGGGAATGATGAGGTATTCACAACATCTTCTATGGTAGTATCATTCTCATTTTGCTCAATTTCCACATATGTTCTTGGCAAGGATTATCTCAAGTCATTATCCAAAAAAGAAGTATTCATAAGTGAATCTGCATTAGAAGTGATAGATATTACATTTTGTGAATTAGAATCTAATTTATCTTGGATTGAAGTATTCTGTACAAATAATGGAAAGAAAGAAGTAAGCATAATTTGAGTGTCAACTTGCCATTTTATGTTAAGGAATCCAATCTTAGAGAAATCCTTTTCATTAAAGGTCACATGTCTAGATATACATACCTTTCCAGATCAACTAATGCATTTAAATCTCTTGTGAAAAGGATTGTATCTAAGGAAAACATATTTTGTTGTGTGAAATTGCATCTTTTTTTTATTATATGGTTTGAGACATGAGTAGCAAGCACACCTAAAGGGTTTTAGACTTTTATAATCAAGATTCTTATTATAAAGTACATAATAGGGTGATTTACCTCCAAGAACAAGGGTAGATAGCAGATTAATTAAGTGAATAGATGTCTGAAAAGCTTCCCGCTAGTAATACAGAGGGATGCTAGCTTAAACAAGCAAAGTAAGACCTATTTCCACTATGTGTCTGTGTTTATGTTCTGCTTTACCATTCTATTTAGAAGTATAAGGACATGATTGTCTAAAATTAATGTTTGAAGTTTGAACCAACCTAATAAAGCTTTTAAACTCTCCACCTCAATCACTTTGGAGTGTTTTAATCTTCCTATCAAACTAATTCTCAACAAATTCTTGAATTGAATAAATACATTCAATGCTTCATTCTCATTTTTGATAGAATATGCCTATGTAGACCTATTATAATCATCAAGAAATTAGTATAATATTGATAGCCATTTATGTATTTAATTGGAGATGGCCCTAATAAATATGTGTGAATCAAGTTTAAAGGATTCTGTGCTTGGGAATGTGATAACTTGAATTGAAGTAAATGAGATTTGCCAAATTTGCAAGTTTCACAAAAATTAAAAACTTCATTGGACTTGGCATTAACATTACATTGCTTAAGAATTTGTGACAGAACATGTTTAGATGGATGACCTATTTTTCTATGCCAAGATTCTTGGATAGAAATAAAAGCAATAGCATCAAATGGTTGTAAGGCTAACTAAGCTGATACTAATAGTCCATTTACTTGATAAAGTCCTTCCTTAAATGTTTAGTGTCATAGCACAATCCTTGTCAACTTATCCTTTACAAAACAACCATAGGAATGAAATTCGATATACATATTATTTTCAGCAATTAACTTAAAAACATTCATCAAGTTCTTAGAAATTTTTGAAACATGTAGAACATCACATATTTTAATTGAATGTGTTGTATAGGTTGGAATGACAAAAGAGCCAACTTTCATAATTTTCATTTTTGTTACCATTTTCAATGATTAGTTTGTCCTTATCTTAAGGATCACTCAAATTTTGTAGCTAAGTAACATCACTTGTTACATGATAACTTGCTTCACTATCAAGATACAATTTGGGATCACTAACAACATCTAGAGAGGCTATTAAGGCAAAAAAATTAGACTCATTTTTTTTGTAATAATTATTTTCATTCTTTTTGTTATGATCAGGAGATGTTTCCATGTAAGCCTTATCAAAACAATAATAGTAATTTGTAGTAGTGTGGCCAAGTTTCTCACAAACTTGACAAATGGAACGATTGTTTTCTCAATTTCCTCTTCCAAAACTATGACCCCCATGAGTATCTCTCTGAAAATATCTTCTCCAAGTACCATGATTGGAATAAGAAAAGCGATTTTCATTCTTGTTGACAACAACATTAGCAAATGGTTGAATGATAGTCAGATTGCTAAGGCAATTCAACTGCTCAAGCCTTGTTCCAAAGGTAAGAAGTGTAGCCTGCAAATCACCCCAAGTCATACCCTCTTTATCAAAAAGTTGAACAATAACTTCTAATCCAACTAGTGTTTGTGTGATTAAGCCATTCAAAGGAATGGAAGCTCCTACAAGAGTCAAATTATCAGCTATGGTTTATTTTGCACAAATGGTCTT
The DNA here is from genome assembly GCA_026724425.1 of Erythrophleum ivorense. NCBI lineage: Eukaryota > Viridiplantae > Streptophyta > Magnoliopsida > Fabales > Fabaceae > Erythrophleum > Erythrophleum ivorense. Next base: position 462,303 of record JAIUCV010000145.1, read on the forward strand.
CCATCTTCATATTATCTTTGCACATTCTCTGTAGCTCATTCTTGTAGAATGTCACCCTTGAATGAGTGTGAGCCCTTGAAAGTTCCTTTGCTGCCTTCCATAGCTCTTGAGATGTACTATAATGCAACATTTGAAAAGTTATTTCCAGTGACATCGAATTATAAAGCCACCCAAGGAGTAGTTGATCTGTAGCAATCTACTCTTCATACTCTAGATTTGGTTTCTTCTCTGCTTCTTTAAAGAGAAAGGCTGGAAGGCATGGTTTTGTACTGAACAAATATCCATCTAGCTTATTACCTCTAATTATAGGTAACATCATTGATTGGCAAAGAAGGTAATTACTTCTGTCTAACTTGATAAAGCAAGGTCGGTTGAAAAATGAAATTGATGAAGCAACTTTTAGAGTGATGACAACTAATAATAAATTAGTAGTAGCAAAACCAATTGAAGAAGTAGACCCTTGAGGTTCCATGGCATAAGCTGATTTTGCTCTAATATTAAGCTGAAAATATAAGAAGAAAAGAGACAAGTTTTTTTGCTAATGGTTCTTCTTCCTCTTACTAAGCATGAATTCTATTATGGCTTTATAATAAAGTTTGTTATGATACAACCATTTACATGACGCTATGTGGCAGCAAGAATAAAAAATCTAATAACCAACCAGTACAGCTCATATACAAAAATAGAACACTAGAAACACATAAAGCAAAAACCAGAAATACATCAAGAAATGAAAATAAATTAGTGATAAAATTCACCACAACAATTCCCTTCTCAAGATCAATTCTTGCTTATGTTCTAACACCGTCCCTAAATAGAAAGCTTGCCCTTTTTCTCACCATCATGACCCTTACACACCTCCCTCCCTTTTTGACGGAAATTTTTTATCAGAAAGCTCCCCCATTTTTTCTTATGTTACCTCCGTAACTCACTTCACTTCCTTTAGATTCAGTTCACGTCCTTCATTATTTCGGTCTTTTATATATTTTGTACTCATTTTCTCCTTTCTTACTGTCACTGTGATGTATGAAGTCAAAAATAATATTTGATGATTCCTCCGTCATCTTCCTCGATCTTCCATAGAATCCCATTTCTTTTGTTATGTTCAAATTTAACTTCCCTTATTACATGACCATTGCCTTTAGCGTCTTCCCTTGTTTTTTTTTCATTACTTAGGAAGTTCGAAGAAGATGAGGTTTTAAACTCCGCGGTCCACTATCAGAAAAAGTCTCATTTTCTTTTGTTTGTCCTCTGCTTTCTTCCATGATGACCTTATATCATTGGACATCCATCTTTTTATTCCTATTTTTGAAAATTAGCAGGAATTAATAGAAATTCTTCTTTTCTTTGCATTCAAACTTTATGATGTTTTTCATGTCTTTTATTTTACCGTTTAACCATCATTTGTTGACTCCTTCGCAATTCACAGCTTCCTTAAACTTGAAAATTTTGACACACTTTGGTTGTTGGCATCTAATACATCATGGTGTTATGCTATTGGTTACTAGTTTCCTTTTTCTGCATGTTTTTTTACTTTTTCTTTTAGCACTCTTCTTCATTCTATTTATCTTAATTTTTAATAGTTAGTTCTAAGTTGCTATTTTATTTATTTTTTTAGGATTGTTTTAGAACAAAGCGCCAACTTTATGTACTTTTCTTATGTTAGTTTATTTATTGTTTAATTTGCCAGAAAAAGGAATAAATTTAATAATTTTAAGTGTCTCCAATTTTTCTTGGATAAGTATTGATTAAGAATTTTAAATTTTACACAACTCTAATATTTAAAATATCAAAACAATGTAATATGTCAAACTAATCAAAGAGCTTATTTGAACTCATGCAAGGCAAATGAAGGGGTTAAACAAATTTTCCAGTGATGAATAATAGCTCATTAAACATGAAATTGGCACTATTGTCTTTGTTAGAATGGACAAATTTTTAAGAAAATGAAAAGGGAAATAGAAATGAAAATGAAATAGAATCTTGTGATTTAAAAGTATATTTGACATGACATAAAAAAATGAGAATATTTTTTATTTTAATATTTAGTAAAGTGAAAATAATATAGGAATTAAAAAAAATGTGAACAAATAACTAAAACACTCCTGAAGCCAAAAAAATAATAATAAATAAATTTTTATTAATTATCATAAAATAAGAAGAAAAAATTATAATTACAGACCTTAAATTGAATATATTTGTAATTTTAGATTGAAGGATTTTAAATTTTAAAATTAATCTAAAGAACTTAAGTATGAAAAATTATAACTGCACAAGCAAATTATAGTTTAGGATCTCTCTAATAAAAAATTTTTGTTCTTAAGTTCTTTAAAATAATTTTAAAATCTAAGATCCTTTAATATAAGATATTACTATTATTTGAGATAAAATTGTATTTTTTTTAATTTTCTTTTTCTTTTCATTTTTAACAATACAAATCTAACGCAAAATTGAAAGAATGAATAATGCAAGACTGGGCAATATAAGGAATCCTTCCATGATTCCTTTGCATTTTTTTTTTTATTCATCCTTTGGAATTTTACCAAACATCTTTTTACACACTTTCATCTTCCTCTCTTTTTTCTCTCATCTGTTTTCTACTCCAGCAAACATGCTTTGATCAGACTCAATATTGCAATTTCATGGGGGCAATCATAAAGAGATAAATCAATTGCTAGAAGAAGGTAGAAGGAATTAATTGAATAATATCATTTGGTATATATTTTGAAGATTTTGAGAAAAAATTCATTTTCATTCCATAAGTACTTAAATTGAAAGTAATATGATGCCTAATTTATATAAAGTTTATTATATTTTTGTTATTATTATTATTTGTTTTAACACTATTTTTAAATGAAGACACGAGAGTTATTTTTTTATTATTCTTTTTTATTCTTGTATTTTTTTCTCTTTATCTAACTAAATATATAGATAGAATAATATTCATATTTTTTATATTATATCTAATATGATTATTTTATTTCAGTCATATTTACATTCCTTTTTATTTTTATACTTAATAATTTTGTGTAACAAAAGAGTCATAAAATATTTTACTAGAAAATTAAATAAACCACTACTCCTTTTTGGCTAGAAAATTTTACAATTGAGACTTTCTGTGGGTAATCAAAGTTCATTTCCATGTATTACCGAGCATTAGTATCATTATTATTATTTATATGATTTGATAAAATTTATGTGATTTATTTTTAAATTAGGATTAATCTAGATATTAAATTTTAAATGCGAATTAATTATTATAATAATATTATATTCTTTAATATTACAAGAATATAATAAATATTTTCAAATAACTGGCCGCTCCATAATCAATTAGGACTTTTGACATTTTGTGACGCGGATTTACATTTTCAAGCGTCAACCATATCAAGCATGAAAGGGAATTAATGGTTTGATAATGCTATTATTGGTAGAAGATTGATTAGGTTAAGCATTAAGCAAGCCAATAATTTAGTTTGTTCCCATTTTTAAAATCAGAACTATGATGCTTGGAATACAGCTCAAACAAGGGTACATTCGTACTGCGCGAAGTAATTGAACCAGGTTTTGAGGCCTCGAATGATTGTTTGTATCTAAAAACAAAACAAAACAAAACAAAACAAACAAACAAAACAAACAAACACGGGGAATATAAATATTTCATTTAATGACTCATTCAATTTTTTCCCCTTCTTTGTAAGCTAATGATATGAGAATGGTCAAATGCATTCTCCATTCTTTCAATATAAAATGGGGAAGGTGTTAAATATAAGTAAAGAAAAATAAATGAATAACAGATATTCTACGCCTTGATTAGGGGTCTCCATGAATTTATTTATTTACTAGCTCAGTTTCCTTGTGTAAGGAGTGGTCTTAAATTCAAGAAAAATTATAATTAAAAATTTCAAAATAAAAATATTTATATTAAAAATTTTAAAATTTTAAAATTATTTTGAAAGATTTAAAAATTTTAACTTGTAATCCTAAATTATAATTTTTTTATATAATTTAAAATTTTTATCATTAAATTATTTAAAATAATTTTAAATTTTAAAATTCTTTAATCTAAATATTTTCAATTTAAGACGTTATATTATATTTTTTTTAATTTAACTAAAATTACGAATTAAGGGAAAATATGTTTTTTCCCCCACTTTTAGAGGTTAGGAAGGGCAAGATTATACATAATTTGAGAATCATCTTTAAATTTTTCTTTGCTAATTAGAAAATTATATGCCGAACTCAAGATTAATAAGCACTGGCCCAAAAAGAAAAACTCAAGATTAATAAGTACAGATTGCAGAGGGTGTCGCTGCTCTCTTCATCTTTAATTTTTCCCATTACCTTTTATAAATTATTTCTTAAAAAAGGGTAATGAGTTGCTTGTTGTCTTCTCAACATGCAAAGGGCAGAAACTGATTAACTGTGCGAGTCTATGAAGCCATTAATTTGGACGCAAATTAAAACATAAAACTATAATCTGCTTTCTTTCTTTTTTTTCTTCTTTTTTGGGAAGTGTTTTGACTGTTGAATTACGCAGATGCAAGGAAGATGAAGCAGAACTCTTCAATTCAGGGAATAATGCTTTGACAGCGCAACAACTGAGACCTTTATCATGTGCGCTGTAACCTTCCATATAACTATTTCATTTTCCTCCCAACCACACAAATCTTTTTTTTTTTTTTTTAAATTTACAGTTGAAGAGATCATCATATTCCAGGACCAAGACTATACATTTAGGATGAAAATGCAAGCTAGCTTCCACATCCTTAGTTGTATTTTGAGTTAACAGACATTTTAAGATACTTCTTGTTTGAATTTGATTTTTTAAAGTTTTGATATGTCTTTTTATCTTTTCATAGAGTTTTTTAATTATTATTTTTAAATAATTTTGTACTCATGTTAAACTTTATTAACAGATAAATAAAGTAGATGGATAATATAGCATAATATAAACTTGATATAACTCTTTAAGTGCTCACCTGCTCGTAAAACATGACAAAATGCAAGCAACTTAAAACGACGAACTTTGTAATTATCAAAGCATTTAATTTCACATTTCAAGACCAGGTAAACACTTAAATAGCCGTGTAAATTTTAAATTAGGTGATATTACTTATCTTATCTGTATTAAGTATTTGTTAAGGGGTTTAATCTGAAGACGAAATTGAAAAAAAAAAATCTTTGGAGGACTCAATTTAAAGTTAAAACTTCAAAAAATTTGAACGAAAGAAAAAAAATAAAATGTACATTTTATCTTCCGAAGAGAGAAGAACACAAAAACATATAGGAAAAAGGAGTCTCTTTCTTACAACTTACCATACTCTAGTGCTGGAGGCTATGGTGTGTTTACTGTGAAAATGTGAATAAAATTCTTGTATTGATCATGATCCAAATTGCGTAAGACAAAAAAAATTTAAAGATCTCTTCCATTATACAAATAAGAACCCAAGACCTGACACATACATTACCGAGATCAACCAATACCATTTGGACAAAGACAGCTACAGAAAGGATGTATAGCAGATGCTGTGAATAAATTAAATGGTGGACGAAGTTGTTATAGTGCTAATGGTAGTTTAAAATGTGGGTATAGGTGGGTGGCTCTCAAACGCCTTAACCAAGGTAGAAGCAAATAATAATATTCCAAAAGTTCCACCCCCACTACACCTACAATGATGGAACCCCAGAGCGAAAAAACGAAAGATACCACACAAGCTTCTGCATATCTTCTATTACATAGCATCACACTATTATCAACCCCAAATATCTAAAACATTAAACGAAGATAGATAAACAAAATTTTATTAAAATAATATGAAATATGAAATGCTTAAAAGCTACACAACTATGAATCACAAACAGGAAAAATCCATTTTCCCTATTTTAGAGATACAAGATTTCAGTGGGCATATCTCCCAGAAGTGGTCTAGAGCATTATACTATAATGTGCGCATATATATATATATATATATATATATATATGAAATATGCCCTGTCTTTACATGTCTGGGTACTGTAGTAATTGCATATGGCTTTGCATCCTGAGCTGTTCATAGAACCTTCTGATGAAATCCTCAGCCTGATCATCAACCTGACCATTACCACCATCCTCAATTTCATCATCAGAAGAATAATTGGATATCCTCACAGAAAATGGTGATCGCAGTGGGCTCCTTTTGTCACCAACAGCAAAATCAGATGGATCGAACCTAAAATTGAAAGTGTACTCCGGGGTTTTGGGCACCAAAACCATTGCCTTAGGTGCTTCCAATTCAGGCTCTTCTTCGATGACCTGAGGGTGGTTGATGCAGGGGAAGTTGAAATGGTGTTTGCGCTTGTGAACGTGGAAAAAAACAGGGTTGGGGCTGTTGCTGCAAGAGAATTCATATTCCTGTAAGCCGAAGCCGCCACGTGTCACGCTCTTTGAATGATGATGATGGGATGACATGAGATTGCTCACAGACTTTCTGAGCAGCTTTCCTTTCTTCATCATCAGATTCATGTCCACAATCAGCTTCCTCTTCGATATCAGACCCTTCCTCATCATCAAGAAGGTGATCCTCAACACATTCCATAGTCTTTTGGCTGCAGCTGGAGAATGTAGCTCCATTTCACAATCTTACAATTTTAACAAATACTGGGATTAAAAAAGGTATATCAGTAGATTCAACGAAAGAAAAAACAGAGAAAACGAATGAAGGTAGAGATTTTTTTTTCCTTTTGGTTATGAAGGAAGAAGAGAGTAGAGGGTTTTCTTGTTTCTGCGAGGCTCGCTAAACCTCGCAGAAGAAAGGAAAACCCGATATGAGATTATGGGATGCCAAGTGGGTTGGGTTATATAGGAGGCAAATGATGTGTCTTGTGGTTTTTTCTTTTTATTTAATCAATGTAGTGCTGGAGAAGGCTTATGAAGAAGTGGGTATTGTAATTATCAATGGACCCAACAGCCGCTCCTCCCTGCGTCCCACTTTATTTGAAGAAAAGAAAACGCAAGAAAGCAACATGCGTTTGAATATTAGTGCTTAATTTTTTTTTTGTGGGGTTTAAATTTAAAGAAAATGAGTAATAATAATAATAATGGGGATATTTTTCAATGTTAAATGTAGTAGTTGTGGTGTTGAATTCGAATACAGCTAAACACTGTGTGTATAGGAATAGTTTAATTAGAAGAAAAGGGTTGAGGAGGGGGAGGTAATGTTTTTGGTCGGGTGGTGAAAAAAGAAATTCAACGGCTCAATTATGATGTGGCAGAAACAGAGACAATCTCTGTCCTTTTCCATTTCTGGGAAATCCGTCATTTTTAATTTTCATCAGAAAAGGATGCTTCTCCTTCTGGCCGTCAAGAGTATTAATCCCATGGTTGGGAATGGGGACACCTTGGTATTATAGTATATAGAATGTCCCCTTACAGCCCCTCCTTTTGGATTAACAATGGAAGCTTCATAAGCGTTTCTTTTCCTTTGTGTTCGAATCTTATTTCAGACTTGATGCCTAATTCAAGGATTAATTCGCTTCCTTTGCCCTCCATTATATACCTAAGTACTTTCTAAGGCTTTGTTTAGCATTGCTTATAGGTTGAGGTGTCGTTCATATCTGTCAATATGGCCAATGGGCAAAAAAGTGAATATCCCTCTAACTAGATTCAAGGTATTTAAAAGGAAACGTTTGTTTGGCCGATGGAAATAAAAACGGTAAAAAAAACAAAAGAATAAAATTATTTAATTTATGTAATGTTTATTATATTCTTATTATCATTATTCAATTATATTTATTTCCTTTTTATTATTTTTTTAATTGAGATGCTAAGGTTATTTTTATTCATATTCTCATTTTTTTATCTTTTTATATTTAAGAGTTTCCTGTATCAACTAACTTCTCGTAACATCATTAGACCTTTTGAACTTGAGTTTGATTATCGACTGGAATTTGATGAGCAATTAATGAGATATTGCATGCATCATCGTTCTTTATTTGAATTTAAGTTTTTTTTTTTTGAAATTATGTTGGTTTTTTGTTGGTAGAATAAACACAAGAAAGGAAAAATGAATTTCCATGATCCCATCAGCTGAAAGCCCAAAGATGAGTCAAAAGCACTCATTGTTGGGCACCCACATGAAAGACCGTACAACTAATTAAAGTTGAGCCAATTTGCGAAAGAAGAAAAAGTCAAGAGTTTTGAAAAGTAGGAGCAAATATTACGGCTTCATTTGGAAAAAAAAATATTAAACTGGTAATTATCTGAAATGAAGATAAGAGGAGGATATATATATATATATATATGCATGTATATAAAACTAAATTGAGATTTAAGTAATCAGAAACAGGAAATGAGGTGCGTGTAGAGAAAAAGCAGAAAGGAAATTAATTAGGTGAAGCCCCATGATTCCAATAATTGGAGTTTGGTGAGAGGGTGAAAGGGTTATTGAAAGAAACAGGAAATGGAGAAATGAAAAGGGATCAAAGTTGGTTTGTGTGCACTGTTAGAGGACCAAATACTTTTGTAAGGTACAGTTGTTGTGTATCAAGAAAGGTTCCAGCTGTTTGAAAGGGAGAGCTAGCTAGGCCTCGATATATTTGGTGTTAGAGGAATCAAAGGAATCGTAAGCACGTACAAGACTAAGCTGTCATATTTAATTGCAGCTTCAAATCGATAATCAAAACAATAATTCATGTCTGCACTCAAAAACAACTGAGAGGAAGCTGTCAAATAACAAAATCTCTTAAAGCCACGTGCATGCATGCGTAAATCCTGGGTCAAGTTGCCCCTTTTTTATTTCAACCCAATTTATTAATCGTGCCAAAAGCTAACCCAATTGTTTGCCTTATATTACTTCCCTAATTCATTTATTTGTTTTGTTTTTAACCATAACCACAAAGGCAGATCATCCAGAGATCGTAACAAAGTCACAATTCAATTTAGCATGCATATGTAATTGTTTAAGCAATTGCAACCATGATATTAATTATTAAGAGATACAAAAATTAACTGACCTTCAGAGAATTTCTTTGCCATCTGATTTTAAAAAATTCGAACGTGTAGTACATTTAAACTAACTCCTTGCGATTATTAAATATACGGCTTCTCTTTTGCCCTTTTTTTTTTTTTTTTTATCAAAATGAGGGTTTTGTATCCTCTTGAATGCATAATTTGTGTGTATGGCATTGGCTTTCTGTATGCTTTATAATTCCTCCTCACCTTTGGTTTATAATTTGGAGTGATTTGGATTCTTTTTTATTTAGTATGTCATCCTATAAAAAAGAAATAGATAGGGAACACTATCAAAGAATGTGAATATATATGGGATTTTTTTTTTCTGTGTCTCTCTAGTAAAATAACGTCTTACTTGCATTGAATAGAGGAGAATCCCAACTCAGTTTGGAGATAATGTGTGGCACTGGCACTTTCTTCTTCTTTTCGTTCTTTTTTATTTTTTAATTCATCCACTCATTCTATGGGTTTAATGAGAAGAAGAGGACTCCGAGAAGCGCTTTCTGTACAAGTTTGGACCACCCTACTCTATATTTCAAATGACCTGTTCACAGTGCTACAGCCAAATTCATTATACAGAAAAGTAAAACTAGAGCTTATTATATACTGTTTATTAAATTAAAAACGAAAGCATATATTGTTTGCTACTTTTTTTGGGCTTCGCGTTTTACTTTAACATTTATTTTTATTATACTTATTTTATATATATATTGGTTCAACTTTTCTCTGCCTCAACACGTATCATTAACTTTTTCGTTTATACCACTCTATAATGCACAGGTTGTATATATCACCGTAAGATATTATGTTTTTAATAAAAATAAATTTTATTAGTAATTTAAATATGTATATAATATAAGAAAGATACAATTCATTAATCGAAATATACTTATTATTTAGTTGATAATGGTAAACACTTAGAATGAGTTATTTGAAATTAACCTAAATAATAAGGGTGAGATGGAGGTATATATAGTGTCGGATTGGATCCTTTCAATGTAATTTCAAAATAAAAAAATAGTAAATCCTTAACTATATCTAAAATTTACTAATGTTTATGCTCGTAGGGCGTATGTATGGCCTAACTTACATGCACGTGTGTTTCTTGTTTTTGGTACAGTAACATCATGTGTCTAACGACTACCATGTGAGATTTAGAATAAATATCTATTTAAATAATTTAAGGTATATATATCGTAATATTTTTTTAAAAAAATTATGATAAGTGTTCCTGAAAAATTTTAATGACATCAATCTTTAAAAATTTATTACCAACAATTTAATCTTAATAAAAAAAAAGATTACTATTGTCAATTTAATCTATGAAAAGGTCTAATAATATCAATTTAATCTTTAGTCAAGACTATAATGATGCATATTTTAAAATGATAGAATTAAATTGATATCAAGAAAATTTTAAGGACTAAATTGATAATGAAAGTATCCTTCAATGATCAAAATGATAATTTATTCTATTTCTTAATAGTAGTTTTTCACTTTTATATAAATAATACTTGAAAAAAGTTGGACGGTAAGGAAGCTTCTCACTGAGCCTAGAATGGGAATCTTGCAGGAAATAATTGCTATAAACTTGCTCCACCTACCAAATAAGGTTCTCCACAGGCGCTGCAAGCCCATCCAATTTTAAGACTCAAGAAAAAAAAATTATCTCAAGTATTAAGTAATTCTAAATAAAAATACAATAAATAAATTATAATTAACTATAAAATGGGAAATTTAGATCTTTATAAATTATACATAACTTCATTATAATCTATATGATTTCATGAAGTTGAGTATACATAATAGTATAAGCATTTTTCACAATTTAAACATTATTGGACTCGTATAAAGCGGAATCAAGACCTTACGTCAAGTTCATTTAAAAAAAAAAAAAAAGACTTCACTTCAAATCTGGGTACGTGAGGTTGTTGCTTTATTGTCAGATTGTGTATCAATACGTATAAAATCAATTCTCTGCAATGCTGCATTACATGTAGTTGAAGAAAGAAAAGCCAAGTTTCCATTTCCAATATTGAGAGTTTCTAATATCAGAAGTTGTATTTTAATGTTGACATTACATTTTCAGTTTATCTTTTTCCAAATGAACAAAATCAATTTTCTTCTAAATTATAGAGGATCCGGACGCCATTATGTAGCCGTTAATTTATGTATCGTGTCACTCACACAACACATTGTATTTGAGTTACTTAATGCGCCAGAGCACGATAGTAAAGCCAAACCAAAAGTTAAAACGCACTACTGTGAATGTGTGAGGTGAGATTTCATTCAACGGTGCTGCTTCAGTGCTGAGACTTTTGGCTACGGAAGCTTTTCCATTTCCTGAATTAATCATTCAAGTGATAAGAGAGGCTTATCATATTAAATCACACATATATATATATATATATATATATATATGTCCATCCATCTTTACAACCTGGAAATTTCAAGTTGCTCAAAAGGCGCTGCTATATATTGAAACTGCAGAGAAGCTCCAAAATGTTACAATCAAGTTTTTAATTAATATTGTCTCTGATGCACCCAGTAAAATCAGATATTGGGGACCAATATCACATGTGCGTATCTCCCCTGCAATTTAAAGCTATATGCTTCAATTATGGCAGAGGCAGATCATACAAAAAGTTGAACATTTTATTGCCTCTGTCATCTTTAATTAATTTACTCCTGCATGCTTCTATTACTAATTAAAGCACGATATAAATAAAGCAAAGGAAATCCCAAAGAAGAAAACGCACTAGTTGAGGTGAATTAATTCAACGGTCGTTTTTAAGTGCTGAGCCCTTTGACAGCAAACTATTTTTTTTCATAATATCCAAATTAAACTAATCAAGTTGATCTTTACAGACTATATTGCACCACTCCCAAACCCTTCCTGTCTCTAAAAATCTAGAAGAATGACGTGCGTGTACTTTAATTAGGTCAAATAAGATTATTGATGGGGAAGATGCATGCGTTTTTCTTGTTACTTTTGGAAAGCATCCAAAACCGAAGCCAAACTTGGCATCCACTTCTGATCTCTTTGGTTCTTCTTTCTCATATTTCTATATGTCAAGTTCAATCAAACTGCTATATTTCAACTGCGTAAAGGTCTAAAAAGCGTAAGAATGGGAAAAGTTCATTATTTTATATACAATGTATAAATTTTGTATAGAAATGCATGATTGGTTAGCTAGCTTGATATTTCTGGTTTCGATCGAGTAGTGCAACATGTCCACTACAATTTGTGTTGCACTTTGTGTAAGAATACAAAATAGGTTTTTGGGACCAATATTCACATGTGGTACGCATACATATATGCTTTATAATTTCTTGTAAATTAAAACTCATTTTATGTATGGGGATTGCGTGTAGAACAAAAACATACTAAAGTTTTGCATGCAAGACCTTACTTGCACCAGCAGGTCTATCTTCTTTTGAACTCTCCTTTAAACGATGACACAGAAAGCCTGAGTAAAGCTAGCATACTAAGTTAATTAAATCAATGACTACTGACATGAAGACCATATATATAAACATATTATGATGCTAATAATAAAAGTCCAAAATTGTTAACACGATCAAATGTTAAATAGAATTAGACGTCGTTTGTATGAATGAAATAATATTTGATACGATTTATGCTTTTTAAGCTAAATTTATGAGTACAATATCGATGGCATTAGCAAGAAAATACTTCGTCTATACACATTATGCTTTTTTTCCCGCCTTTTGAGAGCAGAAGTTGACAGAAATTAGTGGTGAGGGTAATCGGCCACGGAACTAATTAAGATTTATGAATATAATATAAATAAAACAGGAAAATAGCTGACGAGGAAATGATGATTTTCCTTAAACAATTATTTAAACCCCAAATCTCCTTCCTAATTCTTTTGGTACTGATTAATTATAGAATAACCCTTTTTTATATGGTACTTTAATTATTTTGATTATCAATGCTGAAAATACGGCTCAATCCAAGTATTTAAACCTTTTACACTAGTCTAAAAATAATAAATGCATAGCCATATTAGGACGAAATCATGTAATATAGAATAAATCGCTAGACATACCATGCAATCCCATCTTTTATACCATCCTATTATTGTTTGGTTTCAACACATAGAAACAAGAAGCAGCAGGACACTTAGAAGCGGGTAGGATCGAAACGAAAAATATGAAGATATTACGTAACCTTAGATATTATGTAACCTTAGAGGTTAAGTTTTCAACGTTCTTCGCACAAAGCCTTGAAATTCGTTGCTGCAGTGAGAGTGGCCCAGAATATTTGAATTGTCTGTGAGGGCATCGTTTTGTTGAAGATCTGAACAAATGAGATTCCTATTTCTCCAAAAATAGAATCTCTAACAGACACAGATTGACCAAATACAATGTCATTTGTACCATCTTCTCCTCAAGAGAAAGAAGCTGTAATTGCCAAAAGCGAATGGTTATTTTAGTCATTAAGCCTAAAAAAGTTTGATATTTTGAACAGAAATTGTACTGTTGACATATATAATGGGGTTAGGTTTACCTGTACATCTTTCTTTATCCCTCCCTCAAAAGCTTCAAAGGCCCCCCACAAAACAGGGCTCGAATTATTGAAAGAGCCAAGTGGAAGTGGCTAAGCTATAAAACTCCCTCACCCAATTATTGTGTGCCAAAGCAGCGGAAGAGGGCCACCTCTTTCTGCTTTTGATGAAATCAAATATGAAACATTCAAAATTGCAAATTTGAGTGGCTTCGAATACCAATAAATCAACTATTACTCCCAAGGCCTATCATGCAAGGCCACGTGTCCCTTCACTTTATTTTGCTCTTTTCAACTTTCGCTTTCAAGCGCTCCCTCTTCTTTTCTTAGCCACCAATCTTTCTTTGTTCAGTTTCATTTCTTGCTCTCTCACCTACAAGTATAGCCGGTTGTCCCTAGATTTATCCCTCGCTGGCCCCCTGTATATAAACCCATGTACCCGCCTTGTAATGTTTCATGCCAAAACACTGCTTTTGCCTTCCCAACGTACAAGCTCAGTATCATTATCCCTCTTCATATTTCATAATCTCTACTTCTCCATCTATCTCATTCACACACACCCACATAGGAATTCCCAGATAAAGCCCTCTTTGAATCTAGCTGCAAAATCCCTTCTTAGTTTGTTTCCATTTGGTTATAGTTTCTACAGAGTAGGGCAAAGATGAAGAACAGAGCATCTGGGTTGGTGAAGCACATCATAGCTACTCTTAGGTCAATGGCAAAGTCGAAAGCCTTGGCTCTAAAGACAAAGACAAACGCCATCAGGGCGCGCTTGATTGTATTCTCATTGCTGAGGAACAAGAAGTTTCTGATGAGCTCCATCTCCCACAAGTTCCACTCTGCTCTGGGCCATCATTCCTATCCCAGAGAAGATTGCTTTTTGGAGGATGGAAGCGACCAAAGCAAGGCCATAGTGGTCCACAACGACAATGCCCACTCCTACGAGACCCTTCCTAATCCCACTGAGACACAGTTGGTGGGCGACAAAGGTGAAGATGGCTATGAAAGTTACTATAGATATGATGAAGAGGACGACGATGAGAAGTACCCGGATCTGACCCATACTCTGTTTGAGTCAGAGGATTTGAATTTCGGAGGCTCTGTGATTGATTTGGTGAAGAATTCGAAGGAAGAGGCAGGGGAAGAGTTCAAATTGGAGGACGAAATTGACCATGTGGCTGATTTGTTTATCAAGAGATTCCGCAGGCAAATGATTTTGCAGAAGCAACAGTCCATCAAGAGGCAGCAGGAGGAGATGCTAAAGAATGGTGAATGAATTTCACACCCACCCAGATATTGATTATCGTTATTGGCTTAAGTTATTAAAAAAAAAAAAAAGGTAGACTTCATCTTCGTTTGTGATGGCATTCAGAATAAGGAAGACCCACAGGCACAGGTTATGAAGCTGAGAATTCTGACGCTTACACGGTAGAAGACGAGAAGAACCCAGAAGTCACAAGGGTTTTTTTTTTTTTTTTTTGATTAACTGTTCGAGATTTCTTGGGAGTGGCATACTGTTCTTCCTCTTCCGCTTTTTTAGGTTGCTATTTGGAAAGAAGGAAAAAAGATGGAAAAGGCTAGGGAGAAATCTTGTAATGGGTGCAGATTTTAGTGCTTCAACTCTGTACATCGGTAACCATGAAAATTATGTATGTAGAGCGTTACAACCATAAATCCTAGCTAAACTGTGTATTCTTATACAATATATAATATGAATTTTGCAACTTGTTACAAATGTACGAAACAGAAGTATGAATTATGGTGTTAAATTGAGAAAAATATCTCCCTCTCTCTCTCTCTGGAAGGAACTAAAGAAAAAAGTGGAAAAAAAAAAAAAGAAAATTAAAAGCTGCAAGTTCTGAGTAGCATGTGCAAGCAAATACCGTCTTTTGCCAAGGAGTAACTGCTTCCTCCACTTAAGTTCCATTAGATTTTTTTTTTAATTTTATTTATTGTCTCTTTTTTAATTTCTTAAATGTACCCTGTGCTTTTTATGATATATGAATTATTTTGGGGGGTTAAATAATATTCAAATTTTTTCCTCTTTTAATCAATTAATTGTCATGACGATAACAATTTGCAGGAGGTGCAATAGAACAAACATTCGTTTCCTTTCTCTTTATGGTTTATTCTTTCCCTTATTCCTTTTCATTTGGGGATTAGCCTGAAGCTGCTTCATCTCAAGGTATTTTCATTCTAGGTAACCAAAGAAAAAGTCCACCGTTTTTTTTTTTGGGCCCCAAAAGTTGGCTGAATTTCATTATTATGGATATTTTATAGGCATAATATCCTCGTAACTTTGGAATAAGTCACTCCAAATTATTAAGATTTATATTATTAGAATAACTTTATTAATTTTTAAAAACCTAACAATAATTAATAAAAATTTCTAAAAATAAGAGAAAATAAATCCCAATCATCACAAGCGAAACATTTAGACTAAGACAATCTCTAAAATTCAAAACCTTGTTAAAAAACTCCACTGCATACTGCAACGAGAGGCTGTCTTTTTCTTCTTCTTACCTTACTTCTTAGCTTACAGTGGAATGAATGTGTAACTCCACCTATCATTTCAACAATAAAATATACTGTTGCTAGCTTTCCCTTTTACCTTTAGTTATAACTTAAACACCAAGATTTGTGTTTCACCTACTCTTTTTCTTTTTCTTTCATATTATATTTACAGAAGACAACGTTCCTTATTAGTCTCTCACTTTTAAATTAGTTTTGTCCTAAATTTTCTAATTTTAAATTATAAAACTTGTCTTATAATTTAATCCATCAATTTTGTTTGCCCCCTTTGATGAGAATGTAGTAATAAGAGAAGAAAACGCTGCAAACTTCAAATTCTATGAGGCCCGCTTGCTACTAAGGAGAGAAAAGAATGAGAGATGGAGAGAAAAGAAAATAAAAAGAAAAATTATATTTAAAGATTTAAGTTTTACAAAATTTATAATAGAAATATTTTAAAAATTAAAATTATTTTAAAAAACTAAAGTTACTGAAACTGACTATTTAAGGTTTAGAAAAAGTATTATCAAATTTTAAAATAATTACAATTTAAATAATTTTAGTAATAATTTTTTAAAGATTTAATAGTAATTTTTTAAATCTTACTAGTAAGTTACTTACAACCTGATAGTAATTTTGATTTTTAAAGATAATTTTAATGCCTTAAGTCTTTGATTATACATTTTATAAAATTTAAATCTTTAAATGTAATTTTTTAAAAAATTATTATATAATGTTTATTATATTATTATTATTATTACTATTTAACATTATTTATTTATTTTATCACTTGTTTAATTTTTTAAATTTCATTCTTGTTTATTCTGTTGTGTTAAATGTAGCCATTAATTTTTAAAAAGTTTAAATACATAGAAAGAAAGATGTTTGTACTTGTATTATAAAGCGGATGAAATTGAAACTGGAAAGTTGACTGATTCAACGAGCGCATGTTTGGTAAGAGTAAAATGAAACCAAAAGAGAAAAAATTTATATAATATTTATTATGTTATTATAATTATCATTTAATAGTATTTATTTTTAAAATAAAAATATGAGAATTATTTTTTATTCATAAAATTATTTTATTTTTATTTCTTAATCTTCTATGTACTAAATACTAATTGGCCAGTAATTTTCCGCAAAGAGTCATGATACGCGTCTTATTTCCTAAACGTTAATCAGCGCCAAAAAGAAATTGAAGAAACTGTATTTCTTGCTTTTCTCATTCTCCCTTCGATGGGAAAGAAAGTTGTGTGGGGTAATGTGAGAGCCCGAAACCAACACAGGCACTGCCACCTTTAATTCTGTTCTTGAGGGGTTCAATTCCGTCATTAAATCCTGCAAAAGCAGAATAAAAAAGAGAGAGATTACGAGCAATTTGTTTAGTTAGATGATGCAAAAGAAAAATATATATATAATAAATAAATAAAATAAAAATAATTTTTTATTTTTTTATTTTTAAAAAAAATAATTTAATAAATAAAATGATAATTTAATAAATATTACATAATTTATATAAATATATTACGTTGACTTTGCAAACGCGCGGCCTAAATATCTTTACGGAAGCGGAGGGTACCGCTGTTCAAGGAGGCCTATCTCATGGAAACATCCAAGAGTGGGGCCCTACCTTAGAAGAACGGGTGATAAGTTACGCGTCCCGAGTCGTGACTCGCCAACTCAACCCGACAGTATTATGTGTATCTTGGAAACCCGCGAATTTCAACCATTCCCTTCCAACCGCCAACCAACGATAGCCACGTCGCTGCCATTTTTATTGTCGCTGACGATTCCGCATTGAGGTCGTTTGCATTTGGGTTTTTCTTGTCTATTTTTAATTTTAATTTCTAGTGTTCAACCAGTTTTTTTCTTTCCTATCTTGAAAAGGGCATGGAACCCATTTGCCATATATATAACTGACAAAAAATGTGACTGGGTACTCATTAGTTCCAGGTTGAGTGCGTAATGTGTCATGCTTAATCGCACCTAAAACGCGAGTTTGAAAAAATCTCTTCTTTTGGATATTCTTTCCTCCGTTCTCTAATCCATACAGCTTCCATCCTCATCCTCAGCTATCAATCGCAGCACAATCGCAGGTGTTGTTTTCTTCTTTTGTTTGTTTTTTTTTAGGTCTCATGCTGTTCATATGGCAACTGTTGTTGTCGGGTTCTTTTCATTCCCGGATGTTCTCGATTTCATCGATATCTATGTTTGCTTTCTTGCTTTTGATCTTCATTCTTTAGGATGAATTGCTGTGAATCGTGATATTCATTTTATGCCCTTTCACACCGTTTTTCTGGTTATTGGGTAGGATGCTCCTTCGTGTGTTGTAATCATATGCTCAGATCTGATTTTATGTATGCATCAAGTCAGGCAGCCATTTTTTGTAAACCCACCTCTGATCAACCGGAAAGCTATTGGGTTTCGAGCTACAGCTTTCTTTCGATATGATCGTGAAATTTATTTATTCAAAAGCCGTTTAAGGTCAACCAATCATATACACTTCGGATTCCGTTTATGTTTAAACAAATTAATTGTCGATTGCAGCGTTATTGATGAAATGAGTCATCACCGTTCAGTGCGCACATTATTGTCATATTAGGTCTTTACCTATCATACTGTTCTTTTAATTTGAATATCTGCAGTTATGGAAGGTTTGGTAATAATATTATTAACCTTTCGAGGTTGGGTTCTCTTTAATTTCACCGTAAAGAATTACCGTGTCTTTTCTTTTGGGTGATGTCTGACCTGTATGATTTAGAGTGTCACAATTGGTGCATTATCATCACGACAGTGCTAAACGGTTTTCTTGAAGTATTTTTCTGATAAATATTCTTATAAATGTAAGTTAATAAATCGTCAATGTTCCTTAGTTGAGTGTTGTATCAAGACTTGATGTTGAAAACTCCCTCGTGGAAGAATTCTCACTTGTGGAGAGTTTTTAATGACAGTAAAGGTTTTTCAATCATTGCAGGTTTATTAGCTCAGGATCATTTTGAAAGTTTCTGGTTATTGCCAGCCCCGGATATGATGAATGGAACTCAGTATATTGGTGAAAGTTCCAGTTCAACTTCTCTTAGTAGTCAACATGATATTGAGGATGACCGGATGATTGCTGTTGTGTTATCTGAAGAGTACGCCAAATTAGATGGTGCAGTTGGTAGGCGTCTTTCCAACCTGGCACCTGTTCCTGTAAGAATTCTTACAATTCTATTATCGCCTGAATTATCTAACAAAGCCTTTTACTTAAATTTTCACACCAACTATGATCATACTATGTTCATGCTTAATTTAGGTTCCAGCTTTAATTTCCACTTTGCAAATCACTCAAATACTGGTTAGGTAAATTATACGTCTAACTATGCATATCTTATCACTTAAATCCAACAGAGGAGAAGGAATAGATTTAATTCTTATAAAGGATCATGCTGCGTCAGTCATTCTTGTTATTTTCTGTTATTGTCTTTCTCCTTTCGCTGCCTTTGGACTCTGTTGCGATGCGATGTGGTTTTTAATGACTTTGTTATTTTCTTTTTACAGTATTCTGCATTGTCATCACATAGAAAGTAAACTTTCTTTATCAGTTGTTGAATAATGACTAGGGGGAGAGATGATTCACCTTTTTTGAAAGGAGGCGGGAGGGAGAATTGCCTGAAAATTTTTGCTTTTCTAATTGTTTTTTTTATGACACTTGAAATTTCAGCATGTGCCCCGGATTAATTCCTTCATACCTGACACAAGTGATGCTAGTATGGATCACCAGCGCCTTCTTCAGAGGTATGCCTTCTTCTTGCAGTTATGTATTTCAGCTATTTCTTGTTAGGAATATTCTAAAGCTTTAAAGTTCTCATAAAAGATGGCTATAATAGTAATAAGCGTGTACCATGTATGATTAATAACATATCCGGTCAAGTAACTATTGTGTTTTATTCTTCGTATTGAGGAAAGTTATTATGTACACAAATTGGGCATTCAGAAGAAAACGGCTTAGATGTTGTCACAAATAGTTATGAAATAAAGCTGCCAAAAAAACTCTGATAAGAACAATATGTGGACATTATTTCAACCTCAAGGAATGGATAATGGTAGGAGTCTGTAGGGCTGTATAAGAGAAATGGTGTATAATATATATATATATATGTATATATTCCCCCCCCCCCCCCCCCAGCGCGCGGGGGTTAAAAGCAAGCGGCTACCTTTGTGTGTCTTTAAGTCTTCCTGTAGATGCAATTACTGAGTTATTCAATGACCAGGTGAAGACAAATTTTGAAGCAGCAAAATTTGCAACTCTAGCTTTCAGGGCTGTTGGAATTTTGTCTATTATTATTGCTGTTTACCATTGTTGTCGTATATGTTTTAGGCATCTAGATTTGTAGAATAACAAGTGATTAGCTGGTAAAATGTTATAAACCCATTCCTGCTCTTGGTTGGAGGTATTAAACCGGTTTCTTGACTTCTATAGGTTGAACATGTATGGTCTATGTGAAGTCAAAGTTTCTGGAGATGGAAATTGTCAGGTATTATTTTTGGCAACAATTTACAAACATTATCTTCTTGAACATTTATTAACAATTCTCTCTATATTGCAGTTCCGTGCACTTTCAGAAACAGTTGTATAGGTCACCTGAATATCACAAGAATGTTCGAAAAGAGATTGTGAAACAGGTACTTGCACTCAGAAAGGACAAGCCTCAGACATATTGCTAGCTATGAGAACGGTCTCGTTTTCTTGGGTTATGATTGTTTAACTATATTAGAGGTTGAAATTTGCTGATGTATAAATGAATGAGTTTTAAATCAATGAGTGCATTCTCAAAGCGGGCATAATTTGAGCTTTGATTGTTCTGATGTCCAAGATAAGTTTTAATATATTTCTAAAGGATACCTGCATTGACTAAACATAAGAGACGGAAATGAAAAAGATAACAAATGTTGATAAATTAAAATACAAATTGTTTATATGTTGTGATGATACAAGCCCTCATGTGCGTGAGGTGGATCAGTATGGAATTTAATAGATCTATTAAATATAGTAAATAGACAGTTTGAAATGCTTATTTGCCCAAAATTTCTCTTTGCCAGCTCAAAGACCATCGCTCCTTGTATGAATGCTATGTCCCAATGAAGTACAAACGATATTACAAGAAAATGGCAAAGTATGTATCTTTTGGACAAATTTTTACTTATACCATTAAATATTCAATGGGCCATTATGTTTATGGGTTCTTTTAATAATTTTTTTTTCCATGTGCTGTTGTAAAACTTACTACATTCTCCATCTATCTTCGTCATGACAGATCTGGAGAATGGGGGGACCATGTTACCTTACAGGCAGCTGCTGATAAGGTGTGTTAGGCTGGGATAAAATAGTTTATTTCTTCTGTGGGATGTGGCAAATTGATTAGTATTTCTTCCTTTCTTTTTAATTTTATGTATACACTGTGCTGTTCAAACTAAGATGGAAGTTCAATTTGATCCTTTTTATCTTAAAGAATATTCTTACTAAAAGCAAAAGCAAATTTCAGATAACAAAGTTCGTTATTAATGTTGGAGGAATTCTTCTGTCCTGAAAAATATATTAGTCAGGCTAAAGCAAATAGGTAAGACTTGTTTCGAAATTGCCCTCTGGGAACTTCGCCTAACAAAGATACAACACTTTAGAGGTCGACTGGAAATTACCCCGTCTGCCTTTGTTTTCTTTTCTTTTTTTTTTTCTTTGGGAGGGGGGTACAATGAAAGGGTATGTTTAGTTTGTCATCTACTGTCACTGATAGTGACTACGGAGCACGATGAGCTTGCATTTTAGATCACTAAATTATGGTAATCTTTGCTATGTTCAAAATTATCATTATTTTTTTCCTGTGTGTGTGTGTGTGTTGTAATTTTATGGGACTTTAGCTGATTAATGCTTTAAATGAATTGATTATGGTCAAATTATTCTCTTTGCTAGGATGGGGTCATCTAGTAGAACTTGATATGCTTTAAATGCGTCTATGTTGCAATATTTACAAAATTACACTAGTTTACCTGTGTTGTGATCCAACTGTCACATTTGGAAATTGGCGGGGAGATATATCCATAAATGCAGATCTAAGGAAATGGAATTTCAGCTCTATCTTTTACTTCATTTGCTGTGTATTACTGTCAGCTGTTAGACTGTAATATAATCTTGCTTGTTTGTAATGTAGTTTGCATCGAAGATATGCCTTTTAACATCATTCAGAGACACTTGTTTCATCGAAATTATGCCACAGTACGAAGCACCAAAGCGCGGTAAGACTGTCATCACTCATTACCATTATCAAAACACACTAGCACCCCCCCCCCTCCCCCCAAAAAAAAATACTATTCAGTTTCAAAAACGAACTAATTATAGTGAAATGATCATTCCCAACAAAATGTGCTATCGTATAAGAATTCCCTGAGTTGCTTGTCGAACTTCTTTTAGCCTCTTTTTTAATAAAAAGTAACTCTTTATGGCCTCTTGTTTTTATTTGAAACTCGGGAATGCTGAGACTGATTTGTATTGGCCTGTCTATCCTAACTCTTAAGTGGCCATTTTCCTCTCCTCTAAAATATTTCATTCAAATTTCATATAAAACGGTGAATGGAGCTAGACTCTTTCAAGTCTTAGGTTCATTAACCATGAATGCATGCAGCTGGAGGAATTGTTTGTCTCGCAAAATCAATAATCATGCAAAAAGATTCTGCATGCCCCTTAAGTAGTAATTCAGATCTTACAGATCTTTCGTTATGGAGAAATATGTTGATGTTAGTGTTCTATTCTGCACTTTTTTGATGATGCAGAGTTGTGGTTGAGCTTCTGGTCTGAGGTTCATTACAATTCATTATATGAAATTCGAGGTTGGTTCACCGTAAAACCTGATTCATTTTTTTGTTGGGGTATTGAAGATGACTTTATGAATTAATTATTTATTTGATTATCGTTATTGTAGATGCACCAATCCAGCATAAACCAAGGAGGAAGCACTGGTTGTTCTAGGAGAGTTAGGTTTGCCATATTGATTAAAGCATTAAGGACATAATAAAATGTAGGAGTAAAAAATTATTTTGGTCCTTGAAAGATAAAACCTTTTTCAATTTAGCCTTTTAATTTTTAAATTCATCAATTGAATTCTCGATTGTCTTAATTTATTGCGATTTTATTCTTCGGTGCACGTCCACAGTGCTGGGTTCAAAGCATTTTAGAGTGTACAGAACAGATTGACCAAATAAAAACAAAGCATTCAATGATTCAATTGAGAGAACTATAAGTGGAGTGAGAAAATTGAGAAATGTTATATCTTTCAAGGATCAAAAGAGTAATTTACTCAACAGAGATGTAGTGCTGTGTATTTTCTATATCATGTTGTATATTAGAAGAGAGAGTGGAAGGGGAAGAGGACTGGAGGAGAGAATGGGAGGGATTACGGGTCTTTTCTTTGCCCATTATTTTTTCAGTTTTGATTCATTTATTTATTTTTTATATTTATAATATTTACATTTATTATCCCGCAGTGTAAATTGTTTAGATTATTTAGTAAAAGTGAATCTTCGTGGTTTTTGCATTAATTCTGATATCTTGCAAAAGTAAAAGAGCTGCTTGCTTAGTTCAAGACGATAAAAGCCGCATTTCACAGCTATGCTTTTTGGTTATAAGCCGAAATGATATTTATGCACTGAGATTTTTAAAAAAAAAAATAATATAGGGAAGCGTTTGATATATTATCATATTAATTCTGATATCTTGCATATTAGATTTCAGACCGGATTTAAAAAGTTTATATTTGAATAGTATGTTAATATTTAAAATGCTTGATGTCATATTTAATGAATTAAATATATTGATATCTCATCATTAAAAAGTCATGTGAATTTTATATTACATTAATTTTAATTTTATTAATCTTTAGAAAATATTAATTGCAAACATAAAATTTTAAATATCACAATATTCCTTACATATATTTTAAGATATAAAATAATAGTATATCAAATTGAAAAGAAATTATGAACAAAGGAAATTTCTCCGTATAGTGTGGCATTAAAAGATATCCAATGCCATTTGGGCAATGCTAATTTTGTCCTTTTCATTTCTCTCTACCAACTGGTGGTCTGGACATCCTTTTCGCTGGCAAAGATAAAAACAAGAGAAGTAATCCGAGTAGAAGACCGAGGACATACATACGGTAGAAACAAAAATGAAGAAAATTAAGATAAAATAGGAAATAATTTCAAAAGTATGATAAGATTCAAAATGAAGTCTTGACTTCAATCGTTCACCCGAGAGGAGAATAAAAAAAAAAAGCAAAAAAGCAAAAATCTTCCCAGCCTTTTCTTTCTTAACAAATTTCTATCACATCAAAGTTTCTATTTTTTTTAAAATAAAAATCTTTCCACCTTCTTCTTTTAAAAAAAAATTACTATTACATCAAAGCTTCTATTTTATTTTTTAAAAAATAATAATCTTCTCATCTCTTTTTTTTTTAAATGACACATAAGGATCATAATTTGAAAAAAATGATACTAAAAAATTTTAAAAATCAAAATTCCTCTAAATGACCAAATAATCAAAGTTATCACTGATGCTTTTCAAAATTTTCACTTATATTTCTTAAAGTTATAAGTTGATATTTCTTATATTATAAAAATATTTTCATCCAAAGATAATAAAAAATTCAAAACATTTTTGTAATATTGAAAAGACCATGTTCTAACTTTAGAGAACATCAGCAGTAACTTTGGGAAATATCAAATAGTAACTTTGGCCCTTTGATTCTTTCAAGAAATTTTGATTTTTAAAATCTTTTAGTATCATTTTTACCAAATTATGGTTCTTATGTGTCATTTTCTTAAAAAAAATTATTGTCACATCAAAGTTTTTATTTTATTTTTTAAATAGAAATCTTCCTACCTTTTTCTTTGAAAAAATGACACATAAGAATCATAACTTGATAAAGATAATAATAAACAATATTAAAAATAAAATTTTTGTAAATGACCAAAGTTATTATTGGTGCTTTTCAAAGTTATTATTTATGCTTCTTAAAGTTACTACTTGATCTTCAAGATGTCATTAGGATGTTTTTATCTAAAAATAGTAACAAATTTAAAATACCTTTGTAACATTAGGAAGACCAAGTTATAACTTTAAAGAATATGAATTGTAACTCTAGTTCTCTGGTTTTTTAAAGGAATTTTGGTTTTTAAAATTCTTTAGTATCATTTTTCTCAAATTATGGTCATTATGTGTCAGTTTTTTTTCTTTGTTTAAGAAATTTATTGTCACTTCAAAGTTTCTATTTTATTTAAAGATTAAATTTCTTCTCTTATAATTATAATCCCAAATTAGCTTGACATTAGCCAAAAAATAAAATAAAACAATATAATGAAAATCATGTTAGTTTAGTCTAGTTAGCTACACTTACTATCATGCTATTTATTATTTTATTGATGCAGTGTAGCACACATAACATGAAGAATATGTTTGTACATATGAAAAATGCACAAGAAAACAAGAATCGATATTGAATAATTCTTTTATTGATAGATAATTTGAAAATAACATCATAGGATATTTATAGGAAACTAAAACATCTTAGTCAATTTTAATAAATAAGGAAATGAATTCTAATTAAGAGGAAATAAAAATAAATGCTACAAAATAGGACAATTTTTAAAAAATAAAAAAAATCCATAATAATTGTAAAGTTTTGTGAAAATAAGAAATCACCTAAAATTTTTTTTTAAAAAATTAGAAGTTAAGAAATTCTAAAAGTTAGGCCACTTGTCTGAACTTCCATTTGGGCTTTTATAATCTAGTTGACCTATAAACTTGTTTACAATGCATTTTGCAAAACTTCCTTTCATTTGGAAAATACTCGCACTCGAGTTAGCCAAGACATCTCAGTATAATAGTTCGTCTAATGGATGGAATGGGAAGATATCTGCCACATTGAATGTCTTGGAGATCTCTATTGTGATAGGCATGTACACGACATTGGCATTATGGTTTATTTTCTTCACTATTTGGTTAAGCCATATTTCTTAGGTTGCAACTTTCTATAAATAGCTATGGGCAATCACTTTTTCCATAAGAACACCATTACTTAATTACCCTTTGCAAAGGTATGCTTCTTTTAGTGTTGGCCAACAACCTATTTATACTTGATATTAACTTGTTCCAACTATTGTTTTACTATTAGGACTTGCATCTTCTTCTATAAATATGGCCTCCATTTCTTGTTCAAAATCATGTAATTGTAAGGAAATTCTGTCCTTCTATTTTAAAAGTCTTGGTTATAGGATTTCCTTTCATTGGCAACAATGTGTACTTGGCACTATCTCTTTCTAACTTGTACATGTTCTCCTTCCTATCATGCTAGGTCACTACATCATACTGCCATGGCCAAATAGTAGGTGGTAGGCATCCATATCCACCATTGCAAAACACACTTCATCCTTATACTTCCCAACAAAGAATGGCACTTTACATCTCTTGGTCAACGAAATATTTTCACTACTTTAATCCAACTAATGGTGTATGGATTTGAGTGCATTTCTAGCTTCAATCCCAATTTCTCCATAACCACATTACCAATAATAGTCTCAGCTCTCCTACTATGGATGATGACATCGAAAAAACTTTTTCAACGATAGTGCATCTAGTCTAGAATAACTAATGGCATTGAATGCTATCTTTTTGTTTTGATGACAACATCATCCTCTCCATTATAGAACTTTGTCTACCATCATTATTTTTATAATCATATTCGTCCTCTCCCTCCTCAATAGGGTTGTAACTTCCTCCTTGTCTGGTCTATAGCATGCCCTTTCATCATCTTCTTCTTTATCCATTATATAAACTGGTTTCTTAAGAGGATAATCATTGGATCTATACTGTGAAACATTTTTATAAGATTAGCCTAACGTAAGTATTCACTGTATTCTATGCATCCCTTACGTCTACCACATTTGATTTTCTCGTAGCCTTATCTTCTCTATTCTAGTCATTGTGCAAGAGTGTCTCCTAAACTATCTTTCCTTTATTATTAGATGCCCTATAACTCTCTGTATTGTAACTTTAGTAGGAATAATTTGATCAACTCTTTTCTTGCACTATTAATTCAACTTTTAAAGCAATGTTCAGAGCATCTAAAAGATGTCATACTACCTGCATGCTTATATGTTCTCTGATTGTTGATTTCAATCCATTTAAATACATGGCAATTTATTATCCTTCAAATTCCCTGAAGTTGTTCCTTTTCACTAACCTCAAGAACTCTACAATATATTTATGCACAAATCTTTAGCCTTAGTGGCACCTTTAGTATTGTTGGAACAAGATCTGTTTGTAGTCATGGGAAGAAAATTTCTCTGTAGCAATTACTTCATTTTGTACTAAGTTCTCACAACTACTTTCCCGTCACAGTTTCTCTTATATTGAAGTCTCTCTCCTACCAAGTAGATACTCTGCCTTTCAACTGGTATGTGATAAGCTTCACTTCCTTTCTTTTTGGTACTTCCATGTACTTAAAGAACCTATCTATCTATGCAACCCAATCCAAAAACCCTTAATATTCAAATTTCCATTAAAACATAGAATATTTACCTTAAGTCTAAATTCATGGTTGTCTTTGTCCCTACGATCATTCTACTTATATCTACCATGCCTCATAAGCTTTGCCAAATACTCATCCTCCAAATCCTCCATATAAATTTGTTATGTATATTAGTGTGTAAGAACAACCCTATCAATTAGCTGACCATGAGCGATATCTTTTTTGGCACATGACCTTTCGTAGTCCTCATCCCTATTAGTGTCTATGCTTAAAGCATCAAATCAATCTGCCATCTTTTCGAGGTGTCTTTCTAAACATTGGAACCAGTGATCAATTCATTGCTCTATTTCCTTAAGTGCTACCATAAGATCCATCCTAGATTGTAAAGATTATCACCTACTTTAACCGTTTCACTTACCTTAAAGTAAACAAGTAGTCTAGTTTTGAACATAAATTGAATAACATGTTTACATAAATGCAAAATGCCTAAGACAATAAGAAATGATATTGAATAATTCATTTTTTTTATAGGTAACTTGAAAATAATATCATATGATATTTATAAGAAATTAGGAAACCCTAGTTAGCTCTAACAAATAAGCAAAAAAATCCTAATTATGGGGAAATGAAAACAAACACCACAAAATAAAAAACATCTTTGAAGATAAGAAAATATGTAATAATAAAAAAGTCTTTAAAAATAAGAAACAACTTAAAATAGGAAAATCTTGGAAGTCAATAAATTTTAGAAATTAGGCCACTTGTTTGGACTTTCGCTTGAGCTTTTTCTTCGATTTATAATATTCTAGTTGGCCTATAAATTTGTTTATAGTGTGCTCTGCGTTATCTATTTATCTTTTTTTTTTGTATTTTCACTATTTTTAATTACTATGTTGTGTTTTTATTTTTAAATTTTTAGTTAAAGGTGTTAGCTTCATATATTCTATGTCAATTTAAACTTTTTGATTCAAAGTATGATAGGTAGCTCAATAAATATTATGAGTTTTATGATGGCACTCACCAACACGCATGCTGCAAAATGGATAAGTTGTATCTTAGTTCATCATTCAATGTTGACATATAATCTATGACAATATCCCAATACTCACGTATAAGTGGTCATCAAATTATCAAATGAACGAGTGAAATACAGATAACATTCTTCTAATGCACATTTGAGAACAACATTAGTACATCATCAATATTGACATATAATCTTGATAATAAGGTTATTTAAGATAATCTGTGTTAGCCCTTGAAAATTATAGTCAACATCGTAACTGTAAATGACAATTGAGAGAAAGGGCTAGTTGAAAGTGCCCTATATCCAATTAACCAATGAACATAGCTGAGAATAACATAACAGTAAAAAATTAAAGAGATATGGGATCTCGATATAAGCAATTTCAACAAACAGGTGCATTGCATGATGACTATAATAAGGTCATAAAGCAAGCAAGACATAGAAAATAAGTAATAGGCGGATGTGGATACATTTACCGTTTGCCAAAGAAGCTATAAAAGAAGAGAAAAAAGACACCCAAAAACTTCACAAAGAACTCAATTTGTAATTTCTTTTCAGTTTCATGCTTTGTCTATCAATTTTATTTACAGTTTTTTGCATTTTATTTACAACTTTTTAGTTTATTATTAACCATCCAACATAGTTGTAATCGAGTTGTTTTAAAACTTTCTATTGTTATTCAATTTCATTCAAGTTTATACATGTAATTTACATCAATTACAAGAACCATTACATTTGCAATATTATTCTCTTCTTGGTTCATTGCATGCGGAACCTTTCTTTGCCTAAACTTATCTTTTTTAATGATCTAATGAACCCTATATTTAGATAATCATGTCTTATCCTAGTTGGTTAGTCGATGAGAATGTGGCTCTAAACCCTCCAAAAGTCTATGATTTAATTTTTAGGATTGAATGCTATGCTATGGACTCAAACTCCTTTCCATTGCTATTGCAAAATTAGAAACTTTGTAATTCAGATTATATTAGTAAATTATATTAATTTTAAAAAAATTATTAAATTATACTTAATACTTTTCATTTTAAAAATATCAGTGTACTCTTTTAACATTTGATACATATTATAAAAATCTCATATATTATATATTTTTTGTTAATATAATTAACTTTATACATAACATGAAATTATTATTTTATTTTTAACATAACAACAAAAACATTTATCATATGTTAAAATATAACATAAAATTGTAATTTTATTTTTAATATAGCAATAAAAATCATAAAAATAATTTTAATTGTTTTACAAAAACACATATTTAAAAAAATAATTGTATTAATAAAAAATTATGAATTAAGTAAAAAAATATATAATATATATCAAATATTAAAAAAAGAGTATATTACATAAAATTTTATTTTATTCTCAAAATATATACAAATTTTTTTAAAATAAAAAGTTATTAAAAATTTAAAATTAAACTAAAATATAAAATAATATCTTATTTTAAAAATAATATATATATTTATTTATTTAACAAAAATTAAAAGAGACGCATGTAATTTTGACGGTAAGCCTAATATTGTATACCACTGAACTTGGCATGTGTGAACGAAATATTGCAGCACTTGCGGATGTGATGTGCATTGGAAGTAGCACAGTCATTAAATGTTGCAGTGCAGATGTATCATAACAAACTCAATTATTGTAAATTACACATATGGTTCAGCGTATCATTTCAAACTTTCCATCGTTTGTGAATCATGGCCAGCTAAACCACAATCACTTTGCAACCACTCATCAGCTGCCATTCACAGTTGTTTTGACGTAACATAAAGTTAATCAAAACGATACTCTCTATAGTTTAATATTAATTATATTAAAAATTAGCTTATGAGAGTCCAGTTCTCAGTAGTGGCATTTCACTATCCCCCTCTATACTAGACTCGCACAATATATGGGGCTGTTTGGGTAGCCAGAATTATAGTTCAACTCTTATCTCTTTTAATTATGCAACCTCTAAATTAGAAAAAATGGATCTTCTGGTGGTCTGTTTTGTCAGAAAAGAAAAGAAGGGCCTGTTTGAAATTGTTTTTGTTTTAATGTTTTCAAAACATATGTTTTCAAGAACAAGTTTTTTAGAACAAAAAAATTAAAAAATCTGTTTGAATCATTATTTTAAAAAGTAATTGTTTTCTATTTTTTACCTGATTCTGTAGAACAAAAATTACAGAACACTTAAAAAGTGTTCTGAGTTTTTTGTTTTTGAAAACAAAATTTTGTTTTTTTGTTTTACAAAACACTTCATTAAAAACACATTATCAAACAGGTTTTTTTGTTTTTTTGTTCTTGAAAACAAAAAAACTGTTTTGCAGAATCAAATCAAACAGGCCCGAAAGCACTCTCACCTAAATGATCTGCAGTTGCAAGACATAGCATGTTATCCTTGTCTCTACTCGAGGATTTTGGACAAGGAGGCTTGGCCAAAACGATCAATCTTTCTTTTTCTTTTTTTGTTTTTAAGAAATTAGCTTATAAGAAAATAATAAACTCTTTCTGGGTTGTAATATAAAAGGCAAATGTAAAAACATAAACAGAGTAGTAAAGAAAATTTTATGTTATTATTATTATTATTATTATCAAGTCTATTTTTATCCTTTGAAATTTGTTGATGATAGAGGATATGACTTAGACAGAGAAATAATTGCATTGTTTTAAGATGAAGGTAGTATAATAGCACTAAAATATGTTGTGAGCGTAGTATTGACCTTGTGCTTATAAAAATGGGAGGTTATATTTATGCCCCCAATTAACAAAGACAGGCTAATCATAACTTTAATCAACTTGGTGTAATTTTCTTAGTGAAAAAGTCAAATTATTTAAAACAACTTGTAATTATAATCCCTTAACAATTATTTGTTTCAATATCTTGTATATAACTTGGTAGAATTTATAATTATACAACAACAAAATCCCGCAACCTTGATAATATAGATTGGACTATTTTAGGTCTGAGAAAATTTTAAATCTATAAGATATACATAACAAAAAATTTTGATAAGCCATTGATAGGTTGAAAGCGTGGGCATGGTATCAGAACTTGATTAACTGGGGATTTGATTCCTGGTTTATACCACAAGAGAGTATAAGAGGCCTCGACATCAATGAAAGGGGTTGTATACCAACCAATAATGCTAAAATTATTAATCGCTCAACTCCAATAAAGAGTACATTTAAACATGGCTTATCTTAACCAAATCACATGACCATGCTTGTTTCTCAAACTTCCACTCCCACATGCAATGCTTCTTCTTCTTCTTCTTCTTTTCTTTTAATTTTCCTGATATAATATGGGCCAGGTTTTTTAAATATCAAGTATCAACAATAATGGGGTTGTTTGGATAGAGTTTTATTGTAATGATAGGCTCATAATATTCGAGAAATTGAAAACAGATTAGGCTTTGCAAGCTATACAAACCGAACAATCAAATCAATGTAAGTTATTTCATATGCATGTGGCGTAATCGATTATGAATTGGATATTAAGGGTGGGATCATTCAATATAGAAGATACCAAGTTAGAAAATTGTCATTCAAAATTTGAAATGGTGGATTAGTCAGCCTAACACAGCAAAATCGCGCATGGGACGGTGCATTGTAATTAAACCATAGACACCTTGGTCCCCATTCCCATGTCATACTCTCCAATATGGAAATTTTTGCAGTCACTGCAAGCTAATAGCTTGATATATGTTTACGCGTATCAAAAATTTAAATTCTGAAGAAAAAAATTTTAATTGTAAAAAACAATATAATTTGTATTATAAAACTTATAAATCTTTTTACTATATAGCCAGTTTTTTTTTTAATTTCTATTCATTATTATTTAAGAAATTTCAGTTAAAATTTTTGAAAAACAAATCATATTCCATGACTATAAATTAAAAATATTTATTGTTAAATTTTAAAATTATTATAAAGGTCTAATAGACCAAAAATTAGTCTTCATTGTTAAAATTTTTAAAATGTAATTTTTTGTAATTAAAATTTTTATCATGATAGTTATAATAGCAAAAAAAAATTTTATCTATGCAATTAAATTTTTTTATTT
Source organism: Erythrophleum ivorense (assembly GCA_026724425.1). Taxonomy (NCBI): domain Eukaryota; kingdom Viridiplantae; phylum Streptophyta; class Magnoliopsida; order Fabales; family Fabaceae; genus Erythrophleum; species Erythrophleum ivorense. Next base: position 494,994 of record JAIUCV010000145.1, read on the forward strand.
CTTAAAAAATTAAATAAAAAGCAACTAGACACATGTCAAATTATTAGCTGCACGCGTGATCCATATTCCGCACTGTCACATTCCCAAATGGTACACCAGGTGGTGGATGCGATTTCCATCCTCAGGGTCACTGCCTTGTAAAGTGAATCAAAACAATATTAGGGCCTTAGGGGGTTTTGGTGTATGAACATCTGCATTTAGAAAACTTCCCATGATGCCATGCATGATTCATTTTGTTATAACTAATGTAATATACTCAACAAACAACTAATATATAATATATTATGTATTTAACAAGTTGATTTGTTAAGAGATATTTTTTTTAGTATCATTAAGAGTTTTTTAAAACTTGGTTCGAAATTAAATTCATTATTCGGACAATTTTAAAAATACACTTTTTGTCGTTGACTTAGTGTTTTTAGACCTCTCTAAATGTTCTTTAAAAAAATCTAACCCACATAGTTAGTGAAATATGTTATCTACTAAGGGACCTGGCTAACCCCTTTTAAAGTTTAAGAAGCTAATGATACATATTAGAAAAAGGAGATAGAGAAAATTATACAGATTATTTTTTAAAATTTATTAAAATTATATAGACTTCTCATTTATTTTTAAAATATATACAAATTTCCATTCAAACAAAAAGTTGTATTATACTTTAATCTAATTTTAAATCTTTTTTACTAAAATATCTTTCATTAATCACTCTTACATTTTTTTAAGTAGAACTTATTTTATGAAAAAAATTTTAAAATTAAACTAAATTTTATATTTTAAAAATAGAGGAGAAGTTTGTATAATTTTAATAAAATTTAAAAGAAATTTGTATACTTTATTCTAAAAGATATAATAGTTTATGACTAATTATCATAAACTCGAATTATATTTTTACAATAAAAGATATTTTGTTTGGTTTATTAAATTTGGATTACATAATGGGATGTAATCCATTTTCTTCTTATAAGTCTCACTTCAAACAGAGACAGGATTTGAATTTTATTCTTTAATTAAATTAGGAGAAATTACATTTTATTTCTTAAATTAATATTTAATTGCAAAATTAGCACGTAAATTTTAAATATAATAAAACACTCCCGGAATTTTAGGCCAAGATAAAAATATTAAACTTAATTAATTTTTAAAACTGGAAATTTTTTTATTAAGTCTATATATTGAGTTAAGCTAAATATTATCATATTCCTCAACATTGCATGGTCTCCTGTAGTTAATTTTTTTTTTAAAAAATAATGTTTTTATTTTAATATAAAGTTTATGAAATATTTTATTAGACATTAAAATTTACGTATTAATTTTAGAATTAAATTTTATTTTATAAAAATGAAATGTAGTTTCTCTTTTAAATTACAGTACTTAGAGCCTTTTTATGATGCTCATCATTAAAGGAAAGTGGTATGATAACACGTTTTCATTCAACGTGAATAATATATTAGAAAAAGACTTGTTAACTATCATCAAATTGTGGTATTAACTAACTGGAAAACATAATGTTAAACCAATCGTAAGACAAAGAAAATGGTTTAAACATTTATTAAGGACCTTTAAGTTTTAATGATGTAAATAGAAAGCCTTCTCATGCTTTTACTTTTCTTTTTTTTTCTTTTGTATGCCTCAGAAAAAGTGATCGTCTGATAGACAATGGGCTAACAATCAAGGAGAAACCGCGTGGTGGCTTCACAATGGCAGATTCTTAGTTGCTTCTAACTAACATTTTGAAAGATTTAGCGCAGAGAGAGAGAGAGAGAGAGAGAGAGAGAGAGAGAGAGAGAGAGAGAGAGAGAGAGAGAGAGAGAGATTTGAGGGATTTGGAGGGAAGGGAAGGGGAGGGGAGGCTCTTATCTTGTTTGATATGAAAAAGAGGGAGGGGAGGGGAGGCAAAATACCTCCTCCCCTCCCAACTCTCCCCTCCAAAAGTAGGGGTTTTTGGAGGGGGGAAAAATTTTTTTTCTCTATTTAACTAAATTATCTCTCATTTAAATTATAATATAGATTTTATGTTTTTAATAAAGTTTAAGATAATTTTTTATGAAAATAAAAAATATTTTTAAATAAAAATGAAAAAATTATTTTTTATAATAAAAAATAAGAAAACAAATTTTTTATATAAAAATATCTTAAAAACAAAAAAAAATTAATTCTAATATCATAAGGACATAATTGTCCATTAACCATTCCCCTCCCCTCTATTCCCCTCCCCAACCAAACAACATATCATTAAAACCCCTCCCCTCCCCTCCAAATCAACCAAACAATACATCCCTTCCTCTCCATTAAAATCCCTCTCCCCTCTTTCCTTCCCTTCCTTTGAATCAAACCCTACCTAAAGGGCCCGATGGGGATGGGACTGTTCTGCTTCTGTAGCCTACATATATATATATATATATATATATATATATATATATATATGCCCTCTAGTTCACACAAGGACGTATCATTCATTTGCTTCAACTTTCAGAGTCACAATGGCTTCTGCTTTGTGGACGGTGTGTCTGATTTTGGCATCACTTGCCTCTGCTGCCCTTGGCGGCGTCCCACGAAGACCCGTTGATGTACCATTCGGCCGAAACTACTATCCTACCTGGGCTTTTGATCACATCAAATACTTCAATGGAGGTTCTGAGGTTCAACTTCATCTCGACAAGTACAGTGGTACTTTTCTAATCACTTCTCATCTTTCTTTCTCTCTGCAACAACCCTATGTCATTTCTAACATTTTGAGCAGGCACTGGCTTCCAGTCCAAAGGATCCTACTTGTTTGGTCACTTCAGCATGTATATCAAGATGGTTCCTGGGGATTCCGCTGGCACAGTCACTGCTTTCTATGTAAGAAACTATCTCAAAGTTTTGATTTTTCTCTTGTTTGAGTGCTCTATTCTATGTTTTTAAACGTTTTATGATATTGGAACTGTGCAGTTATCTTCCCAAAACTCGGTGCATGATGAAATAGACTTTGAGTTCCTGGGGAACAGAACAGGGCAACCTTACATTTTGCAAACAAACGTGTTCACCGGAGGCAAGGGTGACAGAGAACAGAGAATCTACCTCTGGTTTGATCCTTCTAAAGAATACCACAGATACTCTGTTCTATGGAACATGTATCAGATTGTGTGAGTACTTCCCTCCATCTTCTCTCCCCAAGTATCAATTAAATTCCAAAAATCATCAACCAGTATACTGAATGACAGAATTCAAATTATTGGTACAGGTTCTTTGTAGATGATGTCCCAATCAGGGTGTTCAAGAACAGCAATGACTTGGGGGTAAAATACCCATTTAACCAACCCATGAAGATATACAACAGCCTGTGGAATGCAGATGACTGGGCCACAAGGGGTGGATTGGAGAAGACAGACTGGTCCAAAGCTCCATTCATAGCCTCCTACAAGGGCTTTCACATTGATGGGTGTGAGGCCTCAGTGGAGGCCAAGTTCTGTGCCACTCAGGGCAAGAGATGGTGGGATCAGGGTGAGTTCCGCGACCTCGATGCTGCTCAATGGAAACGACTCAGGTGGGTTCGCAGTAAATACACCATTTACAACTACTGCACCGACCGTAAGCGCTACCCACAACTCCCCTCTGAATGCACCAGAGACCGTGACATTTAAACTTCATCCACTATTCTTATTACAACTACTACAAGCTCTGATTTGCTTCCTCTACCGCCATTATTATCATCAATGATATAAGTTTCATCCCGTATTGGTCATCTATAATTATTTATTGTCCCTTACATTGTTGGAGCAATCATGTTGAAGATCGGAAATTGAAGACAGAGAAGCCTCCGGCTCTCGGATGTCAATACTGTGCTCTGTATCTGTGTAATACTGTTTAATTATTCTCATTATATAGTACTATTTTTACTTTATCTATGCGTCCTGTATTCTAATAATGGCTTCTCCCGAAGCACCAGTTGTGATGCGTAAAAAAGTATTCTGATCCACTGGTCCCCGAAATGACAATGTCACCGACAAGGATTATAAAGGGGAAAAAGTAGAAAGTGATGCCTTTGAAAACAGAAACAGAAAAATCCAGTGAATCTGGAAACGTGAGCTGTATAGAAGTTGCGGAGCATAACAAATTTCTTTTGACTAAACTCAGAGTGTGTAAAAGGACCATAATAGACAAGAGTCTAGGTCATCGTTAGTATCATTAACCTTGCCCTGTGGCACGTGGGGTAATGTACGCAGAGCTCTATGTGGGTGATGCAGAACAAGTTAAAGCTGGTCCCATTTGCTCTCTAACTTTCCACATAAAGACGTGTGAGGTCGTGACTGGTTGATTAGCGGTGGGGAATAATGCAAATGGTGAGGTGGAAAGAAAGAGTTGTGGCTTCCCCGTCTTGCATTGTTTTGAGTCTGTAGTTTAAGACCGTGATGATGGGGGAGTTACGCTTATATGGTGAGTCTGAATCAGTGACTTGGATTGGGAATCATAAGATTTTCTGCGAAGGAGGATGATTATTTTATAGTCAACGTTTGATTTGGATTTTCTTTAACTTTAATTATTATTTTTAAATTATCAGTTAAAAAATTATCTTTATTTTAACTTTTGTTTCTTTAAAAAATATTAAATTTTAAAAAATAAAATCTAAATCATCAGGATTTAATTTAAACAATTCAAAAATAATTTATAAAAAATCCAAGTTAATCACAAACTTGAATATTGATTTAAAATGAAAGCACATACATTTTGTAATTTTTAATTTTGGTTAAAATGATATTATAATCTCTTAATTTTATTTGTCAATTTAAAATAATTCTTTAAATTTCAAAGATTTTAAGTAAATTATTTTAACATTCGTTAATTTTCATAATAATTTGACAGTCATGTATTTTTTTTCCTATCAAATTAAATGGTGATGTGACATTTATGTGTCAAAATAAAAAAGTCAAATTTAAGGGGCAAAACGCGGGATGACTCTGCTCTCGATGAATTATGATTTGGTGACTTGTTTGGATATATCGTAGCCAACCATATAAGCTATGAGAAGATGATGGTGGCGACGATGACGCAGAGCTTGCTAGAAGAAGAAGCACATGGAGCCTTGGCTATTCTTCAATTTAAACAACATAATAACAGTAGAATCTTACCAGCATCACCATTAACCAAGGAAGAACCCACCAATAAATTTGGATGAATCTGACTTTTTTTTTATGGGTAACATGGTGCCACGTCATCATTTAATTTGATGGGAAAAAATACACGTGAAACAAATTTATGAGACATGTTTAAAGATTAAGAGATTATTTTAAAATATTTTAAATTAAAATAATTATTTTAAAATCATAATATTATCAAATTGTTATAATTTGGATCATTTAAATTTTATTGTTTAATTATTATTATTTTTTAAATTATTAATTAACAAATTATCTTTCTTCTATGTTGTACTTTTTTTAAAATAAAAATAATATTAACATAAAAAGTACAATTTAAATCACTTAAATTAAATATAAAAGATTTAAAAAAATTATAAGAACCCAAGTTCATCATAAACTTGAATAGCACGAGCATTTCTGAGTTTTTATTTTTGTTTTTTTTAATAATTTGAAGTTGATTTTCTTTGGCTGAAGGGTACGTTATATGTTATTCACTTATTTTTCTTTTTTTTTTGGTTACTTATTCTTAGTGAAAAATCGAGAGTCAAACATGGTGGACCAAGTTTTGACTTCATAATCGGTGTTAGGGTTGTACATTGATAGGGTCGGGTCGAACATCTAGTCGGCTTGATACCCTACTCAATTAAGATATTGGGCTTGTTTTTATATCCATAACCTGACCCGACCTGAACAAGTTCGATTCTATGACGGTTTAGGGCGGGTTAAGGCAGCTTGAACTTTTTTTCTAATGAATTAATACTTATAATATAAAAATATATTTTTACAGACTCATAAATATATATATTTCAAAATAATAAACCTTTAGAACTCTTATATTTTTATCAGTAATAAAACAATAGTCTAGTATTATCAAATAAAATATAAGCTATACTAGTATCATTAACTTTAAGTAAATATGTGTATTTTTATTATTTAACAAAAGAAATACCAATAAGTATACACATTAATGATGAAAACAATTAAGAAGTAAGGAAGGTTTGCGTAAGTAATAAAAATTGCAATATGTAGAGAAAATCAAATGAAATAAGAATTATATATATATATATATATATATATAAAAGATGACAAAATGTTAATAATTAAAAAAGATAACTATTAGAGCAGGTTTGGCACAATATGCTTCGCCCGTAGCCCAGCCCTATTTAATATACTTTTATTTAAAGTTCTGTCCATTTGTATTTTTGGCTAGTCCTGATTAGACCGAGTTAGGGCGAGCCCCTAAAGTGTATCGGGCCAATGAACACCCTTAATCGATGCCCATACTTTTTTAACTTATTTGGGCAAAAAGGTGAGTATAATTAATAAGATACATAAGGTGGGACAATAAAGAAAAATGTAAATCATGTGTTTAATTTTTTTAGATTAAAAATAAATGAGTTTTAATAAAACTTCATATGCATCGAAACAAACTATTTAAATTGGATCTTGATGAAATTCAATTCAACAAGTGCTCCTCGGTGTATTTTATATTCCACTTTTTTTAATATTTGAAATTATAGTTTTAATATATTTATGACCTTTTTATAATTATTGCTTTGTCAATATAATCTATTGGCCAAAAGAATTTGCAGTCGTTGCCCAAACCATGACATCTCATCGCCATGCACTATGTCAAAACCAAGTTGACCACTATGTCAATATTAATTCGAATAGTTAAAAATAAAGGAAAAAAATAAGCGACGAGTGTTCAGACTCCGATGAATCTTTAGAGTTAGTGGACATCATGACCAAGAATTACGGAGCTAGAGAGTATGAAGATACTGAACTGCAAGAAGATGAGTTTTTTGGTGAAGACTTTATGACAGTGGAATCAGTGGAGGATGGATATGCATGCCCGGAGTTTATATTTTTAGAAAAATAGAGAAGCACTTGTATTGCCCCTGGAAAAGATCTTTAATAGTCAAATTATTGGGATGATCTATTGGCTATAAAGCTCTCGAGTCGAGACTGCAATGCATGTGGGCTAAGAACGGTGTGTTAACATTGATTGATTTGGGTAATTACTTTTTCTTAGTAAAATTCACAAATGAAGAGGATTATGATTTCGCTTTAACTGTAGGACCTTGGATGATCTTTGATCACTATCTTACCATCAGAACATGGAGTCCAAACTTTGATCCAGAGGTTGCTAGGGTTGATAAAGTGTCTACATTGATGAGTTTCCCAAACCTCCCGATTGAGTATTATAAAGAGAGAATTTTATCTCACATGAGGGATACCTTTGGGAAAACAATTAAGGTCGATTTCAATACCTCCCTACAAACTAAAGGGAGATATGCCCGCATCTGCGTTGAACTGGACTTAGAGAAACCTTTAGTCCTATGCTTTAAACTCAAAGGAAGAACCTATAAGGTTGAGTATGAGGGTCTTCACTCTCTGTGCTTGAATTGTGGGACATTCGGTCATTATGTGGATGGATGCCCCCACAAGAAATAGCAAGAGGCTAGAACAGTAGGTCCTCAATTGCAGGATGGAATAGACAACGTAGAAGGCGATAAGGGATGTCATTCACATGGTGGTTTGGGCCTATGGACGGTGGTCCAGAGACAACAACGACCAAGGAAATCCAAAGATGCTCTAATTACGGATCTTCAGCAGGAAAATACGGGATCCCGTTTTGTTTCTTTGCAATATATGAATGACAACATTATTTTTGGTAACAATGAAGAAAACCGCGAGATGATTTCTAGTGACTTTAATGAGAAATCAAATGAGGTTCGAAAATAGCGTGTCGTTGAGCTAACTTCTTGGCAAAAATCTTCGAGTCAGATTACAGGGCCTCGAAGTGAGCCTAAAAGCTTGGAGTCAAAAAATACGGGGAGTTTTGCCTTGGGCTTAAGGAATACCCTAAATAAGGTTCACCAGAGGCCTTCTCAACCCAGATTTGCTAGTGGTCTTGGTAAGGAAAATGACAGGGGTTTTGATAGAACTCCAGTTACTCTGGTTCCAGCTACTATGATGGAGCAGTGTCCAACCAATGATATCCTCCGGGATGTTGGTTGTCCCAATGAGAGTGGGTATCATCTAGGAAATTCCAACCCTTTGTTCTATGATAGGAAGTCAACAGTTCCACCTGAGGAGAATGAAAATACAGTTAAGGATATTGTTATGGAAGTAGAGGACACTATGGTCCCGGAATCTAATGATGGTAATGATAGCAAGGTAGGTTCATACGAAGGAGCTGCCATGGACATACGAGCTGATTAACCTTTCCTCCCTCCCTTTTTGATGAAGATCATGTGCTGGAATGTCCATGGAGCAGGTGACAACGGTTTATTCCGGTATGTCAGACAGATGTGTGAGATGTGTCATCCTAGTATCATTGCATTACTGGAGACCCGAGTAAGTGGTAATAAGGCTTCCCTTATGTTACATCGTCTTGGTTTTGACCATTTTTACATTGTTCCTAGTGTAGGTAGAGCCGGGGGTTTATGGGTGGCCTGGTCTTCTAATGAAATTACTCTGCAGGTTTATAAGTCTTCTACTCAGTATGTGCATCTTAAAGGCGTGGAAAGCAATAGGAAGTCCTACTATATTACTCTTGTATACGCTAACCCCCATGAGGATCAAAAGCGTGTGCTCTGGGAAGACATTTCCTCTTTTGCTTCTCAGTTAAAGGATCCTTGGATTCTAGTAGGTGATTTCAATGACATTAGTGGGCCTTTTGACAAAAAAGGTAGGGTTCCTGTTAATATGTCCCGTTGCATTCAGTTTATTGAGAGAATGAATAAGTGCGGCCTCTTCGACCTTGGATTTGTTAGTTCCAGATTTACTTGGGTGGGGCCTAAACTTTCCAACTATGATCGGCTATTTAAGAGCCTTAACAGGGCTATGGGGAACATTGATTAGGCAACTAAGTATTCTAACTGTATTGTTCGTACTCTTGGTAGAGTTAATTTCTCCAATCCCCATCCTATTATTGTGGAGGCTCTGGGAAGAGTTCACCGTAGGAGTAATAATAGGCCTTTCAGGTTTGAGGCTACATGGCTCACTCATAACGATTTTGACCCTCTTGTGAAAAGGGCTTGGAAGAAGGATATCCCTATTGCTGATGCTTTGAAAGATTTTAAGAAGGAGCTCACTTCTTGGAATAAAGAGGTTTTTGGGCACATTGGAAAGAGAAAGAAAGTTATTATGGCTTGACTTGTAGGCATTCAAAGGAGTCTTCGCTATATGGGCTCCCCTTTTCTTAGGAATTTAGAAAAGATCCTTCAAGATGAGCTTGATGAGGTTCTTCTCTAAGAGGAGATTCTTTGGTTCCAAAAGGCTAGAACTTCTTGGGTGGAGCAAGGGGATAGGAATACTAAATACTATCACTTTAAAACCTCATTTAGGCATGGACAGGATAAAATTCTAGCGTTACGTAGTGATGAAGGAGTTTGGTTGATTGACCCTAAAGAGCTCCAAGATCATGCGGCCCATTTCTTCCAGGATTTGTTTAACGAATCTAATGGTGGGGTCGAGTACTTTCAAACAAGTATTTCTTTCCCTCGGTTTGATGCTATTTCCTATGATTTATTGTCTCGCACGATCTCTCAGGAGGAAATAAAGGAGGCTATCTTTTTTATAGGGGCCTTTAAAGCCCCTGGCTTGGATGGCTTTTCGCCCATCTTTTATCAAACCAGTGGGATTTTGTAGGCCCTAATGTTCATCAATTTGTTAATGAAGCCTTCCAAGGTAATGTTTCTTTAACATAAACTAATAAGACTCTTTTAGCTCTTATTCCTAAAGTGGAGACCCCTGAGTTTATAAATCAATTCAGACCAATTTCCTTATGTAACGTTACTTATAAGTGTCTAACCAAAGTCATTGCTAATAGAGTTAAACCCCTCTTAGATACAATTATTTCTCCCTTTCAGGCTAGTTTTATTTCGGGAAGGTGTATTTAAGATAACATTATTATTGGTCAAGAGCTTATTCATTCCATGAGGAGGATGAAAGGGAAAAAAGGTTTCTTTGCTATAAATATTGACCTTGATAAAGCCTATGATAGGCTTCGGTGGTCTTTCATTGCCAATGTTCTTAAGGAAGTTAGGTTCTCGGAGAGTATTAATGACCTTATTATGAGATGTATCTCTTCTTCTTCAATGAATATTCTTTGGAATGGTGAGAAGACTGAAACTTTCTATCTTTCTTGAGTCATCCGTCAAGGTGATCCTATTTCTCCTTATATTTTTTTTATCTGTATGGATAAATTATCTCATTTCATATGTGAATCTGTTAATATTGGTGTCTGGAAGCCATTGAGAGCCGGTAGAATGGGTCCTGAGATCTCTCATCTTATGTTTGTTGATGATCTGTTGTTGTTTGGAGAGGCTTCCATGGAGCAAATAAATTGTATTAATCATTGTTTGAATGCTTTTTGCAAGCTCTCTGGCCAAAAAGTCAATAAAGGTAAGTCTTCAATCTTTTTCTCTAAAAATATGCCGCTTTCTTTATGTCAAGAGATTTCTAATGCCTCGAGGTTTACGGTCACGTCTGATCTTGAAAAATATTTAGGAGTGCCTTTGAGTAGAAGTAGAAAGGCCTTAAATTCTTTTGCGTTCCTGATCGATAAGATCCAACAAAGACTAGTAGGATGGAAGTCTCATTGTCTTTCTCTTGCAGAGAGGGCTACACTCACTAGATCAGTGATAAGTGTTATTCTAATTTACTCTATGCAGGTGGCTAAGATTCCCAAAATCATTTGCTCTCAAATTGATAAGTTGCAGAGAAACTTTATATGGGATCATGGCCAAGATTCTATGAAGCCTCATCTAGTCAATTGGGAAGTTATTTGTTCTCCTAAATGGAGAGGTGGTCTTGGTCTCCGGAATTTGGAAACTATGAATAGAGCTTGCATATCTAAGTTAGTGTGGAAGATGAATAACAACCCGAGTGACCTTTGGTGTCAAGTTCTTAAAAGTAAGTATTATGGTGGGAGAATTAGGGATGTGAACTACGTTTCTCGTCCTAGTGACTCAGTTCTATGGAAAATCTTATGCTCCCAAAAAGATATTATTCAAAAGGGCTCTATTTATCAAATTAGAGATGGTCGTAGAACTCTTTTTTTCCTGGACACCTGGGTAGCTCCTGATTTGAGATTATATGACTTTATCACGGGTGATATCTCAAGTGAAGTGCTTCATAGTAAAGTAGCTTCTTAGGTAAATGCTCAAGGTGAGTGGGAATTCAATCGTATTTCCCAATACCTTCCAACAGAGAGCGTTAATAAACTACATGCGGTGATCCCTCCTAATCCTCTTGCTGAGATGACACTGGTCTCTGGGTTGCTGATCCTAAAGGTATTTTTACTATGAGCAGTGCTTATCATTTCATCATGGATATTCTGTCTCAAGTTGATAGCCCTGTCTAGGAGCTGATTTGGCATTGGAAAGGTCCCGAGTGGGTTCGACTTTTCTTATAGCTAGTGTATCATGGGAATTTGTTAACTAATGCTAGGCATTGCAAATGGAGTGGTGGCGATCCTAGTTGTATGTGGTGCCCGAGGCAATTAAAAGATATTCTTCACGTTCTGCGAGATTGCAAATATGCTTAAATGGTATGGAGGAAGCTGGTTAGACCTTCTCTCAGGGCCAATTTCTTTAACTGGAATCCTAAAGAGTGGGTTGAGCATAATTTTTCAAGTGATTTGGGTTTGGTTCATAATACCAGTTGGCTGATCATCTGGGGCTTTGGAGTGTGGCTCATTTAGAAATGGAGGAATGGTAGGTTATTTAACTTAGAGTTTAGAGACCTTAGTGATCGAGTGGCTTGTATTTTGAAGGTCTCTGATAATTATAAGTTATCCTGCTCTTGTGTTGCAAAGGTCTCCTTTAGTAGATCTCTTATCCTCGGCAGCTTGGTTCAACCTCCTTTAGGGTGGATGAAGCTAAATTGCAATGGGTCGGTTCAAGGTAGAGATTCGCAAACGGGTTGTGGAGGTTTGATCAGGGATCATCTTGGGAACTGGGTTTGCAGTTTCTCTAGACATCTGGGATCCTGTTCTGTTCTTCATGCTGAGTTATGAGGAATTTATGCAAGCTTCTTGTTGGCTTAGGACAAAGGATTCAGAAATCTAGTGGTTAAATCAGATAATAGAACTGCTATTCTTTTATTGAAGAATCATACTTCCCTTTGAAACTCAAACCAGCTCCTCCATAGAATTCATTGGCTGTGCTCTCGTGACTGGTGTGTGGTGTTACATTTTGTCCAACACTCTTGTAACCATTGTGCAGATGCTCTTACTTGGCTTGGTGTTTATCAACAAGATCATATGAAGCTGTGGGACTCTCCCCCTACAAGTCTTAGTCTTGGTCTTTCCTGTGATGCTACTGAGGCTCCTATGCCTCTTCATATTTTAGTGTCGTAGTCTTTCTTTGGCCTTAGCCTCTTCTGTTAACCAAAAAAAAAAAAAAGAATTTGCAGTCTATGGTGGATCGGGTCTTTGGACCCAAAAACATGTAGGCTGAAGCCCTTTCAAGATCACACTCACAACAAAAATATAAAAGGCAAATCCAAGCTACTTGTTGTTTAGTTGATGAAGAGAAACAGAAATAAAAATGAAAAGAAAGAATGCACAAAAATTGAGAAGTTTTAATTTATATAATTTTTATTATATATTTAATAATATTTTTTTATCATTTTTTCTTAAATAAAAATATAGGAGTTATTTTTTATTTATTTTATCTACATCATCATTTTATTTTTATTTCTATACTTAACAATTTTGTTATCAAATGGTCTGTATACTTTTGATAGTATTGTCTCCATTACGTTCTTTTAATATCTTGTTTGCTTTACGATAATATACTTTATATTTATATAACATTTAAGATGCGCAAAAGATTATGTAGGCCAATAGACAATTATGACTATTCATACCAATTTTATAACACTATTCATTGACAAAGGAAGGAATAAGTGAAGGTAAAAATTTCAACAATTATTATTATTATTATTATTATTATTATTATTATTATTATTATCTCCTAATCACTATTATTTTTATAGTTACTATTGCGACTATATCATTACTATCACTATTATGACCACAATTGTCTTGTTAACATATTATTACTATGATTGTTACTGCTTTTATTATCATAATGACAATTGTGATTGACGTCATTATTATTATTTTAAGTATTACCATTTTCATTATTATTATTATTGTACTTTATATTACCACCACTTCTTCTTTTACTTTGCCACTGGTACTATCACCATCATATCATGTTATGTTGAAATAAATATAATATTATTTATATTTATAAAATATTATTTTCATTGTATTTACAAACACGTTGTTATCTTATACAAATAAATTGATATAAAATATTTATATGATAAATGTCTTATACATAATATCTAATATTATTTTATATTATCAAACCTTATCATGCATCAAACCACCCCCACTTAAACATTTTAAAATAAAGTAAGTAAATGTTAATTGTGAAATTAATTGTGTTGTTAGTTCCTTTTTTTTAATAGTATAACTTTTTAAAACCCATTGGGCAGCTATCTTCAAATTGAAAGTCTCTTGGTTGCCTAGAAATTAAAATTACTTGTTTGCTTTTGAAGAAGTTTTTATTTTTAAATATATTCTATATGTTCATGGTTATTGATGCTCTTTTTTCATTTGATTTACAAATAAATAAAAAAAGAAATTATATTTTACTTATCTTTAATTTTAATTGTTGATATAAAATTTTCCAAATGAATTTTTAAATAATTTTAATTATGCTAAACAATATTTTTATGAAAAATCAAAATATGTTTTGTAGGAAAAATATTTTCATTAGGCCAAAATGAATGTTCAAGAGAAATAATATTTGTCTAGACCACAATGATATTGGGCTTTATTGATAAAAAAATTGGTTTTAAGAAAAATACTTGGGTCAAAGGAATTTTTCTTCAAAAAAGTGAAGTATTTTATTTGGGCCAAAACAACCTATGTGAATTGGGTTGAAACACCTAAGCTGGTTTAGTTAGATAATGTTATATATATATATATATATATATATATATATATATAAAATAGGTAAATAGAATAAAAAATAATTTTTATATATTTATTTTTAAAAAATAATAAAAAGACATATATTATTAAATAATAATTATACAAAATAATATTCTTGCAACAAAACAAAAAGGAATCAAGTAACCTTGGCCTATGAAATTTTCAAAGAAGTTGACTTGGTTTTGTTTTGTCTTACATGCAGAGACCATCAAATATTGCTCAAAGAACAAAACACTGTACACAAAGGGCAAATGGCTAAAGAGATGAATGTTAAAGGATATATTTTTAAAATGCATATAAAGTATAAGAATTCAGCATGAAAGATGGAAAGTCAAAAAAAATACTACATACATATCATGTCTTCACCAAATTTTTTTTAAAGTATTGCACATGATAGGTTTGGAAATCAGTGTTAGATATGTTAGTTAATTTCATTAAATTTATTAGGAAGAGTGTACTATTTGGAAGTGTCTTCATTGTATTTTGGTATGTGGTGTGCGTGTGTGTAACTAGATTTAGTTACTGGTAGCATGTTTTACATGTGGAGTTTAAGTAGGCATGTCTTACCATATGAGAGGTAGCATGAATGTACTCCCATTTTTCTTCTCTCTTTTCAATCTATCAGTTTTCTATTCTTCTTCTTCATCCTCTTCATTCCTTTGCTTCTTCCTCTTATCATTGGTATTAGAGTTGCACGATCTTCTATGGCTAATGCTACCTACTCTTAAGCCAACTTATGTGAAATAAAGGAAAGACTAAGAATGGAATTGAATTAGAGGCTCTCTTCGATGGAGCAGAAAATGACAAGTTTATAAGAGTTAGTGAGGGGCCTTTCCTTTCAATACACAGAGATAATAACTCAGAATCAAAGATTGCATGCGACTAGAGCTTTGTCAGGGAGGTGCAAAGTATCAGGTACCCATCAAATTTACTAAGGTGGATTTTCCTAAATTTACATTGGAAGATATCAATGGTTTAGATCTCCAAGTGTGAGAAGTTATTTTTATTGGATGGGACTCTAGATGACAGCAAGGTAATATTAGCAAGTTTAGCACTAGATAAGGCTACTTACAAATTGTTCCAAAATATTGAAGAAATCTACAATGGCAGAATAAACTGGAACACAATTGTTGACGTTGTGAAAATTCATTTTGTCCCCATATTTAATGATTCCATGGGGGAACTCATGCAATTGAAATAGTAGGGGAGCTTAGCTGAATTTCAAGAGGTGTTTGATAATTTAATCTATAAGGTGGAGCTAACAAAAGCATAAAAGCTAAGCTGCTTCTTAGCTGGTCTTAAACCAAAGCTTGCAGTGGCTGTTGAGTTGTTTCACCCAACCACTTTTCTGGATGCTTCTTGATTAGCAAAACTACAAGAATTAAATGTTAAATTATTGCAAAAGCACTCTTCTAGAGTAACACCTCTTTCAATAAAAAATGGGGCTACTAAAGGAGGAAGCCATATACAAGATAAGCAAAAATTTATAGGGGGAAAATCAAGAAAGGGATAGGCAACTCAAAAAATTTCAATGAGATTCAAATAGAGGTTGACCCCAATAGAAGTGGGAAGCACCATAGCAAGAACTTATATTATTTTTGTCATAATAAATATTTTCCTAGTCATGAATGTCCTTAAAAACAAAACAAAAATGCACATATTTCTGATGGAAGTGAGCCTGAAGAGCAAAAATACTGCATAAGGATAAATTAAAACCTATAATGCCATTTCAATGAGATCCCATTTTGTCCTTTAATGCTTTACATGGAATATCTGCATATCTAACCATGTGAATTGCTGGGAGATGTGGAAAAAGAATCTTACATATCCTTGTCGGCATAAGAAGTATGCATAATTTCTTATATGAAAATGTTAAGAATAAAGAGAATTGGGATATCACAGCCATTAAAGCTATTACTATCACAGTGATAAATGGTAGTGAACTAGAAGGAACAAAAAGCTATGATGGATTGAAGTGCATAACCTAAAAAGTTATGTTTGAAGTAGATGTCATTTTAATACCCTTGGTAGGATATGATATGGTCCTTGACGTGTTGTGATTAGCAATAATCAATTGGGATTGTAAGAACCTTGTTATGGAATTTGTATGGAAAGGACAAATGGTGAAAATTACAGCAAGCAATGATGTAAAATGCAAAATGGTAAATGAGAAGAAGTTGTAGAAATTGGTTAGTCACCAACCTAACTCTTATATGATGCAAGTAATTCCAATTCAAGAGAGTATTTCTTGATGTACTATGAGAGCTAAACAAGAGGAATCTATTTCAGTAGAGTTCAGTAGCTTAATTAAAAAGTTCAAAGACCTTTTTGAAAAACCTAAATCATTGCCACCTAATAAGGGAAACTATGACCATCAAATTGTTTTGAAAGAAAGGACCATTCTTATAAATTTGAGGCCATATAGATATCCTGATAGATATCCCACTACTCAAAAGGATGTTAGAAAACTGAGATAAAGAAATGCTTGAATCTAGTGCTATTCAACATAGCACATCTCGTCTTGCTTTTCCAATGGTGATGGTAAAAAAGAAAGATAAAAATTAAAGAATGTGTGTAGATTATAGGTTTTTAAACAAAGCCATTGTAAGAAGCAAATTCCCTATTCCATTGATTGGGGAATTGTTAGATGAGTTAGAAAGAGCCAAGATCTTTTCAAAGTTGGACTTATGTTTAGGGCACCACTGAATTTGAATGAAGAAGGATGATGTCTTTAAGATTGCATTTCATGCTCATTCAGGGCAGTGTGAGTATTTGGTAATGTCATTTGGGCTTATAAATGCATCATCCACATTTTAAGGAATAATAAATGCTATCTTTGAAAAGTGACTACAAAAATTTGTATTAATTTTCTTTGATGATATACTGGTATGTAGTATAGGAATAGGGGAGCATGTTAAGCATTTAATAAAAGTTTTCTCTATATCAAGAAGGCACCAATTCTATCTCAAACAGAATAAATGTGCTTTTATTACCAAAAAAAATTAAATACCTACGCCATTTAATTTCAGTGGATGGTGTAACTGCTGACCATCAAAAGATCAAGGCAATGGTAAAATGGCCAGTTCCACTATCTGTACAGGAATTAAAGAGCTTCTTAGGTTTATCGGGATACTATAAAAGATTTATAAAAGGTTATAGTGTGTTGGCACGATCCCTAACTAATCTCTTAAAAAGAGATAGTTTTCAATGATTTGAAGAAGCATATTAAGCTTTGTATAATAAGCATCAGCACTTACTTTACCCAATTTGACACAACCTTTCGTGGTTAAGACTGATGCATCAAATACGGGCATAGGGACCACCTTAATGCAGGATAAACACCTTATAGCATTTATAAGTTAAGTGCTATCACCTCATAACAAATTGCTTTTAGTGTATGATTGTGAATTGCTACCATTGGTTTATACAGTAGAGGAATGATAGCAATACCTAGTGATCCAACCATTCACTATTCTAGCTAATAAAAAAATTCTAAAGTTTTTGCTTGAATAAAGACTTTCAACATTGGCACAATACACTTGGGTGAATAAACTTATGGGATTAAAATATGAGATTTGTTATAAGAAGGAAAAGGAAAATGTAGGTGTGGACTCATTATCTAGAGTTAATTATAGGGAGTTGCTACACATGAGTGTATCTTCAATCTTTACGAAATTAAGGGGTAGTGGACCTTGGATCCAACACTACAATAACTAATTCATCAAATACTTACTAATGCAGCATTGCATCCTAAGTATAAGTGATTGGTGGTGGTCAAGTTAGGCTCAAAGAAACTATCTTACAATGGCTACACTTTTCTCCACAAAGTGGCCAATTAGGAGTTTAAGACAACATGGAAGAGGATTAAGTTCATTTTTTTATTAAAAATGTATGTTGAATGATATTAAAGCGTTCATTGAGTGTGAGACTTGTCTCAAGTGTAAGTATGACATTGTACCTTACCCAAAATTACTTTAACCTTTACCTATTGCTAATGGGATATGGCAAAGTGAGGCAATGGATTTTATTAAGAAATTGCCTAAGTTTGAAGGAAAGTACACAATTTTGGGTAATAATGGATTGCCTTAGCAAATATGCCTATTTTGTGCCCTTGGCTCACCCATCACAGCAGTAGGTTTGGCATGATTATTCCTAAATAACATCTATAAGTTGCATAGAGCTCCGTCAAACATCATTAGTGACAAAGATCCCCTCTTTATCAATAGGTTTTGGCATGAGTTTATGATGATGTTGGGGGTTACTCATAACATGTCCTCTGTCTACCACCGACAATCTGATAAGAAAAATGAAGTCTTGAATCGTTGCTTGAAAAATTATCTAAGAAGTCTCACATGGCAAGCTCCTAAGGAATGAGCAAAGTTGTTGTCTTTGGCAGAGTGGTGGTACAACACCACTTTCCACACAACCACAAAAACCACAACATATGAAATAATATATAGACAGTCGTCTCCTATTTGAGTACCTTATATTCCTTAAGAGTCTATTATGGAAGTAATTGATAAGAATTTTTTAGCTAGAGAAATCATGTTGCAAAAACTTAAATAGAATCTAACTAATGCAATACACTGAATGAAGCAATATAATGACCAAAAAAAAAAATTCAAAGAAGGAATTCAAGGGAGGTGATTAGGTGTTCCCAAGTTGCAACCATATAAGCAAGTATCTGTGCTGAAAAGATGTTCTAAAAAGTTATCACTCAAGTAGTTTAGGCCTTACCAAGTCGAAGCCAAAGTTGGGACATTAACTTATACCTTATGCCAACCCTCAACTTAAAAAATCCACCACACCTTCTATGTGTCTCTACTAAAAAAATGCCCAAATCTTACTGTTACTCTACATCAACTACTTGATGATCGGGATCCATTTCAACTAAGGGAGAATCAAAAACTATACTGGATAAGTACATGGTACAAAAACAAAATAGAGCTACGACAGAAGTACTAATCAAATGGAAGAAAGAAATGACAGAGGAAGCTACTTGGAAAGCGTGGTACCGATTCAGAAGAAGTTCCCTAATCCTTAGAGTCAAGGGTGAAGTGACAGAGGATATTTAATAGGTTCGGAATGCTAGTTATGTTAGCTAATTTCATCAAATTCACTAGGAAGAGTGTATCATTTGCAAGGGTCTTCATTGTATTTTGGCGTGTGGTGCACATAACTGAATTCAATTATTGGTAGCGTGTTTTACATGTGGAGTTTAAGTAGACATGTCATTCCATGTAAGAGGTAGCAGAATGTACTCCCATTTTTCTTCTCTCTTTTCAATCTATCAATTGTCTATTCTTCATCTTCTTCTTCTTCCTCTTCATTCCTGTGCTTCTACTTCTTATCAGCACACATATCCCATCCTCACAATAATTCAGCATGAAAGACGGAAAGTCATATTTCTTTTTTACTTTGCTTTGCCTTGTACACCTTTGAAGAAAGAGAGAGATTGGAGTCATTGCAAAGAGAAGTTTTAGCATTTATGAAGATAAAAGCTGCTCTCGAATGTTGAAGGTTTTGCAAGACTAGGGTAATTGCTGCTTAAAGTTTGAGTGGCCTCTAACAGAGCCTTTCCCTTTAAAAATTTTTTTTTTTAGTTGAATGATTCTTATGCTGCGCAACACTAAATTGAGTTGCGCAATAAGAAAGTACTTGTTCAATTTTGTAATGTCTTGCTTATTTATTAAAGTCCCTTGAAAACAAGTTGTACTAGTGAGAAAGAATGTCTCTGAGTTCTCTCCTACTTTACTTAGCTATCCATAAAAAACGCCAGTATTCTAGCTCTGCAAGGTCCCAGTCTGTCATTCAAAACAACCAGTTTTATACAGTCTGAATGCTCAAATTTCTCTAGTTTATGGACAGCACACATTCTGGGTACATTAATTAACTTAGGAAATTCGTTTGCTGCATTAATCAGAATCGGGTTTGCTTAGCTTCAATGGCTTTAGGTCTCAAAGATCACGAGATGATGAACCATCGTCGTGCTAGGAACATGTTTGGGAAGGAAGAAGAAATCGCTGTTCATCAACTCTTAGACACTTGGATGGATAAATTTTGAGGGTTGTAAAATGTGAAAGGCATAGATAAGCCCATTTTTTATAATAAAAATATATGCACTATTGGTTTAAATCACAGTTATAAGCGTTTTTTTTCTTTGATGACTCTACTTTATAAGCTCTTCTTTCCTCTTCGTCTGGTGAGCCAATTTTATTTTCAAATTTTTAACAAAATCACAAGGAAAAAGAAGAAAACAGAGTTTTGATCATTTTAGAGTGAAATTACTTGAACCGGATTCGGTTTTTTAGGGTGTTGATCCCATTCACAGGTGCTATTTTCAAGCTTTAAACAAAATGTTCTGTCAAGGTTAGATTGCTGAACCAGGTTTCTGGGTGCAGTAGTAAATTGTGTCACTCATACTGATGAAAAGAGGCGGTTACTTGAGTACATTTCCATGCCATTGTGTAAGTGGAAGTAAAAAACCCAGGAACAAAGGCTCCTACTCCTATCATGAACATACAGATTTCAAGGCAAGAAGAATTTTATTACAGAATAAGAAGGCAAGTGAAAATTGAGGGTTCTATTTCTGGGTACAAGTTTTAAGTAAGAAAAATGAAAAAAGAAGTAAGAAATGTTGTAATCATACAAAAATAAAAATGGCCCATGTTGGTAGACAGTGGAGAAATCACTTCCAGTTGTTGGCAACAATATCAGCCAAATCCACAACCCTTTGGGAGTAACCCCATTCATTGTCATACCAAGCAATCACTTTTACCATGTCATCTCCCATCACCATGGTCAACGAAGAGTCCACGGTGGATGACACGTCTGTGCACCTGAAGTCCACCGACACAAGCGGCTCATCGCACACAGACAAAATCCCTTTCAGTTCCTTCTCTGCACTCTCTCTGAAGGCAGCGTTCACTTCCTCTGCAAAAGTCTTCTTAGACACCTGAACCACAAGGTCCACCACTGACACGTTGGGTGTGGGCACACGCAGGGCAATCCCGTTCAGCTTCCCTTTCAGAGTTGGGAGCACAAGGGCCACCGCCTTCGCTGCTCCTGTTGAAGTTGGCACAATGTTCAATGCAGCGGCTCTCGCTCGCCTCAGGTCACGGTGGCTCGCGTCCAGCAGCCTCTGGTCTCCCGTGTAGGAGTGAGTGGTAGTCATGGTACCCTTGATGATTCCTGTTAAATAACAAGGAATTCCCTGATTCTCTTCTCTTTTGAGGGGCCTAAAGTTATTTTCAAATGAGCTAGGGGGGCAAAAGTGAGAATTACCGAATTTCTGATCAAGGACCTTGACGAAGGGGGCGAGGCAGTTGGTGGTGCAAGAAGCGTTGCTGATGACGGGTTCATCGGGGTTGTAAGCGTCAGCATTGACACCAACCACGTAGGTAGGTATGTCTCCTTTGCCGGGGGCTGTAATGAGCACCTTCTTGGCTCCTGCCTGAATGTGCTTCCCTGCTCCTTCTTTGTCCACGAACACCCCTGTGCCTTCTATCACCAGGTCAACCCCCAAGTCCCTTCAATACCATGCGTATGACTTTAATTTGTTGAATAAGAGCACAAGATACACACACACACACGAGATGAAGAAAGAGGTTTATTACTTCCAGGGGAGGTTGACGGGGTTGCGATTAGACACGACCTGGATGATCTTTCCATCAACGGAGATGGCGCTATCACCGGCAGGTTTGACATCGGCCTCGAAGATTCCTAGGGTGGAGTCGTACTTGAGGAGGTGAGAGGCCTGCTTCACACCGCCTGTGTCGTTGATGGCAATGACGTCCAGAGGGGAGTCCTTGCGACCGTGCCAGCATCTCAAGAAGTTCCTCCCAATCCTACCAAACCCGTTAATTGCTACCTTCAGTTTTGCTTCCACTACTCCTTTCCTGTACCCTCCGCTGCTTCCAACCTTCACAACCCGTTTCTTCATTCATTTTTCACTTCAATGACACCGTCATATATAAATCATAATCTATAACTACCATTTCATGTATCATTTGTTTTCCCTTCTGGGGCTTTTTTGTTTATTTTTTTATTATAGAGAAAGGCCCTAGTTCGTACTCCAATCTATATACCTAGTAACCTTGATCTGGGAGAAAAGCAACAACATCTACAAAAGTGATGATCATTATCATATATGGTGCGTATTCTTGGGGCAGACCCGTACATTACAGTGATATAAACAATTTGATGACCCATGATTGTTTAATTGTCGTTACATCAAGTGTCCTAATTCCTGTGGTAAAATGATTAGGAAACAAGAGCAGACAGTAGCTTTTGCTAAACACCATATATGCCTGCTAAAATTTTATTCTATTATATTATTTTGGAATTATACATTATCTATCTGAGATTCCTTGATCCTCCTAGAGGTCAGTAAGTAAAGTACTTGCAACGTGCGTATGACCATTTATCGCATCTACACCTGAGAAGTTCATATTTGTGGAGAGGTAAGAATTTAAGAGGCATTCAGGGCATGCAAGTACTTACTGCTGAGGTCTGGAAGGCAATGACTGACTGAAAGTCCTCTGAGGATTTCTTCGAAAAGGGAAGGTAGCCCGATGAGTTGCGGAGGCCAGAGAACTCAGAGAAGCCCTTTCCATTTGCCTACACCAAGGAATGAACGCCAATCATAAACAGACACAGCTCCAGTTTTAGAAAATAATAGTACTGCTAACATGGCATTTTATGTCTTTAAGTGTTTATGTCGATGAAACATGGAAAATGAAAGAAGAGGCTTCAAAAGAAACAAGAAGTTGTGGAACCTGAAGAGCTGGTTTGGCTACGGAGAGAGTAGCCGAAGCCATGATCATCACCCAGCGACTGGGAATATGTGAAGTGAATGCTCTGAAGCAGCTGGGGTTGTATTAGTGTAGAGGGAAATCAACACAAATGAGGGAATATTTTCAGGTTCAATATAACGTCTCATTAATTTTAATAAGAGTCCAAGAGGACGAGAATGTGTGGCTATGACTCGTGAAACCAAGTGAGGATGAGATTCTGGATAGCCTCTCTTACAATGAATGGCTGTGGTTGGTGCTTTCTTCTCGTGCCTGTGAGTTCAATCATCTGTGGCTCTCCTATTTTCCTAATCTCTATCCATCGTTGGGCCTGAGCCTTGAATCCTAAGTGGCCCATTTTTATGGCTTTTATTACTTCCATCGAGTGGATGACAAATTCCAACTCTTTTCCCCAGAAATATTAAAGCTAGGAAAACACAAAATGTCAATGGATGACTAATGGACAAATGCTGAAGCTTAGGGCCATTCTTTAGTTGGGTTCAATAGCTGCTCACAAATATACGGCTTCTTCATAGAGCCATCCATTAATCTTTGAAGATTTTAAAGCCAAGTGTATGTGGTTAACCAGAATTGATAGGAGTTGAAAGCCAAAGCAACTTTCAACAAGAGGTGTGCGTGCGACCTTGGATGTACATATCGAATAATATGCAATCCCTTTTGTTTAATTCTGACGGTTGTTATTGCTAATCTCTCTATGCCTATTCTTCAACTTAATTCAACTTCCAAAGAGATGATCTATATGCTATTAGCTGTAGTGTCATTATGTAGACGCATTGATGTGATTCAAACTACCAATCTGACGCGGTAAGAGAATTTCTACGTTCAATCTTTGAACATAAGGAATCTATAATTCCCAAATATCTGTAGTTTAATCACACTGGTTAACAGGAGAATGGGGTTGGACTGCATCTTTGTTTTTCTCTCTCACTATCACAAATCCACGTGTACGGCCCTCATTCACTTCCATAAGTATATCTGTAAGTGGTATGTTTTATAGTAGAGAGGCGATTTGAAGATGATAATTAAACGTGTAAGGCTGAAAGTAGCAATTATACGTACTTGGGTGCTTGAAGCCTTGAGTTAACCGAATATTGGATCTTTGTTGGCATGACCAAGCGTTCAATCAAACAAAATAAACAAATAGAGCAAAGCAATAGTGCCCCACAAAGATTGCCTTTATTCTTAAAGTTTTTGTAACACAAATTCGGTACTTAAGAAACAAGCTTTTCTAAATCAATTATAATAAGTAAAAGACCACCAAAATCAAGCTTGTTTTGGAGTAAAAAACTGATCATTTTTTTTTCTTTACTTTAGTTTTAAGTCATAACTTTTATTAATGAGAGAAGATCCTCTCCAATTAAAAGATCTAATTGGATGATCAAATAAGTGTGATTGCTCATGTTTTTCAGTTCCTCTCTACATCACATTTTTTCTCTCCTCTCTCTTTACTTACTAATTTTACGCTGATTGGACTATCCAGTTGGATCCTCTAAGTAAGAGGATTCTCGCGCTTTACTAATAACGTCCCTCCAAGCCTTCTTCCTTTCTGACCCAAGCCCTTTGAAAATTTTACTTCAAAAATCCTCATTGCCCCAAAGCCACAAAATCTCCAATAGTAGAATATCCAAATGGTTGAACATTAGTACTTCAATATGAAGGTTCCATGTTCCATTTTTTCAAATATAAATGAGTAGTGGGTGGAGTTTATGGAAGAATGAATATTGTAGTCGACGCAGGACTATCCACTAAGTTTAAAGAAGGGTGAAAGTTAAACATTGTCGTATAATTCCCACTAAAATACCTGAAAAAACTTCCAAAAAAGAAGAAAAAAGAAAAAGGGGCAATGAGTAACTAGCAGAGTATTCTTATTAGTGTTTAAGGTCATAGTAATATTTGCGATCTGCAACAAGAAAAATGTTATGACAACAGAAGAATAAACTTAAAGTACTTCGAATGTTAAAATATGTGGCGAATTGCACAAAGGAAAAGCTTGAGAAAAAAAAGAAAAAAAAAATCTTGTGAATATCCAAAGGGTAAACTTTGCTTACAGAGAAAGCTGTCCCAAAATGCTTTAGCGTTGGAACAACATAACAAAAGGTGCATGTAAAATACCTTATAATATTGAAAAGGAAAGGCACATAATATGTATACCATTGTTCCTCTGTTTTTAGTTGCATATAAATAGGGGCTGCCACTGCAACGGCTAGACTGCCCAAAAAACTCTCTTTTCCTTATTTTACATTTCTCAATGTGCTTTGGGAGTCCTCCTGGACCCTGCTACTTCCAAGTTCTATTTTCAGTAGTAAGCTGATCAGAAACATGGCAAAGGAAGTAGACTTGAAGGTGCTGAACCTCTCTTTCTTTTTAAACCCATCTACATACTTTAGTTTCTTCTTTTCATTTTCCCTTCTTCCATTTTATATACTCACTTAAAACCAGAAACATGTAAGCTGAAACCTATTTGCATTGAAATTATTTCAGAAGATTGAATTGAAGGTGTCTGCCAACTGCTGTGAAGGATGCAAGAAAAAAGTGAAGAGGGCGTTAGGAAGGATTGAAGGTAAGATAGGAAAGCCTCTTGAAAAATCTAAACTTCTTATATGTTTTCTGGCTCTTCTGCTGCTAACGGTTATGATTCACTTTGTTAGGTGTTTTGAAGATGGATATAGACCCTTTGCAGCCGAAAGTAACAGTTTTAGGCAACGTGAATCCACAAATTTTAATAACAAGGCTTTTAAAAGTTGGAAAGCATGCAGAAATCTGCAGCTACGAGGAATTTGAAACTGAAAAGAAAGAAGCAGAAATAGCTGCCATAACGAAACAGAAGGAAAAACAGAACAACGGGCGTAAGCAAGAAAAGCAGCTCGATTCATATGATATTAAGATTGAGAAAACTAAGGAAATCACAGAAGGAGGGGGTGGAGGCAAGAACCAAGATCCAAAAAAGGAAAACAAGGATTCAAACTCCAACATGACTACAAATACTTGTAATCCCCCTCAAGATATGAAGAAGGAAAATCCCCCTATGCTTCATCTAGAAGTGGATTTCAGTACCGTTAACCCACAAGTTGATTTCAGGGTTCATCCGAGTATGCACCCATACAGTAACATCAAAATTCATCCTCAGTACTGTTACATTGCCCCGCCTTGCGCAGTAACAGTTCCCTGTTATGCAATACCTTCATATCCAGCCCCTCCCAGTGAAGAATATTACCATTTTGACAAGTCAAGCTTTCAGCCACCGTTCCTGAGACCAACAGAGCGAGTAGGAGACTATTTCAGTGATGAGAACACCATGGGATGCCATGTGATGTAAGCTTCAGCCAACTTACATGTAGCTTAAACTAGAAGAAGGGGGATCCAATGATTCTTGCTCTACTTTTTCTCGTTTTTCTGTATCGGCTTCTTTAGCAGGAAATTAGTTTGATCATTTTTGTAGTCCATGCGATAAATTTTGGCCCTCCCCTATCTGCACCCCATCTGCAAGGACAAAAAACCACCATAAGATGTATCTTCCGTTCGTTTACTACAATTTTGACCATTGACAAATGACAGTTAGTTCATTCATCGGATTTGATTTACTGACAGAAGTGTAAACCTCTCACTGCTGTGTTCTTATTCTAATTCCCAAATCCAGATTCAACACCCGCAGAACTGAACAAAATGGCAACGGCTATGAGTTATGTGGACCAATATGGTGAAAACCATCATCTGCCCATATTGTGTCACCCAGAAGCTGCTATCATGGACGTCCTTTGAAAGCTATACATAATTTCTAGGTTGTGGAGAACAAAAATAGATTGCCTCTATTATATATTGTAATTAACTTGAACTGGAATCTTCTTAGTACGGTTTCTAGTCAATTACAAAACCTCATGCCCAATCGAGGAGACATCGTTGCATGGTACTTACAAGCGAGTTACAAGCGACAGTGCGCAGGTGGCATAACTAATTATCGGCCTTAGCCGAGGCTAAATCAAGTGGCTGGGAAAGTAAAAGTGGAAGTAAAAGGTTACAAATTCAATCCTTCTTGTGTACCTTAAGAACATATATATATATATATATATATATCATCGACCTTTAAGAAAGAGCAAATTTAACACCCTTAAGAGAGAACATATGCAGGAATCTAAAACAATGTTAAATTGCAATTATCAGATGAGACGGTGTTGTAAAGGTGGAGATGCTTAAAACAAAATGTTCACTTCCACAAGAATAATAAAGTAAGAAACGATGATATACTACATTTTGGCTTAAAAATGACTACTGTACTTCCAGAGGAGATTTGATCACCTCGATCAAATATCAAATAATCACTATTTCTACTTGTAGACCTCCTTTTGACTACAGCCCTGTCGATCCCTTCACATCTTAGTTCTATAGTCAACTTCTGGAAGATAGTGTGAACCTTGCTCAAACCAGTTCATTTCTTTTATTGTGAATTTGTGCAGATGGTCAAGCTCAAGAACTGGAGCCACATTCCCGATAAATTTATTTATCCACGATGTATGTTAGCGTTATTCTCCCGGGAAAGGATTCCCAATCAAATATGTTACTTGCCAACGTGACTAGATTACCTTAATAAAGTCGGGAGAAGTGGACTCTATGTTAGGTTTCTTATAACCGCTAGATTGGGCAAAATGACAAAATGAACAACATTTATACAAGATTATATTTACGAGAGGCTTGTAAGTGTACCTTTAATACTCACCCCTTTTTGAATGGGACGCTAGGTTGCAGGCCTAAAGGCTGCGCGCGCTTTTAATAAGTAATTATAGAACAATCATTGCCAAAGTAATATGCTTTGGGTTTGAAGCTTAATCTACCGTGTATGCTCTTTCTTCTTCATTTACTGTAAGTCCCAATCTCTAATTTGAAGCACAATGAACCAGGAAACAATAAATTTGTACTAGATCTCAGGTTACAAGTTCACTACCTTTCTCTCACTCCGAAATGCTACATTTCTCTCCCTACTTTTGAAGATCTAATCAAAACACAATACTGTCTTAGACTCGGTCTATTGCAAGTGTCATATATCACGTTACCTAAATATATTATGAGAGACAATGTTCCACGAGAGAGGGGAAGAGCATAATTCAAGAAAAAAGAAACTGTTTCTACCTGTCAATGTAATTGCAAGACAGATGTTAAATACACGTAGACAAACTCATTTAATATCTCGCATGGAACAGTAATACTCTCCACCATACTCTTTCTCTTCAAAAATAGAAAAAATCACAATAATAAATAAGATGCCCTAGAATGGAGAGCTAAACAAGTAAAGACATTTCCAAGAACCTAATTAATTTACTAATGCTAAACTAGTGTAGTCCAACAGTTAGGACAACCATATAACTATTGGCAGAACCCTGGACGGTTTAAAAGAAATCAACATTTGACAATGTAAATATCAAAAGGGAAATCATTTGAAGATCAAAAGGAAAAACGGGGGTTAGGTTTTTTTCTATCATGACACCACGAAGTCTACTTTGCCTTAGTTCAAGTTCTAAATCGTACCTTCACAGTGAACAACCCTCAGTGATTTCGCACTCAGCAGTATCACGTGATCTTTCCCTCAGATAGTGTCCCAGTAAGACGAAACAAAGATATCAGGCACATTAAAAAATTCCCCATCATCAAGACCACAGCCAATACCAAGCAGCTTAAAGGCATATCACATCAAACCCAAACACTGATAATAATTAGTTAAAGACAATAATATGAGCTATTTGTTATATGCGAGTTACTAAAGTCAACTGTTCCATCACCCTCACAAATTGAATCAGGGTAGATACATGGATGGGATTGTGTGTTAAGTATTTCATTTCTGAAGCCAGCATTTGCATTACACTTTCTTTCGAGCTAGCCGTTTAAGGTTTAATCGGTAAAAGAAACAAGAAAAGGCCAGTAGCCCGGAAGGCAGTAGCATAAACCTCCTTGAATTGAAGACTCTAGACGGGTTCCAGCTTGTGTTGCGGATCTACTGAACCGAAAAAGTACAAAAAATCATAGAAATTGCCAAAAGCCATTTCAACTAAATGACAATGCACATGATCCATACTCAATACAAGTACCAGAACAGCGGAGACAATATCATCAATATCATCCAATTACGGCAGAAGCATGTTTAAAAGAGAAAGTAAAACTATAAACCTGAAATCCACCATGCACCTTCAATGGCAGAAGCCAAATACAATGTCCAGCACTTCCACTTTTGGTAACAAATAGGTGAATGAAAATACCAATTCTTTATACCCTTAGAATCTGAAGCTTAGTGGAGAAAGCAATCGCAACCCAGTCTGGCTGAGACGAAGACCATTGAAGCTGCTCAATCTCTGCCCCAGCTGTGTATGCAAGAATGGGATCCAACCCGCCTTCCACCGGCTGACCCATTGAGGAAAGATCCCATATTAGAGCCTGCGAGTCATCCCCTGCGGTGCAGATATGGCAAGAGCTGTGAGGCGCCCAAGCAATGGCATTCACACTGGCTTGATGCCTCTGCAACTCAACCACAGGAAGCGTTGGGAAACGAATGTCAAGGACGACGACCTTGGCACTGTCCATGATGATGGTGGCCATGTACCTTGGGTCCTGCTTGTTCCAGCCGAGTCGAACCAAGGGGGTGTCCGGCTCCGAGCTCTCATAGATGATAGTCGAATGCTCTTTATCCCGCAAGTCGAAAACCCGAACGGAGCCATCGGCGGAGACGGAGGCAAAGACTCCCACACCACCCCAGGCGATGTCGTAAACCTCCTTGTCGTGAGCGATAAGCTGCGTATCCACCGTCTCTTTCTCAATATCCCAGATGGTGCAGGTCGTGTCAATGCTAGAAGTGCCAATACGCTTAGGCTCCACCTCGTTCCAATCGAAGGAGGTGAGAGGGCCACAGTACTCGCTGTTCTTGTTCCCATTGAGGAAGCTCTTGAGCTCCACCCGCGGGGTCGGGTACTCTTCCGGCTCGGATATGCGCCAGATTCGGAGAAAGTCGCTAGAGGTGGCAAGGAGGTCCGGCTTCTGGCACTCCTTGTCCGGAATGAAGATGGCTTTGGTGGGAGGGTAAGGGTGCTCGAAGGAGAGGTTGGGGTCGGATCGAATCTCCCCGTTAGAGTCGTCGAGCTGGACGATTTCGACCCGGTTCGGGTACTGCTCCAACAAGCTCGCGATGGCCAAGCGGTACTTCTTGTCGCGACGCACGCTCCAGTTCATGGCGTAGATGTGCCAGGGAGCTTCGTAGGTGTAGATCTCGGACCGCTTCTGCTGCTCGTCCAACCCGTCTTGAGTCGGGTCATTACTGGCCCCCATGTACGGTGATCCAACCTCACTTTCTTCCGCCTGAGGTTACTCCGAATTTCTTCCAGAATCGAAAAGGGGGCTATGGAGGAAATGGTGTGGCTGTTAAAAATTTTGGGGTTTTCTGTTGGATGATGCTGCAGCAGCCCAGTGACCAGGGTGTTAATTGAAGGACAGAAGCAGAAGCAGAAGCAGGACCAGGAGGAAGAACTTTCGTGGTGATGTGATTACGAGAAATACGGGGAAGGATAATCCAAATATTCCATTCAATCCTGATACCCAAATAGGAAAGACTTCGACTTGAAGGGCCCGCAATAGGCTTTCAGATGAAACAGAAAGAGATAGGCAATTGAGCCGTTTCTGCGGGGTGCTCCGCACTGGAGTTAGCCGGCTGAAACTGGACCGTCCATCTACTTACGTCCATGTGTCACTTGCTTTTGAGAATTTTTTTTTAAGTATATTAGCTATCATTAAAATTTGATTCAATTATATTTGATTTTATTGTATTTTAAAAATATTATTTAATTTTTTTAAGATTTGATATATATTAAAAAAAATTATCTAATGTAAAGTCGATAAAATTCATTTTTTATATAACATGAAATTGTGAATTTATTTTTAGTATAATAGTTAAATTAATGTTAAGTTTGAATATAAAACTGATTTTATTTTGATTATGATAATGAATATAGTTAAATAATTTTATTTTTTAAATGAAATGTATATTATAAAAAAATTAACTTCATTAAAGAGAACATTTTTGCTAAATATATTAAAGATCAAGAAGGTTAGGTGATAATTTTTAAAACAAGGAAGTTATAAGTGGTATTTAAATAAAATAGTGGTGCATTTTACTTATTTATTTATTTTTAATTGTGCTGTGAGTCGCCATTCTTAGGTTCTAGAAAAGAAAAAAAAAAGCTTTGTATTTTTTTTTAATATTAAACGATTTATTCTACGGGTCTGCTTGGAACCACGACTGTCTCGTCCAAAATTCACCAAGCTGCAATGTTTCTTGTTCACATTCTGGATTGTCGATTCTAGGCTATCTCATAATTGTAAATAAAAGTCTTTGTTTAAAGGTTGATTCCCAGGAAGCTCTCATCTTCCTCCAAAATTGTGCCAATTTCTAACATTCGATGCTATATTATTCCGTTTTGGTCTCTTATTTGACCAAATGCTCCACTCTGGTATTTCATCAAATCAATAAACCTGATACCATCCCCTGTGAACCTCTGGGGAGTAAATTTACTTCAAGATGTTTAGAGAAACAGGTGTTGGATGATAATTTTGTGAGAGACATTGCATTAGAAAATCCTGCACTCTGTGCCCTCATTTTGCAAAGTTCCCATCTTATGTGTAAACTTGGAATGTGCATGACTTGACGAGGTAAAACGCGTCAGTGCACCATTATAAACCTAGCCACCTCCTAGGAGTCAAGGCACGAACTTTCTATCAAACAACCAGGAGACATGATGGAAATGGAAAAGCCACAATTGTTTATAAGAGCTTTACAAGATAACTGAAACTATATGATGATGCCATTACCTTTGCCCCTAAGCAACGTCACATTACAATATAGCCCCCGGGTGCCAATCCCTTTTGCTATCTCCAACCTAACCTTCTTGCAGCAGAGTCAGGCTCCAGTTGGAAATCAGATGATCCTTCTAAACTAGAGAAAAATTTAAAAAGATTATACTACCGTCATTTAGATATCGTAAAGGAGTAAATGCACTCATATCTGTAATTTGAGTCATGGCTTCCCCAGATGAACTCTAAATTGTTTGTCTGGTTTTTCTTGAGGAATCACCATACATTATGGTTGAGTTGCCATAAAATTACATTGACTGATGAACAAAAAACACAAATGTTAAGCAGAGGAAAGACAAAAGTTAATTTTACATTTTTGATAGATGAAACACCAAATAACTAAGTCTCAGCCATAAAATCCAAGTGATGTAAAGGAATGTTCAATCATAAGAGCAACAACGCTTCACCCAATTGTCCATAATCAAGCAAAGGCTCCACAGAACAGACGCTTAATCAGAATCCTCATACACTTCTCCGTCATCAGATAACTCATCAAATGATCTGATGTCAAGCTGGTAGCGAAGGATGCCCCCAATGCCACCAAACCCTCTACAAAACTGCGATCCCTCTTGTGATTTATTGGTCACAAATTCCAGCGAGCAACCAAATCGCTTGTATTCGTTGGCAAACCACTCTAGCAATGGCATCTTGTCCTGGATCTCCAACTCCGCAGCGGTGGCTTGATCCCGGAAATTGGTTTCATCAGCCTCTTGTTCCTTATTCAAGTGCTTTATGACAACCTCACCAGTAGCACAATTTTTCATTACATACCTATTGATATCCAAACTTTCCCATACTATAAGTGTCTCAATGGCACCCATCTCCAGAGCCTTCAATGTGTCATCAACCCCAAAGACATATTTACCAGTATCCTGGCTGATCTCTTCAAAGTATTTCCCTATCAAACGTTTCTCTTGTATGAACTTTACATTTGATAAAATCTCCGCAGATAACTCAATAGCTTGATTAAAACCATTTTCCCCACCATATGAAACATCAACCACATTTAATATTTTTGCCTGTAGGCGAGGATCAAACATATCTGACTGGCTCAATTCAGTCTTGAAATCAGCTGAACCAGCAAGTATAAGTCCAGCAACGTTAGGCTGACTAGTAGCAGGATTAATGAAAAACTGTGTAGCAAGTTCTGCAGTCTTTCTAACATAGTTGTGTCGTTTTTCCATGCGAAGACGAGCAAAACGCAAAGCTGACTGCCCTCCTCTACCATGTTTCTTTGGTAGATCAACAGTAAATTTATGAAGCACTTCACGAGTATTTCCACTTAACGTCCCAAAAAGGGTGCCATTTCCATCCATAACAATGAAACCAAACTTGTCATCAGATTCTAAAAGTTCATTTAAAGCTTCAGTGTGAAATTTGTTATCACAAAGGTAGAGTGATGCATTGATAGGCTTGAAAGGTTCAAAATCAATGGTCACCTTTTTTTCCTTGCCATCTTCAGTGACAATGGTTCCAGTATAAAGAACCAATCCATTTGGAGGAACCTTATTATATAGCTTCAACCTCTGTTGTGCAGAAGTAATGGCTCCCAATACTGACTGACGGTTCACCCTGCTTTTGATGTTTGAAGCAGTTCCAAATTCATCTCCCAACATCTTAGTAACCCGGGATATTTGATCACGAGGAGGCATTATTAAAGAAATCATGCTGGTACCATTACCTCTTGCAGCTTCCAATGCTTTAATCAATTTCTTGATCTTCCATATCTCAATGTTCTTGTCTGATTCATGCCCATCAGTCATTGTTGTTGAAATGGAAAACTAGCCTACAACCATTACCACCAAAAAAAAAAAATGGCAGCAAATTTAGAAAACACGAATAAATAAACAAATAAAAGCACTGTCAGACTCAAATATTTTAACGCATTTACTTGTGTTATTCAGATAACACTAATACAATTGTGTATATCTGCTACAAATGCATGGTATGCAATGAGAGGCAAGGAAAATCAAACACTAGTAAATTGGCAGCTTTAAATGATGAATGAAAAACTTGATACAGATCTTTTTCAATGATAATAGACTCAACAGTAAGCCATGAGGAGTAACAAAGATTAGTATAATTAGTATGTTGGTAGTTTCATACCCCAAGATCCCGGTGAAAGCTGGCCTCCAGGTGTGACCAAAACTATGAAATTTCTATGTCATGCACTTAGATTCCATCATGTGAAGCATTTTAATTTATTTTCTCAACATGGAAATCAAAGCATAATTAGGAACTCCCAAAAACTAATACAACTATGACTCTTAAAAGAAAATTTTAAACTTCAATAACTAAAATTGATACACATGCATGAGACGGGGTTACATTGGAGATACTTCAATGAAATACAAGCATTGTCTAAGCATTCTAAATTCCTGGAAACATCGAGATATTAAATACAACCAATGATACCTTCAAAAGTCACAAAACTAAATCTTCAGTCTAGATATCAGGCCCTCCAGTCAACTTTTAAAAAGAAAAGGGGGGGGGGTATATGCGTGCAGCTTCTAACCCCATTTCACACCCTTCTAAAGTAGATACGAGTAAGCCTCACATGCTTAGTAAGTAGCAGCATCATACTCACAAAAGAAACATGATAATCATGATTCTGAATAGCTTTGAAGCCATAGCCATGTCTGAATAAATATTGTGAATATGGCAAGCAAAATATAGCTAAACAAAAGCCATTTAAACAAGCCAAGCTGAGAATGTTATCAACTTATATATTCATTTACAAATGGATAAAATCTTATGTAGACTTCCAAATCAATAAATTATTTTCCCCTTTTAACTTACAACCAAAGCATGGGAACCAGACCAATAAAAAAAAATTATATATATTTTTTCCATATTTGGCTGGGCCAGGCTTGGGCTCAACCTTTCACAAAGCCTGCCTTGAAAGTTTGAATTGTATTTGAACCTCAAATTTCCAGCCCAAATTACACTTTTTTTGGCCACGAATCTTGGTGGTCAAACTCTCAAGTTTAAGTCATTCATGCTCAACTCATAATCAGAGAGCTCAGAGCCGCAAGATTTAGTTTGTGGCTGAAGAGTTCAGCTTTCAACTTGAAGTTGTTCATTTCTTCAAGCCCAGACAAGTTCAGCCTTGACATTTCATCGGCAGAGTTTCCATTAAGCAGAGAGATCAGATGAATATGCAGCTGCTGTGTGCATGTCAAGCCCAAGCTGCATTAATTGGCCACACAGCCACCACCCATGGAGAAGGAAAATGGGTTGAGGTATTTGGACAGACGGGTTGCCTGGCCATATTCAGGCCAAAAAAATGACCTAGAACATGTATCGATTCAGACTTGTGAAATCAAGGTTCAAACACAATTTTACTTTCCAGCGAGTTTACTCAAGTTGATCAAGCAATGAGTAGGGATGCAAGTCAACACAAATGAGGGACTTGAAATCCCAAACTTGCCCGAGTGTATGAGTTAAATCAAGAGTTTAACAACCATGTGGGCAGTTTCCTTACCCAAAGATAACCTATAGTCAAAAAGTGGCTGTATTACTCTGAATTCATAACTTACAAATTATTGTTCAAATATGGTAGATAGATGCCTTATATAGTTTAAACATATTTTAGTAAGATGCTGTGGGCTGAAAAGAGAATCACTCCAAAAATCTAAACATATTGGCAATAAAAAGGAATACTGAAGCCATGGTGGTCATATACTTGATTAAAATCATGTAGACTGCTGATATCTGGAAAGACTCAAGAGACAACAAAACCTGTTATAAATGATGTTTCATGCACATCGAAAACACATGATAATCACAAAAAGGGTCAGGAAAGAGTTCTATAAATAGGGAAGATGCTGCTCTTTAAGAAGCAAAATTTAGGAGTAGGATTAAAATCTCTAACAAAATCTCTCATTTATACAAGGAAAACAAAAAATTCTACCCATCATAAGTCTAACTCAAATGATATGTGTGGCAGTAGAAGAGCAGAGATAATATTTACCTTGAGAAATACCAAACACAAAGAAAATTTCAAGAAATACAGGCTTTCATAGCATGATGAAAAGCTTTATCTCTTTCTTCCTCTTTATTTGTTTACAGACACTGTTAGCATCTATATATCACTGCAGAAACCCTTATAGAGAAGGAACTCCACATCAATAGGTTATTAAGCCACTTAATTTTCCCAAGGACTAAATAACTTTTGGCTTAGGATGCACACAGGTAACACTAGCTTTCTGAGTAAAGAACACCCGGCTTTCTAATATTTGAAATCTGACCCATAACTTTTAAAAATGAAACTTCAGCTCTAAGGTCTCTCAAAGTTTTTGAGTAAGTTCATTATCATAGCCACACAGCAATATAACATTTACAGACAAAATATACATACTCTTGACATGTAAAGTTGGAATTACAGGTAGTTCCACCACTAGTCGTTACATAGTTAACGCAAGCTATAGCCAAGTTCATTAGGGAAACACCACTGTACAAGGGAAAACCAAATTCAAGTACTAATATCATAATTTGGGAGCTTGCCTAAACAAATTTATCTTCTCTTTCCTTTCTTTTTTTTTTAGTTAATTTATATATGAGCTTATGAGGGATATTTTATAATCTGGTGATTTGGTTCTATACTCAAGTAATATCAGCTTGTAATATACTTAGCTACCCTAATTTAACAGAGGATTATGAGTGAATATAATCAGTACAGTACCGGAACAATTGAAATGCCACAGCTTTTTAATTTTATACATGAGCTTATGAGGGATATTTTATAATCTGGTGATTTGGTTCTATACTCAAGTAATATCAACTTGTAATATACTTAGCTACCCTAATTTAACAGAGGATTATGAGTGAATATAATCAGTACAGTACCGGAATAATTGAAATGCCACAGCTTTTTAATTTTATACATGAGCTTATGAGGGATATTTTATAATCTGGTGATTTGGTTCTATACTCAAGTAATATCAGCTTGTAATATACTTAGCTACCCTAATTTAACAGAGGATTATGAGTGAATATAATCAGTATAGTACCGGGATAATTGAAATGCCACAGCTTTTTAAATTTATACATGAGCTTATGAGGGATATTTTATAATCTGGTGATTTGGTTCTATACTCAAGCAATATCAGCTTGTAATATACTTAGCTACCCTAATTTAACAGAGGATTATGAGTGAATATAATCAGTACAGTACTGGAATAATTGAAATGCCACAGCTGTAAGACTAAATTTTATTCATATATCAACATGGGAATTTCAAGGCCTAAATTTGAAACTAAATCAGATTGCACATATAGCAAACTCATAAGTAGTACTTTTAGTTGGATTTTCAACGTAGATATAAAAATCAATTATAGCAAATTGGGTAGCGAAGAAAGCAATTTGATGAGTGTTTGAGTTACATCTTGTGCAATCCTTCTCAATCACATTTTGCCTTTTATTTGTTTATTTATTTTGCGATCATTGTCAATTTTTCTCAGACCCATACTTTCTACTCCATTTTGAGAGTTGAAAGGTGCTTCACTATCAGAAACCGGCAAAACCAGGCCTCCGCTTTCTAGTCATTACAAATTGATCAGCCTCTTACATCAGTCCAATTAGGGCAGCAGTCCAACCAGAATACTCAAACACATATTCTGGAGGAACTACATACGGTATCAAGGAAAGAAAAGGAAACAGTATATGACGAGAACCAATTTCTAAATGGCAAAAATTGAAACTTTGAAAGAAATCTACAAGAGAGGAATAACCAAACATATCAATTAGTCTTAGTTCTATATAGAAAACTCCATCGAATGAAAATCAATGACCACGAATGTAACAAACGAACAAGTGAATCTATCAGCATCCAGAGTTACAAGCAAAAAAGTTTGATTCAGATTGTAAGGAATCGTACCTCTTTGATGATAATTACTAATATGAGACTCTCTCAGCGCCCGATTTCTTCCCAGTTAGGGTTTCCACTTACGCCTTCTCAATCCGCTTCCTCAAGCTGCTGGATTTTCTCCTTCTTGTCTTGTTTAGGAGCCCCCGGCCCCACCAGGGGGTTCCTCAACGTTTCCTTTCTCCACCATAGAAAATTCCTTTTTTTTTTGAGAAAAAAATCTCAAAAAGATTTAATAAAACTAGAAATAATCAAGTCAACCTAGTCAAATTCTTAAGATATATGGAAATTTTGGAATATTACTTACACTCTTACATTCTCTGTGTGTGTGTGTGTAAGAAGTTGATGAAATTGTTATAAGATAGACATGTTGATTTTTTTTAATCCAGATATGTGTGTCAATTATATAATTAATATTAAAAATTTGTAATTTGATCCTTACAAATTAGTATAGTTTGTATCAATAAATTTAAGGATAATTCTTTATACTTTTGTTATTATTATTTTCTTTTTTTAAAAAAAAAAACTTAACATCTTATACCTCCGCAATTCATCTCCGTACACACAATTACAAGAAGAACAGGAAAATAATTATAATGTGGAATATTATGCTTCCTTGTGAGCATGGTTCACAATACGTTTTCCTGTCACATGGGGCTAAACAAGGAAGGAAAAGAGATGAAGGAAGGTATGAGGCAAAGAATGTCCTTTTTTATCACCTTGGTGCTGATATTCAGATTGTTGCTTCTCATGAATCTCTGATGTATCTTGCAATCCACGAACATAATCTGGAGGTGATGATTCAGAGAACTGGGGATAATGTCATTCTCAGAAATCCAAGACAGGATTATTCTAAGTGGGGCATGTTTCATATGGCAATGGAAAGTAAAAAAAGAAATAAAGTTTATATAAAATATCTATTTTGTTCTTATAATTAATATTTAATAATTTTTTAATATTATTTATTATTTATTCTTTAATTACTAAAAGTAAAAGTATTAAATTTTTTTTTTTAATTTCTAGTTTCATTGTTAACTTTTTTAGCTGAGTTGGGTACAAAGTGAAAGTTTGCCTAAGAAGCTCTTTTGATTATCCATATTCCAACTTCTGATTAGTTGGCCTTGGAAGAAAATTTGAGGCCTAATTCTGAATCCTTTCCTTCCCTTCTTATGCCTGTTATACCCAGAGACAATTGACCATCCATTCTTTTGGAGATCGTGGCGAGTGGGATGAAGAATTAGAGAGTAATTACTGATCTTGGCAGTCCCGTCATATTTCACATTTTTGCCAAGCAAAGTCATTACTTTTGAGACTAGTAGTGATCTGCATCAACACTTCCTGGGATTGGCCATAGTACACTTGTGAATAATCTCATTTTCTACGAACCATATGTAATATAAGGCCATAATTATGTTTTTGGTGTAGAACTCCATTTGCTTATCCTCAGTGCTATGAGAGAACCAACTGACGAGCCTCTGAATGATATCTTGACATTGGAAATGGAAAGCATCAACCCTTAAATTCAAACGGCAGGCATACAAATAGCTTTAGCAAAGTCATACTAGCGAATGATGCATGTGGTTGATTGATTTGGAAACATTATAACCAAAAGGGCAACCCAAAATGGTAGTGAGATGATATTTCTGAAGTACATATGTGATTAGTAAGGCTTTCTTGAAAATTTTTCATGTGAACAGCAGCATCCTAAGAGAGCTTAATCATTTAAATATTCTTTAAACGAGAGAAAGGGGAGTAAAATTCCATCATTCTATTTCATTTTTATCATGTGCACTTGATAAATTATTAATTGTGCTTTTCTTTGTGTAAAAGCTTTCGTGTAACAATTATGCACGAGCATTCCACTAAATTTAAAAATGGCATCATACTTTTGAAGTTTAAAAAGAGTTGTAAACTTATCAGCTTGAAAAATATAAATGTAAAAAAATGTGAAATGTGAATAAATAGAAGTAGATAAGATAAAAAATAATTTATTTTTACTTTTAAAGAAGTGATTTGATAATTAAAATAACAATTTAATAAATAAATAAAAATAATTACATGAATATAATAAATATTACACAAATTATATAAATAAAATGTATTTACATCATGGTAAACTAAATAAGGTGTTATATTTATTAATGGTAAAGATATCAATATGTCCAAAACTTATAATATTAGAGGATGAAGCACCACAAGAAAAATAACACACTAAGAAAGATACATATCTTTCATTCTTTTTCTCATTAATTGTTCTTTTCATTTTTTTTTATTTTTTTAGAGTCTTAAATTATACGTCCTTGATGGATTGGGTTTAAAGTATAAAGTCTACCACATTTTATTTTATTCATTTAAAAAAATTAAAATATTGGTGATTATAAGAAATGTGGGAACAATTTTCTCTTCTGATATATACAAAATTCATTGAATAAAATAAAATGTTAGTTTTTTTTTTTTAATGGTCTTCTCTCATCCCAAAAGATAAATTCTCTCTCTCACTTCTTTGGTGTATTCTGCTGTGAAACAGAAGATTGGATTCAAGTCTATAATCTAATTTTTTTCATGTGTGTAGCTTGGAATCAAATACTATATCAGATATGTTATCAAATTCAATTTTTGAACATAAAGGAATGTCTAGTTAACAATATTAGAGGCTTAGAGAGGATTGGTGAGGTAGAATGATGAGGTGTGTCAAGATAATCATCTGCCAAATTTTAATAAAAGAATTTAATAGTAAAAATAAAAAAAATTATATCTAAATTTTATTATACATTTAAATAAAATATTGGGTCTTGACATTTATCATTCCCATTCTATTAAATTTATGACTAAATAAATTTTAATAAAAGAATTAAAGGTTTACTTTAAAATGAAATGTTATATTTGGTTAAAAAGAGTTGTCATATTTTTTTCAAATTAAAAACAAGTATACGGATTAAAAAAGAGATTTCCTATGAATATAACACGAGACCATATTGTAATTTTCACTTCTTAAAAGAAGAAGAGACATTTCATTGGGCTATTATTTCATTTTGCCCATCATTTGTTTTAGCACATCATTGAAGGTGCATTTTATTTTTTGTGCTGGAGAAGAAGTAAAAAAAGAGGCATTATATTAGGCTAACATTTCGTTCTTCTCATCATTTTTCTGTTTTAGTGCACCATTGCAGGTGTATTTTATTTTATTTTTTTGTTGTGAAGAAAAAGAAGAAGGGGCATTTCACTGGACTAATATTCAATTTTACTCATAATTTGTTTTAGCACATCGCTGAAGACGCATAAGAAGAAGGCATTTCACTGGACTAATATTTCATTATGCTCATCATTTGTCTGGGCACACCACCGAAGGCGCATTTTACATTTTTGTTGTTTCAGAAAAATAAGAAGAAGAAGAAGAAAGACATTTCATTGGATTAATATTTCACGAAGAAGAATACAAAGAATTTAAAAAAAGGCATTTCATTAGGTTAATATTTCATTTTGTGGTTTTAGATGAAAGGCATTTTACATTTTTGTTTTAGCACGCTACTAAAGGCACATTTCACATTTTTTGTCATTTTACAATATAAAAAAAATGATTGAATTTATAATTTTTCATTTAAATTTTTTTGTTTAAACTCCTAAACTAGTCTCAACTCTCAAGTAACATGGCTTTCTATTAAAAAAACACTCAAGTGACATAAATATTAGGTAATGAAGTTAAACTGTGAATTTTTTTTCTATAAAAAATTAACCTCTCCTTCATGGGGCATTTACTCTCGCTCTTGTTATATATATAATGCATATATAAAACAAAAACCTAATATATATAACAACAAAAACTTATTTTCAATATAGTATATAATTGAGTTTTTTATAAAGGTAAAAATTAATAGAATATAAAAGAATGAAAAATGTAGAGGTACTCATCTTGTATTAAAATTAACCTCCATTGATACATTATAGTGAACAACAGTGCAAATATATAGACCAGCAAAGAAGCAGAAGAGAGACACGTAGCCCTAGAGGAATGGAAAATTCTAGAATAAATGGAAGAAACAAAAAATGAAAAATAACAAATTAACATTCTTGGGCTTGAAT
This sequence comes from Erythrophleum ivorense, assembly GCA_026724425.1. Lineage (NCBI taxonomy): Eukaryota > Viridiplantae > Streptophyta > Magnoliopsida > Fabales > Fabaceae > Erythrophleum > Erythrophleum ivorense. The sequence continues at coordinate 536,775 of JAIUCV010000145.1, forward strand.
TATGTTAGGCTGCAGCTTAGTTTTATTTGATTGTGCTTTGGGCTGCAGTTTGGTTTTATCTAATTGGGCTTTTATTTCAACAGCCCCCCTCAAGCTGAACGACAGAGGTAACACAGTGAGGCTTGATATGAGAAACTAGAATCGAGGAGAGGGCAATGGTTTGGTCAGAACATCAGCTAACTGATCGCGAGATGAGAGATAAGCAATATGTAGTGTTTTAGCAGCAACTCGCTCCTTGACAAAATGAAAATCCAGTTCAATGTGTTTGGTTCGAGCATGCATTACAGGATTGACAGATAAAAAAGTGGCACCAATGTTATCACAATAAAGTGTAGGAGCAGAAGGAAGAAAAACACCTAAGTCACACAATAAGGATTGTAACCAAATAAGATCACAAGTGGCCAGAGCTAAGGATCTGTACTCAGCTTCAGTGGAGGAGCGGGCAACAGTTTGTTGCTTCTTTGCAGACCAGGAAATAAAGTTAGAACTAAAGAAAATGCAAAAGCCACCAGTAGAACGACAATCATCAGGATACCCAGCCCAATCAGCATCAGAGAAAGCTACAAGAGAAGGAAATGGAGAAGGACGAATAAGAAGGCCATGATGAAGGATGTGTTTTAGATAACGTAAAATACGTTTCACAGCAATCCAGTGAGTGGTTTTGGGAGAATGAAGAAATTGACAAACTTTATTGACAGCAAAAGAAATATCGGGTCAAGTAAAAGATAAATATTGCAAACTGCTAACAACACTCCGATACAGAGTAATATCAGTAAAAGGCTGACCATCTAATATAGACAATTTGGTACCAGAAGCCATTGGAGTGGATAGAGGTTTGCAATATAACATGTGAGTTTTTTAAAGTAGATCAAGGATATACTTTTGCTAAGATAAAAATAGACCATCAGAACAAAATGTGGCTTCAATACCCAGAAAATAATGCAGAGTACCAAGATCTTTAATAGGAAAAGTAAGGCTCAGTAATTTAATAAGAGATGTAATAGTAGCAGAATCAGAACCAGTAAGTAAGATGTCATCAACATAAACTAAGACATAAAGAAGACTGGAAGTAGAGATTTTAACAAAGAGAGACATATCTGACTGAGAGGCAACGAAGCCCAACTGATGAAGACAGGTACTAAGCCGAGAGAACCAAGCCCGCGGAGCCTGTTTGAGGCCATAGAGAGAACGTTGCAATTTGCAGACATAATGAGGATGCTGAAGGTGTTTGAAACCCGGTGGTTGCTGCATGTAGATCTCCTCATCAAGAAAGCCATGGAGAAAAGCATTCTGAATATCGATTTGAGTGATGGACCAACCACCGGTCACAGCGAGTGAAAGAATAAGCCGAATAGTAGAAGGCTTGACCACTGGAGACAAGGTGTCATGGAAATCAAGGCCCGAAGTCTGATGAAAACCCTTCATGACCAGACGCGCCTTGTATTTGTCTAAGGAACCATCGGGCTTGAACTTCTTTCAGAGGACCCATTTGCATCCGATAATCGGACGATTTAGAGGAGATGGAACGAGAACCCGGGCATTATTCACATGGAGGGCCTGAATCTCCTCAGCCATAGCAGAGCGCCATTCAGGGAGTTTCAGCACAGTGACAGTAGAAGAGGGAACCTCGAGAAGAACGTCAATTGAAGTGGCGTAGGCTCTAGGGGGAGGCCAGCGAAGGGTTCCATCGGTGAATTGTTTAGGTCTGAGAGAATGGGTCTGAGCTCTGGTGACCATTCGAGGCGGAGGAGAGAGAGGAGCCGAGGGACAAGTAGGGGAAGAGAAGGCGTCAGAGGACGTGACAAGAGGGGAAGGGGAAGATGACTCTTCAAAATGCGAGGGAGACGGGTGAGGAGAAGCGGGTAGGGGATCCGAAGGGAGAAGCGGAACTGGGTCAGGTGAGAGAGATGGGCTGGGCCGAGGTAAAAGGTTCGGGAGAGGGGTATAGAAAGAAGGGGAGTTGGGCCTGGACACAGGAGGGAAAATGGAAGGGCCGGGAAAATGGGTTTCATCAAAACGAACATCCCTGGAGATGTATATGCGCTGTGTCTTGGGCTCAAAGCAGTAGTAGCCATGGTAATTGGAGGCATAGCCTAGAAAAATGCAAAGAGTAGAGCAATCATCTAGCTTATGACGGGTATAAGGACGAAGATGAGCTCAACATGCACAACCAAAAATGTGAAGAAAAGAGTAGTCAAGAGCATGGTGAAACAAAAGATGATATGGAGAGTGAGGATTAAGAGAGGGAGATAGGAGACGATTAATGAGATAAACAGCAGAATTGAAAGCATGAACCCAGAATTGTTAAGGTAAAGAAGCATGAGATAAGAGAGCTAAGCCTGTTTCGACAATATGCCTGTGTTTTCTTTCAATTGTGTCATTTTGAGCATGAGAATAAGGACATGTTATACGATGGATGATGCCTTGAGTTTGGAGAATAGAGTGAAGAGCTTGAAATTCACCACCACCATCGGTTTGAAGGAATTTAATTTTGGTATTAAAGAGATTCTCAACCTGTTTTTGGAATGAAGCAAAGGCTTTAGCAACATCAGATTTTAAACGAAGAGGAAAAAATCAGGTGAATTTAGTGTAGTCATCAACAAAAGATACATAATATCTATAACCTTCTAAAGATAAAATTGGAGCAGGGCCCCATACATCAGAGAAAACAAGGAATAGGGGATGAGGGGAACGATGGGAGGAAGAGGGATGAGGGAGTACATGGCTTTTGGATTTATTACAAGCAGAACAGGAAGAAGAAGACACAAGGGAGGTATATGGAAGAGCATATTTGGATAAAACATGTTGAACCGTCCTATAAGCTGGATGACTAAGTCTAGCATGCCATTGTTCTTTTGAAGCTTTGATCCCAAGACAAGCAGTAGGTGAAGACGAATATAAATAGTTAGTTGTTGGTCCTTAGAACAGTAGTTTCTTTGTGTGCAGATCCTTCACAGGAAAATGAGAGGCATAAAATTTAAAATACACATTATTATCTAAACAGAAATGGCAAACAGAGACTAAATTTTTAGAAGCAGAAGGAACATGAAGAAGATTAGAGAGAAGATAATTGCCAGTAGGTGAAGATAAACTCCCAGAACCATGATGAACAATAGGAAGAGAGGATCCACCAGTGGTATGAACATGGTCAGTGCCTTTGTAAGGTTCAACATGAAGATTGAGATTGGCAAGGTCAGAAGTCATATGGTTTGTAGCTCCTGTATCAAAGTACCAAGCATCATCAGGGGCTACGGTAGTAAAATTATGATGTGCTTGAGCTAAGGCTGGTGGAGGTGGTGCTTGATATGAATGGTCAAATTTGTGAAAGCAAGTATGTATGGTGTGGCCATATTTTCTGCATAATTGGCATGATACATTTGAATTTGAAGATGCAATGAAAGGAGATGACCGTCCACCATTTTGTCTGGGACCAAATCTGCCTCTGCCACCCCGATAAAATGGAGGTGGTCCACTTCGTCCACGACCACGAAAAACAGCATAATTTGGGAAAGGAGTGTAGTGACGTGCTTGAGTAGTATAAGATGGACGAGCAGCAAAGTTAGCAGAGATTTCAGGTACTTCAGATATAGAGTTGTAATGAGACAACCAGGCTTCATGCATTAATAAGTAACTGAGCACATCTTATGGAGTTAAATCCATAGCTTTTGTGGTTAAAGAAGTTACAATGGATTCATAATCAGAACCAAGACCATTCAAAAGATAAGTGATAAAATCAGAATCATTAATAGGTTTCCCAGCAGTGCTTAGAGCTTCAGAAATGAGCATTGCACGCTTAAAGTAATTATTGACAGATTCTCCTCCTTTCTTTAAACTAGTAAGTTGGTTATAGAGATGCATGAATCGTGCTGTATTTTTTTGGGTGAACAATTTTTCAAGAACAAGCCACATTGAACGTGCTGTCTTGTGTTTAATCACCTGACCAATGAGAGATTCAGAGAGGGAAGAAATGATAACAGAGAGAGCAAGCTGATCAAGCTGAAACCATTTCATGTATTCAGGATTTGGTTCTCCATTTTCGGTAATTGTAAGAGGAGAAGGGTAAGAGCCATCAAGTAATGAAAATAATTGTTGGCCATATAGATAAGGCACCATTTGAGCCTTCCATACAGCATAATTATCATGAGTAAGTTTAATTGAAATAAAATGAGATGGAGAAGAAAAAGAGGAAGATGGTGGAAGAAGAGAAGAGGGCAGAGATGTATTAGTAGAAGAATTTGATGAGGTAGACATAATGATTTTCATGGCTCTGATACCATAATAGAATATAAAGGAATGAAGAATGTAGAGGTACTCATCTTGTATTAAAATTAACCTCCATTGATACATTACAGAGAACAACAGTGCAAATATATAAACCACTAAAGAAGCAGAAGAGAGACACGTAGCCCTAGAGGAATGGAAAATTCTAGAATAAATGGAAGAAACAAAAAATGAAAAATAACAAATTAACATTCTTGGGCTTGAATTATGTTAGGTTGCAGCTTGGTTTTATCTAATTGTGCTTTGGGCTGCAGTTTGGTTTTATCTGATTGGGCTTTTACTTCAACAAAAATATGCCCTCTATATTAAGCAAAAAAATATAAATTTTTCTATTAAATAAGGGTTCCCTTATATATATATGTATATATACATATATATATATATATATATTAAATGGACTTTGCCTTTCCCTTAATCCAAAATTAGGGGGATTTGGTTTTTTTCGATGGAGGATTAGTTAATATATATATAAACTAGAATATTTATAATATATAGTATATTTAATATGATATAAAATTAATATAATATGTTATATTTTTTGCACTAAAACAATATATTATGTTTTTATATATGATAATATAATGTGACTTAATGTTTATTATAAAAGAGTAAAATATGATTATTACTAATAAATTTATAAATTATAAGTTTATAGATATGGGAAAATTTATATGCAATTATTTATTTCTTTTATTGTCAAATTTTTTAATTAAAATATAATAAGTATATGATTCATTAATGATATTATAATAAATGTATGATTCCTTTACTTCTTTTTCAATAAGATTTTAAAAAAATTCTTTAAAAATTTTTTGAATTCTTTGAAAAAATGATAAGATTTAAAAAAAATCATATACTTGTCACAATATTAAGAAATTGTACAATTGTCAAATTTTAACTAATAATATAACATGTGTATGATTTTACTCAAGAATTTCTCATAACTCTAGATTTAACATTAAGAGTTTTTTGATGTGAAAATTTCATTAGGTTTTTCAAGAAACTTTATCTAAGATATTAAAATCATATACATATTATATTATAATTTAAAATTACACAATTGTATGATTCCTTAATATTATGGCAAATGTACAATTTATTTAAAATCATATTATATTTTTAAAAGAATCCAAAAGTTTCTCAAATAATTTTTTTAAAATATTATTAAAAAAGTAATTGAAGAATTATATATTCATTATAATATTATTGATAAATCATATAATTATTATGTTTTGATCAGAGAATTTGATAATAAAAATATAAGCAAATGTATGTAAATTTTGTTCTTATCTATAAATTTATAAATTATAAATTTATTAATAATAATCATATTTTAATAATTTTATAATAAAAATTAAACCATATTATATTCTTACATAAAAAGATAATATATTTTTAATAAAATAAAAATATAACATATTATATAATATAAAATATATTTTATATATATATATATATATATATAACTTCCCATTTCCCCTCCAAGATTTTGCAATCCCCATTTAATTAAAAAAAAAAATCCACGAGAAAGCAGAGTAAGATATTCTGCATTCCTTTATTTAATTAAGAATATATATTTTTTATTTGATAAATCAGCTATATATATTAAGAATAATTTTTAACGATTATGCATATTAATTTTTATTTATTTATTTATGTGTCAAAATGCTATTCTGTAAAGTCTCTAGGGGTTTATTTTGCGAAAATTCATTTGAAACACTCGTTATGTACTTTAACATTTAATAATAAATTTTTGTATTTTAAATCTATCCACTTTTTGTTAAAAATTGATAAAATTGCATATAATTTTTCTAAAATTTGAGGTTATGTGAAAATAACTTCATAAATTTTAAAAGTTGACAAAAAATTCTCTTAAATTTTTAATAATATGCAGATAACTTTTTTAAACTTTGAATATATATAAATAACTCTTTAAATTTTAAAAATATGCAAATAACTCTCTTAAAAAGTGTGATATATGAAGAGGGTTATTTACAAATAATTCAATATTTATAAATAATTTAAAATTTAAAAAGTTATCTATATATATATATCTAAAGTTTAGAAAGATTTATTGTAAATTTTAAAAATTCAAAAGAATTTTTTGTATGTAGCCTAAAATTCAGAAAGATTACGTGTAATTTAATCTTAAAAATTTAATGAAAACCTCATAAAGACATGTGATATGTTTTAATTAATCAATATTTTAAAAATATTTTTCTTTTTGCTAAATTCCATCATGTTATTTACAATTTATAATTTGTAAATAAATAATAAAATAATAAAAACAACTAAAAATATAAAACAAAGCCAAAAAAAAACTCTCAAATATTACACCCTAATTGATTATATGATAAAAAGGGGTTGTAATGTATTTTGCAATGTTTATTATGTTATTTTATTATCATTGAATAATTTGTTTATTATTTTTTTAAGTAGGGATACCAAGATAATTTTTCATCTATTCTATATTTTTATTTTGGTATATAATGTTACGTATATCAAATAGGATATTAAATTATACAATTTTCTTTTAATTTTTTTCATCCTTCTACACCTTTGCATGTGATGTATTCTATAAATATTAGCAGAAAGTGGATGAAAGGATTTACTTTCAGATATGCTAATATATAAGGATTTATTATTCAAATTTCAAAGTTATTTGCAAATAAGTTAAAGGAAATTGAGTATTAATACAATTTTTTCACTTATTTTGTAATTTTTTTTGGTTAAAATGTAAACAATTTCCCCCAACTTAAAAAGTTTTGCAATTTATCTCCGTTAATTTTAAAAGTTAAATCAAAGACTCATAAATTAATTTTGTGCAACATAATTTATTTGTTAATTTTTATGTCCAAAACCATAATATCAGAGTCACATATATTGAAAGCGCTCAAATCAATCAAAAAGAAATGCATTCAATTTGTTATCTCATGTAATGTATAACATTATTTTTTGTCATTTCTTTTTATATGAACATGATAAAAAAGCCTTTGTTTTACTCTTAGAATAACATGTTAAATATATTTTTTGTGATTTTTTCTTTTTTTGTTTCTATAGAAAAGTAGTATTAATATTTTTAAAAAATAGTAGAGTAATGTTGCACAAAATTAAAGAATTAAAAAATTTGTTGTCAATTTTTAAAGCCATGATAAATTACACAATCTTTGAAAGAAAATTTTTTATTTTTTTTTGGGGGTAATCGAAACGCCAATGGATAGCAGAAGACGAGGGGTGCGTTCCAAAAAAAAAAAAACGAAAAAACAGGAAACGGGGTCTAGAGTCTCAACTCTCAAGACGCCTCGTTTGGTAAGTTGCTTTCCGGCTTTTTAAACAAAGAACAAGCTTAAAAAAGAAAATAAATAAATAAATAAATCATTAACTAAAACAAAATCCCATCTTTTTCGGATTTTCTGCTCAAGAGCTGGTAGTAAGATTCAAAGTTTGAAACAATCAAAACGAGCTCGTTAGCGATTCACTCAATTATTTTCTGTTACTGCTACTTTTCCGGTGTTTCGGTCATGGACGAGCTGGGCTCTCCATCGTCTGCGCTGCCCCCAACGATTACTATCGATGGCGCCGACCAAGATTCGGCCTTGGCCAACTCGCAGTTCCTGACGCGCGAGGAAGTACTCAGGCGCCGACTCCGCCGAGTCAAGCAACTAGCTCGTTGCTACAGAGCCCACTACTGGGCGCTCATGGAGGAGCTCAAGGTTAAGTACAAAGAGTACTATTGGACTTACGGCAAGAGCCCTTTTATAGAGGATCAGAAGAACAATCAGGCCAAACACACTGAAGGCGTCGCGGCCTCGGGGGAGAATGTAAGTTATAGCAATGGCAATGAAAAGGTAATCATGGCTTCTAATGGTGGGGTTGGTCATGATGTCGTACGTTGCGCTTTCGGCGGCTGCAAGTCGAAGGCTATGGCGTTAACTAGGTATTGTCACAACCATATATTGTCGGATTCGAAGCAGAAACTCTATCGGGGATGCAACGCTGTCGCCAAAAAGTTAGCCCCTTTTTCTCTAATCTAGTTTTTCTTTAAATCTGTTTAAGTACTTCAACAAAATATTCTAATATGGTAATTGTACATGCTTGATTGCTGGCAGAAGCGGACGGGAAAAAGGGATTTTTTTTTTTGTCCGGGGGGGGGGGGGGGGTAGTGATCTGGATCAACTCAAGGGTGTGATAATAATTTGGTACCTTGCATTCTTTAGACTATTGGCCGGCTTTTGAAAAAACAAAAGAACGAAATTTGTTATTTCTTTCGAAGTTTACGATATGCTATTGTCTTTTGTAGCCCTTATTGTTCCTTTCTCAAATTAGTTGAGTGGTTGTGGAAAATCTGAGCTAAGGCCATAGAGGAAATATATGTCGTGGGTTTTGTTCTTAATGATAGTTTTGTGCTTGCTTGGAGAGATTTAATAGAAATGATCAGGGTGAGATTTAGAATTAGAAGCATAGATGGCTTGGTGTTTTAGGTGAGAAAAGAGGTTTGGGCTTTACGTCATTGTGTGTGGCTTTTTTAATGTGTGTATATATTTTGTTCTGTTTTGTAGTTTTAAGGTTTTTCCCTAATTTTGCCATGGGTTAAAGGGAGGAATGATTGAGTTTTGTTTGTCATATTTGAATATGTGTTAATTATGACTAGAGGTTTCATGAGGATTTGGTATTCTGGGCAACAATTCAATGTTCATACACTGACTTTATGAGGCATTCAACTATTGGAACTATTGTGTGACTCCAAGGATGGGTGCTTTTTTTAAAAAATTTACAACTATCAATTTTGTGGTATAAGGATAAAAGAAATTAGAATTTTACTTTTATATTGCTGGTTGGCACTTGGCACTTCAGTTTCTTGGGCTTAATATTTCCTAATTTGTATGTTGAAAGCTTGGTTGGTTAATTTTTTAATTAAAATTTATAGTTTCATGCCTGTTGTAGAGGATCAGCATCACTCTTGCGCTGTTGCCATGCCTTTTCCCCCCTTCCTTTGCTTCCGAAGGGGTCACTTACATACACATAATGAACACATTCTCAAGCTCAATGCAATATAATGAGAACAGTTTGAGTCAATGAAACTAATTTGTTTATGTCCACCACATGATCCCAAGCTTTCTTTAGTTCTTGAACCAAAGCAAGATAAATTTAAACAGCAATGATGAAACCAATTTTTTACAGTGAACCTTTATATAAAATGCAGTCAAATAGTTTGAAGTTCTGAAAATAATACATATAAAGTTGCTTGGCCAAATCCTCCTGTTAGCATACCTGAACCTTAAGGTATTTTTCAGATTAAAATTATCCATATCTTAATCTCCTATCTCATGCCAAATTACTGTACATACGGAGTAACATTTTACCTTCTCACCCATAAAATCTAATGGCAATTCTTTCCCTTTTAGGAATGAATGGTCAAGTTAATTAAAAAACAACCATATTTCTCTGCATTAGGCACAAGTTTGACTCTAAATTCTTGAGAATGTCCTAGTGTTGCTCTTTAAGGATCAAGATTTTTCTGAGCTTGTTATCTTAGTCTACTTCAAGAGATGTCACCAGAAAAACCTCCAACACATCCGCACATTTCAGTTCAAGGCCTAATTGTGATTGATGGAAGTATACATGTAAATAGCATCTACTAGAACATACTAATGCAAAATGCTGCCCTCTACTAGTTTAATATTATATTTGGAAGCCCATTTCGATAGAAGTTAAGATTTTGAGCCTATCTTGCTAGTTCAATATAGCTGTACTGAATATTTGTTTCCAGGCTTCCAATGGATAAATAAAATTTTCTTTTGGTCCTTTTCTAATTCCATCTCTTGCATACTGGACTTCTTATTTGCAATAAATATCATTTCTTGAACAGACAACATTGCTGATAAGGATTTTTCTCTATGCAGTTTGCCAACTGGGCCTTCTATTTGTAACAAGCCTGTATTGAGATCCACAGTTCCTCCTGCATGCCCCAGTCATTACCAATTAGGTGAAAGGTGTTTGATTCGTGCAGTAAGAAGGGCGGGTTGTGCTATCCCAACTCATCGTAAGCCAAGCCCAAAGTTACATGTAGTAGTTGCTGAATTTGTCCGTCAAATTCAAAAAAAGCGAAAAGCTGCTTTGAAGGCTACTGTGCCTAAAGCTGAGACTGAATGAGAAACAAGATTAAGGTGCTGATTCTTCAATAGACTAGTAGCTTTCTTAAGATTCTGCAAAGTGTATAGAGTGGGCGTATTCCAATATGTGAGAAATAGGGCCTTTATTTTGGTGGTGAAGCATAAGATGTCAATAAGAAACAGTACATTTCCCTTAGAAGCCTGTATATTGTCAGTACACTAGGTACTTCCTTAAATTTATTTTTTCGCCCGTGCTATATTATATTGAACTTCTCTGCCATCTTATGAGCGGCATCACAATATATTCAATTCTTAGCTTTTTCTTGGAGTAAGAATTTGCATGTGACTCTCAAGCTTTGTTTGGGTGGATTGGAAATCTCAACCCTAGGATTTAGATTCCTGATGATTACAAGACAAGGTCAACATTTATTTTATCAGCTTTTTATTTTTTATAAATGAATGGAAGTACAAAATTGCACAAAATTATATATATATATATATATATACACACACACATACATATTAAGATTTCTTTTCTGGCTCTTTCATGATTTGGATCAAGAATACTGCTTCAGCAATATCTAAGATATTTGCTCTTGTGACAATGCTAAAGAATGGGAATCTGAAACCAAGTGGAACAAAATTTTAAGGCCCTTAACTTACTGCATGATCACTTGGAATTAAAAAGGAATGGGTATGACTGCTCCATCATTTTGATCTTGTAGTGTAATGGGATCCAACAGGATTATGTACTATGAGAAGCTTCTAATTCCTTGGGTAGCATCCTATAGTACTCTTTCTAAGCAATCAACCAATGGCTATTGCTTGAAACTACAGTCATTGGTCATGTTGTTCAGATACTTCCAATTGTTCATTGGTGGGTGTTTATTTTGATTTGTTCTGTTTATTTGTCGACTAATTGGTAGATGCCGTGTTAGAGGTGGTTGGTCTAATTTTATTTCTGTTGTGGTTACTATTAACAAGTTCCTTTTTTTTTTCTCTTTTTTTGTTTTGTTTTTGGGGGGGGGGGGAACAAGTTCCATTTTACTTATATGAGGTTTCGATTATCATGTTAAGGAATGTGTTTAATTCTCTGAGGTTGCATTTAGATGCATGCATTTGGTGATTGGTACTTGTATATTACTCTCGCATAATGTAGTTGGATGAAACTTGAAAACCAATAAATTTTCTGATTTATTTAATATGTTGATGCATTCTCAATTTCAGAATTGAATTAAACTCCCCATGGCATTTTTTTGGGGCTAGTAAATCCTCATGACATTTGATTGAAAGGTTGGAATCTTTAAACTTCATGGTGTAATGTAGTCTGTAGACAAATTTTACTCTACAAAAATCAAAAGTTTGAACTTTGGTAATGGTGTCAGTTATTGACCATTGGCTTTACTTTATAAAAGTCTTACCACATAAATTTTCCGTCAATGGTAATATATCCTCATTTTACTCTCTTAGGTGCACTTGATTAATCTATGATTATTAAATGAAGAGAACAAACAGTATAATTTAATTACGAATTACAAATTTGAATACCTTCTATTAAATGAATTTATCTAAGGGCAACTTAAAATTGATAGCTTTGAAATAAATAGGAGGATGGTTGAGTTGAGATTAAAGTTGTGTTCTTTTCTGAAATGTTCTAGTGGTGGATGCATTGAGGTTTATTAGTTTTTCCAAAAAGACTTCTGGTTATAGCTATAGAGGTTTATTAGTTTTTCGAAAAGGACTTCTGGCTATAGAGGCATTTCAAGAATTCTAGCATTTGGTTATAATATATCATTGTGCTGCAATTTAGGTGATAATATGAGTTGAATTTCACAGTATGCTGTGACAAGTTTCCTATATTTCAGTTCGATATAATTAGAAAATCTTTATTATTCTATTTTGATTGGTATGTGAAACAATAAAATTGATTTTCCTGGCAAATTCCTTGTGTCCTCCGCCCTCCTTCCATGCGCCCCCCCATGGCCCAAATCCTTTTAAGCAAACATCACTAACATAATGAAGGAGGTGACTCTTAAGCCTGCTTCACGCTCTTGTGTTGATCTGTATGTTGCACAAGTGCATGTTTCAAGTTTCATTAGACTGATGAAATTTTTGTTGATCAAGTTTCCTATACTAATGGCCACTTTATTCAGGGCTAGTTTTGCTGTATGAGGTCCACCTTTTTTACCTGTTTGCATCGAAATTAGATTGATAATCCTCCATTAGCATTAATTTTACATGCATAAGAGAGAGTAGACTTTAGTATAGGTCTCGTTATATCCGGGTTGCATTCTGTTGTAGTATAGCCAGATTGGTTCCCATGAAGGTGTTAAGAGATATCGCCTGGGCACCTCTATATTTTCGGTGGTGATCAGTCTGGTGGTATGATATCAACTTTTTTGTGCTTTGCAAAAACGTCAGTTTATGTTGGCATCTCCATAACAGCATAAGATCTGAATTCAGCGGGAGGAGCCAGTGGCTCAATGCTTTCTTCCATCAGATTGTGGAGATAAATGAACTGCACCTCTCTGGAGTTGTGTATCATTAGAAGGTCACTCAGTTTCCACAGGTGATTGAGATTATGCTATCGACTTAATTGCAGTCCTTGGTTAGCACAGAGCAAAGCACTAGCTAATCCAATAAAACCACTTCTGGTACTGACATCTATTCAAGTATCTAAAATCAAGTATAAACAGTTTAGAACATACCCAACATGTGAAAGCATTTGCACATTATTAAGCTCTTCTGTATGCACTATAGTTAGTATTCGGAGTCTTAACCTGAAGATCTGATTTCTGTGACATGATGATTCATTTAACATTCTGACACATGTTGGACTTGAACATTTATACAAATGGTGCTGAATCTGTTCCTCTCAGTAAATGATTTATTCTAGTCCACCAACGTTATTGAGCGGATGAAATTCGGCCATGGTACATTCTGAAGGCAAGGACTAACTTGGGGTTTATGTAAGGAAATGAAGCGGCTCTCAGGGTGGGGTTTCCAGTGGATGTAATGTGGAGTATTTGTGGTTTGTTTCTAAGCTGGGTGTTATTTTTTGCAAGCTAAAATGGCATGTAAAGAGCTATAAGGCTATAACCCACAGCGTGAGGTCTGAAATAGTAGGGTTTTGTTTCTAAAAGGAAGCCATTGCTTACTGTAATGCTACAAGAGTAAGTTGCTTAGGATGATTCCCATAAGATCTTGTTATCGGATCATGCATATTGACTAATCCCTTACGTTACTGGGGTATTGATATAGAAGCAATTACGGTGACCAGTTGGGCATGTGGGAATTTGACTTGTCTGTCATAATTAGTTAGGATGTGAACTAGTAGATTAATGGAAACGAGTTGGGAATTGGGATTGAAATTCTTTTTATAAATTTCCAATTTGTTGATCACACAATTCCAGCCATTTCTTCTCTGTGATCAGTATGTATGCGAGTCTCTTGGCGCCGAGCACTGCATGAAGATTTGGTCTCACTGAGCCAGCTTGAAAATGGCAGACACTGGGCATTTTTCTCACTCTCACAGATTGGATTATGACCATTGTGACTCCTTTGGATGGTATGTTTCGTGGGGACTCCATTTGGGCATCTTGTGTGATCGTGACCCTCAATTAATCGGCTGATCGGGAATGGGTCGCCTGTTGGTCTGAGTACAAAAAGGTTACCATTTCAATATTGTAGATACATAACTGTCCTGGACCTCAACCTACTGAACATTACTAGCTTGCTTTCTGGTCCTACCCAAGGAGTTGTAGAAATTACACGGTAGCATTTTGAAAACCATTGGTCTAACACACTGTAGTTGTTCATTCATGGGCTTGTTATGGTTTGGGAAGCCAAAAATACTGGCAAGAAACTGCTTTCTTATAGACTGGATACCGAATTTTGGACAAAAAATCTTAGGATGTTAAGTCTATGAGTTAATCTATTTATATAATTCTTATATAGTTCATTCACTTTTAATGGGAGGCTCGTATAGAGCCCATTAATCCTTAACTAAATGTGCCCAGGCTTTAGACTTGTCCTAACGAAAAACAATAGTGGCTATAAGCCTATGTTGGGCTTGAGGAGCTTGAAACATCAAAGAGGCCTTTTTCTAATTGAATTTTGGCAAGAAACTATATTTATAATCTTAATTTGCATCTTAATTTAAAACCTTAAAATATAATCGTCATCTAGTTTATTAGCTGTTAACATGAGACTTACATTCACACTTAAATACCAACCAGGCGGTGGCAGTCTATTCTGACTAACAAAACTGAGGTTAGCAATCGTTGATTTTAACAGTGAATGAAGCATAGTTGAATGATTGGAGTGCAACTGAAAGCGACCCCTTAGGGTTCTCATGGAGTGGGGAATAGACATAACAAATCAGTTTCATGGTTTTGGATATTAAATAGGCGATTTGATGGGCAAATTGTTGATGTTAAAGCTTGACAATGTAGTGAGGTTTACACTTTAATTACACGAAGTGCTCAATGGAGGATCATGCGCTCGTCCCTGCTATGCACGGTTGTAATGCTACCCTTCACAACTTGAAGGCCCATTTGTCAGCTCACATTTGTACCCTTCCGTTTTTTCCTTTTTTTTTTCTTTCTACATCCAGTCATCTCTCTCTTTCTCACATTCACTAGCATATACAGTGCGGGCATCCCCTTGAGCTACTATGACGGGCTTCGTCAAAATCATTAATGAATTTCCTTAAATTCTTATCACATGAACTTGGTACCTGGGGTTGTCAATGCAAGTGGGGCTTGTGGTGGTACGATCGGCCCAAACGGGACCATTACGTGGTATGCAAAGTCGCTTCTCATGTGATATGCTGCCGAATAAAACGTTGTCAAGGACGCAGAGACTTGACATGACGGTCATATCATTAATTGTCTGTTGTGGCGGGGGCAATCGGAATGACTATTTGGCAAGGGATACATTATTTATTGGTTCTCATTTCTCTGTATTTATATACATTTGTATTTGAGCGGTTGAGATTAAAATTTAAATAATTTTAATTTAAAATTTTAATTTAAAATTTAAAATTTAAATCATTATTTTTAAAATTTTATATTAAAAAAAATTATTTTTAGTTTACATTTTGTATCTTTTAAAATAAAAAATATTAAAATTTAAAAAAAATTAAAAAATATGAACCGTTCATTTACTTTGGATAGTTCACAAAAAATGTGCATCCCTGCACGTAAAGACGTGCAGGAACTTGCACTGTTATTTAGTGATACAAAATAAATTTGGATATAAGTAGTTTTTTTTATTAAGGGTCCCAATGGTATGATATTTAGTGTATATTATACAAATATTAAAAAAAGACTCAAAATGCAATTTTTGTGTTTTGATTATAATTGTATAAAAAATTTAATTTTTGTTGTGATTTATATTAATAAGTCTCAACTTAAGTAAACTTTCTTATTTTAAATTTTTTTTAATAAATAAATTAGAGTCTAAAAATTAAAGGATTTAACAAAAAAAGAGGTGTAACTTGAGTAGATTTGAACATAAGTTAAAAACTTCACTCGGTCTTTTTTTTTTATAACCTAAGTAAAATATAGGCTAGCTTAGGCTTTTTCCAAACATGGCTCTAAGCTCTATTTTTTATAATTTTTATATTATTAATCTATATTTTATTTACCATTCTCTTTACTTTAATAATTCCAATCCTTCTTTTAACTTTCAATATTTAAACAAAAAGTAAAATATTATATAAAAGTAAAAAGCAAATTGTAATATTATGTGATGTTTAATATAAAAGTAAAAAATAAATTGTAATATTATGTTATGAAAAATACCAATATTTGAACAAAATGTAAATTGATAAAAAAATGATATATTACATAATGCAAAAAATTATAATATCTTATAAGAAATTGACTTTAAATTAATATTTTATAAAAATAGACTTTAAATCAATATCATGTAATATTTTATATTTTTTTAATCAAAATACTAAGTTTAATATATATATATTTTTAAATTTTCTTAGTTGGACCCAATTTTTGAGCTATTTTTTATGAGCCCTATTTAGTTTTATACGAATTTCACCCGTGATCACATCTAAGCTTAAGTGGGTTACCTGCTAAAGTTTAAGTTTGGAGTTTGAAGTTTTTTTTTGAGTGTAGGACTATAACACTATACCTATACTTACTCAGGCCTATATCTATATTTTAGGTTTTGGAACCTTTTAATAATTTGTTAAATTTAAATTTGTTCCATTTAATTTTTTTAGAAATATAAATATCATACCTGTAGTCTCAACATGATCATCTCGCTTTAAAACATTTTATAATTAATAGCAAATTCACAAAATTGGAAATGATTGGGGAGAAAGAGAAATCAATTAGACAATTGGGGCTTGAACATCAATGTTCAATTGAGATCTTGAAAAACAAGGTAATGTCCGGAAAAAAGAAAAGAAAAAACAAGTGCTTAGTTGAGATCTGAGAATGTCGTTATTATTGGAAGTAGAAAATGAAATATCGGAGGGAAATGAATGTGAATTGACTATACGTAACATATCTATATACTTCTATAAATCCCTTTCATTTCCACTCATATAGATTATAAATTGTTAGACCAAGTTGAATCAGTACTCTCAATATCATTCAAAATTTATTGTTTATACAAGTTGTTTAATTGGTACAGGCCTTACTGCCATGTATATAGTAATACCTGAATTTAAGATAATTATGATAAGATGCATGAGAATTTAAGATTCTTTATATATATATATATATATATATACATATGGAAATTGAATTTTCATATATCTTATCGGATATTTAATTTGTTGCTAAGAATGTTAAACTCTTAATAGTGTAACCTTTATAAATAACTGGATTTAAATCGGATGACCATATATATATATATATTGTAATAGAATACTACAAATATATATGCCTTGTATCAATTCCAATACAAACTAATTATAGTTGAATAATATACACAGCCTGCTTTTATAATCCTCTGAACCTACTTACCAACCAACTTTTTAAATAACAAGGCAGGCCGGCAACCGCTTAGCTAGCCGGTTAACTAGCAGGCTCGTGAAGGATGGTGGAACAGGTTTGTCAATTGCTGACATCTGTTAGATAAAAATGGCTACTTGTTTTGTACTCACTCGCCCCCACTACTTAATTGCTGCCTAGCCCATGACCTTGATGTTCAAAATCCTACAACAAAACAAATGATCCAATGCTTCCAAGTTTTTCTCATATGATTATCATTTTTTTTGGGCACAGTAAGAATGTTACTGGGGCAACTTACATATCAGACTAGATTATTATTATTATTATTTTTTGAGACGATCATAAGGATATATCATGCCATAAAGACTTAATTAGTCCATTTGAAAAAAATAATCTTTTTTAGGCACTAACCCCAAAACGCAAACACAAAAATTGTTAAAAAGTTATACCATCTAAGGCGAATAGACGAACAGTAAAGTAAACATTATTTTAATTTGTTAGCTATTCATAAAAGAGTACAAACAAGTTGCTCATCTATTTATCTATCAGATTGAGCAACTTTATGCTAACTTTTAGAAGTTATTTGGATGAGCAAACTTTAACGAATTTTCTTTAACCAATATACCATGCAAGTTACCTAGTTCTAAAATTTTTATGTTTTTAGTATATATGTTTACTTTGTCTAGTAAAAAAGTTGTTAATGTTTGAATTTACTGGGTTAGGTAAACATAGATATTTTCTTAGGTTGTTCAATTTTGGTATTTTGTTGTTTTTCAGATTTAGTTAGGAGCTTCATTCTAAATTCCTTTTATAGAATTCTATACCAATTTTTGAATTCGCTGGAGTTTAATTCTAATTTTTGATATAGGTGCTCATTTTTATGTCTTCAATGTTAAAAAAATTGGTTTAAAGTTTTGTGCATATTTGATATATGTGAATTTTTGTTCTTCCACAACATAGCAATGTTCAAAATTGCACTAATTGATGTATGATTTAACTCCTCAATTTGGTCATAGTATTATGTCTTATTATTGCATATTTAATTAAAATTTGTTTCTTTATTTTTTAGAGAGTTGTTTGTAATCTGTGTTCTTCATCTTCCGCAAGTCATGCACTAAATAGTCAAAGAATAATTACACTTTTCCTTTGGGATATTTTGTGAACAATTTGTAGATTTTTTGTTTGAAGAAATAAATCTACTATTTGTATTTTCCTTTGACAATATATGATATATATATATATATATATGATTTGATATAGTAATGATTGATTTAGTAATATATCTAATGTAAATATATACCCAACAAAAAAGAGGGTACGCCTACACCCAAAAAAAAAAAAATTACGGAAATTTTTAAATCACTACTAAATCATTAAAAGTAACCTATCGATCCTAGTGTAATCGCCTCAAATTTCAATCATAACCACCACTAAATAACTATAGTAACTCTTCAGGATAGTTTTTGGCGGTTCTTAACGTAAAAGAAACTTGAACTGTCGCAAAACATATAATATAACTAACTTTTGCATTCCATTTGCAACCGTTGTTAACCGCTGGTAACAGACACCTTAACCGCCATCAAATATAAACAATAACTAACTTCTGTATTCAAAAATTGTGGTGGGCTTTGACCGTCACAAATTAGTTAGTAGCAGTCAAAATTGTCGCTAAACCTAACAATAACTGCCAATATATATATACACACACATATTTTGTAGTGAACCACCTCTGCTTAATCACCAGGCCACATCTTCAGGTTAGATTTCGTGGCACATTGTTAACCATTCTCTGCTTTAACAAATGAAGCTTACAAACCTATAAATAGACGTTGTAGAGGGTCACATAGACCCACTCTATATGCGAGGTCAAGCCCAGATCTAGCTCAAATTAACAGTGTTTAGTCCTTCTCCTAGTCAAAAAAGAAAAGCATGGGAACCCTTCACCAAGAAGCTCAGCCTCTGCTTCAAGATTTAAATGTAGGGATCCAGCAATCCTTTATGGTTTTTCCATCCAAAGCAACCGAGAGAAAATGCTTGTTCTTATCAAACATAGACAGAGTCCTAAATTTCGACGTAGCAACGGCTCACTTCTTTGTATCTCATAAGGATTTTCCTCCCAACGTTGTGGCTGAGAAGTTAAAGAAGGCCCTCGCCGATGCTCTAGTGCCTTATGATTTCTTTGCGGGAAGATTGAAGCTAAACTCTGAAACTGGTAGGTTGGAGATAGACTGCAATGGCGCAGGAGCTGGGTTTGTGGTGGCTAATTGTGACTACAAATTGGATGAGATAGGAGACTTGGTGTATCCTAATCCAGCTTTTGCATAGTTAGTTCATAAGAATAAGGATTTCCTCAAACCAGGTGATCAGCCACTATGTGTTGTCCAGGTTCGTACGTACAGTAAATCCATCAAATTTAGCTTTCCTATAATTTTGTGTCTCCGCATCCAAGGGTGAGCTCCTGCTCTCAGTTGCTCACTCGTAAAGATACAGTCAAACTATTTTAGGATAGTCAGTGTTTATTATCTTACTTAAAGACTATAGTCATAAAATCATAAATAAATTATCATACAAGACTCAAGAAATTATGTCATATTAAAATTGTATATTTTATTACTAACTCTCAATTATTAATTATTTTGTGAGCACGATCTATAAATAATATGATAATTATTGTCTATTTAAAATTCCAATCCAATTTACTTTTCACGTGAGAAATTTTCATGTGTAAAATTATTGTACCACATTATTTGTATATTATCCATTAACATCAAATCAATTCATTCAAATTTACATATCATTTGAGCTTACAATACAATATTTGTCAGATAAAGGAGAGAGGTAGTAAGTAGTAATAAGATTTTTAGTAACTTATTTAATAATTAAATAATAAATTGTAAGCCCACATTATGTGTAAATTTAAAAAATTTAAAAAAATTAATTTGATGTAATTAAACAATATACAAATAACATAATAAAGTAGTATATTATGAATAGTACTTTGAATTAAACGCCTTTCTTTTTCTCTCACTAATGCAAATTGACTTTTGATCATGAGCCATGCAATGTAGGAGCTAAGATGACATACTGCATGCAATAAATCCGTTGTCAATATATATATACATATATTACAGTCATTGATGTGTAATAATTCTCTGCTCAGGATTACACATGGAAAGAAATGAAAAATTTGTACCTTTAAGTCTCCAACTACATCTTCAAACTAAATTGAAAAATTGGAATTTACACTTACAAGTAAAATATATCAAAAAAGAAAATTGCAGAATGTCGAGATAAACTAATACTAATTTACTCTGTTTGTTTGAAGGTAGGTAGCCGAGAAAATAGCCTTAGGTACAGTAATGGTTGATTAGGACCGTTCACAATATGTGGGGATCAGGGATTAATAGTTTAATGCTTACCAAGGCGCGCGTGTTTCTTAATGTTGATTATTAAGCAAGGTATATATTCTTTGTGATATTGGATATTAACTACACACAAACTTTCAAAAGGGAAGAATTTCAACTATATATATTTAATTAATCAGCTTCAAAAAATTAAGGAATGACAATTGATTGGTTGATTGATGATTATGCTGTTTTTAAGTGCAGCTGACATCCTTCAAGTGTGGTGGCTTCGCAATTGGCTTCTCCACCAGCCACACCACCTTTGATGGCTTAAACTTCAAGACCTTCTTGGACAACCTCGCTGCTTTGGCTGCTAACAAGCCCTTGCTTGTCACCCCCTGCCACGATAGGCAACTATTGGCCACTCGATCACCTCCACATGTCAGCTTTTCCCACCCCGAGTTACTTAAGCTTAGCAATAACCTACCCTATACAAACCCTCACACCGGCATCTTCCAAGCCCTTTCTGAGGAACTAAACTTCAAGATCTTCTGATTAACCTCTGACTACATCTCCAGCCTCAAGGACAAGGCCAAGTATGCCAAGGGCTGCCCCTTCATTGCCAGCATTAGCGGCTTCAATGTTGTCATCGCCCATGTGTAGAGGTGCAAGGCATTATCTGCAGCCGACGACCCCAATCGATTATTGACCATACTCTATGCTGTAGACATACGGGCGAGGCTGAACCCTCCACTACCAAAATCATACAGGAGGAACTTGGTGTTAACAGTGCATGTGACGGCGAGGTTTGGGGAGTTGGAAGAAGGGTCATTGAGGAGGTTGGTAGAGATGGTGAGGGAGGGAGCGACGAGGATGACGGATGAGTATGTAAGGTTAGTGATGGACTGGGGAGAGATGTTGTTGTGAAAAATGGGTATTTCAAAAGGAAGTCCCACGTTGCTTGGAATAGAGGAGTGTAAGTGCTTATATGTGGAGAAGTTACATTAAGTTTGTAAAGGATTTGGAAGAGAGGTAGGCTCGCACGCACTAGATTGGGATAAGTTGTCCAAACGCAATGTAAAATATAGATTAGCCCCCCCTGCACGTGAATTAACCGCGTGGGTTAGTTTTTTACAAAATATTATTTTTACCTATCCAGAAATAATTAATTAATTTAAATTAATTAATTATGACTACTTTTGAACAGGTCAAATTCAGTTCCTATTTTTTGGATAAGTGGTTCCTCCATTATCTGAGTATTTTGAATTTTCAATTTCGAATTTCAAATGACTCTCATGTTTTCAGATTATTCGCCCCATTATCTGCTCCATTATCTCTTTAACATTATTATTTTAATGATACATTTAATTATGTCTAGATACATTCCTCTCAATACTCACTTTCTTTCTCTCCGCTGACTACTGGGTTACACACAAAACTAGCTGCTGTTCTGTCTCTTGAGTTTTTTCTTAGAAGATATTGTTTGATTCTGAGAAACTTTCGCAATTAATCTTATCATGTGGCAAAATAGTTCTTAAGAACAGTGTGTTTTCACACAACTCAAGCTGCTTTTTTTTAAAATTATTTCTGAGTTCCTCATATTTTGACAACAATCTTAAGAACTATTCATGGAGTCTCATATTAATACTGCTAACACATCCACAGCTACTAATAATTTTGCTGACACTACCACTATTGCAGCCGTAGTAAATGTTGCCGCCCATGGCCCAACCAAATTTTTTGTTCTTGTTATTCCTGCTGTCCCTTACGCCAAACCATTTCCAGATATCTCAAAAATTGAGATATTTGGAAGAGAAAATTATCGAAAATGGTAGGAATGCATCTTCTTTATTCTTGACATGCACGGTGTTGTTGCTGCTCTCACCGATTGGAGGCCTGCACCAACAGCTAATCCAGATCAAGTGGAAGCTTAGACATATGCAAATAAGGTATGTAGATATACGATTATTAGCACCTTGTCTAATGATCTTTTTGATATCTATTGCACGTACAAAGATGCCAACAAGATTTGAGAGTCGTTGGTTACCAAATAGATTGCCGAAGATGCTGGCAAGCAGAAATTTATAATTGAAAATTACTACTGATAGGAGATGACCGATGACAAGGACATAAAAGTGTAGATCAATAAATACCACAAGCTACTGGAAGACCTTCGAGCTAAGAACATTATCCTGCTTGACGAATTTGTTATAAGTATACTCATTGAAAAATTGCCTGACTCATGGAAAGACTATAAGCAACAACTCAAACACAAGCAATTGTCTCTATTGGATCTAATCACCTATATAATTATTGAAGATACCAATAGAAGGGAGCTTAAAGCAGCTAAAGCAAAAGAGATGACCTCAAAGGCAAATTTAGTGCAAGAGAAATTTCATAAAATGAGGTATGACAAACAAAAATTTGGTCACAAGCCTAAAGTTACTAACCCCTCTTTAAAAAGAAGGAAATTGTGTTTGTTTGTGGAAAGCTAGGTCATCATACAACTTAATGTAGAAAGAAACCAAAAAATGACAATCCTCCTAAACCAAATGCAAATTTAGTTCAAGGAGATGATATTATTGATGGGGTCATTTCTTAAGCTTTCCTTGTGGCCAATGTGAAAGAATGGGTAGTAGACTCTGGGGCTACTAGGCACATATGTGCAAACAGAGATGTGTTTACCTTCTACACACCAGTAGGGGATGGAGAAGAACATGTGCATCTTGGAGATTTTAAGACTATTAAGGTCCATGGCAAAGGAAAGGTTTTTCTAAAACTCACATCTAGCAAGACCTTGGTTCTAAATGAAGTACTTCATGTACATGAAATTAGAGCAAATTTAATTTCAGTTGCATTGCTGGGAAAAGTTGGGGTTAAAGTGTCATTTGAATCTGGTAAGATTGTAATGACAAAAAATAATACTTTTGTGGGGAAAGGCTATTGTAATCAGGGACTTTTTGTACTTAATGTTTCTGAATCAATTAATGGAAATGCATATGCTTCTGCTTATTTGGTTGATTCTATTGATATGTGGCATGCTATATTAGGACATGTTAGTATTTTTTATATTAAGAAAATGCAAACACTTGGTCTAATTTCTTGAATTAGTGATACATGTTTGACTAAATGTGAAATTTGAGTAGAATCTAAATTAATCAATAAGCTTTGTAATATTATGCAAAGAGAAACTAAATTACTTAATTTAATTCATACTGATTTAGGAGATCTAAAGCAAACAATGACTAAGGGTGGTAAAAGATATTATATAACATTTATTGATGATTTTTCTAGATACACTAAATTTTATTTACTTAGAAATAAAGATGAGGCATTTGACATGTTTCTTTTATATAAGGTTAA
The DNA here is from genome assembly GCA_026724425.1 of Erythrophleum ivorense. Classification (NCBI taxonomy): domain Eukaryota; kingdom Viridiplantae; phylum Streptophyta; class Magnoliopsida; order Fabales; family Fabaceae; genus Erythrophleum; species Erythrophleum ivorense. Next base: position 560,859 of record JAIUCV010000145.1, read on the forward strand.
AGTAGAAAATTAATTAAATAAAAAGATTAAAAGGGTTAGGTCAGATAAAGAAGGTGAATATACTTTATTTAATGAATTTTATGAAAAAGAAGGAATAATTTATGAAATCACTCTACCTTATTCACCTGAATCTAATAGGGCAGCAGAAAGGAAAAATAGGACCTTATAAGAAATGATGAATGCTATGTTAGTTAGCTCTTCTACAGCAGATAATCTTTAGGATGAAACTTTATTATCTACTTGTTATTTACAAAATAGGATTCCTTATAAGAAAACTAATAAAACTCCATATGAATTATGGAAGGGTTATGCACTTAATTTAAAATATTTGAAGGTGTAGGGGTGCCTTGCAAATGTTCTGTTACTTGAACCCAAGAAAAGGAAATTAGGTTCTAAAACTTCTGATTGTATGTTTATTGGATATGCTGAATATAGTATTGCATATAGATTTCTTGTCTTGAAAAGTGATGTGCTTGATTGTAATACCATAATAGAGGTAAAAAATGCTGAATTTTTTGAACATATTTTTCCTATGAAAATTAAAAATATTTCTCAAGTGCCTACACAAAATAATTTTAAAAATTTATCTGAAAATTTAAGAAGAAGTAAAAGACAAAGGAAAGAGACTTCCTTTGGAGATGATTTTTATACCTTTATAGTAGGAAATGAACCTTCAACTTATACTGAAGCTATTGCATCATCTGATGCACATTTTTGGAAAGAAGCAATTAAAACTGAAATTGATTCAATTAATAAAAATAATACATGGGTTTTAGTAGATTTACCCCCAGGAGCAAAAACTATTGGTTGCAAATAGATTTTTAAAAGAAAATATAACCCTGATGAATCAATTGAAAAATATAAAGTAAGGTTAGTAGCAAAAGGCTTTAATCAAAAACAAAATGTTGATTATTTTAACACTTTTGCTCATGTTGCTAGAATTTCTTCTATTTGAGTTTTGATTGCTTTAGTTTCAGTGTATAGACTTTTTATTCACCAAATGGACATCAAAACAACATTTTTAAATGGTGTGATTTAGAAGAAAAAATTTGTATGGTGCAACTTGAAGGTTGTGTTATTTATGAACAAAAAAATAAAGTTTGCGAACTTCTTAAATCCTTATATGACTTGAAATAAGCTCCAAAACAATGGCATGAGAAATTGGATCAAATATTGATGGATGATAGTTTTTCTTCTATTGAAGTTGATAAGTGTGTGTGTACAAAATTAAAAAATGATGAATGTGTGATTATTTGTTTGTATGTTGATGACATACTTATTTTTGGTACTAGTTTAGACATTGTTCTTGAAACTAAACAATTTCTTACATATAAATTTGATATTAAAGACATGGGTGAAGCAAGTGTGATTTTGGGTGTTAAGATCATAAAGAAAAGTGATAGTATATCACTATTACAAGAACATTATATTGAGAAACTTCTTAAGAAGTTTGGTCATTTTAATGACAAACCAGTGAATATTCCTTATGATACTAACACTCAACTAAAGAAAAATAGAGGTGAGCCTGTTGCTTAATTTGAATATGCATAAATTATTAGGAGTCTGTTATATTTAATAAATTTCACTCAACCTAACATAACATATGCTGCGTGTAGATTGAGCAGGTATACACATGTCTCAATCATGATCATTGGGTAGCATTGATTAGATTAATAAAATATTTGAGAGGTATTATGAATTATGGTATCATGTAAGTGGATTTCTCGCTGTATTAGAAGGATACAGTGATACTAACTAGATTTCTGATTCAGATGAGACAAAATCTACTAGTAGTTATGTATTCAACTTTGGTGGTGGTGCAGTAACTTGAATCAGCTAAACAAACAATTATTGCTAGAACAACTATGGAGTCAAAGTTCATTACTCTGGAATTAGCTGGTAATCAGGCTGAGTGGTTGAGAAACTTCTTAGTAAATATTTCGTTGGGTATAAAACCAACACTATCTGTGTCTATACATTGTGATTGTCAAGCAGCAATAGCCATTCAAAGAATAAGGCTTTCAATAGTAAAGGTAGACACATATGTTTAAGACATAATGTAATAGAGCAGCTACTAAAAGATGAAATTATATTGATTGATTATGCAAGGTTAGAAATGAATTTGGCAGATCCTCTAACTAAACCTCTGGGAAAGAAATTAATCATTTAAATATCGAGGGGAATAGGACTTAAGCCAATTTGAAATTAACAGTGATGGTAACTTAACCTTTGTGATTGGAGATCCCATGAAGAAGGTTCATATGGGTAATAACAAATTATTTGTTAATTTTGCTAGCACCATTAGTTTAGTCCCTTCCAATGATATGAGAAAGTGTTAGAATGCATTGAATGAGAGGATGAATAAAATGCTCTTAATGATTTTCATATCCCTTATAAGTGGTGTATTCATTACAGATATACTTGATGAAATCACCTATATAAGTGTGGAGTGGGGCCGCTCTTATTAGATTATGGCAAAATCTCTAAAGCACTCATGAACTACTAGGCACACGCATGGCCTATTAGCGTAAAATAGTATTAACAGCAGAAAATTATAGGGGGTATAATGTGACTAATAAGACCTCTAATGTACCTAAGAGTTTTTGGTTCATATAAATTGTAAATTTCACTAATAACTCTGTATGTTAAGTCTTTTCTGTCTAGGTTTGGTTCATAGTTCAAAAGACACCAAATTCAAAACATTTACCCTAATTGTATAACTAGTAAAACCTTTTATCTTCACTTACCCTTTTGAAATATGTAGGGGATTGTAAAATAGATATTTCAAAAGGAAGTCCCACATTGCTTAGAATAGAAGATTGTAAGTGCTTATATATGGAGAAGTTACATTGGGCTTGTAAAAGGTTTGGAAGAGAGGTGGGTGAGGTGGGCTCACACGCACGAGATTGGGCCAAGTTGTCCAAACTCAGTGCAAATATGGATTGGCCCCCTTGCGCGTAAATTAATCGCATGGGCTAGCTTTTTACAAAATATTATTTTTACTTATCCAAAAATAATTAATTAATTTAAATTAATTAATTGTGGCTACCTTTGAACTAGTCAAATTCAGTTCTTATTTTTCGAATAGGTGGCTCCTCCATTATTTGAACATTTTCAATTTTCAATTTCGAATTTCAAATGACTCCTACATTTTCAGATTATCTGCCCTATTATCTACTCTATTATCTCTTTAACGTTAATATTAAAATATTATTATTTTAATGATACATTTAATTACGTCCAGATACATTCCTCTCAATACTCTTTCTCTCTCCCTCCGTTGATTACTGGGTTATGCACAAAACTAGCTGTTGTTCTGTCTCTTGAGTTTGTTTTTCAGAAGAGCTTGTTTGATCCTGGAGAACTTTTGCAATTAATCTTATAGTGTGACAAAATAGTTCTTAAGGACAGCATGTTTTCACACGACTCAAACTACTTTTTCTTAAAATTATTTATGAGTTCCTCATATTTTGACAACAGATGTACAGTGGGGTTCCAAATGAAGAGGTGTTGGTGTCGTCGTGGTGGAGATTGGGGTTTGCGAAGGTGGAGTACCGTGTGGTAAGCCAAAGTATAGTTGTCTAGTGGTGTATCACAGGAAGGATATCATACTCTTGTTTCCTTCCTTTGAAGGGGAAGGTGATGGGGTCAATGTGTTGGTGGCTTTACCTCCTAAGGAAATGGACAAGTTCCACAGCCTCTTCAGCAAGTTCTTTATTTGTGAAGATTGATTGATTTGGACCTCTTCCCGTATATGGTGATTTTGGTGGTTAATTAATTATTTTTATGCTTGAATATGGGTGTTTGGGTAATGATCAATTATTGGCGCATTTACTTTTAAAAGATGCAATTTCTATTATTTGGTAATTGAAAATTGTCAGATTTTGGTATATATGGTCGTATGGAGAAATACTGTGAATGTGAGGAGAATGATGATCTTGTTACTAGTTCAATTGCCTCAAGGCGTTGTGAATGACTTCACATGTACACAGAATTTATATGAAAGTTAATTAACAACTTCATATTAATTTGTTTGCAATGAATTTGGATCCTCACCAAATTCCACATCATTGTAAGACTAGGTGATTTCAAATTATAAATTTATGCTTTGGAGAAAAATATATACAATGTTACCATATGGGAACCCCCTTCTTATTTCTGATTTGCTCCTCTTAGGTAAAACATCATTTATTCATTTGGATCCTAAACACCAATACTTGCGCATTCATTTTCCATTTGACAACTACAGTATATAGCTTGTGCTTAAATTTAATTCGATAAATGGAGAATATCGACTCTTTCATCAAGTATACAAAAAATTATATATATATATATATCTATCCAAATTAGGTACGGAAAATAGTGATAGAGTATCTGATCCCAACTATTATTGCATTTCATCTTCTAAGAAATATATATATATATATATATGTATGTATGTATGTATGTATGTATATACTTTTTACCAGCCAAACGATGTTCCTAGACGGAATCCTCTCGTTAGTTGATATACGAATATATATATCTATCTGCATATGCAAGAGCTTTTGGTGCACACCTCAATCTGACTTTTCTTCCAGCTCGAGTGACTCATCCAGAACTCAAACGTCATGTCCTCTTTTCTCGTCTTAGGAATCGCATCGATCGTACGAGGAAGCTGAAATGCAGTGGCCTATGAGCAATATTCTAATAAGATTGACTTGAACAATATGCGTAGTGGGTACTACCTATTCGAAAAAGCTAATCTGCTACATGGAACATGACCCTGAGGCCAATGCTTTTTGGGTCTTCTCTTCCGTGTGAGAAAGCAAAAGCAAAGAGGGTTGGGACGCGATAAGGGGGCCATAACATTCTCAAACAAGGTATCACTTTCAAATTTTTAATCTTTGCAAGAATTTCAGATTCCGCATTTCTACATAGCTATTGGAGTAACCAATAAGCAGATACACTAACTGAGGATGTTATGCAAGGATGAGTTTTCAGACAATGATAGGAGCGGGGATCAGAACAGAACAAATGACTCCAAGATTCTGCAATTTTCATGTCGGCCATGGTTACCACCTTTCAACCAGTCCTTTTCATTCATAATATGTCAAAATAGGTCATTTACCTCCTCAAATTACTGTATTTTAAATAACATACAAAGTTTCCTTCCAAGTTGGTAGCCAAAAAAACAGTAACGTTTAACTTTCGTGACAAATTTCTTTAGGGGTGTACATGGACAGGGCCGGGTCAGGGCGATACTTGGCCCGAAACTCAGCCCGATTAAGATCTTGGGCGTATTTTTATACCTGTGGCCTGGCCCAACCCGATTTGGAGAAGCCCGATTTTAGGGTGGGTTAGGGCAGCTCGAGGCGGCCCTAATAAGTAGGGCTGTACATGGGCAGGATCAAATTGAACATTTAGTATGTCCGATACCTGACCCGATTAAGACATGAAACTTGTTTTTATACCCATGGCCTTACTTAACTCTAATAAGTCCAATTTATGTTGGGATAGGGCGGGTTAGGGCCGCCCAAATTAATTTTTTTTTAATGAATTAATACTTGTAATATAAAAATATTTTTACACAAACTTATAGGCATATATTTCAAAATAATGAACTTTTAGAACTCTTATATTTGTATTAGTAATAAAAAAATAGTATAGTATTATCAAGTAAAATATAAGATATACTAATATAATTAGTCTTAGGTAAATATATATTTTTTCATTATTTAACAAAAGAAATATCAGTAAGGATTCACATCAATGATAAAAATAATTAAGAAGAAAAGAATATTTGCGTAAGTAATAAAAATTGCAGTATGCAGAGATAATTAAATGAAATAAAAAATAAGATGACAAGATATTAATAATTAAAAAAAAATAACTATTAGGGCGAGTTGGGCGGAACATACCTTCACCCATGGCCCGGCCCGACCCAGAATAGTCTTATTTAAAGTTATGCCCATTTATACTTTTAGTCCTGCCCGACTCGGTCCGACCCGATTAGACCGGGTTAGGGCGAGCCCCTAAGGCCAATCGTGCCGATGAACACCCCTAAATTTCCTAATCCTTTTGGGCTAGTCTTTTTGAACTCTTTCACTTCTCAGATGAATCTTTACCAAAAAAAAAAAAAGAGAAAAATTTACTTGAACTGCGTGAGTGACAATAAAAGGGTTTGTTTATTTATTTATTTTGATAGAAAGGTGAAGCTTGGATAGATTGTTTACACTTTATCACTATAAGTTGAAAATATTTATTATTAAATTTTAAACTTATTTTAAAGGTCTAGACAAAAAATTTTATCCTCACTTAAAAATTTTTGTTCTTATAATTAAAAATTTTAAAATGCAATTTTTTTTTACAGATAATATTTTTGAATGTAATAGTTAAAATTTTTTTATAGCTAAAATTTTTATTCTCACAATTAAAATTTTTGGTCTCTATAAAAAGAAAAAACACATATTAAACTATTTGTTTAACTGCCCCCTTGCGGTCACTACTGTGACGACAGGGATTCATATTCTCTATTTTGTAGTCATGTATAAAGTGAGCTTTATTTTTAGATAATTGTAGTTAACGAAGCTAGATATAGTTATTGTTTAGTTTGCTGAATTTTGTCAAGATTTTAATTTTATTACTCAGTAAATTTTCAGTTATTGTCAGTTTGATCATTCTTTACTTTTTGGAAATATTTCTATAATTAACTTCTTTTATAATATTAGAAAATTAAATGTTATTATTATTTATATTTTGATACATAAGTAATTATTTCCTAAAATTCAGAATTCAACTCAACTAGTAAATAAAATTAGATTACAAGACAATATATAAATATCACTGTTACATATTATATATATATACACCAATACTTGCCTTTAGCTCCTAATTTTAAAGTGGACTCTATATAATGAATCTGTCATATAGTATAAGTTATAGATGAATTTTACGATACAAATTTATATTTTATGTGCACCAGGTAATGTCATTTTAATTTATTGGTAACATTTCTTTAATCTATTTGTAATTGAATATTGGCTTTTTAAGTATTCAAAAACTATCAAAAAGTTGGTCTTAGTTGTATTGGTAACAACTTTTAAATAGATCTGATCACGGGTCGGGCTCGTTTAAAAACGGGTTGAGCTTATAAAAAAATTTATAAATTTTTTTAAGCTTGAGCCTGGGCCTGGCCCAGTACTATTTGAACAATATCGAGTTGGGCTCAAGTTCGGTTAAAAAGGGACTGGGCCCGGGCTGGCCCGTTTTACAATTTTTTAAAAATATTTTTATCTTTTTTTTTAGTTTTAAATATATATATATTTTATTACTTGTTAGGCATAATTTTATTCTCATTTTAAATTCTAAATAACTCATAAAAAAATTACAAAAAGTTTAAATAATTTTAAAATATATATATATATATATATATATAAAAGATAGTAAAACCTCTCAAAATAATATTTTTTTAATAATATTACTATTAATAATTTATTTTATTTGAATTATAATTTATTCCTAATAATATATTATACACTAAGTCAAAGTTAAAAAAAATAATAATCATATATGTTATATAATTTTTTTTACTTATATTTATAGTTATAAATAAATGTTCTAATAATATTATTTATTAATAATATATATAAAATAATTATAATATTGGCGGGCTCAGGCTGAATTTTAAAAAAAACCTAAACTCGACACTTTTTATATTTGAATTTTTTTGAAATAGGTTCATTTTTTTTTGAACTCATCCATTTTTTTTAACCAGACCAACTATTGAGCCGGGCAGGCTTCTTGACCCATGATCAGGCCTGAAAGTGTTAATAATGGCTTCTAAGTATACTGATAATCATCATCAAAAAGTAAGTGTAGGTAATCTTTCTCGTTGTCATGTATAAACACTTCAAGAGTTGGTTGCATGTTGTAACTAAAATGTGCTAGTTATTAATGTCTCCATAGCAGGTTGTTAACATTTTAATGTGCTGATGACATCTTTCTTGTACGCCGGTATTTATAAAACATAAATTTGTACCGTAAGATCCATTGAAGTTATATAATAGCGAATCCTGAGGGCAAAAGATAAGAAAAAGAACTTCTTTAATGTCAAATAATGACCGATTGAACAATTGAATGAGTCAAGGGGAATGGCAGTTTGCTGTCCATTATCTTTTCGGTCGAAAGCCGTCTAACCTTGTCGTTGTTCATTGTTGCAAACAGCTTTTTAATTAAATGGAAGTACGCAACTTTGGTCGTATTATTGATACACCAAATCATGTTGTCTAAATTAATTAATTATCATTAGGGAAAAATGTTATTATAATATAGTAGAAATTCACGCCCATTAATTTCTTGCATAACATGGGATATATTCTTAGTTCCCACCATATACATGAAAGAATGCATAAACCCCCACTTGTTAATTTGGGGGTGGAATATTTTAAACATATCAAATTGAAAGGGTTGAAAAGTTTCCCATTCCGCCCATAAAAGAAAAAGAGAGGTAGGGGGGGGGGGGGGGTATGGACTATGGAGTATAAATGAGTGGTGGCCAAGCAAACAAGTTCGACATCAGGATTTAGGTGCGAGCAGTGGCATAGAAATAGAACAGGAAGGTATCAAAGGGGGAAATAAAATGGCAAGAAGTGGAGGTGGAGGTGGGGACCCCCTTGTTCTTGGGGGGATAATAGGGGATGTATTAGATCCCTTTGACAATTCAATTCCTCTCAGAGTGTCGTATGGTAATATAGATGTCTGCAATGGCTATCGGCTCAAGCCCTCCCATGTTGTCAACCAACCACGAGTCACTATTGGTGGAGATGACCTCAGGAACTTCTACACCCTAGTAAGTCTCCCAATCTCAACTCATCAACTTAATTATGTGTGTCTACCTTGGTTGACACTGGGGCCCTTAATTGCAGGTCATGCTGGACCCTGATGCACCCAGCCCAAGTGACCCCAATTTGAGGTCATACGTTCATTGGTAACTCTCTCTCTCTCTCTTCCTTATTCTTCTGCTCAAACATGGCTTCAATATAGCTTAATCAGATCTACGATGAGTTTCCCTTCAGTTTAGAATACTCTATTTGTCTCCTCTTGTTCGCGTGTGCCAAATTAATTCTCTCGGATTACTTTCAGGGTTGGAACTAAAAGTAACCCCCCTTATCTTCTCCTTTCCCCTTTCTCTGTTCTACTTGAAAATGTTCAAGGTGATCACAGAACACACACACAGCTTGGTATGCGATGGATGGCTTGTATATGTCTTGGTCCAAATATAACTAACGAACGTATATTCCTGTCAATGGACTTCAGGTTAGTGACTGATATTCCCGCAACTACTGGCGCTAGTTTCGGTACGTAATTTCCCATTCTTTATCTTTAGTCGCCTTCACAACTACTGGATGATGAAAGAATAAAAACAATCCAATACGGAACATATTTTTACAATTTCCGTCAATCATATGTACGAACCAAACTTCGAAACCTCAAGAAAGACGATGGTGTCAATTTAATTACTTCAAAAGGATGTTGAGGACATAATTTTATGATTTCAAAACTGCCACTAATATTTTTGATTTAACAAAATGAAATGACTGATTTGAATTGGGGATATGATGTAGGTCAAGAGCTTCTAACATATGAAAGTCCACGACCGGTGATGGGAATTCATCGTTTTGTGTTTGTGTTATTTCGTCAGCTAGGGAGAGAGACAGTGTATGCTCCTGAATGGCGCCAGAACTTTAATATTAGACAATTTGCTGTACTTTACAATCTTGGCTTGCCCGTTGCAGCTGTCTATTTTAACTGTCAGAGGGAGAGTGGCACCGGTGGAAGAAGATTACCGTAAATTTATTACTAGTTTCGTCTTTTTTATATGAAAATTAAATGACTAAGATATATTCCCACACGCATCGAGTTGCTAATAAGAAGCCTATATAGACTGCATATGTAGATGGAAGCCTGATCATTTTCGCGTTCATAATCTTATGCGTACGTCTATGAATTGTATAATGTTATTAAGGCAATGGAATCGAGACTAGTGAGCTTATTTATTTATTATTTCCCATGTAATACTGGGAACAATATCGTATGATTTGTACTTGTTCATGGTATATCCTGATTCTTCCTTCAGTTATAATGCCCCACACACAGACACACACACATATATATAAGTTAACATATTAAATATAATAAATATTAGTAGACAAAAATGTCTTCACCTTTTAGCAAAAAGTAACATAAGATAATGGGAGGAATATAGCTAGGTACCTTTTATATAAATATAAGATAATGGGAGCGCCACCATCGGGCAAGTTGCAAACTAATGTATCGTTTGGTTAACAGCAAAGATCCCCGTAGAGAAAGGAAAGGCAACATGAATTCCATGATATATAAATTTCCTTGGTTGAATAGAATTTTATTCCATTCAATAGGGAGAGTGCATATTCTCCCATTTGAGGGTGTCATGATTCCATCGAAAAAATTATGGATTTGGCAAATATTCCAGAAAAGTTTTGTAAAAAGTCTGAAATGCCCTTCTTGCGTTAACTATTTTATCGCAGAAAAATATATTGTTTTTTAGTTATCGCAGAACAATAATTATTTTATTTTATTTTTTAATTTTCATAGAAAGATATTATGATCATTTACATCTCACTTCTTTTTATTTTTATATTGATTTCATCCAACTAAATAGTAAAATGAAATAATATTTTTATCTTTTTCTATATCATATTAAACATAAATATGAATTGTACTTATTCCATCAAAAAATTTTATTTTTATTTTTATTTTTATTTCTACTTTTACAAAAATATATTTTTCATACCAAACGACCCGAACTGAGGGATTTCAGGTTTCGACGGTCGGAAGAGTTTGTGGGTTCGCTTTATAAGTTTCACAGAGACTCACTACTATATTGTGCATAGCGTGTAATATGTAACACCATAACTTCTAGCTCATTTGATGCCATTTATAAGCTTTGTATTATCAATCCCACAAGATCATATGAAAAGGGGATGAAAATAATAAACTTTTTCAGTATTGCGCTATGTCAAAAAAAATTCAATTTGGTGTCACGTGGACTGTGTGAGCTCATACTATACTTCCTCATATTTAATTTCATTATTACAACTCATTTGTATCACAAAAACATGTCTACAACCCATGAAAACTGAAATGTAGTTCAAAATAAACAAGCACATTTTCGGTTAGATTTGCTCTATTTTATGACCCAACTTTGAAAAATCATAACTAAATCTAAAAAATTCGAAATCATGCAATATTTGTCATTATGGAAACCTTAGGATGTCTACTTCACACTAAAAATACGCCCAGGTCATAAAATTCATCACATAGGATGTTTGACATCAAAAAGTCTACAGAGTCGCTGGCTGCTTGGGCTGTTGTTCAGTTTATTGATACAAATTTCTGAAATTCATAACTAATTCTATAAAACTCTAAATCACACACATTTGGTCATTCTGGAAAGCTACAAATGTTCTTGATATTAAAAATAATTCCAAAATGAAACAAGTACGTTTAGTCAGCTGGACCCTATGGAACAGTAACCGGACTCATGGGGCGCTACTAATACTGACAGTTAACTTCAAATATGTATAACTCACTGCTCAAACCTCCAAATGAGGTGATCTTAGTGACCACAGAAAGCTTATGACCTCTAGTTTATGCATGTAAAATTTCATAAGTATTGGACACCATTTGGTCATCGGGTGACACAGAATTCAAAACTGCCAGTATGAACAATACCCATACCAGAATCCATGAAAAATCCCAACTTTGAAAATTCATCAAATATTCTCTAGGTCTCCAAAAATTATGATCTTTAGCTTCCCAAAAAGCTCTTAATGAGACCTAATTACATGCCAAGTTTTAGGGCAAGAATAACTCATTTGGCCAAAAAATAGTATAAGGTTCCATTATGGTCAATTTTGGCTCCATATTGGGTACCAAAATTGCCAAATGGATTCCCCTTGGTCTTGGCACCTTTTGGGCAAGTTTAAAAGCATATTTAAGACTTGTGTGAGTTGCCCAAATGGTCCAAAACTTCATGCATCTCATTTTGGTCATTCAACCCACATTTATATACATTTGCATCAAACTTCCAATTTGCATAACTTAGCATTACATACCCAAATTCATTTCTAAAGTTCATACATCATATCCATACATGTATACATCACATAATATCATATTTACATGTGTCTCAAGGGTCATGTGCCATTTACAATAATCATATACATCATTGAACATCATTATGGTTTAAAAAGGGTAAAAGCTAGACATATGAATATCAATCTTTCTTCTTCAATGTTGTTGGCTCCCATTAGCATGTCTACTTAGTTCACCTAACATTTTAGAGCATTGGAGAGGAGGGGATGAGATTCAAAGAATCCCAATAGCTCATCTCCCATTCAATTACACATAATATGTACAAAGCAAGCTTTTCAAATGCATGTATGGAAAAATAGAAGTTATAGACATTTTAAAAGCAAACTTGGCATATGAACAATTCATACAAGACATCCAAGAGTGCACCAAGTGCTTGGATTGGCCTCACACTTCTCCTCATGGATTTTGGACTTGCCTCACCCATTCTTTGAGTACTTTGGACTCAACCATACTCTTGGGAGCCCACTTGGCTTTTGGGAGACTCTTCACTTTGTTTCAACCAAGTTCAAGGGTTCTTGGCCCATCCTCACCAAAGGGAAGAGTTCTTGGCCTCTCCACACTCAAGCAAACTCATACAAACATCATGTGCTTATTTGAAATATAACATGGCATCAAGGATCATAGAATATAAAGGCATGCTAGCATACTTTTCTTAGCTTGAAAATACATATACACACATTCTAAAATAAGCTAAACACACATCCATGTATGAGAGGAGGTGGAGAGAACTACCTTGCACAATTTCACACACTTTTTCCTTAGCTTTCAAGCCTCCTCTTTCGGCCACACACCCACAATTTGGTGGAGATAGTTTCTCTTGGCCTAGATACAATTTATGGGAGCCAATTAGGTCTATGAAACATATTCTAAGGCTACATCACTTGATAAAACACTAGATTGCTCTATAGGCTCCATTATGGTCCATAATCACACCTAATGAAGCAACACCCATCAAATGACTTCTAGGCCTCATTTTTTCTTTTCAATTATGATTATTGACTCCTTTTAAACCTCTTGGAGTCATCACATCATTAATACAAAGGGCCTAGCATCATGTTGCTTCTTTAAGTCCTAATATGGAACCTATGGCACCAATTCACTTTCTTTGAGTTCTAAATTTTTTTTAAGGCCTTTACTCATCTTCATTCATCACATATGACTCAAGAATAGCCTTAGAAAAATTTAAAACTTTCCCTAGTTATAGGAACTTGCCTAGGCCGAAACTATGGGGGGAAGAAGAGTTTATGGCCTTCTTGATTTTTCCTTGATGGGAGACACACTTGGGAGGCTTCTTAGAGGTCTTAGGAGCTCAACCAAACACTCATATATGCTAGGGAATGTATAAATCAAATCAGTTTTTACAATCCCTTCAAATGCACTACACTTTTTCTACTTAGAGTTCATTAATTTTTCTTGCAATTTCTTTGCTTTCTTGGATGGGAGGTGCATGTGGGAAGCTCTCTAGGGGTCTTAGGAGCATGTTTAAACATTCAATTAAGTCTAAGAATATTCATATAAAATCAGATTTGTAAGGGAGCATTTAGATCCCTAATGGTTCTATCTTGTCTCCTAATGCTCCTTTCTTGATTCTATTGGTTCCTTCTTAATCCTTGCCATCTAAAACCTCTAATCCCTCCACAAATTGGACAGAAATCAGCCCATAAGACTTGGGCTCATGGTGGTCAAATTCGTGCAAGAGGAAGGGGGAGGAAGGAACTACCAAAGAATGGAAGTTTTACCTTGTTTTCTTGCTTTTTCTTGGTTGCTTTTCACTTTCCTTAGTTGCTTCACTCCAAACACGAATTTTTCCTCTCTATTCTGCCCCCAAAATAGCACCAAACTCTCCATTAAAATCATAGAAAGAAAGCTTGAGAGGAGAGGAGCAAGGTTCAAGAAGGAAGGATATGGAATTTCTTAAAGTTTCTTACCTTTTTCTTGAATTTCTTCCTCCAAAATCCTCCTCCTCTTGTGCGCCTAAGAATCTGGAGTTTTCCTTTGAAATTGGGCAGAAGCAAGTCGGTCTTAGAGAAGAGAGAAAGAATGTGGCATATAAAGAAGCTTCCTTTAACACTTTAATGCCAATTTTGCCCTTCGTTCTTAGCATTTTTGTTTCTCCTTCGTTTTAGCTCCTTTTTTAGAACCGTCTTTTCCATCATAACAAATAGGTTCCCAATTTAATAAAATACCTTTGAAATCACTCAAATTGGAGCTAAAAATTTTCCGAACAAACCGATCAAAGTTTAGGTCAACCGACGTCGGAAAGAGTATACCAGAGGGGCTTCACTGGTCCCGAGGCTTCCCATGGTTTTTGGGGCATCTGAGAACGCCGAAGAACTTAAATCTTTCATTTAAAAAGCCTTCCTATGAGTTTTTCAAAAAGTATCCATATTTACAAAAATGCCACTGGCCTTTCGGCAAATTTATCGAATCACTCTGGCCTTGATTTCTGGGTAACTCGTGGCTTAAATCCTAATTTTCCATTATTTAGAATTTTATCATAATTTTATTTGGCCCCAATTCTTTCTATTTCGGGGACTTTTTTTTGTATCTGGCTCATTTCTGACGTTTACGAAGAAACTAAACATTGCGTTTCTCACGTTTACGGAGGGATTGGATGTTACATAATATCTTTTTCTCGGCCTATGAAGGGTCTAATAACATTTTGGGGCTAGGTTGTGTTATGAGCATAAGTTTTTGGGAGAACCACACTTCAAAAGCTAGTTATTAAAGTAGAAGAGTCCAAGTCCTTATAAGGCCTTCCTTTCAAGGACACCTCCTTGATGTGAGACTCATAACATTGCCACCCCCTTTGGAAGCCGGCGTCCCAACGACTGCACTCTGCGACACTTCACTTAGCGACGTTTCACTCGATCACGGTTAGCCCCTCTGCTGGTCAGAACCCTCTGCAGGTAGCCCTTTTCCAGTTGGCCGACTCTTAATGAAAGCACCATTTGTTATAAGTATAAGTCATTGGGAGAACCACACCCCAAAAGCTAGTTATTAGAGTGGGAGAGCCCAAGTCCTTATAAGGCCTTCCTTTGAAGGAAACGTCCTCGATGTGGGACTCATAACATTGCCACCCCCTTTGAAAGTGGGCGTCCCGACGGTTGCACTCTGCGACACTTCACTCAGCGGTGCTTCACTCGATCATGGTCAGCCCCTTCGCTGGTTAGAATCCTCCGCAAGTAGCCCTTTTCCAGTTGGCTGACTCTTAATGAAAGCACCATTTGTTGTGAGCATAAGTTCTTGGGAGAACCACACCCCAAAAGCTAGCTATTAGAGTGGGAGAGCTCAAGTCTTTATAAGGCCTTCCTCTTAAAGAAACCTCCCCGATGTGGGACTCATAACATTGCTACCCCCTTTGGAAGTGGGCATCCTAACGGCTGTACTCTGTCATACTTCACTCAGCGGCGCTTCACTCGATCACGGTCAGCCCCTCCACTAGTCAAAACCCTCCACAGGTAGCCCTTTTCCAATTGGCCGACTCTCAATGAAAGCACCATTTGTTGTGAGTATAAGTTCTTGGGAGAACCACACCCCAAAAGCTAATTATTAGAGTGGGAGAGCCTAAGTCCTTATAAGGCCTTCCTTTCAAGGAAACCTCCCCGATGTGGGACTCATAACATTGTCACCCCCTTTGGAAGCGGGTGTCCCGATGGCTGCACCTGCGACACTTCACTTAGCGGCACTTCACTCAATCACGATCAGCCCCTCCATTGGTCAAAATCCTTTGCAGGTAGCAACGGAAATGATGGAGTGGCAGTGGACCAGGGAGGACCTATTTTGATTATTGATGAGGCATTAGCAGCACGTGAGGAAGCACATGAGAGAATGGAGCAAGAGCCGCATGAGAGGTCACGTGAAGGGAATGGGCTGAGACGGAGCACATGTGTTAAGAGGAAGACGTGGAAGCTGAGGGACACGTAATTTATATGGGAACAGAATGCATGACGGGAGGGCGAAGAGAAAAAGTTGTTATGGATCTCTTCTCTCTGAGTCATTTTCCCCTCTGATTTCTTCCTTCTTAGCAACCTCTCTGTATTCGTGATTTTCTTTTCATATTCTGGAGTTCGTTACTTTTCATTATAATTGTCAAAATTATTTCTTTATACTGAGACTAATACATACTCTAATATTGTCCTTTTAATGTGAATCGCGATAGAAGATTTAGTTTCTGTTATAATCCATAACAGGTTGCTGGGCCAATAGTATTTCATCCTTAGCAGGAATAACCAGATAAGAAAGCATAAAATATTTTCAGCAGCTCCGCTGTATATGACATTTTTCTAATAACAAGATGTTTTCCTACAGATTTGACCAAATAGAAATTTTGTACAAACTTTAGAATCTACTTGAATAACCCCTTTAGATAAGCCGTGTATAACGGAGAAACTCATTACAAGAAAATCTAAATTTAATAGGAGTCGCATTATAGAGATTATTGCAAACCTCACTAAATTTCAATTTAACAATCAAGAATTTTTGCAACTTCCTTTAATTAATAGGAGTTGATTAGCAACCTCTACTACTTAATGGAGATTTATTAACAATCTTCACTATTTAAGAGGGGTTGATTAACAACCCTTATTATTTCATAGGATTTAACGGGAGTTGCTAGCAACTCCCTTCATTCCCATTAAAATCTGAGCAATTCTTATATACACTCGGTGTGCCACGTCATTTATACACTTTACGGTTAAGATTTATTTTGCACGTGGACCTCACCTGTATTGCACATAAACCCCACCTGTACAAATCTAATCTTATCAACTGATTTTCTTAGGTATATTATGCTCCAGGTGTACCTAAGAAAATTTCTTAAAATCCTCTTCCTTCATATTCTTAAACTAATTATAAATGAGTTTTATTAAAATATATGATATATTTATTTAATATTAATTGAATTTATTCATTTTTATCAATTATTTTATTTAAGAGATATATGTTTTTATTGTTAAAAGATATATTTCTTAATTATTTAATTTTTAAAATTTTATAATTAAAATTTTAGTTTTTAAAAATTTTTAACTTGTTACTAATTAATTCTTTATTAAAATATACGAGGCCTATGTTGGGAGCCTTATGGGTTGCGTGAGAAATTGAGAGGTGAAATAGTTATTTTATATCAAATTTAAAATAAATAAGATTTTAAATATAAATCTACTAATCAATACTTGGAAATATTATTTCCAAATGGAGTAGCAACTAAACCATTGACAAGGTGTTTAGATATTTACATTTTAAGTATATGTCAAATTTTGCTTTTATATCTTATGTTTTCTATATAATAAATGTTGTGTTTTGCATTTTTAATTCTAATATTATATGCTTCTTAGTTCATTTGACTAATGATAATTTTAACTCTTGCTAAGAATTTTGATGATAAAGCGATTTTTGAGCAAGAAGACTAGACAAGGTCCTTCCCATAGTGGCCAAGTTATGAACACAACCCCAATTGAACCACTACATTATGAGGGTGGCCTGTTTATACAAGTCCCTACCACCTTGTGCACTCTTATTGAGGACGTTGCCTAACCAGGTGATTAACTTCCACTCGATGATGATAATGAGGATAAGGGAAATGAAGTACCTATACAACTAGAACAGCTTGCTAGGCATAAGAGAGCATGTTTTGTTGACATTGTTAGTAAGTATGTTAATAAACTCAAATATATTGAACTAAGTATTCTCAAATTTGTTAACTAGCTTTGCTTTCACAGATGAGCATAGCACTGTAAGGATGAGACACTTAACAATTAATGATACTTGTCACTTCCCTATGGTGAAAGGGTTATTTTGCAATGAAACAATAGTAGCCAACCAATTGGAGATAGTGTTGGACTATTGGGTAGATTTTTAGGGAGTATTAGGAAAGACTTTGGATTATTTCCTTATGATTACAAGGACAATGTGTATAAGAACACTATTCAGGTAATATACCTCCTCAATAATTTTGAACTTTTTTTATGCCTTGTTCATGTATCTTTATTAATTGTTATCTTATACTTTGAATCATAAGTTTGTTGCTCACATCAATCTACACAAGTTTTATATCTTAAAATTAATTGGAATCAAGTGGAGGAAGCGTAGACTAAAATTGTTTCAAGACATATATGATTGCACGTGTACAAGAGATAAATTACTTGCGAAGGTCTTGCTAGGCATTTCTAGAGAACAATGGGCAACATATGTTGGCTATCATCTTAACCTAAACACTAATGTAGTAACACATTTTTGATTGGTCCTATAAATATATTTTTGTCAATGGTTAGGAAAAAGCCAAGTAAAACAAAGAAAATAGAAAGAAACATATTATTCCACACACTAGTGGATTAAAAAGTTTTACACAGAAAGATAAGCTCAAATTTATGATATTAATATTGTATGTTTCCTATTAATAGATGTGTTATAATGATCTTGAAATTTGTAGGAGTTTGAGTATTGGCAGTTAGTTAGTAAAGGAGAAGTTTGGATAGCTACACCAAAAAGGGAAAATGGGACTAAAAATAAGGCTAGAGGGTCAAGTGTAAGTGTTTAACCATGATTGATCCTGTTTTCTCTTTGTTGTTTTATTTTTTATTATCCTCATTTAGTCATAATTATATAGTCATTGCATGCTTGTTTCATGAACTAAACATTAGACAAATATAGAATTGAAAGGGACCAATCATTTTAATTATTTACACATATATCAAATGTAGTCTTACTTTGTCAATATAGTTTTATGCAACTATAACGTATGTGGGTTGATTAAATGCCTATTCTATGTATATTTTGTTAGGATTCTTTAAGTTTTTATCAAGTTAATTATAATGACTTTAACTTTTTTATGTAACTACTTGCTCGTGGGGATTATTATCTGAGAGTAATTTTAGCTATGGTTATATACTAGTCTATATGTAAAATAATAACTAGTAGATTTTTTTTTAAAAAAGGCTTTAGCAGTGGTTTTAACCATCACTAAAGCTATAAAAATCTAGCGACAATTATAATACAACTACTGCTAAAAATCAATGTCATTGGTGGTGGTTGTGTTTGAATCGCCATTAAATATTTTAGTGATGGTTGTCTTGCAGTTGATTACCACCCTTACTATCTCCCTTTATGGCAAACACAATAGAAAGGGATGCTCAATCATTGTTATTACCTTTGACAATAGTTGTAACTGTTGCTAAAGCCAAAAACCCTCCAACTATATGTAATTTTCCTTATAGTAATTGGGGAATAATAGTAATGAGGAACCATACTCCTTATACATTTAGTAGCAAGGGAAAGGGTTTTAATCAATGGAAAATGTAATGTAATATTTTTAAGTGGTTAAATTTAATATTTGAGTGAATACTTAAAATGCTTAGTTCATATACCTATATTAATTTAGTTGATGCATTCAAATAAATGTAATTTATTTGTGAGGTTTTAATTAATTATTCATATAACTATTTATTAAATGGTCATCTAGTGTGTTTATATACCTTATGTATTTGGTCATAGCAAGCTAAACAAAATTTAAGATAAATATGAGTCCAATCAATTTCTTCTTTAAGCAAACAAATTTATAAGGGTTTAATTACTTAAAGAGATGGAAGCTTCTAAATGCAATGAAGATAATTCAGCCTAATGATTGATGAAACAAATTTGATTGGAAAGAGGAACAATTGGCAGATGACCACAAGCCCTTGAGGACTTAACATCGATTGATTTATATCTAATTATAAATGTTACACTAGTAATAGGCATCTAATTATCACTAACAATTCACATTACACACACACACACACACACACACACTCTCTCTCTCTCTCTCTCTCTCTCTCTCTTTCTCTAAAAATGTTACAATTTCACACATCGATATCCAAGCTTGATGAAGTAATCAAGTTTCTTGATATCTATTCCTTGATCAATTACAAGGGTTTTTGCACTGAGATCAAGCAGATATTCAATTTTAGGGAGTCAATTTTTGTGATCCTTTAGTTCTTGCATTTTAGGAAGGTTATTTCATTAGTAGTTTTGTGTGCCTAGATTGATTATAGGGCTTTTTAGTTAAGATTGTATTGCAGCAAAATTCTTTATATCTTTCTCTTTAAATTTTTTAATTAAAACATGTTAAATGTATAATTTTTTAATTATAACATGACAAGTATATAATTTAATTAGAAAATCATACGCTTATTTATAAAAATTATATATTTATAATGTTATCATTAAAAAAATTCATGCATTAATTGTATTTTAATTAAAAAATTTAATAATATACATAAAAATTGAATATAAATGTTTTCATTTTAATTATTCTTGGAAAATGGCATTAGCCACCAAATATGTGGTCTAGGTTCCAAGGCTCCTACTGCCTAAATTAAGGGAAATTGACACATGATGAGCATATATAACATAACAAAAAAGTTGCTTTTAACGATGATAAAAGTCATCATTAGATGTCCAATAGGCACTCTTAAAGACTTTTAGCGGTAACATTCGATCACCACTAGATCGTTGCTAGTACCTTAGTAACAAAAGGTCTTTAGTGATAACAAAAAAGTCACCACTAAAAATTTTCTTCATTGACTATGAAAGGTGTTATTGTAAATATTATGGCTGTGATTTTTTTCACCACTAAAGCCTTAGTAGTTTGGCTTTTGTAAAATGTTGACCTTGAAAAAGTATTTTTTTGTAGTGACATATGTTGTTGCTAAAAGATTTTTCAATGATGACTTTTTGAATTGCTATTAAAAGTTCTTTAAGCAGTGACTTGTATTTCCCTAAAAGTATCCTTTCAGTGGCGACGTTAAGGATCACCACTAGATGTTACTTGTTTATTGTGACTTTTGGTGTTGCTAAAATTTCTTTGTAGCGACAATGTTATTTGCCATCACTAAAATTGCTTTTAATGATAACAAAAGTTTTCGTTAAAAGTTTTTTTTTACAAATTAATACTTTTTTTAAATGACTTCATATTGGCAACTATAAAAGACCAAATGCTTTGAGAAATTTCATCCATTAACTAAGAGTTTGCATACATAAACCTTGAAGTCATAAGATTAATTTCCCATTACAAAATTAATTATATTCACAATTGCTCTTTTATGTGCATTGTTCCTAGTCAAGTCCATCTTCCATGATTATATCAAATTCTTCTTTATCTAACTCTTCTTGCTTAGGAAAAAGTGGAAGGTTATGGGCCTTAGTTGTTTTATTCTTCATTGTTGGCCAACAAAAGATTCTAACTCATTTAACATATATGGCTCGGAGTATGTGAATGTTTTAGCCACTATATTCAGCTTGATAAAAGCACATGTGCAAATCATCAATTAAAGGAAAACATCATCTTTACAAAAACTAAAAGCATCTAGACAGGTACTTGACAAACTTGTAACTACATTATAGTAACTCCAACAATTTCTTTGTCCTCGATGCCGCTTAATTTCTTGGAATTAGTCACTTCAACAGTTGTGAAGTAGGAATTTGCATGTGTGAAAATTCAAATTTGTGCAATTTGGTTCAAGTTTTAAGGATGGAAAATATGTATACAAAAGTCTTAATATTAATTGGTGCCAAGCATACATATTCAATTTTAAAGAGAAGCGCCACTAGAATTACCATCAAATGTCCACATGCCCTTCATCTAAAAGTACGTACTTTATTTAAGCACTTTAATTTTTATAAGAAAGGAAATGAATATTAATATCACCAACCAAAACAGTATTATGTTAGAGTTAATGTTGCTTAAAAATTGAGATTTTTGCAACTATAAACTATAAGTACCAGCTTATGTCAAGGATAGCACCAGCCTGAAAAAGATATGACATTTTAAAGGCTTATGTTTAAAAAGAATAGAAAATAGATACATACACTTCTTCCATTGCTAGAGTAGGGACATTAGCTTGAACAAACATGTACTCTATATATTGATTGTAATTTAATACAAAGCAACAATTATAAGATTATAAAATTAAAGTTTCATGTCCATAATGTCAATCAAAGGACAAAAACACACAGTAAAATATTACATAGCTTATAAAAAAGCAATAAAAACAAAATCATTGAGGACTAAAACTGAAGGTAATCCAATAAATTTTATTGTTCAATGATTGTTAGCAAAAGTAAAAATGGGCAATACTCTATTTTCTTGCTATTCTTTAAACATTGATAAATGAATTTTCAATAGTCATGTAGTAAAGATTTTATAATAAGATCCCATTTAGCGACTATCAATGTTAAGTGAAATCCATATTCAGTCAAATAGGAACCAATTAAGATTATCATTTTCTAAATATGACAAAGAGAATACAATCATTCATATAGGAATTGATACCGCTTCATTCCTATTAATGCATCCAATGCCATTAAGAAATGACAATTGATGCTTAGGCATTTTGAAAGAATTAAACTAGGCATCATATACTATAAATTTAAAGGCACATTAGATCATGTACTATAAATTTTCACACTGTAAAGTCTCACATCGGATAGGAAGGTCCTGGGCTAAGGCCTTATAAGTGGGGGTGAAGCTCTCCCCACCAACGGCGCGCTTTTCCCTTGAACGAAGGATGGGTAACTAAGCCCTCGAAGCTCGGGAGAAGACAAAAATCTTGGGAGCGCGTGCTTGCACTGTGACCAAGGAACAATACTGTTGGAGGCTCTATAAGTTTGTTGGTATCAGAGCTAAGTTCCAGGCTCTTTTGGATTGGATTTGGCTTGAGGAAGTAGCATTAGGGCTTTGTAAAGGGCTTGAATAGATAAGTAGAGCATTGTATGAAACATTGTGGGTGTGTGGAAGTAGTTTGTGGCTTTATTCATGATGAGTAAGTTGTAGAATGGTCTTGGAATAGTTAGTGGACACCGGGACAGGGTGGCCTCTAGAGTAGCTTGAGTAGAGCTAAGCTTGAGCGGAGCTAAGGGATTTGACGGCTAGAGCTTGATGAGATATGATAGCTCACCGGGATCAGTGGCAAGCCCTAGACATAAACGATAAGAAATGATTTCATTAATATAAAAAGGCTTGCTAGAGAGAGTCTGTGAGGCCTAATCCTCCCTGGTAGTCATACTCAGGCCATTCCAAGATGTCTCGCTTAATGCAGAGACAAGTAGGATGTAGTACGACATGGGATGAAATTGCGGCTGCACAGGACCAGTGTAGAGGGGAATATGAAAGAGAATCACCCCCTAGCCACAACACCCAAATGTCTAGATGAGTTTTAGAGCCCAAAAGATTAATTCCCTCAGGCTAGGAGTTTGAGTTACAAGCTATACCTTAGAGCTCAATTGCCCTGAGATGATAAGTAGTTATGTACGAGTGAAGCAAGAGATAGAATCCTCTAGTTTGATGATGGGCTAGATATTGAGACAGTGAGGCTCGGGTTAGTAGCTAAAGATGAAAATTCAATCCCTGAAAAATAAGCGAATCAGAGGCCGTTAGCCACGGCTAATTATTCCATGGAAACAGCGAGGCAATCTAGAGAATTCTTCGTCGGGGCCAATTAAGAAGTTAGTCGCAACCAATACTTAGATAAAAGAATTAGAGTGAACCTAAGGCTGATTAGCTGTGGTGAATGATATGTTAACCGCGGCAAATAGCACCATAAATGCCTTGTTGGTCATATTCAGGTCAACTTGAGAAAGGAATTGATAAGGGGTTAGATAACCCATAGAGAGTAGGAACCCCTAGTATAAATAGAGAAAAGAGTAATGAATGATTACAAAAGATTAGTAAGAAATCTGTGGGCCTAATAAATAAGACTGAGGAAAGAGCTCAACAAAGAAAAAGTTAGACACAAGGATGATAAGGTTATTGAGACTCGCCTATGAGGCGTTGACTCTAATCTAGAGTGCTACCCAGTGAGACACTGAATGATAGAATGCTAGTGTAGCCTTGAGATAATGTGAGATAAGGCTACCAGCAGATAAGAACATAGTGAGTGGCCTAGAAAGGTGTACCTCATAGGTAACACCTAAAGGTAAATATGAGTAGCCAGTAACAGAGACCCAAAAAAAAAGAATGAGAATAGTTAGTAAGCTGCAGGTCCGATGAGATGGCTAACCCAGGTAGAGCATAAGCTAAAGCTTAGGAAAGATGACCAGTAGCATCATTCCAGGTGAGATATGTGAATGAATAGCTTAGTGAAAGTTCTCCCTGGATTGAGAAAGAAAAGATGAAACATCCTAATGTTAAGGAAACTACCCAATAGTAGTTAGTAAATTTTCCTAGATAGACCCCCTGACTCATAAAGGGAAGTAAGGAAGAGTTAAGAAACTAGCTACGGAAAGGATACCCTCGCTTTAGTAATAATTAAATGAGTAAACTAAGTTAGTGAGGTAAACGGATAGGGGTCCAATAGTTAGTTAGACGAGCTCCCTAATATGAGAATGATACAGGATTAAGGCATGTGAGTGATTAGAGCACCCAGTAGAGCATGAGTTTCAGTAAGGTAGAATCCAGACATTGAGAAAATGTGTTCTGGATTGAGTCAGCAGAACCCTAGAAATAGCATACTGTGCTCCTGGGGATGAGGCTAAAGAAATTAAACAGAGAAAAAGCTCAGCTCTAATCCAAACATAGAAATAAGCTGAAATAAATAGTTAGTGCCTTAGTACCCTTAGGGAAGCTCGAGGAAGTTAAGGACCGCCTCAGAAGTTAAGTCTTGCATTATATAGTGAAAGAGTGTAAGCTGAGAGTGCCATAGAATGAAATTCCTGGGATTATGTGAAATAAAATCTTTCTTACCAAGGGATGGTCTAGCTAAGAACAAAATAAGAGTATAAACGAAAAGTAGACTCCCTTGATGTTACAGAGAGTGAATAAATGGAGGAACCCCAGAAAAATGTAGGTGCTCTTGAGCATAGGAAGACCTGAATTAGCAACAAAAACAGCTAGTAGTAAAACATTCTTTTACCTAAGTAAGAGGATAAGAAAGGTAGAAAGAAAGAAAATATGACAGTGTTCAAGCCAAGGACATCTTAGATTGAGAATAGATATTCAGTTAATGTACTTGAGTACTTCAGAAAGCACACTTGTCCTTGGCATAGATGCCCTTCTAGCATAATATTGCCCAAAGTAAAAATAACCGGGTAATACAGAGAGTTCTCAGGATGTAGTAAAGGAAGAATCCTACTTTTCCGAAGCACTCTATGAGAATAGGGCTGATAGAAAAGGTAAGAGAGGGGTACTTTAGATTATTGGGAAACTCACAATATACAAGCGATAATGGCCTTGAGCTCAGGCATGAGGCGCTCGTGTATTAGTATTTGATGTTGTGGTTTGCTTGCAATGATGGTTAGATGATATTAGGCCTGATCAACCTAATAGTAATGTAGCTTGAGTGCGTAGCAAACGATGACATTACTCACCAAAGTGTCTCGGTAATTGAAGAGTATCCTAGTTAGCTAGATAATGAGATGAGTCAGAAAAGAAAGGTAAAGGGATTCTAGTGATATTAGAATAGTAAGAAAAACATGCAAAAGGGAATCCACAGTAGAAAATGTTTAGATATAGTATGCATAGCCTGAGTCCCTTATAATATATGTAAATGAAATGAATAGGGACCAGTGCATAGCCTCTCTCCTGCCAGAGATGTTAATCACATTCAGTGTGTGAGATGTCCTAATGCCAAGGCACTTAAAAGTAAAACATGGGCATAGTGAGAACTGCAGGATATGAGAGGAGGGCTAAAACAAGTATTTGTAAGTAAATAAGTCAATAGAGTAAGAAAAGAAAGCCCAAGTAAAAAAGGGACTGAAGTGAGAATCTGAGGATCTTATGAGGAGCGATGAATAATAATTTAAAACGCTCCCTAGTATTAGTATGACAGGATCCTAGAGAATGAAAACCCACTTCGCACGAAGAGCATGATGTTCTTCTGAGTTTAGCCTCAGCTATTATGAGGGATGGTTACTGGACTTAATGAGCATGTATTTTACTGTCAGATACAATAATCTTAGGCTTTGACGTCTCCCAGAGATAGATTGCAGTAGATCCCAATATAGCACAGCGGGTTGCAGTAGACCTTAGCAGTACTCTGAGAGGTCGCAATAGACCTAGGGGTCATAGTAGATCCCACAGAGTTATAAAGAGCCCTAGCAATATCATGATAGTTCTCTGGTGAGATGACAGCTTAAGATAGTTTTACAGAGTAGTTAGTCTCAGAGACTAGTACAGTTTCAGCTAACTTTTGTCTTAGAGGCTACAGACCTCCTAAGTCTGGTAGACCGTTGCCACAGAGAATGAAGGCTTTACTCATATAGTTAGACCACTGACTAGCTCTCTCTAGAGATGAGCATAGAGTATGGGATGAGGAAAGCAAGAAATTAGCTTTCCAGAGTTAGAGCCAGATGAACCACTACCTAGCAGATAGTAGCCTTGACCAAGGGATAGAGAGATCCCCGCATGCTAGTTTAAGTATTCAGAAAGGGGCCAGGTATAGTTTGTATATGAGGTAAGTGGTACAGTACATCTCCAGTGAGCAAAACTGTGAGAATAGCTAGCATCCTACCAAAACTCAGCAGTAGTCAGTAGTAGTAGCTCTTCAGTGCTAATATGAGATACATATGTTAGGCCTATCAGTGTTGAAATAAGGGACTATATAATGCCACTATAAGTGAGCAAAGAAAGTGAGAAAAGTCCCGACCTACAAAGACAAATATAGTAATAAATAGAAAAACTGAGACCATTAAAAGCAGAAACTTCTCAAAAGAGCTGTAATCTCAATAAGTAACTAAGATGTAAGGCCTATGCTAGAAAGAAATATGGATTGTAATCATGGGATAAGCTAATAAGAAAGAATGCAGAGATGAGCAGTGGACAGTATACTTCAAAATAATAAACAAACAAAAACCTCTGATGGCTCTAATTATCAGAAAAGATGATGAGATGTTATGAGAAGCCATTTAAAGAGGATACGGGAGACGTGATGTGAAATGAATTACCTCCCGAGATGTGTAAATGAGGCCACTGAAAGAAACGTTAATCTTGCGAACAGGTTAACATTAACCCGATATGATTAGTAAGCTCTCCCAAAATAGGCCTTTAAAGCTAGAAATTTCTTTCCCTTATGAGAACAATTAGCCAGTACTCTATAATCATAGAGCCTTAATTATAGGCTAGCAATGAAAATTTCTTGGCTGAGAGAAAACTGAAACAAGTAAAATAAGAGAGAAAAGCATATAGAACTAGGAAAGATGGGAAATAAAGGAACAGTTACTTAGAAAACAAAAGAGTAAGAGAAAATATACCCCCAAATTTTGAGGACGAAATTTATTTAAGGGGAAGAGAAATGTAACATCCGGTCCCTCCGTAAACGTGAGAAACGCAATGTTCGTTTTCTCCGTAAACGTCATAAATGAGCCAAATATAAAAGGAAGTCCTTGAAATAGAAGAAATTGGGGCCAAATAAAATTATGATAAAATTTTAAATATTAGAAAATGAGGATTTGAGGTTTGAGATGCCCAAAAACCAGAGCCAGAAGAGCTCAGAAAATTTGCCGAAAAAAGTAGGGACATTTTTGTAATTTTTGGAAAATTTTGAAATCTCATAGGAGGGCTTTATAAATGAAAAATTTAAGCTTTCCGGGGTTCTCAGAGGCCCCGAATACTATGGGAACCCCTAGAACAGTTGAAACCCCTCCGGTGAGCGATTTCAGCCATTGGTTGATCAAAACTTTGACTGAACGGTTTGGAATGGTTTTAAATTCTTTTTGAGTGATTCCAAAGGCAATTATTATGATTAAGAGCCTAAGGAATATGATGGAAAAGACGGATTTCAAAAAAGAGTAGAAATGAGCCCAAACGAACAAAACTACGAAGAGTGACTAAATTACAAATTTTGAAAGTTGCTTAAATGAATCCCTAGCTTGTAAAAACGTCCCTCCTCTGCTCAGATCTCCTCACCCACTCTCTCACACATTAAAACAGAATTAAGAAGGGCTAAGAGTGGCGCACAAGAGGGGAGGCCAAGGAAGGAAGAAGAAGCTTTGAAAAATGTAAGTTTTAGCCACTTTTCCCTACTCCTTACCTTGTTAAACTTCTTCCCCTCTTCTTCCTCTTCCTTCTCATGGTTTTGGCATTTAATTTGGTGCTGTTTTGAAGGCAGAACAGAGGTGGAATTTTCGGATTTGGTGAGGGGAGGCTAGCCAAGTGAAGAACAAATCAAGAAAACTAAGAATCCAAGGTATTTTGCTACTTCCTAAGCTTAGGTCTCCTTGCTCCTCTTCTCTTCAATTTCCCCCCCATGTAAGACCAGCCATGAGGGATTAAATTTCTGGCCAAACCAAGAATGAATCACATGAATTAGGGTGTGGGAATTTAGAATATGCAAAGGAAACCAAGTAAAAGCCATTGAATTTCAAGTTACCAAAGTGTAGGATTCTTGAAGAGTTTGTAAAATCTGTTTTGATTCATGAATTTCCTAGGCTATGTAAGTGTTTAATTGAGCTTCTAAGACCTCTAGGAAGCCTCCCAAGTGAGTCTCCCATCAAGGAAAAATTGGAAACCCCTTGAATCCTAAATGCTTCCATAATGTCAACCTAGGCTAGAAAGAGTACCAAGGGGAAGTTTTAATTTGTTTCAAGCTTATTTTTGAGTCATGTAGGATGGAAGAGGATGAGAGGGAGCCTTGGAAAAATTTTAGAAGCCATAGATAGTGAGATGGAAGTGTAGGCTCCATAATGTAGCATAATGAAGCAACTCCTAGTTAGGCTCCTTAAAATAATTGTGTGATGACTCCAAGAGGTTTAAAAGGAGTCAAGAATCATATTTGAGAATAAAGAATGAGGCCTAGAAATCATTTTAGGGGTGTTGCATCATTAGGTACCAATATAGACCATAATGGAGGTTATAGAGTAATCTAGGGTTTAAGCCAGTTGCATGGCCCTAGACATTATTTCATGAACTTAATTGGCTCCCATAATTTGTGTCTAGGCCAAGAGACACTATTTCTACCGACTTGTGGGTGTGTGGCTAAAAGAGGAGGCTTGAAAGCTAAGAAAAAAGTGTGTGAAATTATGCAAGGTAGCTCTCTCCACCTTCTCTCATATATGGATGTGTGTTTAGCTTGTTTTAGAATGTGTGTATGTGTATTTTCAAGCTAAGAAAAGTATGCTAGCATCCCTTTACATGCCATGATGCTTGATGCTATGTTATGTTTTCAAATGATTACATGATGTTTGTGTGAGTTTGCTTAAGTGTGGAAAGGCCAAGAACTCTTCCCTTTGGTAAGGATGAGCCAAGAACCCTTGAGCTTGGTTGAGACAAAGTAAAGAGTCTCCCAAAAGCAAAGTGGGCTCCCAAGAGTATGGTTGAGTCCAAAGTGCTTAAAGAATGGGTGAGGCAAGTCCAAAATCTATGAGGAGAAGTGTGAGGCCAATCCAAACACTTAGTGAGCTCTTGAATGTCTTGCATGATTGATTCACATGCCAAAGTTGCTTTAAAATGCCTATGATTTCTACTTTCTCCATGCATGCATATATGAAACTTGCTTGCACATATTATGTGTGATGGAATGGGAGATGAGCTATTGGGATTCTTTGAATCTCATCCCCTCCTCTCCAATGATCTAACATGCTAGGTGGACCAAGTAACTATGGTGAATGGAGTCAACATCAATGAAGAAGGAAGAATGACAAGTCTATGTCTAGCTTTAGCCATTTTAGAACCATAATTGTGTTTCTTGATGTGTATGTTGTTGTAAATGTACCATGACTCTTGAGACACATGTAAATATAATATTATATGCTGTTTAAATGTATGAATATGATGTATGACTTCTAGCCTACATTTTGAGCATGAGATGCCAAATTATACAATATGAAAGTATGATGGAAGTGTGCATAAATGTAGGTTGAATGGCCAAAATGAGATGCATGAGTTTTAGGACCCTTTGGGCAGCTCACACAAGTCTTAAATGTACTTTTATACTTGCCCAAAAGGTGCCAAGACCAAAGGAAATCCATTTGGCAATTTTGGTACCTAATATGGAGCCAAAATTGACCATAATGGAACCCTATACCATTCTTTCGCCAAATGAGTTAGTCCTGCCCTAAAACTTGGCATGAAATTAGGTCTCATTAAGATCTTTTTGAGAAGCTAAAGATCATAATTTTCGGAGACCTAGAGAATATTTGATGAATTTTCAAAGTTGGGATTTTTCATGGATTCTGGTATGGGTACTGTTCATGCTGGCAATTTGGAATTCTGTGTCACCTGATAGTCAAATGGTGTCCAATGCTTATGAAATTTTACATGCATAAACTAGAGGTCATAATATTTCTGTGGCCACCGAGATCACCTCATTTGGAGGTCTGAACAGTGAGTTATGCATGTTTGAAGTTAACAGTCAGCATCAGTAGCGCCCCATGAGTCTGGTTACTGTTCCATAGGTTCCAGCTGACTAAACGTATTTGTTTCATTTTGAAATTATTTTTACATAAATTTAATATTTTTAGGTTTCCATAATGACTGAATTTGTGTGATTTTGATTTTTATATAATTAGTTATGAATTTTAGAAGTTTGTATCAGTAATCTGAAACAGCAGCCCAGGCAGCAGCGACCTCTGGACCTTTTTGGATGTCAAAAGTCCTCTGTGATAAATTTTATGCTCTGGACGTATTTTTAGTGTAAAGTATACATCCATAGCTTCCAAAAATGACTAAGATTTC
The DNA here is from genome assembly GCA_026724425.1 of Erythrophleum ivorense. Taxonomy (NCBI): domain Eukaryota; kingdom Viridiplantae; phylum Streptophyta; class Magnoliopsida; order Fabales; family Fabaceae; genus Erythrophleum; species Erythrophleum ivorense. The sequence goes on from JAIUCV010000145.1 coordinate 591,679, forward strand.
ATGATTTCAATTTTTCTAGATTTAGTTATGAATTTCCAAACTTTGGTCAGAAAGAGGGCCAAACCTGACCGAACTTAAATAGCCACTTTTTATGCTCCATTTCGATTTCTATGAGTTGTGGGCATGATTTTGAGATGGAAATGAGTTTTATTGATGTATTTAAATATGAGAATATATAGCATGAGCTCACACGGTCCACGTGACCTCGAACGAAATTTTTAAGTATGACGCAACGCAAATAAAACCATTATTTTCATTCCCTTTTTCATGTGCTCTCATGGAAATAATGAGGTGAAGCTTATGAATGACATAAAATGAATGATAACCCATAGGTCCCAGGATTAAAACCTAGCTCTGATACCAACACACTTATAGAGCCTCCGACGGTATTGTTCCTTGGTCGCAGTGCAAGCACGCGCTCCCAAGGTTTTTGTCTTCTCTCGAGTTTCGAGGGCTTGGTTACCCATCCTTCGCTCAAGTGAAAAGCGCGCCATTTGTGGGGAGAGCTTCGCTCCCACTTATAAGGCCTTAGCCCAGGACCTTCCTATCCGATGTGAGACTTTACACACACCAACTCAAAATTTAACATTAGAAAATTTCAAGATCAACTAAAATCTAAGCAACAATCTAACATTCAAATAATATAAAACCCAGTATCTACATTTCCAACTACCAAACAGAACAAAGGCATTCTCTTAAGATGAAAGCAAACCAAATCCCACTTTGGATTTCCTAAAAATAATCCTCAAACAATTTGTAACATTCTCCTCAAATTAATATTTACTTAAATTTAATTTGAACCTAAAATAAAACAAATAAGGTCCTTTAAATATTAATTAAAGGAAGAATTCCAAGAAATATAGATTTTTAAACATAAAATAGAATTTTATTTTTGTCATTAGAAATTTATTAACAATTTTTATTATTTTTTTAAATTTTTTAATAATTATGAAATTATAAAGATAAGTTAACCAAAATTTGAAAACTTTTCAAAGGCTCGATAATGGTCAAATTATTAAAGTAGTAATGAAAACCAAACTTTATAAAGCTTGAAGAAAATTTTCTAGAACTTGATATGAATTTTAGAAATTTTTAAGAATAAATCAGAATTTTTTTTAATTATTAAAAAGTAAGAAAACTTAGAAATAAATACTTAGGAATTTAATTTTTAAAAGCTCTCAAAAGAAAAAATGGTTTGAAAAATATAAGAAAAATAATTGGAATATACATATGTATATATTTAGGTGAGATTTTGGGGATGAAAATACAAATGAATATAGTTTAGGGGGTCAAAGAATACTTGTAACTAAGACCAAAGTATAATTTTTTCAAGCCAAAAATGTAATTTTAGTTAAAATAAAGTTTTGTAACCTATGAACAATTGGGTTGGTTCAAAGCAATTGTTACGATTACATGACTAACTTCTATAATGACTACCTTTGCTAAAATTAAACCATGTTGTAGATATCAAAGGTTAAAAGAAAAAAAAAATTAGTCAAACTAATTATTACTATCTTGTACTAAGAATTCAAAGGAGAAGACTCGAGAAGGAAGTGTCATTGCCTTTATTTGCCTATAAAATGTCACCACTTTCAAGGTTCTAAAGACACACATACACCACAACTTTGAAGAAAAGGAAAAAAAAAAAAAAGGCAAAAGTGAGAGTAGTGAGAAGTAACATGTGAGAAAGAAAAAGTAAGAAGTAGATGGGGAGCACCACAGATGGGAAGTTGCCAAGAGGAGCAAAGACGGAAGGAAGATTAAGGTAAAACTCTTCCTATGTTATAGTAAGAGGTGCCATTATTTACTCGTTTACCTTTTCTCTTTCTTCTTCTTAGAAACCATGCAAAACTTCTTCCCTTATTAAGAGATGAATTTATAAGAACATAGCTAATGTAAAGTGTCAGGGTAATTTGAGATTGTTGTGTTGATGGCTTAGGGTTTTATATAGATGAAAATATGAGAAAAAAATAACATAAAAAGGGTTGCCTCTCTTTCGATTCTCACTTTCTCTTTTTGCAAAAGGAAATGGAGTCTTGCTTTAGATGAGGAAATTCCATTTTAGATTAAGTTTTATTAGTTTAAAGGACATATTTTTGCATCTAAAAGGTTGTCTTACTCTTAAAAGAATGTTTGAATAGTTGAAAATGAAATTAAAAAATCTGGGGATACATAAATGTACCAAAATGTAGTAAGAAAAAAAATGTGATGGAGAAATTTGCCAGTGAGTTATGAACCCATGACCCCTTGGTTTGCAAAACATAACTTCACCGACTAAGCTACCAGTAAAGCTTTAACAAAAATTTGCAAAATTACATATATATATATATAGATTATTTTACTAGGCTTGAGAAAATGGAAAAGTATTTTACCTCACCTAGATTCGAGCCTTTATCAAAAGGTTTGCCAAAGTTGCTCACACTAATTGTCTTACACGGGTGACTTTGTCATTATATGGAAGATTTAAATAAATATATGGACAAAAATAGAGATAAAATTATTTTAGGTATATCTATATTGATTTCATAATTGATTTAATTAAATAATAATAATTCACCAATTTTATACTCTTAAGATATACATAGTATATTGTATTTTTAGTATACTATGTTATGTTTTTGAGATACTTTTAATATTGCATATGTATAAATACTTGAGTTGATAATTTAATTCTTTGGGAACCCTAAGAAATTTTATGAATTAACTCTCCAATATAGAATGACTATGTCCAATATAGAATGACTATGTTAAAGAATTTATACAAACCTTATGCATAGAAGACTAACTTAGGATCGTTCCTATGCATGAAAGATCACTTTAACTAAGATGCTATGACAGTGATTCTTGTATATAGAAGACTAACCCCTAATTATTCCCATATATAGAATATTGTTATTTTAAATACCTATGCCTTGATTCCTATGTATGGAAAATAGACCCCTAATATTCCATACATAGATGACCATTATCTTACATACTATACTTGGACAAGGAATAGATAATACCTTGAAGAGAGAAAAGACATCTTAATAATTGGAAGGGATTTTAATAGAATTCATATAGCCAACTTGTAATCTACTAGTTTATTAAATTATCTAATGACTACTTTTTATGTCTATCTAATTAAGTTATAATTACTTCTACTAGATTTAATTTGGTGCCTTTATTTTATGATAATGTTTATAATAAATCATTAGTGCCAAGGAGATAGGGCTCTCAAAAGGAGATGATCTCTCACATTATAGACAAGGGTTCTCGAGGGATCATGGTCCTCAAAAGAAATGGTCATAATAATGCTTTCATTGTGGATGTACACTAAAAGATGTCCTAGTATGCAATCTTAATTATTTTAATTTTTATAGTACTAACTTATTTTGTGTGACGTGTAAATGAAAGTTGAGATTTGATTTTTAATGAGTTGAATTATGGTATGATTAATTTTATATTCTATTTATTTTGCTTTTACTTTTGGCATGGCTTATATAACACTAGGGAAATGAAGAAAAATGTTTTTTTGCATAAGAGATAGCTGAATCATTATTGGTTTTCTATTTTATATGCCTTATTAAGGATTTTGTAATTCTCCTTAGTGTGTTGTAATGTGTTTAAGTAAAAAAGATACCAACTACTTTCTGCATGGTTGAATTAGAATGGATGTACTTTGATGTTTTAGGATCTAGTAACACCTTCATTTTGAGCTCATGCTCTACATCCCTTAGTAGCACATGTGAGACACTTTCTTAAAGTTACAACATGGCTAAAAATTCATTTCAGTGTCATGTGGCCCATGTGAGCTCATACTATTTCCCCTCATATTTAATTTCATTGTTACAACTCATTTGTATCATAAAAACTAGCTCACAACTCATGGAAACCGAAAAGAACCATGGAACATGCATATTCCTCCTTGGCCAGACTTGGCCCTATTTCTGGGCAAAGTTTGGAAATTCATAACTAAATCTAAAAAAATAAAAAATATGCACTCTTAGTCATTCTAGAAATCTTATACTGTCTACTTCATGGGAAAAATATATACAATTCTTAAAATCCCACACATAACGCGTTTGACACACGAAATCATCTAGAGGTCGGAGGGGGTTCTGATACTGTCACAGTTTACTGATATGAACTTCAAAAATTTCTAACTAATTTTAAAAAAATCCACTACATGCAAATGATACTACTATGGAAAGGTGTGGATGTTAAATAGAGAGAAAAAATATCTTCAGATCAGTTCATCAAGCCAAACTCTCAGAAATCGATGGAACAATACCTCGGGTCTGGCAAGATGATTGATGCTGGGCAGAACCTTCGAAAATGTTTAACTTCCTCTATAGACCTTCAAATGAGGTGCTTCTAGTTGATACAAGTCACTGTGATTGTCTAGTTTCTGCCTATAAAATTTCATAGCCATTGGACCATGTTTGGCCCTCGGATGACACAATTTTCCAACTGACCAAATGAACAGTGCTTCTGGAAATCCAAAATTCTAATACCAACTTTGAAAAATCATAGAAAATTATATAGACCTCCAAATGACTTGATCTTTAGCTTCTCAAAAAGCTCTAGACAAGATCTAGTCACATGCCAAATTTCAAGGTAAGAAGATTTCATTTGGTCAGATTTTGATATAAGGGGGCAAAGTGCCACTTTCTTGCATTAAAAGAGGGCTAATGTGGTCCAACTTTGCTTCTCCTACCTCTAAGGCTCTATGAGAACGTGGGAAAGCATCAATATAGGCTATCAAACATGGCTCAAATGTCTAACAATCCAGATTTACAAAACTCACTCTCCCACACCAACACATACACCCATGTGGGCAATACTAAGAACTTGCCATTTATTCCAAAATTTGTTACATCATGCACTATAAGTTCAAGTCTCATACATATACATTGGATACATCTATTTACAAATGTTCATATATGCTACATCATGTACATCATATCATTAGATTACATCTCTTGACTTAACTACAAAATAGTGACAAAATGGCTCTTTATAGTGTCTTCACTAAACTCCCTAGCTTCAAGCTTGGTGGCTCCCATCTCTTGTCTCACTTAGTCCACCTAGCATGTTAGGATGGTGGAGAGGGAGAGTGAGATTCAAAGAATCTCAATAGCTCATCTCTCATTTAATCATACACAAAGCATGCAAATAAGTCTCACAATGTATGCATGGGCATATTAGCATTAGAAATCATAAGAAAAGCATTTTCAACATTTGAGTAGGCCATACATAACATGCAAGAACTTGCCAAGCAAATGGATTAGCCTCACCCGCTCACTTGTGGATTTTGGACTTGCCTCACCTATTCCTTAAGAGGTTCTTAGACTCAACCCTTGCTCTTGGGAGTCAATCTCACTTTTGGGAGACTCTTTACTTTGTCTCAACCAATTTTAGGGTTCTTGGCTCATTCTCACCATGGCTAGAGGGTTATTTGCTTTACCATACTTAAGCAAACCAAGGCAATCACATAAAACATCATTGAAATACATAAGGCATCATCATGCTAGCACACTTCTCATGGTTCAAAACATACATACACACAAGTAAGACAATGTAAGCACACATCTTATGCATGAGAGAAGGTGGAGAGAGCTACCTTATTGGAAAATCACGGCTTTCCCTTTCAACTTATCTCCTCCCTTGTTGATTTCACAATCACCACTAGATGGGAGTGCTTCTCTTGAGCATAGACACACAAGAAGCATGGAATTACACTCTTAATACTTTATTCATAAAGTTAGGGATTTCTTTCTAGTAAACCCTACAAGCATATAAGAGTTAGGGGTTCTTTCTCTCACTAGAAATTCACCAACTCTCCTTTCTCTCTTAAACTCTCAAGAAAGGAAAGCAAGGAGGAAGAAGTAAGGATATGTGAGTCTTGGTCTTCTTCAAGAGAGGTTTTCTACTCTCCCTCCTCTGAACTAAACTCAAAACATAGCCACTTCAACTATCAAAACCATAGGAAGAGAGGGCAAGGGGAGAAGAACCATATTCTAAGAGAAAAGCCATACAATTCTTACCTTTTCTTATTCTTCCTTCCTCCTCTAGGTTCCTCTCTCACTCTTCCGCCCTTTTCTCTGTCTTAGAGGGAGCTTAAGTCGATTTCTAAGAGAAAGGAGGGGTTGGGGTGTTTTAAAAAGTTAAAATATCTTTTTTCATGCTTTTCCAGACTAACCCTCGTTATAGCGAGCCATAACCCTCGCTATGGCGAGCTCGTATCAGTCTCAAACCCCTGCCTTAGCTACAGCATGCGCTACGGCGAGCAACGCCCTGGTTTTTGTATGGGGTGCCCGCACTCGCTATAGCTAGAAGCATTTTCGCTATAGCGAGAAGGCACTCTCACTATAGCTAGACCATTTCTTGCTATAGCGAACAGATACATTCACTATAGCTAGGCTGTAGCTAGCAGACTTAGAAAATTTTTAGCTTCTCAAAAATTTTTCAGCTTTTTTTTTTTTTTTCTGGTTGTTACAATAGACGTAGTGCAAGTTATTACTAATATGAATTCAAACGTAGTTACTGAAGCAAATCAACCAATCTCTATGTATATTTCCCTATTATTTCCACCAATACTACCAAGACAATCAATGCCACATATAAGACCTATGCCATTGATGCCACCTACACCTCATAGTTAGGGAAGCAGTTAATAGATTAGATGATGTAGATATCATAGAGTTCTTTTTGGCTTGTACTCCTTGCTGTTGAACTACATAGTGGACTAATAAATCCCACTATTAAGACTATGTTTAATATGCGCATTAGTTTTTATATATGTGCTTTTGTAATTCAGCCTTATTAGATTTTAAAATTTTCTTACTTTCACTTATGCCAAGTAATTAATCAAAAATCAACACCATATTAAATAATATAACAATATAATTCAAAAGAAGGTTACATTAGTGGTATTATAGCAGTTCATCTAGTGGAACTTTACGTTTAGGATAAAATAAGAATATTTGGTTGCCTAACTTTACTTTGATATGTAAGTAATCATTTGTGAAAGTGGTACCAACACTTATGTAACCATATCTCTATATTTGATGCTATGATTTTGTGTCACCAAATTTAGTGTTATATAGCCTATTTCTATACTCCATCCTGTTGTTTCTCGACGATTTCCATCCCGTTGTGTCACCAAATTTAACACTACTTTGAAAGTAAATCTTTTTTTGCATGTCAAATCATTCAAACTTGGTCACATTACCATAGTAGTTAAAAAATTAATACATTAAAGAAAATAAATTAAAAGTTCCATACTACACCTTTATGAGATCTATAACATCTTTTATATCTTTTTCAAGGACTAGCCTCAAATAAAAGAAATTTAGAGGGATCAAGTCAATGTTAGTGGCTAAGTCACCCACCACACTCCAATCATACCTCTAGCTTCATCATACCCTTATCCATAAGAATTAATTGGATATACACTCTTTGACCACTTGGTAGATAGACTCCATAATTCTTTAGTCGTCATTCTTGTCATTCTTGCTCTTGAAACCACTCCATTTTCATCTACCATAAAAAATACAGCATAATAGATAATAAGATAAGTGCATGAGCTACTTAAATCTTATTATGATGGATTCATGTATTGCCAATCAACTATCTAGTCTTTGTCAAAAAGATAATCTATTGTTACATGTTGCTTGAATGAAGTTCCATTAGTATTTGCTCTTGGTTAGGAAGAAGTAGTAGCATTTGTTTCTAGTGGTGGTTATGCATGAGGATTAAGTGTTTCTACTGATGGTTGTGTATGAGGATTTGGTGCAAAAGCTAGTTGTTACTGTATCTCAACATTGAATGACTTATGTACTTTTTGAGTAGCATTAACAATTGTTGTCCAAGATGACCTTGCACGCTTAGGATGTATCTTGCAAAGACATGTACAAAATAAACAAACTTAAATGCATTTACAAGTGAGGAAATAAGAAATAAATGTAAACAAAACAAGTATATGTTATTAAACAAACCATGTTATCCCCTTCATTACTATTCTCAATCTCAACATCAAGGTTATTAATTAGTTGATCAAAAAATTGTTCTTTATCAACTCTTAACAATTGTTAATTATCATTATCATAAGGAAAAGTAGAAACTATTTACTAGTATAAATGTGGCTACTATATTTTCTTCATCATTGCCCATTTCATACAAGTCTTGAGGCTTCACATGTATTGCAACATTGCATGGCTAATTTGTTTTGTCATCAACATAAAACACCATTTGAACATGTGAAGCCAAAATGTATTGTTCATCTTTCATAATATCTCCAATATGAATCAATTGAAAGAAATTAACTAAATTAAATGTAAAGTCATCATTTTTAATCCCTTTAGTGCTAGCCCATAAACACTTAAAAAGAACTACTTTCAACTAACCATAGTAGTTCAATTCAATGATATCCACCAATTTGCTATAGTACAAGAGATCTACAAGTGCCACTTTCTTATCTTTTATACTTGCATAGCATTTAGTTTCGGATGACACCTTCGCACCACTATTTTGTGTTTTCAATCTTTGTTCTCTTTTTAGTGTGCAAAACTTAAACCATTAATGTAACACCATAAATTCTAACTCATTTCATGTCATTCTTAGGCATTCTATCATGATTCATATAGGCTTTCCATAGAAAAAGTAAGGAGAATGGGATTAATTTTGCTATGCATCATATCTAAAAATTCATTTCAATGTCACTTGAACCGTGTGGGCTCATGCTATGCATCCTCATATTTAAATACATTATTACAACTCATTTGCATCACAAAATCATGCCCACAACTCATGGAAACTGAAATGAAGCATGAAATGAGCTTATTTAATTTCGGCCAGATGTGCTCCATTTTCTAACCAAATTTTGAAAAATTATAACTAAATCTAGAAAAATTATAATCATGCAACCTTGGTCATTATGTAAAGCTTGGGATGTCTACTTCATGCTAAAAATATATACAAGTCATAACATCCCACACACAGAGCGTTTGACACGTGAAATTGTCTAGAGGTTGGACTGAGTCCTTATGCTATCACAGTTTACTGATATGAACTTAAACAATATCAAATTAATTCTAAAAACATCCAATCCATGAAAATGATACCAATCTGGAAAGCTGTGGATGTCAACTAGAGAGAAAAAATCGTGGAAATTGGACATCATTTGAATCTCGGATGACAGAAAACAATTTCAGACCAAATGAATAGTGCAGCAGACCAAATCCATAAAATTTTCCAATTTCAAAAAATCATCAAATATTCTATAGACCTCCAAAAATTATGATCTTTAGCTTCCCATAAAGCTTTCAATGAGACCTAATTGCATGTCAAATTTCAGATAAAGACTAACTCATTTGGCCAAAAAGTGGCATAGGGTTCCATAATGGTCAAATTTGGCTCTATATGGGGTACCAAACTTGTCAAATGGTCTTCCCTTGGTGTTGGCATCTTTTGGACAAGTCTAAAAATATATTTAAGACTTGTGTGAGCTGCTTAAATGGTCCCAAACCTCATGCATCTCATTTTGGCCATTCAACCCTCATTTATACATATATTCATCAAACTTTAAATTTTCATTCTATAGCCTTATATGCTCAAAACATGGGCTAGTGGTCATACATCATACTCATATATCTAAACATCACATAATAGCATATTTATACATGTCTCAATGGTCATAGACCATTTACAACATCATAGACATCATATGGTACAATCATGGTCTTAAAGTGGCAAAAGCTAAACATATGATTGCCAATCTTCTTCCTTTGGTGTTGTTGGCTCCCATTAGCATATCCACTTATTTCACCTACCATTTTAGAGCATTGGAGAGGAGGGAACGAGATTCAAAGAATCCCAATAGCTCATCTCCCATTCAATCACACATAATATGTGCAAAGCAAGCTTTACAAATGCATGTATGGAGAAAATAAAAGCCATGGACATTTTAAAAGCAAACTTGGCATGTGAACAACTCATACAAATCATTCAAGAGCTCACCAAGTGTTTGAATTGGCCTCACACTTTTCCTCATGAATTTTGGACTTGCCTCACTCATTCTTGAGCACTTTGGACTCAACTATACTCTTGGGAGTCCACTTTGCTTTTGGGAGACTCTTTGCTTTGTCTCAACTAAGCTCGAGGGTTCTTGGCTCATCCTCACCCAAGGGAAGAGTTCTTGGCCTCTCCACACTCAAGTAAACTCATACAAACATCATATGGTCATTGGCAACATAATATGGCATCAAGAATCATAGAATGTAAAGGCATGCTAGCATACTTTTCATAGCTTGAAAATACACATACACACATTCCAAAATAAGCTAAACACACATCCATACATAAGAGAAGGGGAAGCTACCTTGCACACAATCACACACTTTTTTCTTTGGATTCAAGCCTCCTTTTTCGGCCACACACCCACAAATTGGTGGAGATGATTTCTTTTGGTCTAGATACAATTTATGGGAGCCAATTAGGTTCATGAAACATATTCTAAGACTACATAACTTGGTAAAACACTAGATGACTTTATAAGCTCTATTATGGTCCATATTGGCACCTAATAAAGCAACACCTCTCAAACAATTTCTAGGCCTCATTCTTTCCTCTCAAATATGATTCTGGACTCCTTTTAAGCCTTTTAGAATCATCACATCATTAAAATAAAAGGCCTAGCACCATGTTGCTTCTTTAGGTCATAATGTGGGACGTAAGACACTAAATCACTTTCTATGAGTTCTAAATTGTTTCCAAGGCTTCCCTTCATTTTCATTCATCAAATATGACTCAAGAATAGCCTTAGAAAAATTTAAAACTCTCCCTAGTTAGGAGAACCCATCTAGGCCGAGGCTATGAAGCATATTGGGTTCCATAGAGTTTTCTTTGTTTTCTCAAGGGAAGAAGCATATGGGGAGCCTCTTAGGGATCTTGGGAGCTCATTTAAACTCTTACTTTGGCCTAGGAATCATCATACAAAATCAGATTTTACAAGGTGTAATTGAAACCCTAGAACTTGCATCTTGAAATCTAATGGTCTTTTGATAATTCTCTTTGCATATTCTTAATCTCCACACCCTTTTTCCTTAGATTTATGCTTGGCTCTGCCTAAAAATCATCTCCTCCTAGGGTTTTCTCAAGTGGGGCGAAATGGTGGAGAAAGGCACTAAAAATGACAACCATAGGAAGAGAAATTACTTTGTTTTCTTGCTTTTTCTCACTTCAATCTTGTGTTCTTTGAGCTTGTCTCTTCAAATCCCAATTTTTTCCTTAATATCTCCCTTAAAACAGATTTATAAACTTCATTTTAATCATAGGAAACAAAGGAGAATGGAGGAGAAGAGGTTTGGAAGAGAAAGAGCATGAAAAACTACTAATTTTCATACCTTAAGCCTTTGATTTCTCCTCCTCTTTGCCTTCCTCTTGTGTGCCACTCTCCCTAGGGTTTTCCTCTGGTTTTGGGCAGAACTTGGTCGTGCATAATGAGGGGAGAAGAAGGGCTCATCATATATATAAGTGGGAGGAAGTTACACTTTTTGTAAATTTTTATTTTGCCCTTCGTTCTTGGCATTTTTGTTTCTCCTTCGTTTTAGCTCCTTTTTGAGAATCGTCTTTTCCATTATAAAATTTAGGTTCCCAATTTAGTAAAATGCTTTTGGAATCACTCAAATTAGAGCTAAAAGCTTCTTGAACGAATCAGTCAAAGTTTGGGTCAACTGACATTAGAAAATGTCTATCGGAGGGGTTTTAACTGTCCCGAGATTTTCTATGATTTTTAAGGCCTCTGAGGACCCTGAAGAACTCAAAATTTTCATTTAAAAAGCTCTCCTGTGTGAATTCCAAAATTTACTTAAAATTACAAAAATGCCATTACATTTCGTAAGCTTTTCATAAGAAATTGTTTCTTTATTCTAGCTCCATTTTTCCTTCCATCTAAGCCTGAAATTCTCATTTTTAGGAGTCTAGAATGCTTCCCAAATTTTTTGAGACCTTGACTACATCATCTTGGGAGACTTCCTTTTGTATTCGGTGAGTTTTGTTTGTTAACGGAGAAACTGTATTTTACGTTTCTCACGTTTTCTCTCGTTTTCAAAAAATCGAATGTTACAATTAATATTTAATGCACTGAATCTTCAAGCTTGTGTTTAGGAACCTCTTGCAAGAAATTTGATATTGATCAAAATGTTTGCATTGTCATCCTTATCAATCTAAAACAAGTAATAAGGTTTTTTAGACACATTACATTTGTATATTAAGTTAAACATAAAATTAAAACAATTAAAGCTCATATATTCTTTAAACCAGTTAACAAAATTTTTGGTGACATGTTTGTCAATTGCTACAACTAATCTAGTATGACGACAAAGCTTGGCTTTTACTTCTTCTCTATATTGGCTACAAGAAGATATTGGTAATATCAAAGAATGACAACATCAATTTTAAAACAAATATTAATGATTAGAACACAATACTTATTGAACCAATCCATCAATTTCCTTACAATTGAACAAGACACAATGATGTGCTTACATATTTTCAATAGGAGTTAGCTCAAACTTTGAGATGCCTTTTATTAGTTGGCCTAATTATGGGAACAAATATGTTTGAGAGTTCGTAGGACATACATAGTCATCATTGCAACTTGGCCTATTAAACCTTGTCTTTCTATCCTGTAAGTAATGAAAGATTAAATTTTTTTCAAAAAAGGTAGCATTGAGCAATGGAACCTTTTGCTTGTGTCTTATTTTAAACATATAACTTGCAAGGTCCAAGGTACCTATTAGAGTTGCTTAAATTAGAATATATATGAAATTTGACATTTAAAAACAAGACTAGGCTGAACTAAAACAAAAGAAAAGAAAAAACAAAAGAAGGGTTACCGTTCTGTAAGGTACATCCATCGATAACAAACTAGACCTTCAAACTTTGCTTCATGCACTAACCAAACTACTAAGTGAACCATCACTGTAAAGAAAGAAAGGGGAACAACATCTCCATATGACAAAGTGTAACCACTATTTGATCTTAGAATTGGTAAAGCTCTTTGACATTTAAAACATGACAACATAATTTTCTAAAGAATAAACATAGTTCAAGCACAACTGCAGTAACCTTAGGGTCAATTTGTGCATTTTGTAATGCTAGTGGAAGTAATTGCTTTAGAAGTACATTGGAGTCATAACTTTTTAGGCCTAAGATCTTACAATGCTTTAGTTAATACATCTAAAAATATTTAATGTATAACCATCTAGCATTGTCACATCCTTTAATGTTTGAAAGAAAACATCTTTCTGAGCATTAGTCATAGTGAAACATGCAAGCTTGAATTTACCATTTTCATTTGACCATAACTTAGGTCTTACTCCTAGTTGTAAATCCCTTTTAGCACTCAAATTTTCTTTTGTCTTTCCAGCCTCATTTACCAAAGTATACAAGACATTGTCATATACATTTTTTTTATGCATTACATCTAAAATACGCTACAACTTATTGTTAGTCCAATATGGCAACTGAAAAATACACTTCTCTTCCTCCACTGTTGGCTGTTACTTTCACTATCCTTCTCTTGCCGCCTCTTTATTCCAAAATTTGAATTTAGGTTCTTACTAAATGTTACATTAACACTTTGCAACTAACTATCATATCATATCACTAGTTGGTGGGATTAGAGGTTCTCTCATCCCCATAGTCCCATTAAAACATTTTTGATTGAACTTATATCTATGTTGGGGTGGTAAAAATTTATGATGACCTATAAAGTACCATTTCCTACTATTAGGAAGTCTGTAAGGCTCTTGATTAAAATTGCATGATGGACAAGATAATCTAATATGGGTATGCCATCCAAATAGATTTCCTAAGCCTGAGAAATCACTTATAGCCCATAATAATGTAACTTGCATCTTGAACATTTGGTTTGTTGAAGAGTCAAATGTATTAATGCCATAAACCCACAAATCATGTAATTCTTTAATCAATGGCCATAAATAGACATCAATGTCATTTCTAGGCATTTGCTTCCTAGGTAAGATTATAAACAACATAAAAGATGTTTGCTTTATACACATCCATGGCAGGTAATTGTATGGAATCAAAATCACAGGCCATATGGAATGGTTGGTGTTTATTATTCCAAATGGATTGAACCTATCACTTGCCAAGCCAAGTCTAACATTTCTTGGTTCTGTAGCAAATTATGGGTATTGAGCATTGAATGATTTCCAAGCCTCACTATCTCTTGGATGTCTTAGTAAACTATCTAAGTTTTTATTCATAACATGCCATCCCATATGTTCAACTATTTTAGATAACATAAACAATCTTTTCAATCTTAGAGTAAGTGGAAAGTAACACAACAAGTTTTGCAGGCTTATTTTTTTGCTCCTTATTTCCACTAGTTCTATTATTATTGACTACCCTTGTATTGGTCTTCCATCTAGAGGTATTATAGTTTTTACATTTGTCACACTCAGTGTCATCACCCCAATATATCATATAGTCATTTAGACAAGCATGAATTTTTTTATAATTGAGACCTTGCATTTTCAAATGCATCTCTCAACAATTCTAAAATCATATCCATAGCGTTATCACTCACCCAACATAAACACTTAGTATGATAAAGCCTTACCAAAAGTGAAAGCTTTGAATACTTTCCATAACCCTCATACACCTATTGGCTTTCCTCATTGATTAAGTCAATAAAATTGTGTTTCCTCATTAGGCCCATTATTGGATTCCATTACAACTTTAATAGAAAAATGGTTGGATGACCTTAGTTCATTGATGTTTCTATCTTTAGTGAGTCCAAAGGCATCATGTAGCAAATCTTGCATATCCCCTTATACTTTCTTTACTTGTACTTGCTATACTTATTGCATTATGGAACTATTAGGACCACCCTCCTTTATACGTTCTCCATGCCTAATCCAAGTAGCATACCTTAATGGAAACCCATTGTAGATCAAGTGATCAAACATAACATCTCTTGTAAAACATTTTTTTAAACCACATAAAATACATGGGCATTTTACAAAGGCATGGAGAATGCAAAATCAAGAAAACCTTCTACCTCATTAACATATTTAGATGAAAATCATGGCCTACTAATCCAACTTTTATCTATCATGACACCTAGATATTTATATAGACTCAATTAGAACAACAATAAGAACACATAATAAGTAGGATTCGGTACAAAAATAATGTGAAACCAAAAACAACTTAAAACTCCCTAAATAGCTTGCATACCATTTAAACAGGATTTTAAGCAACAAAAATGACTTGAACCTAACTTAAAGACATATGGAAACAAAGCAAAAATAGTAGCCCACTTTTACTCAGCATTTATTTATGCATTACAATCAAAACTAAGGCTAGGTGGAGCTAGAAACAACAGAGGCAGCAACAGTATTCCTTACCATAATTTGGTAAGAGTAATTTGACTATAACAGCCCTAAAGTTTGAACAAATTCCAAATCACAACAATATCTATGAAGAGACTTAATCAAAACAATAAGAAAGTATATATAAGTGACTCTTTCAAGAAAGACATAAGCAAAACTGAACATTCAAAACAACTATTTTTATATACATTTTGTTTATTTCTTGACAATTCTTTATTTTTTATTATCATTATTAGCCTTTAGAAGACTTGACATTAAAAAAAATCTTAATTAGCTAATTAAAAGAACTGCTAGATAGCTTCATAAATTGAATGAGCATATTATAATATGAAGTTGATGGATGCCTATATCAACATGACATGTAGAGATGAGTCTTTAGGAAAAATGATGTTTTGTTTGCTTATCTGAATAAGGGAAAATAGTAGTTTGATTGGAAGACACATAGAAAGTTAAAGCATAAAATTGTTGTTACCTTATTATTATTATTATTATTATTATTATTATTTGTAAATAGTTTTATAAAAGAAAAATTAGGAGAAACAAAACCAAAACGCAAGATAACAAATTTTTCTCTTTTTAGGCTAGTGCTACTTACTGGACTAGAAATCTGTAACTACTCAAGCCTTCCTAGTAGCCCAGCCCAGACATACTCATGAGTCATTCCTAAATAGCATGTATACGTGAATTAGGTTAGAAATTAAAACATTGGTCTGAAGGTCTAATATTGTCAAATTTAACATTAAATGTTTGATGAATTAAAATAAAATATTTTAATTAATACATGCTAAAGTAATTATTAAACAAACCAATATAATTAATGTCTTACGATGGATTGATCATGAATCATGCTATATTGACCATGTATCAAAATCTTTTGAGATTCCATATAATCAAACATGTAATAGAGTTGCCTTCGATACGTCTTAGACATAACATTGTTGTTACCTTATTATTATTATTATTATTATTATTATTATTATTATTATTATTATTATTATTATTATTATTATTATTATTATTATTATTATTATTATTATTTTGTAAATAGTTTTATTAACATAAAAGTAGGAGAACCAAAGCCAAAAGTCAAGTGGGTCACCTTAGAGAGAAAAAAAAAGACACAGTGGCAATCTGGTCAATGCACAATGTTTATAAAGGTACACATAAAGATAGTGAATTTGGTATAGAGCACTATAAATTCAGCAAATCAATAGATTTAATCGCAAGGACTCTGCTCAAAACTTGGTATGTTATTAATTTTGGTATAAGTTGGACTAGGTCCTTCTTAAAACCCAGTACAAGAAAATACTCAAAACACCTAGAAAACTGCAGCTAATAAGAACACATATTCAACTAGAATTGTCTTTAAAACTTAAATGTAATTACAATTAAATATCAAACCCTTAATGGATTTCATTGCAAGGATGAAAGGCAGATTTAATATATTATTAAGAATGTGAAAATACCTTATTAGTAGATTTGTTAACTCTAACAGTTCTTGGAATACCTATAAGTGAGAAATAAAAAGGTTAAAATGATTAGGAAAAAAAAACCTTTGACATATAGTGTATATATTGGAACTTAGAAGAAGTGCATGAGTATTAGAAACATTCTTAATAGAAGGAATTCACCTTCAAAACTTTTTTCCAAGCTACCAGTCTTTTTAAAGAGTTGATCAAAATTAGGCTTACAATATAAAACACCCTCAAAGGAATTATAATTGCTTAGCTGCAAGGATGCAAGAGGAGAATAAAAAATGAGGATATATAGGGAGACAACTAAAGCACAATAAACGGGAGTAAGAAAATTGTATTAGATAGTAATCTTTCTACATTTCAAAATATAATGAGAACAACTAGAAAGTTGCCACCAAAATCCCAATTTTGATCCCAAAAAATAAAAAATAGATAACATGTCATTTGTTGCTTTACATGTGCCACTTTAATAGAACTTCTAATATTAATCAGCTATGTACCATGGAAATGAATAGTTATAATATAAACAGCATCCCAAATTCAGATATTACTTTGAATACATAAGTTAGAATACTCGTATGCTTTGTAGATCCAAAGTTGAGTTCTTAAATTTTTAATAATTATAATTCAAAAAGATATAGCAACTAAAGTTAACTCCTAGTTGAGTAGTTTATAAAGCCACCACCTATTTAGTCCCAGTTGAGTAGTTTATAAAGGTTACAGGTGGGCTTCAAATTCGTTAGATACTTACATATAAATTTTACCTTGTTTTTGGCCATTATTGAGTGAAAAGTTCTGATCTTGACTTAACCTATAAAAGATAAAACGAAATAAATTATAAAGAAGCATATAAATATAATTGGCATAATTTCACTGAAATCCACCTTTGACCTATCTACAACTGTTCTTATGATTGGCTTTGTGCCTTTGTCTTTTTTAATAAATCTCTCTACTTAGTTGTAACTTGAAGTGAACATGACTAATCAAGTGTTATGTAGCTTGCCTATGTAGGGATAAGGATTGGTAGGACAATGATGGAGCCCTTAACATAATGTCTATGACTCATCCTGACTTCCTAATTGAACACCCATGCCATTTAGTCAAAAAGGATAATGACAAATATCAAAAAACACTTACAGGTAATGCAACCACCAATCAGAAACAAAATTTCCATTTCATTAAACCAAATTACATTTCAAGTCTAGGAAAAACAATAGAGTTCAAAGCAAACAATAGCTTGATTAACAATTAATTTGTATTATTTGACATTTAAATTTTAATAAAAATAATAACATGAACCACTATCGACAAGAAATGCTACCACTACTTAAATGCCACCATTATTGAACCACTATTGACAAGGAAGCAAGGAAGTGGGCACCTAATTTGAAGATATCGATGACACTGGAAAGAGAACGCAAATGATTTATTTACAAAACCTAACAAAAACCACAAAGCCCACTGAAGCTATTGGTCATTTTTACATTCAAAAAAGAAGAGGAAGATGCAAATCATTAGGAGAAAACCAAAAATTACCAAAAACAAAGGGTGGAGAATGATGAGTGTCACATCCGAAAATGCGACCGCGTGGTGCCTAACCGAAATTAAAATTAAAAGTAACAGAGTTGCCACCAAAATTTAGTTTTTGAAAAGGCAAAACTTTAGAAAAACTTTTTTATTTGAAAAAAATGAAGAATGGTCTACGAACCAAGAAAATAGATTCAGGAATCGATTATGAGTGCGGAAGATATTAGGCGTCCCACTACACCCGTTACTAAGAACGGTTACCCTAAGATAGTTGTGCAAAATTAATATAGCATTTATTCTATTTTAATTCTCCCCAACGAATTACATGTAAAATAGGAGGAAATAAAATTAAAAGCAAAATAAAAAGGAAAGAAATTAAGAAAATAAAATTAAAAAAAAATTATTTGCAAAGGGAGGATTTGGCCTAGGATGAGAGCCTAGGGTCTACGTACCCTTCGAGAGGGATCAAAGTCTACGTAATTCGAATAAAAACTATCTTTTGGTTGATGTTTTGTTTTTTTTTTCTCTTTTCCTTTTTTATTTTTTTCTCTTTTTTTGTTTTGTTGTTTTTTTGGTTTTGTTTCTTTTTGTTCTCATTTTTATTTTTTTTGTTTTTTCTTTGATTTTTTTTTATTTTTAAATAATTTTTTGGGCTTATATTTTCAATTTTCATTTTCATGCTCTTTCCTTTTTCTTTTGTTTTTTCTTTTACTTTTACCTTTCATTTCAATATTGAATTATTGGGCTTCAAAAATTTGGGGGGAAATCAGTCCAATGCCCTTTTTTTTTTTACTTTCTTCATTTTGTCATTTTTTTCATATTTTTTGCTAAATTAATTTTGTTATTATTATTTTTAGTTTGCCAGGACAAAATACGGTGTTTACAGTTGCTCCTCTTTACTTGTTTCTTAGGTAAGAAAATTAAAATTTTATTTTTGCATAAGGAACAAGTAAAGATAAGAACAAGTATTTTGTCTGGGCTGATTTGATTGCCTCTGACAATAAAACAACAAAGAAAAGGTAAGAGCAACCTAAGGAAAATATAGTGTTTATAGGTTGCCCCTCTTTACTTATTCTTTAAGTGAGGAGATCGAAAATGTAATTTTTGATATCCTTAGCTTAAGAATAAGTAAAGATGGAAATATATATTTTGTTTGGAGAGCTAATAGATCAAGGGGAGTTAACTTACTTAGAAGTGCTGGAACTTGATAAAAGATGCTTACAAGTATAAGGTTTTTAAGGTATGCTCAGTTTATGCAAAGTTTTTGGATACCTGTTCTGCGCAGGGATTTAATTGGTGTCTATTCTGGTGCAAGACTCTTATTTGTATCTATTCTGGTGCAAGACCTTGGGTGTCTGTTCTAGTGCAGGACTTTTGGGTGCCTGTTTTGGCAAGACTTTTGAGATACTTGTTCTGGCAAGACTTTTAGGTGCCTGTTTTGGTGCAAGACTTTGGGTGCCTATTCTGGCAGGACTTTTAAGGTTAATTGTTATGAAATTCTTCTTTTTTCTTTTAGTTTGGAAACTCTCTTTTATTTGCCTAAATTTTATGCAAGGTATGCATAATGCATTTAAAATGCTTGACCTTTGAGTTTAACAACTCAATTTTGCCCTGATCAAGGTCCATGTTTGCAGATGTAATAAGCATGAAGTATGTGAAGTGCTATGCTTTATGATTTTTCTTTTGCCCCAATATGAACTTGGATGCCCACATAATGTATGCACATGTGGGATGTAAGAAGCATATGAGATATTTTATTTTATGAAATACAAATTTTTTTTTACTTGCCCTAGCATGAACTAAGATTTATGTATGTAAGTGTGGAATGCAAGAAACATGTGATGCATTATTTTGTGAAACACAGATGTTTTGTTTTATGAAATGCGAAGTTTTTTTTTTAGTTGTCCTTGCATGAATCAGGGTCTATGCAACATATGCAAATGTAGAATGAGTGAAACATGTGAGGCTTCCTTTCATGAAATGCAATTTTTTCTTTTGCTTGCCCTTGTGTAAACTAGGGTCCATGTGATATATGCAAGTGTAGAGATGCATCAAACATATAATGCATTATTTCATGAAATGCATATTTTTCTTTTACTTGTCCTAGTGTAAATTAGGGGCCATGTGATGTATGCAAATGTGGGGATGCATGAAACATGTGATACTTCATCTTATGAAATGCAAATCTTTGCCTTTCATTTGCCTTATTGTGAACCAAAGTCCATATAATGTATGCGTATGTGAGATGCGTGAAGCATCTGAAATGTTCTGTTTTATGAAATGCAAAGTTTTCTTTTTCCTTTTTTTGGCTTTTAATTGCCCCAACATGAACTGAGGTCTATGCAACGTATGCAAATGTGGGATGCATGAAACATGTGAGACTTCATTTTATGAAATGCAAATTTTCCTTTTGTTTGCCACATTGTAAACTAGTTTTTATGTGATGTATGCAAGTAATGTAACATCCAGTCCCTCCATAAACGTGAAAAACGCAATGTTCAGTTTTTCCGTAAATGTCAGAAATGGGCAAAATATAAAAGGAAGTCCTTGAAATAGAAGGAATTGGGGCCAACTAAAATTATGCTAAAATTTTAAATATTAGAAAATGAGAATTTGAGGTTTGAGATGCCTAAAAACCAGAGCCAGAAGAGCTCAGAAAATTTGCCGAAGAAAGTAGGGGCATTTTTGTAATTTTTGAAAAATTTTGAAATCTCATAGGAGGGCTTTTTAAATGGAAAATTTGAGCTTTTCGGGGTTCTTAGAGGCCCTGAAAACCATGGGAACCCCTAAAACAGTTGAAACCCCTCCGGTGAACGATTTCGGCAAAAGTTGACCAAAACTTTGACCGAATGGTTCGGAATGGTTTTAGATCCTTTTTGAGTGATTCCAAAGGCAATTCTTATGATTAAGAGCCTAAGGAATATGATGGAAAAGATGGATTTCAAAAAGGAGTTGATATAAGTCTAAAATGAAAAAGCCAAGAAAAGGGACTAAAATACAAAAGTAAAAAGTTGCATAAAGTGCCTTTTAGCTCCTTCTTATCCACGTTCTTTCTCTCCTTCATTAAATCGACTTGCTTCTGCCCATCTTCAGGGAAGAACTCCAGCTTCTTAGGCGCACAAGAGAAGGAGGATTTTGGAGGAAGAAATTCAAGAAAAAGGTAAGAAACTTTAAGAAATTCCATATCCTTCCTTCTTGAAACTTGCTCCCCTCCTGTCAAGCTTTCTTTCTATGGTTTTAATGGAGAGTTTGGTGCTGTTTTAGGGGCAGAACAGAGAGGGAAATTTCGAAAATTGAGGGAGCAAGCCAACCAAGTGGAAGAGCAAGCAAAGAAAAGCAAGAAAACAAAGTAAAACTTCCATTCTTTGGTAGTTTCTTCCTCCCCCTCCCTCTTGCACGAATTTGGGCACCATGAGCCCAATTTTTAGGGGCTATTTTCTGCCCAATTTATGGAAGGATTAGAGGTTTTGGAGTGCAAGGATTAAGAATGAACCAATAGAATTAAGAAAGGGGCATTAGGAAACAAGATGAAACCATTAGGGATCCAAATGCTCCGTTAGAAATATGATTTTATATGAATGTTCTTAGATTTAATTGAATGTTTAAACATGCTCCTAAGACCCCTAGAGAGCTTCCCACATGCACCTCCCATCCAAGAAAGCAAAGAAATTGCAAGAAAAATTAATGAACTTTAAGTAGAAAAGTGTAGAGCTCTTGAACACTTTGCAAAAACTGATTTGATATATGAGTTTCCTTGCATGTGTGAGTATTTGATTGAGCTCCTACGACCTCTAGGAGGCCTCCCAAGTGTGTCTCCCATCAAGGAAAAATTGAAAATCCCTTGAACCCCAAATACTTCCATAATGTCAACCTAGGCTAGAAAGAGTACCAAGGGGAAGTTTTAATTTGTTTCAAGCTTATTTTTGAGTCATGTAGGATGGAAGAGGATGAGAGGAAGCCTTGGAAAAATTTTAGAAGCCCTAGATAGTGAGATGGAAGTGTAGGCTCCATAATGTAGCATAATGAAGCAACTCCTAGCTAGGCTCTTTAAAATAATTGTGTGATGACTCCAAGGAGTCTAAATGGAGTTAAGAATCATAGATTAAAGGAGAGAAGGGAGCTAAGATCATGAATTCTTGAAGTTGCTTTATTAAGTGCCTTATGGAAGCATAATGGAGCCATAAACCAAAGTAGCATCATGTAAAGTGTGTATAATGCCAAGGCTTGTTCCCATGAGTAATTCATGTTTCTTTTGGTGTGTCTAGGCCAAGAGAAATGGTCTCCACCTCCTTGGGTGTGTGAGGTCAAGGGAGAGGAGTCAAGACTTAAGGAAAAAGTGTGTAAATGCAAGCAAGGTAGCTCTCTCCACCTTCTCTCATGCATGGATGTGTGTTTAGCTTGTTTTAGAATGTGTGTATATGTATTTGTAAGCTAAGAAAAGTATGCTAGCATGCCTTTATATTTCATGATCCTTGATGCCATGTTATGTTTTAAATGAATCTATGATATTTGTATGAGTTTGCTTGAGTGAGGAGAGGCCAAGAACTCTTCCCGTTAGTGAGGATGAGCCAAGAACCATTGAGCTTGGTTGAGACATAGCAAAGAGTCTCCCAAAAGCAAAGTGGGCTCCCAAGAGTATGGTTGAGTCCAAAGCTCTTAAAGAATGGGTGAGGCAAGTTCAAAATCCATGAGGAGAAGTGTGAGGCCAATCCAAACACTCGGGGAACTCTTGAATGTCTTGTATGATTGATTCACATGCTAAGGTTGCTTTGAAAATGTCCATGACTTCCATTTTTCCATACATGCATTTGAAAAGCTTGCTTTGTACATATTATGTGTGATTGAATGGGAGATGAGCTATTGGGATTCTTTGAATCTCATCCCCTCCTCTCTAATGCTCTAATATGCTAGGTGGACCAAGTAGCTATGGTGAAGGGAGCCAACAACCATGAAAGAAGGAGATTGACAAGCTTAGGCCTAGTTTGTATTCTTTTTGAACCATAATGATGTTTAATGA
The DNA here is from genome assembly GCA_026724425.1 of Erythrophleum ivorense. Lineage (NCBI taxonomy): Eukaryota > Viridiplantae > Streptophyta > Magnoliopsida > Fabales > Fabaceae > Erythrophleum > Erythrophleum ivorense. The sequence continues at coordinate 615,105 of JAIUCV010000145.1, forward strand.
TGTATATGATTATTGTAAATGGCACATGACCCTTGAGGCACATGTAAATATAATATTATATGATGTTTAAATGTATGAATATGATGTATGACTTCTAGCCTATATTTTGAGCATGAGATGCCAAATTATGCAATATGAAAGTATGATGGAAGTGTGCATAAATATGGGTTGAATGGCCAAAATGAGATGCATGAGGTTTGGGACCATTTGGACAGCTCACACAAGTCTTAAATGTACTTTTAGACTTGCCCAAAAGGTGCCAAGACCAAGGGAAATCCATTTGGCAATTTTGGTACCCAATATGGAGCCAAAATTGACCATAATGGAACCCTATACCATTTTTTGGCCAAATGAGTTAGTCTTACCCTGAGACTTGGCATGCACTTAGGTCTCATTAAGAGCTTTTTGAAAAGCTAAAGATCAAGTCATTTGGAGGTCTATAGAATTTTCTATGATTTTTCAAAGTTGGTATCAGAATTTCAGATTTTCAGAAACACTGTTCATTTGGCCAGTTATGGAATTGTGTCATTCGAGGGGCAAACGTAGTCCAATGGCTACGAAATTTTATAGAAAGAAACTAGACAGTCACAGTGACTTGTAGAAATGGAAACACCTCATTTGGAGGTCTAGAGAGGAAGATATGTATTTTCGAAGGTTCTGCCCAGTATCAGACATCTTGCCAGACCCGAGGTACTGTTCCATCGATTTTCGGGAGTTTGGCTTGATGAACTGATCTAGAGATATTTTTCCTCTCTAGGTAACATCCACATCTTTCCATAGTGATATTATTTGCAAGCATTGGATTTGTTTGGAATTAGTTAGACATTTTTGAAGTCCATATCAGTAAACTATGACAGTATCAGGAACCCCTCCGACCAGTAGATGATTTCGCGTGTCAAACGCATTATATGTGAGATTTTAAGACTTATACATATTTTTAGTATGAATTAGACGTCTTAATATTTCCAGAATGACTGAGATTACATGTTTTTAATTTTTCTGGATTTAGTTATGAATTTCCAAACTTTGCCCAGAAATGAGGCCAAGTCTGCCGAAAATGAATCTACATGTCTCATATCCCTTTTTGGTTTCCATGGGTTTAAAGCTAGTTTTTGTGATTGAAATGAGTTCTAATCATGCAAATAAATATGAGGATGCATAGAATGAGCTCACACAGTCCACGTGACACCGAATGGGTTTTGGATATGATAACTTGCAAATAAAAGTTTAAATCTTCATGCCTCCTTTATGAGAATTATGTGTATGTTTCATGATAATTATGCTATTCAAAGGCATGAGATGAGCTAGAATTATGATGTTACATTTATGAGGATGCAAGAAACATGTGATGCTTTATTTTATGAGATGCAAATTGTCCTTTTGTTTGCCCTAGTGTAAACTAGGGGCTATGTGATGTATGCAAATGTAGGAATGTATGAAACATGTAATGCTTTATTTCATGAGATGTAAATTTTCTTCTGCTTGCCTAAGTGTAAACCAAGGTTTATGTAATGTATGCATGTATGTAATGTGTGAAACATATGAGATGCAAGTTTTTTTTAAGATATAAATTGTGTGTTTTTCTTATCCCGGTGCAAGCTTGGTTTAATGTAACATGTGTATATGTGTGACATGTGAAACATGAAATGCAAACTTGTCCTTTTTCTTTTTTTCCTTTCTTTTTTTTAGATGCAAATTGTGTATTCTTCCTTGCCCCAGTATGAATCTAGTTTTATGAAATGCATATAGGATGCTAGTTTTATGTTTTTTCTTTTTTCAAGTTTTAAATTTAAAATTTTTATTCCCAAGATATATATAATTTATGCAAACAAAGTTAACTACAAATAGAGAAAAAGATAAGGACATTATCTTTAAATATCCTTAAATTGATTTTGAGTTTTAAATCCCTTTTTTTCAAGATCACCTAAAAAAAAAAAAGGAAGAGATGGAGCATTATTTCTAAATGCTTTTAGATTGATTTTGAACTTTGAACCCTTTTTTTTTCTTTTTTTTTGTAAACAGAATCATCTTAAAGGAAAAGGGGAAGAGAATGAGTATTATTTTTGGATGTCCTTAAATTGATTTTAAATTTTGGACTCTTTTTTATTTTTTTGAAAAATGAATTGATGAGAAAAATGTGATCCTCTTTTTTTTTATATAGTTTTTTTAATGAATTGATGAGAACAAATATGATCACCCTTTTTTTTTAGTCTTTTTTGTATGGTTAATTTATATACAAATTCAATGCAAGCATGTGATGCATGAAAAATCTCAAAATTTATAAAATATAGGATTTTTACCCCTTTGCCTTTGGAAAAATTTCACATATTAGCTCTTCACCTGTCCCAATGAGAAAAGTTAAATTTTTGATTATCCTACCAAATTTGCCCTTTGTCATTTGGATGAAAGAATTTACTGATGGCTTTAAGCTAGCTAAAAATGCCCCTGAGGGAGTATCCCAAGTTAAGAAGACCCAAGGCTCTTGCTTTGACTTATTTCTAAATGATTTTTCTCCAAGTGATTTGTTTGTCATCAACCTTGGACTATTAACTTGATAAGGTAATCTCCTCTTGTCAACTTTTCATCATTAATGCTTGAAAGGTCAATAAGTTAAATTCACACTTATCTTATTTTACAATGTCAATATCGTCATGCATTAAGGGATACAAACACATGAGTTTAGGGGAAAAAAAAGGTCCTCAACATTAGAGGGATGCAAGGGCTGATGAAGAATGTGATTATGTAAATTGGTTTGGGAGTGGAAAAGTGGAATAGACAATGGCTAGACATAATGTATAAAATAAAAAGATGCCCCAATTCTACACTTAAAGCATTTTTCTCTAAACAATAAAAAAGTGAAATGCTAAGAAAATGGATATGATAGGAAAGAGAGATGCTTCACTTCTGGATTTAAACCCTTTTTGAAAGAAATAATGGATGTAATTAAAAGAATTTGCTTTGAACCAAACTTTTTGCCCCAGTTTCAATTATTCTGGTTTTTTTTTAAATCCTTCTTTGCAAGAAAACCTACCTTATAATTTCAAACAAATTAAATCTCAACAAGGACTTTTACTGCTTGTAATATGGCCTTGGTAAAGGGTTTATGAAATAAAAGATATTAGGCTTGAGAATTAACATGCCCCCGTCAAGTCTCCTATTAATCTCCTTCTCTTATTGCTTTAACAAAATTCTATACTCAAAATTCACTTAGTAAGAGAAGATGTTTCAAGGTTGTAATGGGGCCTAATAGATAAAAGTGTAGCTTAAGAAAAAAAAAGGTGACAAGGCCCAAAAATTCATATAAGGTCACAATGAGAATTTTGCTCTAGTAATTGTACCAATTGGCTCATGACATTTAACTCAATTTTTTTGTTTAAAAAATCCTTTTCATTCAGGTCAACTCTCCCCTGGAGATTTTTCTTTTTTGATCTCTTATGCCACAAAAAACTCTTCTTTGAGAATTTTTCCCCTTGATTGCATGCTAAACTTTTGTTTTTTCAAATTTCATTTCATAGAAGCTTCCTCTTTAAAGATTTTCTATGATTTTTCCTATCTTCCTCCAATGACATTCCTTGAACCTTTGTTTCCCTTTTTTTTTAAAAAAATTTGACTTTAAAGGAATCCATTATGATGCCAAGATTACTTTTCTTTATATAGAATTCTCATTGCTTCTCGGGTTCGATTCATGTTAGGTATTTAAAGAATTTTTAAGGCTCAAAGTGGCTAGCAATGGTTAAGTAGTGTTTGGATAATTGAAAGAACCTGATCCTCTCTTAATACTTGAATTATTGGCATAAAAATCTGTTAAAGACTTCCCATCCCCAATGTTTCATGATTAGGGGTGCAAGAAAATGAATATCACTCCTGGCTTAATTGAGGTGACTAGGAGTTACTCCTTTGTATTTAAAAAGGCCAAAAATGCCTCGTATCCTAGGCATAGCTTACTTGTGAGATATGTATTCACATTTTAATTTGGTTTCTCCTCTTCTATTTTTTTTTTGTAATTGAATTTGGAACATATAATTAGTTTCATATTTAACCCTCATTTACATCGATTAAATCTTTTCATAAAAAGTTCTAGAAATTATATATATATTTTTGGATTTTTGGTCATTTAGGAAAGACATGCAAGGAAAGAAATTGTGTCAACATGACTGGCGAAATGGAAAGATGCACAAAAGGGGAGAACAAAAATATAAGACCATCGTATTGACAAAGTTAAATCAAATAAGGTTCAATAATAGAATCAACTTCTGCTAGCCTTAGACTTTAGCTAGATAGAAAGGTATCGACCAAACAAGTATTAACTCATTATGATATGACAAGCAATTTTTTAGAATTCAATCATCACGGAGTCCCCTAGAAACCTCCTTTCTTATGTCCTTCTACACCTTGTTTATGAAAAAGATTGCAACTTTTATGGAATGTCCCATTGCCCTATGATTAAGTTCACAACTTTTATTTGGTCAATACCACTATAACACCATAAATTCTAGCTCATCCCATGCCTTTCAATGACTTAATATCATGGAGGATGTAGGTTTCTCATTGAAAAGCAAGGGAAAATAATGAATATTTTTGCGTTGCGTCGTATCTAAAAATTTATTTCGGTGTCACGTAGACCGTGTGAGCTCATACTATGCCTCCTCATATTTAATTACATTATTAAAACTCATTTGTATCATAAAAACTTACCTACAACTCATGGAAACCGAATTGGGAGGTGGAAAATGAAGTTTCATTCTCGGCTAGAATTAGCCTCCTTTTTAGGCAAACTTTGGAAAATCATAATTAAATCTAGAAAAATTGAAAACATGAAATCTTGATCATTCTGGAAATATTGGGATGTCTACTTCATGAAAAAAATATGTACAAGTCATAACATCCCACACACAAAGCGTTTGACACATGAAATGGTCCTGAGATCAGACTAGGTCTTGATGCTATCACAGTTTACTGCTATGAATTTCAAAAATGTCCAATTAATTTCAAAAAAATCCAATCCATACAAATGATACCAATCTAGAAATCTATGGATGTCAAATAGAGAGGAAAAATATCTCCAGATCATTTCATTAAGCCTAGATCTCAAAATTTAATGGAACAGTACTTCTGGTCGGGCAAGGCTACTAATACTGGACAGAAATTTCAAAAATTCATATCTTCCTCTCTAGACCTCCAAATGAGGTGCTTCTAGTTGTCATAAGTCACTATAATTTCCTAGTTTATCTGTATAAAATTTTATGGCAATTGGACATCATTTGAATCTCAAATGACAGAAAACAATTTCAGACCAATTGAATAGTGTAGCAGACCAAATCCCTAAAATTTGCCAAATTCTAAAAATAATCAAATATTCTGTAGACCTTCAAAAATTATGATCTTTAGCTTCCCAAAAATATCTTACTAAGACCTAATTTCATGACAAATTTCAGACCAAGATTAACTCATTTGGTCAAAAAGTGATATAGAGTTCCATAATTGTCAAATTTAGCTCCATATGAGGTACAAAACTTGCCAAATGGTCTTCCCTTAGTGTTGGCACCTTTTGGGCAAGTCTAAAAGTATATTTAAGATTTGTGTGAGCTGCTTAAATGGTCTCAAACCTCATGCATCTCATTTTGGCCATTCAACCCTCACTTATACATATATTCATCAAACTTTGAATTCTCATTATATAGTCTTACATACTCAAAACATGGGCTAGTGGTCATATATCATAATCATACATCTAAACATCATAATAGTGTATTTACACATGTTTCAATGTTCATAGTATATATACAACCTTATATACATGATGAACCATCATTATGGTTCCAAAATCAACTAAACAAGACACAAATTTGTAAATCTCTCTTCCTCATCGTTGTTGGCTCCCTTCACCATAATTGCTTAGTTCACCTAGCATGTTAGATCATTGGAGAGGAGGGGATGAGATTCAAACAATCCTAATAGCTCATCTCCCATTCAATCACATAATATGTACAAAGCAAGCTTTTCAAATGCATGTATGAAAAAATAGAAGTCATGGACATTTTCAAAGCAACCTTGGCATGTGAATCAATCATACAAGACATTCAAGAGTTTCCCAAGTGTTTGGATTGGCCTCACACTTCTCCTTATAGATTTTGGACATGCCTCACCCATTCTTTAAGAGCTTTAGACTCAACTATACTCTTGGGAGCCCACTTTGCTTCTGGGAGACTCTTTGCTATGTCTCAACCAAATTCAAAGGTTCTTGGCTCATCCTCACCAAAAGGAAGAGTTCTTGGTCTCTCCTCACTCAAGCAAACTCATACAAATATCATAAATTTATTTAAAACATAACATGGCATCAAGGATCATAGAATATAAAAGCATGCTAGCATATTTTTTTTAGCTTAAAAATACACATACATACATTCTAAAACAAGCTAAACACACATCCATGTATGAGAGAAGGTGGAGAGAGCTACCTTACACAGTTTCACACACTTTTTCCTTAGCTTTCAAGCCTCCTCTTTCAGCCACACACCCATAATTTGGTGGAGATAATTTCTCTTGGCCTAGATACAATTTATGGGAGCCAATTAGGTCCATGAAACATATTCTAAAGCTACATCACTTGATAAAATACTAGATTGCTCTATAGGTTCCATTATGGTCCATAATCACACCTAATGAAACAATACCCATCAAATGACTTCCAGGCCTCATTCTTTCTTTTCAATTATGATTTTTAACTCCTTTTTAAACCTCTTGGAGTGATCACATCATTAAAACAAAGGGCCTAGCATCATGTTGCTTCTTTAGGTTCTAATATGGAACCTATGGCACCAATTCACTTTCTTTGAGTTTTAAATTTTTTTCAAGGCCTCTACTCATCTTCACTCATCACATATGACTCAAGAATGGCCTTAGAAAAATTTAAAACTCTCCCTAGCTATAGGAACTTGCCTAGGCCGAGACTATGGGGGGAAGAAGAGTTCATGACCTTCTTGATTTTTCCTTGATGGGAGACACACTTGGGAGGCTTCCTAGAGGTCTTAGGAGCTCAATCAAATACTCACACATGCAAGGAAACTCATATATCAAATCAATTTTTACAATCCCTTCAAATGCACTACACTTTTTCTACTTAGAGTTCATTAATTTTTCTTGCAATTTCTTTGCTTTCTTAGATGGTAGGTGCATGTGGGAAGCTCTCTAGGGGTCTTAGGAACTCATAGAAACATTCACATAGGCTTGGGAACTCTTAGATAAAATTAGATATTTGCCTATGTCTTTGAATCCCTAACTTCCCATTCTTGGTTCTTTTTTGCTTCTTAATTAATTCCACTTGTATCTTCCTAATCCTCACATTATAAAGCCCTTAATTCTACCCTAATATGGTTAGAATTTATCTCCTATGAAATGGGCTCTAAGGTGAACAAAAATTTCATAGAGGAAGCAAGTAAGGAGAAGCAACAAAACAAGAATGAATACCTTGGTTTCTTGGTTTTCTTGGTTTGTTCTTCACTTGGCTAGCCTCCCCTCACTAAATCCAAAAATTACACCTCTGTTCTGCCCTCCATACAGACCCAAAAACATCATCAAATCTATGGAAATAAAGAGGAAAAGCAAGAAGAGCAACTTGCAAGAGGAAAAGCTTGAATTTTTCTACCATTTCCTTACTTTTTCTCTCTTCAAAATCTCCTCTCCTTGTGTGCCTAAGAGAGCTGACTTCCTCCTCTATTTTTGAGGTAGAAACCAAGCATGGAATGGGAGCTGCTGGAACATGGATAAGAAGAAGAAGTTAAAAGTCACTTTATGTAACTTTTTACTTTTTACATTTTAGTCCATTTTCTTAGCTTTCTCATTTTAGGCTCATATCTACTCCTTTTTTAAATCCAAATTTTTCATCATATTCCTTAGGCTCTTAATCATAAGGATTGCCTTTGGAATCACTAAAAAAGGATTTGAAACCATTCTGAACTGTTCGATCAAAGTTTCGGTCAACCGACAGCCAAAATCGCTCACCGTAGGGGGTTTCAACTGTTCTAGGGGTTCCCATGGTATTCGGAGCCTCTGAAAATCTCGAAAAGCTCAAATTTTCCATTTAAAAAGCCCTCCTATGAGATTTCAAAATTTTTTAAAAATTACAAAAATGCCCCTACTTTCTTTGACAAATTTTTTGAGCTCTTTTGGCTTTGGTTTTTAGGCATCTCAAACCTCAAGTCCTCATTTTCTAATATTTAAAATTTTATCATAATTTTAGTTGGCCCCAATTCCTTCTATTTCGAGGATTTTTTTTTATATTTAGTCCATTTCTGACGTTTACAGAGAAACCAAACATCGTGTTTCTCACATTTCGCATTTCTCACGTTTACAGAGGGATTGGATGTTACAACCACTTTGGGAATGGAGATTAAAGGCTAATGAAGGAAACGTCCTACTCTTGTGAAAGCTAATCAGGTGAAAGTTATGCAGAGGACAAGTGTTTTAATTGAGATGGTTTGTGGTTTTCAAAATGGCTAAGCTCAATGAGTTTAGAGATGGATAGTTTGAGGTTTTTTTTTTATTTGGAGAGGATAATGATGGGTAGGCAGTAATAGGTTGGCAAATAAGATGGTATGAAAAGTTACAAGGTGTTAAGCAACATTATCCAACCCTTTGACAGCTTCCTTTTGCCCAATCAATTAACACTCCTCCACTTAGTACCCCCTAAACCTTGATCTTTCATCTTAGCCATTCATAAGTATAGCCTTTTTCTTTTTTCTTTCTTTTTGTCTAGATTTCGTTTTAAGTTGATCTTTCCATTACAAAGGATAAAAAATCTTACATTTTACAAAATTTTAAAAAATTTAATATGAAATGCATTATGACTATGCATAAATACAATCTTATTATGTTGTTTGACCTATAAATCAAGGGGTGTATTAATTTTGGTGTAAAGGTCTTTCAAAACAAGGGATCTTTATTTCCTTTTGGGAATTTACTGCGTCTCTAAGGTGGATTGAACTAACAATTGACTTAAGAGGAAAATTATACCTTTCCCATTTACATTTAGGGTAACAATTTTTATCATTGAACCTTTATCTTCCTCAAATGCTTATTGCACACAGGAATAAACAAAGTTAACAAATCATCCTAAGGGAACAAGCTAAATTCCACATGGATGATGTTTATAGGAAAGTTTAGCCAATCTGGATTTTCTTTGACAAAGGGTAGAGTCATTTTTAGATCCTCCAACTTCCTTTGGGATTGTATGGTTTCACGATAAGGAATGAGATTAACAAGATTAACTCTTAAAGAGTTTCAATTCCTTTATGGGTAATTCAAATTAGGCTCTCAACAAGCTTAATTTTGCAGTCAACTTGACCCTTCCTAACATCAAACTAGCAATATTATGTCACAACTTATTATCTTTGTAAACATTATTTAAAATTGTCTTGTATAATTAGTTAGTAGATTATTAGTGTTAGTTGATATTTTTTTACATTTCGATAGGAGCCTATTGATCTATAGGGAGTCATGGCCTATTACTCCACTTGAGAAGGGATAGTCCCTACACAATTGATATTTAAAACTTTGGTTTTGATGGTATTTGATGAAAACAAGCCAATATAATGATCCACTAGCATATGACAGATTTAATATTATGTATGTGCTAGTACATAATTGAGAACCATGTCTTGGTATAAGAAAAGAAGAAAAATTTTGTACTTTTTCTTGAGAAACTTATTGCTTCATTGGAGAAAAAGTAGTTGGCAATCAATTTGAAAGAAATATGTCTTTCTACAAGATTGATGTCCTAAAAAACTTCTAACCAAGATAGGACACTCATTTGTTGATGCAACATACTTATTATAATTTCACAAAAATTTAAAAATACTTTCCTAATCTATAAAGGAATTTTTTTTTTTATTTTATGGGATGGAAGCTTTAAAGAATGAAATTGGATTGTGTACTATTTATTACTTTATTTTATCTCTCTTTCTCTCTTTGTTCTTTTTTTGCATGTATATGAAAAAATTAATGCATGTTTAAGGTTTCTTTTCTGTGAGATTATGACAAATGTGATTATAACCTTTTCAGGGTTGGAAACCCACTAGGTAATGGTTAGTTGCACTAATGCATACTTTCATCATAGTTAACATATGTCCAACTGTGTAATGGCATCTCGTTAACTACTCCAGTAAATAGTGACGATATGTCACCTCCCCTATGGCTTTTATTAAATGCATGAGTGTAATGAGAAGAAAAAGATCAAAATGCTCCCCTCTGTCCTAACATGGGTAGACCTTAGGTTGGGATTAATAGTTTGCAGAAGTCTGGCTCTAATTGTTCAGGAGGCATCTATAGTGATGACTCCCTAATTTAGGATAAAAAAGGAATACATTTGAGATTAAATTAGGGAGGCAAAGTACTTTTCTCTTGATTAATAAGGTAAAAATATATTTAATCAAACAAAATAAAGAAAGTGTTTCCATGGCAATATCTTTATCAGTTTGAGTCTCATTCTATGATTGATTTCGATTTCAGGAAAAGTAAAAGAAGAAACAAAGAATTGAGAAAAAAGAGGAAAGTTGAGAAGTGAAAAAATATAAGTGAAATAAATACTTTCGCTATAGCTAGAACTCAATTCGCTGTAGCGAGGATGGTACTTTGCTATAGCGAAGTCGCGAGGCATACAAATTCCAGGGAGCAACTCGCCATAGCGAAGCAGTAGTGAGAATAGCAGAAATCTGGGAATCTATGAACCCTCGCTATAGTGAGAGGCCGATCTCGCTAGTGCCTCTCGCTATAGCGAGATTGGCCTCTGAAACGCACAGCTTCAATTAGCGAGCTAAAATAGAGAAGAGGAGGTTAAGGCTTCATTATTCAGCGGAGGGAGAACGTTTTGGGCGACTAGGAGAAGAGGAAAACGCACGAGAGGTGTTGGGGAAGCTTCAACTTGATTGGGAATTCATTGATTCTGTCATTTATTCTTCCGATTAGGTGTTTCTACTCCATCTTCCCTTTTAGTTGATGATTGTTAAGATGTTTGCTGAGATTGTTTATGGGTTTCAACTCATGTGCGGCTAAATCTTGTAAACTTTAGGGATTCTATGAACCTTTAATCTTTGGAGATTATTTTCCTTTTGATTATGTGGATTATTGAAGATTTTAGTGTTTAATCCGAATTATGGTTCATTCTATTGATTGGCCTCCTTTAGTTTGATTATGAATTGGGTAATTAACCTTTGACAGAAGGGAATTGCTTATAGACCATTGGTTAAACAACATAGGATTAGATATAATCTAATTTGTACTTGAGATAGAAATATACTCAAGGGCCATAGGTAGTTGAGATAAGGTCTGAGCTTGATTGAATAGTAACTACTCCTTTGAAATATCAAGAGTGAGTTGATATAACGATGTAAATGAATCGAAAGACATTTGCACCCAATTAGACCTTGACTTTAAAATTGACATTAAGCCAAATAATTGAAAGGGGAATGATTGATATTGCAGATAAAGGGGATTAAAATTCCTAGGGTGTTTTTAACTGCTTATTTTTGATTAAAATCATCTTTCTTTATTGTTGATTGCAATTGAATTACTTTTCATAAAAACTCAATTACAACTTAATGTGTTTAACTAAAATGAACATGAGAACTCTAATTCCTAATCATCAATTGTACTAATTCTCTGAGGGAATGACCTTGATTCATCACATACTACTCTTACGACCTGTACACTTGCGGTGTCATCATCTAGTGAGCATCATACAGCTTGACTATTAGTGTATTTTTCAGGGTAGATCTATGACCCCTAGAATATTGGTTCTCAAATTGCCCTTGCCATGAGGTGAGGATCTCGCTATATAAACTTGACTTTGAGAGGAAAAAAAAATAATCCTACCAAGGCAAATCCATATAATAAGGCACAATTTAGGTGAGGTCTTTATGATAGCCTCAAGAAGCACAAGACTTCATAGGAAAATTAATATAAAGCTTTACTAACCTAAGGTTTATTAAAACTCGGGTATAGAGCCCATAATGTGTGTAATATGTAACACCATAATGACTTAACTTCAACTAATCTCCTCATAGGCTTGACCCCATATGATTTCCAAAGAACAAGTATAAACCGTGGCATTTTCATGCTATAAAACGGGGTTCAAACGCTCATAATTTGCCCCGTGAGTCCCGTGAACCCATCATTCACATTTTCTACTCAAACACCATTTATACAACTTGTACATAGCTTCAAACAACCCATAAACCACGGATATGAAGCCAAAAACCCAGAAAATGTAATTTCTCAAATGAGCCCAAAAGTTAGATTTTTGGCTCTAAGTTTAGAAAATCATAACTAATTATAGAAAAATGAAAATCAAGAAAACCATAGCTCTGTGGAAATATTTGGATGTTAACTTCACACTAAAAATAACACCCAACCACAAACTCAGTGTTTGGACCATGTTTGACATCGAAAAAGAGATAGAGGTCCGACTGTCCCTAGTACTAGTATAGCTTGCTATCATGAACTTCAAAAATCCATAACTAATTCCACAAAAATATAATTTGGGTAAATTATACCAATTTGGAAAGTTATAAATGTTAACTAGAGGAAAAAAATAAGGTCAGATCATTTCAGTAGCCCTTGAAAACTGATGGAACAGTAACGAAGGTCGGATGGCTTCCCTAATACTGACATGTATTGTTACTCGATCAGTTTCCCGCTGCCGAGCTTTTTGTCTCTTCCGAGCTTCGAGGGCTTGGTTACCCATCCTTCGCTCAGGAAAAGCGCGCGTTGGAAGGGGGAGCTTCGCCCCCACTTATATGCACTAGCCCCAGGACCTTCCTAACTGGTGTGGGACTTTACAAAACCCCTTTTGAAGAAGACCAAAACCCATATACCTTTACTTCTTCTCCTTGCTTTCCTTTCTTCAGAGCTTGAGAGAGGAAGGATAGTAGGTGAATTTCTAGTGAGAGAAAAAACCCCTAGCTCTATATGCTTAGTAGGGTTTGCTAGAAAGAAATCCCTAACTTATGAATAAAGTGTTAAGAGAGTAATTCCATGCTTCTTGTGTGTTTAGACTCAAGAGAAGTACTCCCATCTAGAGGTGATTGTGAAACCAACAAGGGAGGAGATAAATTGAAAGGGAAAGGTTGTGAATAGCCAATAAGATAGCTCTCTCCACCTTCTCTCATGCATAGATGTGTGCTTACATTATTTTGCATGTGTGTATATATGTTTTTAAACCATGAAAAGTATGCTAGCATGATGATGCCTCATGTATTTCAATGATATTTTATGTGATTTCTTGGGTTTGCTTGAGTATGAAAAAGTCAACAACCTTTTAGCCATGGTAAGGATGAGCCAAGAACCCTAAAGTTAGTTGAGACAAAGCAAAGAGTCTCCCAAAAGTGAGGTTGACTCCCAAGAGTAAGGGTTGAGTCTAAGAACCTCTTAAAGAATGGGTGAGGCAAGTCCAAAATCCACAAGTGAATGGGTGAGGCTAATCCATTTGCTTGGCAAGCTTTTGTATGATATGTATGGCCTACTTAAATGTTGAAAATGCTTTTCTTATGATTTCACATGCTAATATACCCATGCATACCTTATGATACTTGTTTGCATGCTTTATGTATGTTTGAATGAGAGATGAGCTATTGAGATTCTTTGAATCTCACTCCCTCTCTCCACCATCCTAACATGCTAGGTGGATCAAGTGAGGCAAGAGATGAGAGCCATCAAGCTTGAAGCTAGGGGATTTCGGTGAAGAAATTGTAAAGAGTCATGTTGTCACCATTTTGTAGTTATGTTAAGGGATGTAACTTAATGATGTACATGATGTAGTACTTGTAAATGGATGTACTTAATGTATACATATGAGAGTTAAACTTATAATGCATGATGTAACAAGTTTTGGAATGAATGGCAAGATCTTATTATTGCCCACATGGGTGTATGTGTTGGTGTGGGAGAGTGAGTTTTATAAATCTGGATTGTTAGACATTTGAGCCATATTTAATAGCCTACATTGATGCTTTTCCACGTGCTCATAGAGCTCTAGAGGTAAGAGAAGCAAAGTTGGACCCCATTAGCCCTCTTTTAACACAAGGAATTGGTCATTTTGCCCATGATATCCAAGTCTGACCAAATGACCTCTCTTTGCCTTGAAATTTGGCATGTGACTAGATCTTGTCTAGAGATTTTTGGGAAGATAAAGATCAAGTCATTTGGAGGTCTGTGGAATTTTCTATGATTTTTCAAAGTTGGTATCAGAAATTCGGATTTTCATAAACACTGTTCATTTGGTCAGTTGTGGAATTGTGTCATCTGAGAGGCAAAAGTGATCCAATGGCTACAAAATTTTATAGTAAAAAATTAGACAGTCACAGTGACTTGTAGCAACTGGAAGCACCTCATTTGGATGTCTAGAGAGGAAGATATACATTTTCAAATGTTCTGCCCAGTATCAGTCATCTTGCCTGACCTGAGGTACTGTTCCATCGATTTCTGGGAGTTTGGCTTAATGAACTGATCTGAAGATATTTTTCCTCTCTCGTTAACATCCACATCTTTCCATAGTGGTATCATTTTCAAGCATTGGATTTTTGTGGAATTAGTTAGACATTTTTGAAGTCCATATCAGTAAATTGTGACAATATCAGGAACCCCTCCGACCTCCAGATGATTTCTCATGTCAAACGCATTGTATGTGAGATTTTAAGACTTCTACTTATTTTTATATGAAGTAAACATCTTAATATTTCCATAATGACTAAGAATTCATGTTTTTAACTTTTTTATATTTAGTTATGAATTTCCAAACTTGCCCAAAAATGAGGCCAAGCATGGCCGAAAATGAACATGCATGATTCACACCTCTTTTTGGTTTCCATGGGTTTAAAGCATGTTTTTGGGATATAAACAAGTTTTAATGGTGCAATTAAACATGAGGATGTATAGAATGAGCTTACTCGGTCCATGTGACACTGAAATGCAATTTTTGACCATGCCACAACGTTAAGTAAATGTATGAATCCAATAAGGAAGATCTCTCCTTATTCTTCCTATACCTCATATGAGCATGTAAGGCATGATGGGTATGAGCTAGAAATGATGGTGTTATAGGTCTAGCCTCACCCGAGTTTTGGGACTTTCGGATTGGCCTCACCCTTGGTGTAGGGACTTTTGGCTCCGCCTCACCTGTCTCAAGTGACTTTTGGCACCATCTCATCCGAGTAATTTTCACAATCCATATCATAAGCATATTGGTACCAATGCATCAAGGCAATATCAAATGGCATGTCTCATCATACAAGCACATACACAAGCATACAATGACTATTACACATCCAAGAATGCAATAAGAAAGAGTGGAGAGCTACCTTATCGGCTAACACAACCCTTCCATTTCAATTTCTCTTCTCCCTTCTTGGTTTCACAATCACAACTAGATGGAGTTGCTTCTCTTGAGCCTAGACACAACAAAGAGCATGGAATTGCTCTCTCATCAACAATTATTCATAAGGCTAGAGGTTTCTTCAGAGCAAACCTTACAAAGTATAAGAAACTAGGGGTTTCTCTCTTTCTAAAGTTCTACTAACTCTCATTCCTCTCTCAAGCTCTCAAGAAAGGAAAGAAAATAAGAAGAAGTAAAGATACATGAGTTTCTTGCTCATTCTTAACTAGAACAGAGCTTTCTTACTTAACAACCCATGGAAAGGGAGCTTAGAACGAGAAGAATAAAATTAAGAAGAAGAAGCATGAAGAGCTTTAAAAGTTTTTACCTTTCTTCCTTAACTTCCCTTCCTTCTCTCTTAGTTTCTCCTAGTTTCCCTCTCTCTCTCAAGCTTTTTTTCTATGCTTGGACGAAGCTTAGGTCGGTTAAAGGAGAAAGGATGAGTTTAGATGTTTTAAGAAGTCAAATTCTCTTTTTTCACGCTTTTTCGGACTAATCATTGCTATAACAAAGCATAACTCTCGCTACGGTGAGCACGTATCAGTCCTAGACCCCTGTTTCGCTATGGCATGCTCTACGGTAAGCAACTCTCTAGTTTTTGTATGGGATGCCCGCACTCGCTATAGCAAGAAGTATTTTCGCTATAGCGAAAAGGAACTTTCACTATAGCTAGACCCTTTTTCGCTATAGCGAGCAGGTACATTCACTATAACTAACCCATTTCTCGCTATAGCTAGCAAACTTAAAAAATTTTAGGACTTCGAAAATTTTTCAGCTTCCTTTTTTTTTTCTTTTCTTTTTCTAGTTGTTACAAATATATTTGTGTCTCAGTGATGTGTGTGAGGAGAGCATTTACCTTTTCATCCTATGGACTACCCAACCCTCATCTACTAGGCAGATTGGCAGAACAAAAGGTAGATAAATATATATACAGATATAAGTAAAAAGAAGTAAAATATACAAATATGGTCATCTACCTTAAGGTTTTATTCATCATGTTATCTATCCTAACACATATTATATATACAATCAAGAAAATAAAACAAATAAAGCAAGCATGTGAAAGATATGTTACCCTAATCATGTGAGGCAAATAACAAACAAAAAGGAGAACCAAAATTAAAAAAAAAAGGTCATAACATTTTGCATAATTAAGCAAAATTAGGCTTGACTCTCAAACTGTTCCCAGTGGAGTTGCCAAACTGTCACACCCAAAAATGAGACTGCGTGGCGTCTAACCGAAATCAAAATTAAAAGTAGTAGAGTCGCCACCAAAATTTGGTTTTTAAAAAGGCAAAACTTTGAAAAAACCTTTTTATTTGAAAAAAACAAAGAATGGTCTATGAACCAAGAAAATAGATTCGGGAGTCGATTGTGAGTGGGGAAGATATTAGGTACCCCACTACACCCGCTACTAAAAACAGTTACCTTAAAATAGTTGTGCAAAATTAATATGGCCTCTATTTTATTTTAATTCTCCCTAACGAATCATATGCAAAATAGAAGGAAATAAAATTAAAAGCAAAATAAAAAGGAAAGAAATTAAGAAAATAAAATTAAAAAAAATATTTATTTGCAAAGGGCGGATTTGGCCTAGGATGAAAGCCTAGGGTCTACGTACTCTTCGAGAGGGATCAAGGTCTACGTAGTTCGAATAAAAACTGTCTTTTGGTTGATGTTTTGTTTTGTTTTTTTCTCTTTTCCCTTTTCATTTTTGTTTTATTTTTTCTCTTTTTTTTGTTTTTGTTTCTTTTTGTTCTCATTTTTATTTTTATTTATTTTTTCTTTGTTTTTTGCTTTTGTTTTGTTTTTATTTTTATTTTTAAATAACTAAATTTTTATTATTTTTGGGCTTATATTTTCAATTTTCGTTTTCGTGCTCTTTCCTTTTTCTTTTTTTTTTCTTTTACTTTTACCTTTCTTTTCAATATTGAATTGTTAGGCTTCAGAAATTTGGGGGGAAATGAGTCCAATACCCTTTTTGTATTTTTACTTTCTTCATTTTGTCATTTTTTCATATTTTTTGCTAAATTGATTTTGCTATTATTATTATTTAGTCTGCTCAAGCAAAATACGGTGTTCACAATGAGTATGGAAGAATCTCGAAAAAACTAGAGAGCTAGGCCTGGCCTTACCTTAATCTTTCAATGGTTGACGACGACAGAGGCAAAACTAACGTAGGCAGTGGCAAACGTTCAAGGTAGAGTACAGGGACGTGATGAGAAAATGAGAGGTGACTGTCAAAGAATAAGGGATTTGAGAAACAAAACCAGCAGAAGGAAATTTATGGTTTTGTTTTTATTTTTTAGTTTAAATAGTCTAAGGTCGGTTTTAACAAGTATAGACCGCAAAACTTGTCTTATTTATAGTATCTAGTGTTAGTTTATATAACTGAGGTTAGAAAACCGATGTTAATATTGATTTTTTTTATAGTGGGTGGATCTTTGGATAAATTTATAAGTTGAAGATGTGAATGTTAAGATAGATATAAAAGATAAAGATAAAGCCAAGGAAGATGAAGAATAAGAAAGATAATTATTTGTATTTTTTATTATAAAGATTAATTATTTTTTCCATTATTAATATTAATATTAATTATTACTAATATTAATTATTAATACCAATTAATATTAATTTTTATTGCTATTTTAAAATTACAAAGAGTAATATTAATAATTATTAATATTTATTATTAATATTGATATTAGAGAGATGTTCCTTAAGAATTTAGAGAATCATGGTTTATATAATTTTAGGTAATTTTTTATAATTATTTATTACATAATTATAATAGTTTGTGTTTTATCTTATTAATATTTTAAAATCCTATTTTTTTAAAAAATATTACTATTGAAATTACGCTCAAACTTGGAAAAATTTGAAGACTAGAGTCTAGTGCCATTTAAAAAGACATTATTGGTGATGCTTAGAATGATAAAAGGACACCCAAATGGATCAAGGAATCCATCTAAGATCAATTATGAGAAATTTAAGGCACTCCAAAATTTTTGCTGCATCAAAACAAAGAAGGTAGTATAAAAATTTGTTTTATCTACCTAACAAATTAATGTATACATTAACAAATATATATTGTATTACAAAGATGATGTAGATGAGAAAATGTGTAAATTTTGTAGAACATCTCAATATAAAATGAGTTGACTTGGTTAAAGACAAAGTTTGAAGAAGATTTTAGTAAAAAGAATGTATTATTTATCAATTACCTCTCGAATGCAAAAACTTTATGCTTTAATGAGTTTTTTTGTACTTATGTGATGACATTGGAATAATAGAATATGTAAAAGTGCACTATTTCATTTGTCTAATGGTGAAGCATGAAAGTATTTGGATAGGGTATATCTTGATTTTGTTACCATGAAATGTTTGACTTTCTAGCATATGGAATGCTGTTAGGGTGGAATACTATGAGAAAATTAACTTATTATTATTGTATACACAACTTAAAAGTTTTTACTTTAAAGTAAGGAATTAAAAACTCTTGATTTGAGATGTACGAAAGAAATTTTAAAATTGCCAAATTATTAAGAGCTAAATTTCTGTTTTCCGATCTATATATATTCGAACTTTGTTTTTATTTTCCTTTTATTTTCTTCTTTGATTTTGTTTCACTTTAGATTGGCTTTTATTTTCTTTTTCTTTTTCTTATCACTTTTTCATTTTCTTTTTTTCTCTTTCATTTCATCTATGTTCATCTATCTATCCGAATCATATATGTCTTTCATTTTTATTTTATACTTGTTGTAAGTGAACAAAATGAAATTGAAATGTTTTTATTAAGGTTTTGATTTTGATTTTTGTTGATTTTGATTGCAATGTTAATACAAATATATTTTGATTATTAATATATTTGGCTTTATTTTTCTTTTCTTGTTTGTTGATATGAATATGTTTTGATTTTTTTATACTAATGATATTTCATTCCATATTTTGCTTTAATTTGGAATGTTTTTTAAACTTGAAGATTTAATCAAACTGAACTTGAATCTGAAAGATATTGAATAAAGATGAAAAACAGAAATGAACCTAATAAATGAATAAAGAAATGAAGCCAGAAGATGAATAAAGATTTGAAGAAATGAACTGAGAGAATGAAGACCATAAAAAACTTAAAAATTTTTTAAAAACACTACAAAATCACCTAATAAAATTAAAAAAATAAAACTAATGAAATAGTAATAGGATATATATTTTGATAAATAATTAGTATATTAATAAAAAAAATATATGGTTTAAAAAATATTTTCACTTATAAAAAGTATTACAAAATACTTGCATTAATAGAAAAATTAAAGAAAACTCATTTTCAACCGAATTATGGTAGGAGAAGTGCTTTACCATAATTCAATCAAACACTTTTCCTATCAAATTGTGGTAGGACAATTGTCCTAAACAAGATGTCCACCACAATGTGGTAGAACACTTGTCGTATCATAATTCCATAGGTACTCTACTAAATTTTTTAAAAAATTTATAATTCTATTTTTTTATAATTTTATTTTTAAATAAATACATTAAAATTAATTATTTTTCTTTTTCTTTTTTAAAATTTTTCTTACTATTATCTATATTAATTAAAATAATTACCATTAATTTTTCATTTGAAATTTTGTTAATATTATACTTTATTATTTATTGTATATTAAATAATATTTTTTAAATAAATTAAAAACCTGATAGATGGATGTGACATGATTTCAAAAAGTGTAATGAAAAAGCAAGGGTTAATTATTTGGTGACTACAATTTTGTTGGAAACAAATATCGACCATAAAAAACTCGACAGACTATCCGAATGAATATTTAGTCATAAATCATGTATTTCTAACTAAAATCAATATGTTTTTAATTGATCTTTCAGTCAATATTTACACATTTTTGTTATAGAGACCTTTGCCATTGATTTAGACTTCTTCAAAAATTTCTTCATCTTTAGAAATCTTGTTAATTAAGACAAAATAACATGAGGCCAAATTTGAGACACATAATACATAGCTAAATAAGCATGACAGATCATGTGCAATTATATATAAGAAAAAGCAAAAACACATATTTGATCAAATAGAAACAAAAGAAAAGCTACAAAAATAATTGACTTAAATAAGCATAATTTGCTTGTTCATTTGCGAATAACATTTCCAATTGTTAAGATTGATAAGGCTTACTCTCATAAATAATATTTTTGTCATCTTCACTTATATCATACAAGTTATGTGGCTTTAAATGCACGATCATGCTGTAGTCTTTGTCGAGCTCATCTTTTATATAATATACCTGTTGAGCTTTTGAAAGTTGAATATATAGCTTGTCATCTTTACTATCATCGGTGTGTATCAACTGTGAAAATTTGGTATGGATGTGAATCCTAGTTCATCAGTTTTAATGCTTTTAGGATTGGTCATGTTAGCCTATATACATTTAACCACAAATCAACCATATTAATTTGATTCAAGGATGTCTAACCATTTTTTTAATAGGGCACACCATAAAAGCGCATATGGCCATTGCTACTACTTATATAATTTATTGTCCTAAAAGTCCCAAAGAATGCACTATTTTGTCCCAAAAGTAAAACTAGCTTGATGAAGTAAATGAGTAAATAAATGCATTTAGACAACATACATATCAACAACAACACTAAAAATTTTACTACTTCAAATTATAAAACATTATGTGCTTTTAATATTCAATTATGTATTTATTCAACATTCCAACCTTAGTTTCAAAAAATACAAAAAAAAATTGACCATCCAATTACATATTTATTAAATCATTCAACAAATTTTAGCACTTAATTTCACTCCAAAAAAAAAGCAATACTTATTTTCACAAAAAAAGAAATTAGCACTTATTTTCAAAAAACAAAATATTCAATATTTATTTTCAAAAAACAAAAATATCAACACCTATTAAAGGATTTAAGAGTGGTAAATTAACTAATTACATATTCATTCAGTCAAAAAAATTCAACATTGATAATTTCACCCAAAAAAAAAACATTAGCATTTATTTTCACAAAACAAAAATATTAGCAATTTTAAAGGATTTAGGAGTGGTAAATAAACTAATTCAGTTATATTATTATAGTTTTATAAAAAAAAGTTACTACAGAATTTGAAAAAAATTAATAAAATTATATAAAAATTACCTATTTGGAATGGTTGGCTAAAGGTGGTGATTGGTTGGAGGTGGATAAATAGCAAAAGGGGGTGGTTTGGTGGTTGGAGGTTTGAGTGTAGCAGTTTTTATAGGCTAAATGGGAGGTAGATGACCTTGCTTCTGCTAACAATGTGGATGAATGACAGTGGAGGAGGCTATAAACAGGTTAACGTTGAAGCTGAACAAGTGGTGGGGGCATTTCAGCATTGCTAATTAAAGGGGGAAGGCTAATGTTGTAATGGTTCCAAAAAAAAAAAGGTATACATTTAATGGGTTTAATCATGATTGGTCTTAAACTATGGTTAGCCTAATGTTTAATAATAGTTTTGGGGTAACTATGGTTAAACCATCTTTAGGCCTAATCATAGTTGGCCCATAATTATGGTTAGGTCATAAGCTTAACAACAATTTTAGGTAAACTATTGTTAGGCTATGTGTGGGCCTAACCATGGTTGACCAATAATTGTGGTTAGGCATAGGCCTAATTATGATTATGGAAATCGTACTTAAGCCCAATGTAGCCTAACCATGGTTACCCTGCAACCAATGTTAAGCCCATGGCCAAACCACAATTATAAACTAATCATGGTTAGGCTTATGTTCTAACGATGGTTAGGTAAACTGTTATTATTAGGACAATATTTAAAGACAACTTCTTTAATAATCTCTAAACCTTTATTGCGAATCCAAGCATTTTTTTTTGTAATGTTGAGCAATCAAAATGAAAATCTACAATGAATATTCAATCATTTATTTATTAATTAATCTTCATTTTGTATTAATATTTGTAAGATTGTGACAAATATTCCTGTTACCACGTATACTGCAACAACCGAGAAAAAGAAAAAAAAAAGGGCTAAAATTTTTTTACGTCTGCTAGTTATAGCGAGAAATGGGCTAGCTATAGCGAGAAATGGGCTAGCTATAACGAATGTACCTGTTCGCTATAGCGAGAAAGAGTCTAGCTATAGCGAGAGTGCCTTTTCGCTATAGCGAAAATGCTTCTAGTTATAGCGAGTGCGAGCATCTCATACAAAAACCAGGGAGCTGCTTGCCGTAGCGCGCGCCATAGTGAAAGTAAGGGTCTGGGACTGATACGTGCTCATCGTAGCGAGGGTTATTCTTCACTATAGCAAGGGTAAGTCCAGAAAAATGTGAAAAAAAAAAGAGAATTTGACTTTTTAAAGTGTCCAAATTCATTCTTTTCCTTTAAACCGACCTAAGCTTTGTCCAAAACAAAGAAAAAGGCTATGGAGAGAGAGAAAGACTTAGAGAAGGAAGGAGAACAAGCAAAAAGGTAAACAAGCTTGAGCTTTCCATAGCTTTTCTTCTTAGCATGTTGTTCTTTTCTCTTTGCCCTCTCTTTCTATGGTTTTGGTTGTTGAGTTGGGCTTGGTTCAGAAGAGGGAAAGTGGAAAACCACTTTTGAAGAAGCTAGAACTCATGTCTCTTCACTTCTTCTTTGCTTTCTTTCTTGAGAGCTTGAGAGAGGAAGGAGAGTTAGTGGAACTCTAGAGAGAGAGAAACCCCTAATTGCTTATACTTGTTAGAGTTTGCTCTGAAGAAACCCCTGGCTTTGTGAATAATTGTTGAGTTATGAGAAAGTAATTTCATGCTCTTTGTTGTACCTAGGCTCAAAAGAAGCAACTCCATCTAGTTGTGAGTGTGAAATCAAGAAGGGAGAAGAGAACTTGAAAGGGAAGGCTTGTGTTGGCTTATAAGGTAGCTCTCCACTCTTTCTTGTTGCATTCTTGGATGTATATAATTATTATATGCTTGTGTATATGCTTGTATTGTGAGC
Organism: Erythrophleum ivorense; assembly: GCA_026724425.1. Lineage (NCBI taxonomy): Eukaryota > Viridiplantae > Streptophyta > Magnoliopsida > Fabales > Fabaceae > Erythrophleum > Erythrophleum ivorense. The sequence goes on from JAIUCV010000145.1 coordinate 638,506, forward strand.
CATGCCATTTGATGTTGCCTTGATGCATTGGTACCAATATGCTTATGATATAGATTGTGAAAATTACTCGGGTGAGATGGTGCCGAAAGTCCCTTGAAAAGGGTGAGGTAGAGCCAAAAGTCCCTAAACCAAGGGTGAGGCCAATCCGAAAGTCCCAAAAACTCGGGTGAGGCTAGACTAAAAGTCCTTAGAGCTTATTCTTGGCATTGATACGAAACCATGACATGAAAAGCATGTGTTATGTAAATTATGAATGGTTTGCATGTTTGACTTGTTTATATGCCTTGATTGCTTTCTTGAATGAGTATGAGCTATTGAGATTCCATGAATCTCACCCCCTTCCCTCTCCTATCTCATATGGTCCAGGTGGAGCTCAAGAGCCTAAGAGTGGAGGCCATGAGGCATAGAAGGCCTTGTTTTGCTACTTTTGCACACTCACACCTAGCTTGATGTATAGGAAGACTGAGTGCTTATGTATATATATTATTTTTTAGATGTAAATATTTGAGCAAGTGTAAAAGTATGTATGAATGATGTATGAACTATGTAGAGAGCCAAAGCAATGAAAATGTGAAATTTGACCCTTTTGTGGCTTACATGTAAGAGTGCATTTTGGTCCGAAGTATAGTGAGTTTGAGATGTGTATTGGTTTGGACCACTTGAGTATTTCATATATACTATGTTTATACTTTTAAACTTGCCCAAGAGGTGCTAGAATATGTGAGAGGCTATTTGGACCCACTTGGAACCATTTTGGGTGCCAAAATCGTCATATTTGTGAGCTCCTTCAAAGTATAACCAGATGAGCTCTTCTTGATATGAAATTTGACATACCTCTAGAGTCTATTGAGAGCTTCTCGAGAAGTTAAAGTGGGCAATATTTGGAGGTCTAGGAAATATTTGGTGAATTGTTGAAGTTGGAGAAATTTTTGGTTTTGGTTATTGTACTGTGCAACCTGGTCCAAAATTAAATCTATGTCATTCATGGACCAAATGATGTCCAATTGTCATGAAATTTTATAGGCATAAACTAGATATCAACAGTGACCTATACCAACTAGAAGCACCTCAATCAGAGGTCTGTAGAGGGAGAATGAACTTTCTGAAGTTCTATGTCAGTATCAGGGAAGCCATCCGATCTTCGTTATTGTTCCATCAGTTTTCGAGGTCCAAGGGCTACTAAAACGATCTGAATTTATTTTTTCCCTCTAGTTAACATTTGTAGCTTTTCAAATTGGTATATTTTTCCCAGATTATATTTTTTTGGAATTAGTTATGGATTTTCGAAATTCATGACAGCAAGCTGCACCAGTACCAGGGACAGCCAGACCTCTGTCTCTTTTTCGATGTCAAACATGGTCCAGACACTGAGATTATGGTTGAGAAATATTTTTAGTGTAAATTTAACACCTAGAGCTTTTCAGAGAGCTATATTTTGCTTAATTCCTATTTTTCTATAATTAGTTATGATTTTCCAAATATAGAGCCAAAAATCTAACTTTTGGGCCCATGTGAGAAATTGCATTTTCTTGGTTTTTGGCTTCATATCCATAGTTTATGAGTTGTTTGAGGCTATGTTCAAGTTGTATAAATTATTTTTGAGTAGAAAATGTGAATAATGGGTTCACGGAACCCATAGGGCAAAATTTGAGCATTTAAACCCTGTTTTATAACTTGAAAATGCCATGGTTTATACTTGTTCATTGGAAATCATATGGAATCAAGTCTTGGGGGAGATTAGTTAGAGTTAAGTCATTATGGTGTTATATATACAACTTTTGGCAACTACTCTGGAGCTCTTTATAGTTAAAGGGTATTCTTTTTGGGTTTTAACCTATTAACCTACAAAAGGTAACGATACTTAGAATTTTTTTGACGATAAAGGAATAAGTAGACCTAAAGAAATATCCACGGTAACAACAATATCAAAAAATTTAGAATTCAAAGGAAATTGCAAACTATCACAGAGGAACTCCTTGAAAACTTTAACATTAAAAGTGTTTTAAAAAGGAAGATGCAAAACAAAATTTGCCAAAATTCAATATGCTATTGACAACCAAGTTACCTTTTATTCATTAAGCTCACTCTGAAACTCCTGCAAATTGATGAAGAATAAGATAAGACCCTTTCTCCCTTTCCTTTAGACTTGATCATGTTAATACAAGCAAAGAAACCAGGGAGACAAAAGAACAAAAGATGAAAGGAAAAAGAAGCATGAGATAAGTGATGGAGGTAAGGAAGGCAAATAGTTAAACAATAACTAAGAAAGCCATAAGGAGCAAAAGAAGTATTTAATTTGAACTAACACAAGGGTAATCGCCTAGAACATGGCCACTCAGATGTTAAAATGTGTCAGACACTCATAAATGCATCTTTAAGCATGCTAAATGATAAGATGCCTAGATAAATGCCAAAATAAAGCCATAGTTTATGCCAAGGTATAACTACAAGAAAAGGAAGGAACATATCAAACTTAGGCTCATTCGAATCTAAAGGAAAATTGACAGTTCTACCTCACTAAAGGCCCTTATCACTTGCACATTGATGAACTTTTATCAAACTATTAGGAAACAACTTTGGGAAAGAAAGTAGATTCCCAATCATGCTAGAAAAATGAGCATCTAACAAACACTTCCAAGGCATAAAAGCTTCCCAATTCAATTCAAATCAACTAAAGGACTACTTGAACAATACTTTACAAGGAAAAAAGTGGCACTTCCAACCTTGAGGCGAAGGTGGAATTGTGAAAAAGATTCTCCACCTATGAAACAAACTTTCTTTAGCCCTTATCCTACCCTTGAGAAGGTACCATGCTATAAAAGCTAGTGAAAACTACAAATCGTGAAGGCTACAAAGCTCACTTACATAGTGGGATAAAATTTACAACCATCGCAATGGATGAAGGGATCAATTGTGTCAATGACAGATTAAAATAAATCAAAATTGTCACAATGAAAGGGTGAAGCGGGAACTAAAGCCTATAATATAAGTGATTTTCATATGTGCACCATATTGTGTTTAAACCAATATTTGAAGAAACATGAAAGCCCTCTAGCAACAAGAAGTGAAATTCAAAAGGAGCATCAAATTTGGTCTATAAGAATCACAACTCACTCTCAGTAATTCTGAATTTCACAAAATAAGACAAAGACATACCATGATGAGATGTATTTAGGGTAGACGCTATCCCTGAAGGCATCTAAAAGGTCTGGGAGTCAAAAGAAAGATGAATTCCTTTCTCAAGGAAAGGAGATACCACAACTACTTTAATAGATATTCCAACCGTCATGAAGACATTTCAACTTTTTAAAATTTCAACATTGAAGTTTAAATACACACTTCTTCAAACTTGCTTGGCCCATGAGTTGGTCAGTGGACGTGGGGGCAAGTATTATGGATACTTTACAATCCCATTGTCCTAGAGGCCTAAAATAGTCTCGTATTGTCAAGGTTCATATTATTAGGGCAAGCCACTAACTTTAAAGAGCTTGACAACAGCTGGCACAAATCTCTAACTATACAAAGAAAATGAGGCCTAATTCAAAGAGAGCTCTAGTAGTATTCATCACCACTAAAATAGCTTATCTTAATAAGAATATATTGTACATTGGCAACTCCAAACTATCTCCCTTTCCTTTAGTCAATAAAAGAAAGAACTTGTACCCCTACCATTTTCTAAACTACATAATACATTTTGATTTGACCAAACTTTCTATATTTCCTTTGCCATAACCTCAACAGCAATATAGTATATATATATATATATATATATATATATATATAGACACACACACACAAATTAGGTAATAAAAAATAGGGATAGAGTATCTGATCCCCACTATTATTGCATTTCATTTTCTAGCATATAACCTATTTTTTATACACATCTCAATCTCAATTTTCATCACCGAGCTCGAGTGATTCTTCTAGAACTCAACAACATGTCCTCTTTCTCTTATCTTAGGAAACGCAACGTACGAGGAAGCTGAAATGCAGGGGAGCAATTTTGTAACAAAGATTGAACTTGAACAATATGCGCAGTGGGTCATCCAGCCATCCGAAAATGCTAATCTGCTTTCTTCTACATACATGGAACATGCCCTGATGAGGCCAATGCTTTTTGGATCTTGCATATAACAAAGCAAAAGCAAAGGGGGTTGGGAGTTGGGACGCGATAAGGGGGGCATAATGAAATGATTCTCAAACAATGTGTCACTCAAATTTTTTATCTTTGCAAGAATTTCAGATTCGTCATTTCTACATAGCTATTGGAGGAACCAATAAACAGATAGACTGACTGAGGATGCTATGCAAAGATGAGTTTTCAGTCAATTATAGGAGAAGTGATCAGAACAGAACAAATGATTCCAAGATTCTGCAATTTTTATGTCAGCCACTCAATTTCTTCTACGAATTACCATGTTTCAACCTGTCCTTTTCATTCATAATATATTAAAATAGGTGATTTACCTCCTCAAATTACTGTGTTGTTTAAATAACATATAGAGTTCCCTTCCAAATTAGTAACCAAAGAAAACACTAACTTGCAACTTTCGTGCCAATTTTCCCAACCCTTCTGGGCAAAGTCCTTTTGGACTCTTATCACATGATCCTTTACCCAAAAAATTGTCACATGAACAGCATGTGACAATAAGATGGCTTGTTTATTTATTTATTGATAGAAAGGTAGAGCGATCGTTTATGACTTGTTTATTTATTGAGATTGTTTATTTATTTTGCAGTTTTATTTTTAGATTATTATCGTTAACGAAGCTAGATAGTTATTGTTTAGGTCGCTGAATTTCGTTAAGATTTCAATTTAATTACTCAGTAAATTTTCAGTTGTTGCAATTTGATCATTCTACTTTTAGGAAATATTTCTATAACTTTTTTTATAAAACAAAAAAAAATATTATTATCATTTATGTTTTGACACATAAGTAATTGTTTCTAAAAATTCAGAATTTAACTCGACTAATAGTAAATAAAATTAAATTACAAGACAATATATAAATGTCACTGGCACGTAGTATATATTTAGTTCTTACATTTAGCTCCTAATTTTAGAGTAGACTTTATATAATGAATCTGCCATACTGTATAGGTTATAGATAGATTTTATGGTGCAAATTTATGTTTTATGTGTACTAGTGTTTGACAGGTGCTTGTGATATTTTCAATATAGTGTTGGTATCATCTTTTCAATACGTTGGTAATTAGCCATTGACATTTTCAGCATCCAAGAAATATCAGAAAAAGCAAATGGGTTCATGTGGAGCGAGTCGGTAGTATTTGGAAATTGGAGCCCCTTCGTCGAACAAGTATTTAGTTTTTTTTTTTTAACTTAAATACAGAATAATTTTTTCAAACGCATTTCTTTTTCCAAAATTATTCTTAAAACAAAGTTTTCTAACAATTTCTTCTGTTTTTCATATAAAAAAATTGTTTTGAAAACTATTTTGTAAAGGTTTTTTTTCAAAACATAAAAAATAAAAACATTATAACTAATTCTCTCATTAATATTTCACTTTTGGCTTTGAAGTCTTCTGTCCATCTCTTAAACAAAGAATGTTACTTCACACTTTTTTAACACGTGTCACGAAAGAAATGAAAATCCTACACGGGAATGAAACGTCCTAATTAGGGCATGAGAATCAATTTGTAACCCCAATAGGTGCTCAATCATCCCTTGAGGAAAAAAGATTTCTCGTAAACCAAAAGCACATAATAAAGTGGAAAAGAAACGTGGCAGAGGACGTCTGCATAGGGTAGACACTAAACGAAGAATCCATTGATAAGACAGAAGCAACAGTAGATGCCAGGGAGCCAAATATATATAGATTAGGAAAGCACCCTAACAAGGCAGGAGGCAAGGAATAATAGTACTAGTGGTTGTAGCAGTGTGATCATATAACATTGATAGATCATCGACATGGCGTACTAGTGGTTGTAGCAGTGTGATCATATAACATTGATAGATCATCGACATGGCACAAGATGCTGAAGAAACTGCTCTTGTAGTTGGGCGGGTGATAGGGGATGTTCCAGACCCTTTCACAACCTCTGTTTCAATTAGGGTTGTATTCGGTAACAGAGATATTTGTAATGGCTGTGAACTCAGACCCTCCCAAGTTGTTAACCGCCCAAGAGTTTCTGTTGGTGGAAATGACCTCAGGACCTTCTACACTCTGGTAACTAATATAACTCTTATATTTACCCTCTGCAATATCACTGCATGCTTATCTGCATTAACTTTATTTATTAATTGTGAATGATCTCAGATTATGGTGGACGCTGATGCACCTAGCCCCGTCAACCCTTTCCTAAGGGAGTACTTGCACTGGTCAGTTCCTTTCCTTCTCTCACATCTTTCTTTCTTTTTCTCTAGCCTGTCCTTCCTAAGAATACAAATGGGGAATTCGAAAATAAAATTAGATATTTTCACCACCATGCATGTTTTTAGGCAATGGAGTTCATGAGGTCTGGGGTTACGTGGTTTTGTCCCTTACCTATATTTTCATGAGAGAGTTGTTAGAACGTTTATCATGAGATCAAATGTATAACTATTAGTTAGTGTGTAGCTTTTTCTGTTTAACCACACTTCCTCCAAATATGGATACATTTCAACTATGACTCAACCTAGACTTCTGTCATGGAACAATTGTTGTCATCTTGTCACATTTTGGTCAACAAAAGCACTAAATTTGTCCCCCCCCCCCCCCCCCAACTAGGTCTTAGACTCCATTAATACTGATATATTTTCCAAAAGAAAGTGACATTATGATCTTGAGTCATCAAATTATAAATCTGTAATGAATATTCAATGACCTGTCTGGTAATTAAATCTTCATGTATATATATTGTATTGACATTTGCAGGATGGTGACAGATATTCCTGCTACCACAGATACAACCTTTGGTAACTACTGACTACAATTTCTCTTTCTACATATCCATGCCATGTGTTTTAATTTCTGCAACTCCTTATAGTTAATTAGCGGATATTCTTTTTGGGTTTTCATCTACTGCTGCAGGAAACTGAATAAAATTTTACAAGTGGGTTGTTATAATGAAGGAAAAATTAATATTACTTGATTTCTGGTGTAAGTTTTAGTATTATCTAATCTAATGATAACTTTGTGACCAATCAGTTTTGTTTAGTGTTAGAAATGTTCGTGTACGGTAATATATGCAAAATTCGTATATGTTAAAAAGCATGCACTTTAATTTGACTCATATGCACACACACACAAATATATATATATATATATATGTAGCTCGGCAATGAATTATGTCCAATACTTGTATAGATAATTAAACTGAGATGATTGCAATTCCTGCAAATTAATGTTGATATTGTAGGGAAGGAGGCTGTATTCTATGAGAGCCCACAACCATCGGCAGGGATTCATCGATTTGTTCTGGTGTTGTTCCGCCAATTGGGAAGAGAAACTGTGTTTGCACCTGAATGGCGCCAAAATTTTAACATCAGAGAATTCGCTGGGATTTATAATCTTGGATTACCCGTTGCAGCCGTTTACTTTAATTGTCAAAGAGAACGTGGTTGTGGTGGAAGGAGGAGAGAATAATATTAATTGATAAATATTTAAAAATTATTAATGAAAAATAAGCTGTCCAAGCACGTACGATCTAGCTATACATACATATATATATATATATATATATTATCAGAAATACCCATCAACATTGGGGCGAATTAATAAAAAGGCCATCTTGAGGAATATGATACATTAAATGTGTCCCTTTTTCTTTTCCTCCTCCTCCTTCCCTTTCTATATATCTGCAGGTTACTCTTATTTGACTAGTCTTGAAAATGATAACTTATCACTTAATTAAATATTTATCCATCTTTGTTCACGTTCTCATCAGGCAAACTCCCTCATCCCTCGAAGCTTTGTGCGGATTTCTAGTCTTTGTTTTCTATGAATATCAACCTAGCCTATCTGGCTCGACAAGGCCAATTGTAGGGATCAAAGTTAGACCTCGGCCGATATGTGAAGCTTCATGGCCAATGCTCGAGACGCCCATATACAAAATATTGCCATCTAAGCAAAACACGTATGGGATTGTACAAATTCGAGTGGCCACTAACGTACCATAATGTATAATGGTTCTGTCATACAAGTATTATTTATGTTCTCTGTCCCATTTCCAGCCCATTGCTTGTGCTTTTCACTAACTTGACTATCGCAGTGTTTGCAAGAACATTCGGCTTTCCTCAGGCACACTCAGGAGTTCACCAGTAGTCCAAGGAATGTATGATCAAACTCAGAAAACCATTTGTCTGTTTCATTGTTCACTATTAAAGTTAGGTATCTTCATAGGAGTGGTGTTATTTGAAGTTTTGAACCACAATCTGTTGCAAACTAGCAATTTTGATGTGGTCATAGTCGTTACCCAATGATCAACCAAAGGCTCGAACGAGAAATTAACCCATAAAAATGCTTGAACGGAGAAATCAACCAAACACACAGCCCCCACTTATTTCAGGTTTGCGACCATCATCAATTTTATGAAACATTTTTTTTCCCATTACAGTTCAAGCTTTATCTAAATTTTACGAATCCTTTATCTTACATTAGCTAAATACATTTTGAAAAAAAGATTAAAAAAAAAGTGGAATTCATTTTAAATTTGAAGAGATGTCATCTCTTTGCGAATGAGACCAACTATATATCTTGATAACTAATTAAGTTTTGCAAATTTCTGAATCTTATAATCCGTGAGATAATTTTAAATACTTTTTATGAGATAATTGCCTGATAACCTAATTTAATAGTAAATTCATAAATAAAATGCTATCGAATATAAGCTACTAGTGGTTTAACGGCAAAGGATGAGGATAATTAATAAGTGATCTCATAAATTTAACTTCTTCCTTTCACATGTTCCCAAAAAAAACACTTAAAATAAAAAGAATACTAAAACAATTAGTTCTAATAAAACATCCATCCAGTGGTTTTTTTTTTCAAAATTTTGAGGATAATAAGTAAATAATAATAACTTCTCAACATCATTAACACACATCAATATGAAATATCGAGGCTGGTGTCGGTCATATGAAAATATTCAGCTCATCGCTTATGAACAAGTAAAATTTTATTATAAAGTAGTAATTGAAACTAATAATAAAATTTACACATGCGCGCGAACATATATATATATATATATATATGTATATATTAAAAGAAAAAGAATGTTATTTCGCAAGCACAAACTAATCAAATATAGCATGAGAGCATCGAATTGTTGGGCTATATAATAGTCGCCAGTTTAATTGTCCAAATTAAGTATAATCAATGAATACCACTTCGCATGTAATTATTTGGGAGCTCGAAGGAAATTCATGGAAAAGCTCACGCCATCAAGCATTCTTGACAATTTAATGACATTTTCTATGATCCTATGTGATTTGAAAAGATAGATAGAAAGAAGACAAAAAAAAAGGAAAAAAAAGTAAATACCTTCATGGGAAACTTAGAACTTTCAAGAACAGGAGTTTAAGGTTGAAGAACATTTATGAAATTAAAATACTAGAGGTACGTGAAATCAAGAGACCATTTTTTTTTCCAGTGATGTTTGAGTCAATTTGAAAGACTAAAAAATTTTTTTACAAAGTTTGTTAGGCCTAATATCAAGAAAAAAAATTAGTAAGATTAAAATTTCAGCGTCTAACGAAATGTCTAATGACATATCTTAAGCTCGCATGCACCAATATTCGAAACCTTTGGTAAACTTAGATAAGCTGATGATGTGTCAGCTAAATGTTCACTTGATGTCGCATAACTGAGATTAATAACAAGAAATTTACAATAAAAAGGATGCAGTTTCCATTCATTCATGAACTGTCTGAAACTGACACCTGACAAGATTCTATCAACCTTCAAATCATATAAAAGGATTTAAAATCAAATTGGGTACCATAAAACAAAAAGGGAGGAGGAACAGAAAGGATATGGAGATGCCAAATTTCTAGGATAAGATAAGACGCACCACAGTGGGCACAAACGTAACTTGCCACAAATTATGAGAATCATTTCCAGTATGTCTTTTATGACAGACGTTGCTGTATCTCCATCATTTAATTAGTATAAAGTACAGTAGAAGAAAAAGCTTGAAGGAGACGAGAAGACCATCGATTCTCTCAGGTTTCATTCTCTTGTTTTGCTTTTTAGACTAATGGAATTAGCTTGATGCATGATACTTTGATGGTTACGTAATGCGCCAGAGGATTGAAAAGGACGTTAAAAATTGGATCATTTTTGCTTTCGTAGTTCTGTGTCACATTTCATGCCACAATGATTTGCTAGCTGTCTAGCCCAACTTATTATGACAGTCGGTCTTTCAAATTTTAGTAGAATATCTCAGTGTCTTAAGCTATAGTTTCCAAAACAAATGAATTGTTCTTTCAGTGGCATTCCCCTAAGGAAATGATTCCTAACTAGTCGGCCTTTCACATTCCTTTATACCTTCACCTGCTGAGAAGTGGAAACAAGAGATTCGCCGAGGTTCCCTTTGCATGATACATAAGAAATTCATACCAGCGCGTAAAGGAATATAATTCACATGGCTCAAGGTTTCCTAGTCTGAAACGTTTCATAATGGGACCGTCGAAAATTATAAATATATAAGATTTAGCCGATTAAGTCAGAGATCTTGATAACAAAGAGCCATTTATTAGAATCACAGACAAGCAAATAGTTTTCTCAACCATAGTCTGTATCTATGCAGCCAAACATAACATTTAACATAATACCCCTCAAAGCACTACAAAAAAAACCGCCTTTAGTGGCGACATAAGTCGTCGCTAAAAACAACCAAAGTCGCGACTAAAGCTTTATAGTGGCGACAAAAAGTCGTCGCTAGGTTGGCACAAATACGACTGTAGCAAAAAGGTTTTAGTGGCGACAAAAAAGGTCGCCACTAAAGGCCAAAACGAATTCTTGCATCACCTTATCGCCACTAAAAACTTGTTAATTAGTGGCGAAAATGCCATAATTAGTGGCGACCTATTGTCGCAACTAATTTCCAGTAGCAATGAAAGGTCGCCACTAATTGTTATAGTTTTAGTGGCAACTCTTGGTCGCCACTAATTCTACTAGTTTTAGTGGCAATTGATTGTCATCACTGATTCTTATAGTTTTAGTGACAACCTGTTGTTGCCACTAATTCAACATGTTTTAGTGACAACTCATTGTCGCCATTGATTCTTATAGTTTTAATGACGACCTATTGTCGCCACTAATTCAACTTGTTTTAGTGGCAACTCGTCGTCGCCACTGATTCTTATAGTTTTAAGGGCAACTTGTTGTCGCCACTAAATCAACTTGTTTTAATGGCAACTCGTCGTCGCCACTAATTCTTATAGTTTTAGGGGCAACTTGTTGTTGCCACTAAATCACCTTGTTTTAGTGGCAACTCGTCGTCGCCACTGATTCTAAATATGTTGTCACCACTAAATTTATTTCTGAAACAATTATTTTTGAAGCATTTAGTGACGACCTATTATCACAATTAAAGATGACAGAATTTTATTTAAAACATTCTATTTGTAATTACACATTATTTGCCTAAAAAAATAACAAAATTCAAATGGTTCTAAAATCAACTTCAAAAGATATGAGATGGCAATGATAAAATCAAAGTGCAACAACTAAATTGAATTACATCAAAAGAAAATTTTGATTAAAAATAAGGAGTAAATTCAACAAAGTTGTAGTAAAATACATAATCAACAATGAGAAAACAAAAGTTACAAATTGTACATTCACTAGTAATAGTTGTTGAACTTCTAAAAAAAAAAACTAGTGAGGTGGAATATATTTAATATGCTCGGTTATTCTTTGAAGCACACTCAACCTGTAAGAGGAGAGAAAAAAAAGTGTTATTGAATTTAATACTAGTAATTACTTTGGACTAAAAGAGAAACAATAGCAGTTAAAATATCAGATAGCATTTAAATTAAAATTTGAACTTTGAACCATGCTTAAATAAATATTTAAACTAGTAAGAAAGAAGCAGTTATTTATAAACATACCGCTATTTATCTAGATTCATTGAGCTGGTCTACTTGAAATATTGCTACTTAAAGGTAAATGTCCCTATTAGAATTAAAAAAAAACGGCAAGTATTGTTTATTCTTAGAAATAAGAAAGAAAATGTGTTATATACCTGCTATTGTAATGTGGACAACAAGGCAGCAACTTGTGCGCAAACTTCATCCTGCACTTGTTGGGCCATATGAGATCGTTCTTGCTGGAGCTTCCGTTCAAATTCTTCTTGCATTTTTTGCTCCATTTCTTCGAGCTCTTGTGCCATCTGGGCACGGTCCTCCTCTCGTTTTCGTTCCATTTCTTCCCAAACTTGTTCTATTGCAGATGATACCCTATAGTCCATGTCAACTTGGTCAATGGGTCTCTTTTTTAAGGGTTTCTTTCCATAACCCTTTCCACGAACAAACCCTGACCGTGCACCCAATACAGTAGATAAAATTTCATCTCCAGTCATGCGAGATTCAACTTCAGATGATTGTTGTCGAACAACAAGCTCATGTAGACAACCCTTCAGTTTAATTAGCAAATTAAAAATACATACAATAAATTGTAATTAAGCAAAGATAAAAAATTGAAAGATGTTGGAAAGTTACATGAATCTCCTGTGACTTGGGATTAGCCCACTCTATCTTCCCATCCTTTGTACGACGAGTGTGTTGCGCCTCCCATACCACATCAGGTCCCGCTGGTTTGCTAGTAATGGGATCCCTCTAAAATATTTTGTAAATAGCATTATTTCATCTTATAATAGGAAAAAAATTTCTTACATAAAAGTACACTAGTAAATAAAAAATGAATAGTCCGTCCTTACCAGACTATGCTCTATCTCTGCAAACGACCGCGTGCCACATGTATGCTTGGTTACTTGTTTTCCTCTATTTAGTTTATTTCTATTACTCATCACCTACAAGTGGAGAAAAATATTTATTATTATTTAAATTAGTTATGAGAATTGTATATAAGGAAACAAGGTCAAACTATATTATAGAACAAGAGTACATTACCTTAAAATCTTCAGTAGCCCAATGATGGAGTAACCACTCCTAATCTATAGGATGCACATCAGCCGGTCGAACTGCACGTCTATCTTCATCTATATCTAAAAATTTGACAAGATCATGTAACTTTGTCTTCCAACTCCTAAACAATCTCCGTAAAGTGCTAAGAGTGAAGCGCTTCATCAATGACTCAGCCTGACCCTCTCGTTGTTCAAATTTATCCTACAGACCATAAACATAAATAGTCATAGTGACATATGTAAAGGGTTTAAAATTAATAAAAAAATTTAGTTTGTATAATTGTCTATACACAAAGATATTACCTTAACTTTTAACCACATAATATCCCCATATTTTTCTTGTTGGGCAGACCAGTCGCCATCTCTAAATAAACAAGTGGTCCGAACCACCAAGCCACAATAACTAGAGAACTCTCGAGCGCCATCTCCAACAGCCCGCTCAAAGTCTTCAAGGATGTCAATAATAATCTTTCTACCATGTTTTGTCTTCAAATCAACAGAAATACACTTGTATTTCCCTCGACCTTTCTTAATAGTGCTACAAGAAGCTGAATAAGACATGTAGGTCATAAAAAATCATTACACTTAGATAGAGATATGTGTGTGTGTGTGTGTGTGTGTGTGTTCATGCGAGGGGGGAGAAAAAAAATAAACCATAATTAAAAAAAATCTAAAAGTGATTATACCTGCACTACTCTGGTTCAATGATGGCTGCATAGGTGGAGAATCTTTGTGTTCTTGTTGTGTCACAGATGGTGGTAGTATGGGAGAAGTAGACTCCCTACTCTCAGAAACATTCCCTATGACAAGTCGTGGTGGTGATGTCACATCACCTGTGTGGTCGTGTCTCAACCGACCACTGCCACGCCCATTCCCTCTTCCCCCCCTTCCTCCAACCCTGCCACGTCCACCACTTGATATTTTTTGTAAAATTGTAAATAAGATGTGAGATATAATAGTTTGAATTCAAATGCTAGCTTGAATATATAAACATAAGGCAATATGTTTGTAAGTACACTACCAGAAAACATTTAATCTAAGTTATAAGTAGTATCATTTATGTCGTTTGCATCATCATCATCAACTTTGTCATGCTAATCTTCTTCATCAGTGGACATATCTTCATCAAGTATGTCTTCTCCATCTTCTTCATTAGTGGATACATCTTCATCATTATCATCAATGAATTCATCCACCTCAGCACTTACATTTGGCCTACTTGGTCGAGGTCGTTCACTTGAGTAGTTTATTGTTTCTGGTTGAATGTCATCCCTATGAAGGCAAACCACTAGGTCAATGCCTATATCACCACTAGTAGTCAAGTCTACTTCAATTTCAATCTGCTGATAAGCCTCATCGCTTAATAATTCATCATTATCCCTATCTACATCATCATCAGTCATCTTTGGCATATTAAAGAAGTCACGAGGATTTGTTTTTACAACAACAAGCCAATTTGGGTTACCAATGTGCTCTAGGTAAAATACCTGTTCTGCTTGAGATGCCAAGACAAATGGTTCATTTGAGTTTAATGAGTATTGGGTGTTGACACTTGTAATTCCATCTTTGTCCACCTTGTATCCTTTTCCTAAATGACCCACATCCCACCAATGACACTTGAAGAGATACACTTTCTTATTCCCAATATATGACAATTCATATATATCTTCTAAAATACCATAATATTCTTTTGTCTCATCTGAATCATCACCCTTCACAAGGACTCCACTATTCTGTGTTCTTCTACCAGAGGCTCGGTCTTGAGTGTGAAATCTAAATCCATTCACTATAAATGTGGAATAACGATGGACCATTTTTAGCGGTCCAACTCCAAGGCTTATAAGGTCATCACTTGCGTCACCTCGTGCACCTAACTCTAAAACCTATAAAGGACAACATGTATGAATATCATAACGTTTAATCTAACTAATAGAAACACGAGGTCAAAACATACCTGTGCACGAAACCATTCTGGGAACTCTGCAACCATTGAAGCTTGTGTTTCAGTCTCTATCTTGTGCTTCCTGCAATGTATGATTTACTTAATTAAAGGTGATACTAGAAAATTTTTTAGATAAGCGATGGCTAATTCCTATAAACTTACTCAATAAATGGCCAGATGTCTTCACAATTTTGAAACACATACATACAAGCTTGATTAAACTCTATATCTGATAGAAAAATTGATTCATAACGTCTCCTTGCCTGTCCACTTGGATTAAAGATAGACATCTTATCATGTTCCATATGTCCATCATCATTCCTAGGAGGTCTATTGAACTTAGTTGGGACATTTTTCAGATAATGCGAACAAAAAGTAAGGCATTCATCAACTAAGTAACCTTCAGCGATTGAACCTTCTGGACGAGCCTTGTTGCGAACATAAGTTTTTAGTGTTCGCAAGTACCTGCATTAGTATGGATAAGGTAAAACATTTTTTTAAATAATGGAAAAGACATCATAGCTTAAGGTCAACCTTACCTCTCAATAGGATACATCCATCGATATTGGACAGGTCCACCAAGCTTAGCCTCTCTTGCTAAGTGAATAGGCAAATGGACCATGATATCAAAGAAGGCAGGTGGAAACACCATTTCTAATTTGCACAATGTGATTGCAATCTGGCTTTCCAAGACATCAAGATCTTCAATTCTCAAGCACTTTGAACATAAGTTCTTAAAAAATTTTCCCAACTCTATTATAGGTTCTGACACTTCATTAGGCAATAAACCACGTATTGCAAGTGGAAATATGTCTTGTAATAATACATAGTGGTCATGACATTTTAACCCAAAGATTTTTTGCTCATAGACATTGACACACCTTGAAATGTTTAAAGAGAAGGAGTCTGGCACCCTCAATTTAGCCAAGAAGTCATAAAATTTTGTCTTCTCTAGTCTTGACAACGTATAGCATGCTGCTGGAAGCAGGATTTTGTTACCATCTTCTATGGGATGCAATTGTTGCCTAATCCCTAAATCAATCAAGTCATATCGACTCTTCAGTGTATCTTTAGTCTTTCCATCAACACCCATCAATGTCGACATTATGTTATCCGACATATTTCTTTCTATATGCATAATATCAAGGTTATGTCAGATCAGCAGAGTTTTCCAATAGGGTAATTTGAAGAAAATACTCTTCTTCCTCCAATTGAAAGCATCATTGGTGGAGAAATGCTTTTGCTTTTGACTTTTCCCAAAACTCACATCTCCCGATGCTTGAAGCTGTATAAGTGCTTCCTCACCAGTAAGAGGCAAGGGTGCAAGTAAATGTTCAACTTTCCCGTCAAATGCCCTCCTATTATTGCGCCATGGATGATTGGGAAGAAGGAAGCGACGATGCCCCATGTAACATAACTTATTTCGTAAAGAAGTGGAATATGTGCCCTTGTGACAACAAGGGCATGCAAACTTTCCCTTAGTGGACCACCCTGAGAGGTTCGCATACGCTGGGAAGTCACTGATTATCCAAATGATAGCAGCACGCATCTTAAAATTGGACTATGAATAAGCATCATATGTGTCAAAACCATCGTTCCATAATTCCTGTAACTCTTCAATCATGGGTTGCAAATACACATCAATATCATTGCCAGGACATTTAGACCCTGGAATAAGAAGTGTCATCATAAAGTATGGGTGCTTCATGCATAACCATTGTGGTAAATTATATGGAACTAGCACAACCGGCCAAATGTTATGATTAGTACTCATATTTCCATAAGGCTGGAACCCATCACTGGCTAGACCCAATCGTACATTTCTGCAATCACGAGAGAAGTCAAGATACTGGTTATCAAATGATTTCCAAGTAATGGAGTCAGACGAATGTCGTAACATACCATCATCAATACGTTCTTCCATGTGCCATCTCATATCTTTAGCTGTTTGTTGAGCCATGTATAGCCGTTGTAACCTAGGCTTTAATGGAAAATGTTGCAACACTTTACGGGGCACTTTCTTGCCTTTGTGACCATTCAACTTCCATTTAGACATGTTACACTTAGGGCATGATTCTGCATTTGCGTGTTCTCGCCAATATAAGATGCAATCATTTTCACATGCATCAATCTTAGTATAACCCAATCCGAGCTCCCTAACAACCTTCCTTGCTTCATAGTAATTGTCAAGTACTAATGCCCCTTTAGGTAAGACATCTTTGAATAAACTCAATAATGTATCCATAGATTTGTTACTCCAATGGTTGAGGCATTTTAGATGAAGGAGTTTGACAATGAAAGATAGCTTTGTCACATTATTACAACCCGGATAGAGTTCAGTTTGAGCATCCTCCAACAATTTAAAAAATTAGCTAGCCTACAAGTTAGGCGACTCAGTTGAATTTGTTTCACCGAATGCATCATGTAACATCTCAATGATGTCATCATCTTCGTCATTATCCGCAGGTGCTTCGTCATTTGCATGCTGGAGGGGACTATGGATACTAGGTCGAGCTTCTCCATGTGAGTCCCACACTTTGTAACTTTCATTGAATCCCTTCTTAAACAAATCTGCCCTTACTTCACTTCTTATTTTCCACACTGTATTCTTGCACCCCTTACATGGGCATCGAATCATATCAATCACCCCAGCTTGGCTGAATGCCCATTGGAGAAACTCATTAACACCTTGTCTATATGTCATATCAGCCCTATTCCTAATATGTATCCAACTTTTATCCATCCCTAAATCCAATATGAATGTTTTCAAAGTGAGTATTTATAACTCATTTGTAATTATACATGTCTATATTATATAGAACACTAAGAAAGAGATATATTTCTCTTTGGCATACACTACATATACTCTTATATCATCTAGAACACAAGTATTAGGTTCATCAAATAATCAAACCAATTCAAAGGTGAAATCCTTGACAAACAACTAGTTCATTTCATAAATTCCTTACGACAAACATGTATCTGTGTAAATCTAAGGCATGAATACAAGTAGGTATGTTGCAACTTACATATCTTGTAGTCATAAGACAAAGTCATTTAGCTATTAATTTGTCATAGCATAACAAGGTAATTTTACATAGGCTATTAGATGATAATTGCAACCTTTGAGTGTGACAGAATCAAGGAAGTTGTCATGATGATAACAAAGTTGAGATTACAACATTTTTAGACCCATTTCAACTTCACCTATGTATGTTACCAACATCTAAATCCTAAAAGTAATTCCTACTAGATCTTTTACACATGTGGAAGGAAATCGTCCCATGTAACATAGCTTAAACCCATTAACAAGAGCAATAATAGATTCTTCCACATGATAAAATTTCCCAATCAATGACAATAGACAAAGAAAACCCTACAGTTATTAATTTTTTATGAAACATTAGCTCCTAATACTTTATTAAATATTCTTTATCTATATCTTAATCAATCAGTGTTTTAGAAAAAGAAAATTTAATTGATTTTAAGACTACATTTGAATCTCTTAATTGAATATATATTAATCAAATTTTACACCTAGTATTTTATTTAATTACTCGTAATCTAAATTTTTTGTTCCATATTCTTCATCCTCATTTTAATCTATCAGTAATTTATTAAATGTTGCATTCATTATTCAGTAATTAAATTTTTCCTTTTACTTTTAATCCAATACATACTAATTGCATTTTAAACATTTCCCAATCTTAATTATGCTTTTCCCTTTTAAGTCTTTGCTGTCCATTGCTTATCAAATTGCAAAGGTATTATTATTTTTAATCACTTTTTACTTTTAGTACTTACCTATTAATTTGTATTTCAATCTTTTATTTAATTAATGATTGAAAATTTAATCCTAAGAATTTGCTAAATATTCTTCATCTTTGTAGAGACTCATATTCGTGGTCTACCATATTATATCAAGTATCATTTGAATTTTAATCTCTCATTTTTTAATAATTGATATTAGAATTAAAGGTTCTAATATTGTTTTGTATGAAAATTTTTTTCACTTCTGATTCATCTACTATATCTACATGATGATTTAGATTTTGAATCTTGATATAAACTCAATTGACATTGAGAGAAATATATATATTTATATATATCATGGCCTTATTCTGTATTCATTTTCCTAGTTTGCTATCCAATCCTTAATTTTTCCAACACCTAGTTCCATATATATCATAAATCACATTTTAATGTTTATAAAGGCATGAACCAACAAGAAAGTATTACCTTGTTGCACCAAACAGTGACTATAGTGAGTTGTGAAGAGGAATTAAAGAACCAGGTCTTACATGCCAAGGTAGACTTGCACCCAAAAACAAAAGGAAAAACTGTCAGCATGATTTCTTAGCAAGCAAGAAACAGATGCATTAATTCTTGTTAAGATTTTGAATAAACATATAGACATTAGCAATGATCTTTAACTGGTTATTTGCAATATCAAGGTCCCATTGTATTTTTTTTCTTTCAATTAGGGGGATCAAACGGCAATTGAAGAAAGAGTCCCTCTCATGGCAAAACTTTACATCAATATGGGTTTTTTGTTCATCACCCGTATTCACATGTTCCTATTTAACAGAGGATCATGAAGTTTTATGTTCTAATTATCATTATTTTACTTAAAGATTGATTAGATTATAAAGGTAAACTACGTACATATTTTATGAAGAGATATAGTTCATAAAATGCTACAAAATGTAAAAGGTCGATCATAAGATGTTTATAATAACTAAAAATTAAAGAGTTAATTACTTGTTTAGCCTATATTGTCTCTATATTAAAGGTAGAAAGGTACATTTGCCAAAGTTAATGTATCTTATATAGTATTTTTTATGATTATTTATATATGAATAGTCCTTCACCTAATGCCAATAATTAGATTTACAAATGTGAGAAAAAAGTGAAGTGTCGTGCCTCTTGGTGGATCGAGTAATGAAAGTTATACGCTCTTGGTTCCTCTTCACTAATCACCTAGAGGCGTTAAGTTTGCATGACTTTTATCATCTCACAATATATTATAGCTTGAGTGAAAAAAAAGAGAAGATTAAGGTATTATATATATTCTAACATTTTTGTTTTATAGTGCTTGTTCTAGAGAAAGCTCAATTTCATAACTTAAGCTATTTATTCTATATAATTATTTTATGACATATTTTAAAAGATGTAAAAGTATTCTTATTTACCTCGATTAATTTATTCTTTTTAATTACAACTAAAAATTTCAAACCTAAAATATTCAATCCCAACATGCCTGCATGTATAATAAAAGAGTACAAATCAGACATATTTTTTAAGGTTTTTGAAATTGAAACCAATGTTTGAATAATTATTATGGGACTCTCTTCTCTTATTTGTGGGGCAAATAGGAGAAAGCTTCATAGGAAAGAAAATTGATTTTTCCTTGTAGGGCCTACCTTTTCCTTTTCTTTGTTACCTTCGACCCTCCAATTCCTATGTATGTTTTTTTGGAATCAATCTTGCAAACCACAATGACACTTTGTTATATTAATTAATTCAATTAGGCTACTGTTAAGTGCAATGGTACCTTTGCATTTTATGATTAATCAAAAAATTAGCCGTAAATTTTGGCATTAATTACATATGATCAAAATAATCATAATAGATTTTATAATAAAATCACACCTTTTGATTTATTTATATATTTATAAATTCAATTATTAACATGCCCAAAATATGAATTATCTGCAATGGTCTATAAAAGATTTCTGCTTTAGCAATTTCAAAGTGTAGAATAGAACTAATTTGTATTACTTGAGACTTTATAGTTGGAAGGGTAGCAAGGGTCATTAGCTATAGTTGTGCTTTAACTTTTCAGTATTTCACATGTTTAAACAGCTATATAAAACTAGAAGAAAAGCAATTCCATTTCTCTCTTCACGTGAAAAATGTATAAGCACGTGAATGAATCTTCTTTGTTGTGACAATAAGACCCATTAATTATATGCTGCTTAACTTTAATATATATTTACTGTTGTTGGTGCTAATATTATTTTCCTCCCTATAGTTAAATTAAAAAATATGTATAACTTTTTTTTTAGAATTAACTTTTGTATTTGTGTGAGGAAAATATCTTTAAGCCAGGTTGCCCTCATACTTAAAAATGCAGCTTGCAGACATATATATACATACATATATACATATAATGCAAGGTGCCATTCAAACGGCGCTTAAAATATTTCATTTTAAGAAAGTTATATTCTATATAAAGTTTTTTCCTCTAGTTTTTCAAGAGAAATAAAACAATAATATATATTACATATTTAAATTAAAACTTGAACTTGAGATCATATGTAATAAGCCATTTCTAAACAATATTAGGAACTACTGCTAGTGTATCCTTTTGAAAAATATTGGGTTATCATTATGATATTGTAAGGTGAAATTATATATATATATATATATATCACAGCCCCAAATTCTGGGGACCATAATTTTGATACCAAAGAAAAATAGGCAAAAATTGAACATTAGTTTTAATAAAGGTGGATAGTAAAGTATGGTTGCATCCAAGCTTTAAGAAGTCCTGGGTGGGTTTGCTTCTATTTTGTAATCACAATTCAAGCATGCAAAATAATCAATAGACTAAAATGGAAAACAAACAACAATCACTCTGGACCATTAAAATGCAAAATAGACTCATCAGTGAGGCGTCAACAGAAGTATACCAACATAGTTTAGAATAGGCACATGTAAACACCTACTTTTATTGGACCATTATTTTAATTAGGTGTTTGATTAATAGACATTTAGGAGGAGGAATTTCTGAAGCTACTGGAAATGAGCAGATTGAATCAGAAATAGATAAATAACTAGTTTATTAATCAAAGGAAACAGCATTGGAAACCATCTTTTTTTTATTTCTTTCCTACTCACACAGCATTAATAAACAATAATCATGTCTAAAACATATCTCAACCCCAAAGACTTGGAATAAACATAGTGTTACCTTAGTTCGTAGCCCACTTCAATGCCTTGCAATACCAACTCTAGAACTCCAATATTTTGCTCAAGTGCGTCAATAATTTAGCATCCCTTCTTCCTCAAATCTAAAAAACCCAAAAACTAGCTGCTATTGGAAGGCATGACTGCAGATCGTTTTTGCTTTTCTTTAACGCGTTTAGGGCTTTTCTCTGTTTTGGGAGTTATTCCTCAGCCTTTTTCTTATTTGTTTTGCAACGGCTCTTCGAACTCTCTTTCCTACAATTGTTTTGTTGTATTGAAAAGCTTCACTATATTTATTACTCTGACTCAAGATTGGACGTATAGCTGTAGCTATTCAAAAGCTTCAAATTTGACGCTCCAATCACTGTGTTTGGATTGTCTGCAATAAAGCTAATTACACATTACCATCCAATAAATTTAATCCCAGCTATAAGAGAGATTGTATGGTTCCTCATGCAACACGTCATCTTAGACTCAAAGAATTATATATTCATTTTTCGTGCCATATTTCTCGGGAGGCTAGTAAAGTCTAGCCAAGTATGTACGAGAGGGAAACAGAGACACTTGTTTCAGTTTACTATTAGTTGAACGACTTATGACTCGGCGTATGGTATGAACTTCAAGACAGAATCCTTATCTTTAATTGCTCCAACAACCCCCTGAGCAATTTTTAGCTTTGCAGTATCGGGGTTCGGATCTGCTCATGTTCTAACTGGAACATGAGCGCATCATTTTGGTGGAACGTAATGTTTCAGTTACAATGAAACACTGCGTTTCCTTTTTTTTTTAATTGATAAATAAATTGAAAGTTCATTTATTCTGTTTTACGATCCAAATGCAGCGTTTTGATCATCTTTCGGAACCCAGGTTGCTGCTCCATTGCATACAAGCTTGCTCCATTTGGCGTGAAAATTTCTTCCTCCTTGTGTAAGAAGCTGCCATTTTCGTTCCATTATCATCGCACTCTGATCATTCCATTTCTAAGATTACATTATCGGTGTACTACTTCGCTTATTCTCAGTTTAATGTATCATCCATTATCATCAAGAAATCTAATCTTTCTTGCTAGACGACAGCCCACTTTGTTACCAATTGACATAACAAGTCTTATTTTATATAAGGTTGTCATAATTGGAAAAATATTCACCAAATTGTCAGGAGATCATCAGCACCAAATATGTACCAGATTGATTTGTCATTGATTAGTATCGTAGAAATAAATCACATACAAAGCTATATAAATCACAGACATAGCTCTCTTTTTCCTACTAAACAATGATTTATCAGTTCCTCATCCTCTCTGTCACAGATATAAATCTCACTGGATACTAAATCAGAGGAAGGGGAAAATCAAAGGGGCTTCATTGCGTGCCTTCAGGAGAAAATGAGTTCCCGAACTCTTCGCCGACTGGGGAAAAGTAGAGGAAGGGGAACGAAGAGTTGGGGAAAATCTCATCGTATGCACTTGGTGCAAATGAAGGTTGGATTGAACTTCTTCAATTTTGATAATCTTCATCACGCGAAAGTGGGGGATAAAGTAGTGATCTGGGACGGGGAGATTGTTGCTCATGGGGTTTTGAATCTGGATCAAAAAGCAGTGCTTGAGAGAGAAAGTGTGCCACATGGCAAGATCACAAACGTTGATAGTTTGGACAGTCAGAATTTGGGCATCAAAACCTGTGAAAAAAAATAAGTGAAATGAAACTCTGCATTTCACTGTATCTGGGGCAACGTGGCACATCTTGGGCTATCCGATATGTTGAACGGTTCAGATTGAGCCAAAATGAGATGCTGATTTTGGCGCCTCAAATTGAGCTGATCCATTTCTGCAGTATCGCCCAAGTATCTTGCATCACTACCTTTAGTCATGGCTTCTAGCCCATTCCTTGATACTTTTTAACACATAGACCATTCTGTTGCAATGAAAATTGTAATTCACATTACTAGAATATTAAATCTCCATTACACACGGATAAGTCATCGCGTCAGAGAAAGAAGTAATAAGAAATTAGTACAAGGAAAACAAGTTCAATTCTCAAGCCATTATAAAATTATTTGACAGCGAAGCAGAGAGAATGTAAGATAAAATAATATATGGACATTTTAAATAGATGTAACAACATATTGTTCCCAGAAGCATCACTCACAAACATATGAGCCATACAAGCTTATGTGTTTACAACATGTATAGTGGTCAGCTATCCACAAAAAAAAAAAGCAATCATTTCCCTCTAACTACGAGGCTAATTTTCGTGGATTAGCAACATTGTATCACAAAATAATCATAGATAAGTTGTAGCCTACAACCATGTTTAATAAACAAATTTTCACAGTTAGACAAAAATGTGAAAGGCAGTTCTTAGAGAAGATAGCGGTCAAGAAATTAAAATAGTTAACATAAAAATGAAAACTCTTTTAAAAGATATGAAATAAATCGCAAGCCAGTCTTGAATGCATTACTTTATTAGACTTCTATACCTGATACTTGTCCATTGCTAGAATTACATAACATCCTTAATTTATATAGAAAAAGCCGTATAAAACAGATTTAATTTTATTTTAATATATATATATATTATATACTGACTTGGGCTAATTAATAAATTATAAATGTCACAAGCTCAACTTGGCTGGATATTGTTAGAGGTTTTTAATCTATTTACATAATAATTATTAAAACTATTTATATTCAATTAATTTTGTTAAAAAATTGTATAAATTTAGGTCAATTGTACTAGGTCTGGGCTTTATAGTTGAGAATAGAAACAAGCTTAGATGCATATTTTGAATTTTAGTGCTTAAACTTTAACAATAAGTATTATTAAAAGAAAAAAGAAAAATAACACTGAAGAGGAGTTCAATAAAAGAAAGAATATATACCAAACATATCGATTAGCAAATTTTCATGAGCATCTAGCTGTGCTTTGTTTGGCACAAGGAAAGAAAGCTTTTAGTATTGAAAGGTGCAGAATATAGTCTAAAATTATCTGTAAAGACTAAAGATTGCTTTTCAAAAATATTCCCTTCATGGGTGATAGATTCTCTATTAATGAATGTGCTGGTATTGGCCATTGGGTTGAGGTAGCGTGAAGAAAATATCATAATAAATTTTAAAATTAGTATATGTTCTTTTAAAAATTCATAGTGTCAAAAGACTAATTTGTCTTTTTTAAAAACATTATCTTACAAAACATTCTAAGACTACGTATATTGTTTATAAAGCACCATATTCCTATCACACATTGAAAATCAAATCTCTATTAGGTTTCTCTATCAAGTCTCTTTAACATTTTGATTTTTTTTTAGTATTGCAAACATTCAAGTTAATTTTTTAGAATATATTTAATCCTATACTATATGCTTGTTTTTATCACTAAATGCTAAAATATATTTTTTATTCTTTGAACCTTAGTTTATATTTCACTTTTATCATTTTATTTTATTTGTTTCAATTTGATCCTTAAATTTTATTTTCATTTTGTAATTTTGTTTCAATATGATTCTTTAAATTATCATAAATTTCACATTGGTTCTTTAATTTTATTTTGTTCTAATTTTATTTCTTAACTTACAAGAAAACTTAAATTATTCTTTCTCTCTAATACTATTAAGGTATTTAATAGAAAATGACAATGTTAAAGATAAGGAAATATTTGAGTAATTTTTTAAAATTAAAAAATTAAATTAGAATAAAATGTAATTAAAAAATAAAAGTAAAATATAAAATGAAGTTAAAAGATTAAATTAAAAATAAAATAAAATTTAAGGTAAAATTAAATAATTAAATTAAAATTAAATGAAAGTAAAGAATATTAATAAAACATGAGATAAAATTAACAACAAAAATATATTTGTGCCATCGCTAAATTAAATTATTTATGATTCTCTCTAAAGATGTAAAAAGGAGTTAATTTAATTTAATAATGACAAGTCAAGAGTAGTATTATACTTACAAAATACAAAATCTTTTGAGTAATCGATTGCGCCGTACATAATTTATTTCCACTAAAAAACAAAAAAGTGGGGATTGTATGCAAGAAAGTGATGCGTCTTTTATCATGAGTGGGGTTCCAAAAGTGCCTTTGAAAAGTCCCTCTAGGGCCCAGGCTCTATCAAATCAATAGTACACAAAGTGGCATCCATCATAACCTGTGGAAAACTAAAAGTAGCTAATTAATAAGTAGAAATTTGCTTCCAAAACCCAAAATTAAATTAGAAGGTTCATCATCTTTTTAATGTTACAGAAAATATTAATTTAATAAACAGTAAATAATATGATATGAAGAAAGTATGTATGTCTTTGTATTTGAAAAAGACAGGATTATTCTTTTGTATTACTCACTAGGATCAACTGCAACTAGCATGGCTGTCCCTCCAAACTCGCATGTGCCACCATTAACCTTGCTTCTCTGCCAAAAGCTATTAAAAGCATACGAGGCATGTGCATAAATAGAATTGGGCTAGAAGCACAGCCCACTAGGCTGAATTTGATCACAATCAACTCCAGACCAACAAGCATAGTTCATGGCCTCTTGCATAATCTCCATTTCATGCATCTCTTTGCACTTCAGAAAAATGACATTTTTTTTTGTGCGTTTGGTTTATTAAACTTGTAAAAAAATAAACCAGTTTCATCCGTCCTTTTTTGTTTGATTAGCACTGTCCATTCAAGGATATGCCACCCACGTTATTTTCATAAATTCCAGTCTTCACCTGGCTCAATAAACAATTGAAATGCCAAACGCATACATAAGATATGACGGTCATGATTACATGGGTGAAAAGCTCATATGAAGTACTAAGTTACCAATCATCAAAATAGTAAAATGAATTTGTTGAAAGTGTTAGAGCTAATGACACATCACTTATCCACCGACAAAAAATAACATCAAGCCAAATGAAACAAGAAAAAATAACATTTCATAAACTGTCTATAGCACTTAAATTTTAATGAAGCCAATGCATTTTATTCAAAACTATATCCAATTTAAAATTACAAGTATTATCTTTTTATTTTTAAAATATACATAAATTTGTTTAAAAAATAAAAAATTACCTTGCACTTTAATTTAATATAAGTTTTTTTATCAAAATACTCTTTATTAAACAAACATATATTTTTTTAACTAAAAAAATTAAAATTGAAGGTATTTTAATCAAAAAATAAAAAATAAGGCTAAAGTGTAAGATAACTTTTTATTTTAGAAGAGATTTATATATATTTTAAAAATAAAAAATCACGTAATTTTAATAAAAGTTAAGAAAAGATTGTGTAATCCATTTAAGTGACGATTAATTTTTGCTAAGTCGCAACAAGAAATTCCCTTTGTATCAATGATTTCAAAATTCAAAATTGCAACCCCTATCTAGTGTGTTTGGGATTTTGATAGAAAGTTAGCCAGGGATACAAAAAATAAACTAAACCAGATGAGATGGGAATATGGGAATACCCTTGTGAACAGTCTTCTCTCACTTTAAATTTCACTGGAAAGAAATTGAATGTTATGGCAGGCCTTGTTGTTAATTCTTGCAACAACGTAGACTCTGGATCTAAATATGGCGGTCTTCAATGCTTCAGTCAATTTGCAAATTATGTCACTTGACTCTGAAATTAAATATAGCCTTTGAATTGTTCTAGCTGTTCAAAAGTTATGTTAACGAGAGTGGTGCTCTTTGGTTAAAAACAATTAAATTATGCACTAGGTAGAAAGTGAAAAGAAAAAAAAATTGAATAATTTCATTTAGTATATATTTATTTTCATTCTACTAACAGGTGAATAAAAAATAATTATTATATTTAATTGATGTAAAGTTTATTTTTTTTGTAATTAACTTTTTTTAATTCAAATACTATTTTTAAGTAGAGATATAAAGATCATTCTTTATTATTACTATTATTATTATTATTATTTTCATCTTTGTATTATTTTTTTATAACCAAACATACAAATGAAATGACATTTTTATTTTAAATTATTTTAATTGTAATTATTCCATTTTATTCATATTCTCTTTTTTAATACCTAAGAATTCTGTGTGTCAAGGTATTAGGGTGCTACTCTTCCCCTTGTGGTAAGTCCAGCTTTGTCCACAAAAAACTCAATAGTTTTTGCTTTTATTAAAAATTGCTCATAATCTTCTTTTATAAAAATAGTATACTATTTACCATTCTGTGGTATAATTTCCTTTTTTTTATTTGAGGGTGGAAACAAATTTTTGGTTAACCTTTGTTGAACTTTCAACGTGCCTTTAGTGAAAAGACAAAACAAGACTTATAATCTAAAGTGTGCTTTCATCAAGGGCTTTCAA
Source organism: Erythrophleum ivorense (assembly GCA_026724425.1). Classification (NCBI taxonomy): domain Eukaryota; kingdom Viridiplantae; phylum Streptophyta; class Magnoliopsida; order Fabales; family Fabaceae; genus Erythrophleum; species Erythrophleum ivorense. Next base: position 666,821 of record JAIUCV010000145.1, read on the forward strand.
TCAACATATATTGCCTCATTAACTTTGTCCATAAATTATATGCTCACACAACATATCATTTTGTTTTGTTGATTGATTTTAGACATATGTTGTATTTATTTGGTTGATCACATTTATTCAAATAACATTCTTTTTATTTATCATTTCAGGTTATACACTACAATTTTTAATTTGCTACAAAAGAACTCTTTATGATCAAGTTCAAGAATGGAAGAAATAATCATATCTATTGTCTTATCTTATAACTCAATTAGATGACACTTAGTGAACTTAGCATGTGCTTTTTTGTATTTTGTTATTGGCATCCATGAAATTAATGACCAATAATTATTCTTTTAATTGTAGATTTAAATGCAACCTCCTGTGAAATCCAAATCGTGTCCCCCATAGTCACACTCCACTAGATAGTTCATAATATTTAACTACCCACATGCTCAACACTATCAAGCATGCCACATATATTATGATTCAATATTTTTTACCCATTACTTTTACAAGGTTTTTTTTCGTTTTGCTTTTCTCAATTTTAACTTCACCCTCCACAATTCAAAATGTTAATAACATTTGTGAAAGTAATCACAAGTACTTGAACAATGATGTATAACAAAACCATTTTATCCATTTTTTTATAGAGAAAAGTTATTATACTCAAATCTACAACAACATCTTTATACGTTCTTATGTAAATAAAAAGAATTTACCATCAAATTGATAGGTTATTAAAATTTTGAAAATGCAATCAACGAATAACTAATATTTTTCATTATGTAGGTGAATTATTAAAAAAACTTTAAAATTGAAAAAGAATATATAAATTGATATAAATAAAGTGATAGGATTTGCAACTCATCACACGTTACACTTAACATGATGTATAAATTAATTGAATTCTGCTTGATTTGCTTACACAAGTCAAATATTATTTATAAAAAGTTGTTTTAATGATATAAACAGTAGCATTTTGCTTGATTTGCTTACATCTAAAATTCTAAATGAAGGAAGAGCGTAATTCTTGACTCCAATGATTTATATATAGTTTTATCTTCAAATATTTTTAATTTCATTGTTTATATTATATATCATTTAAAAAGTAATCTTATTATTACTTATTACATTTTAATTGATTCAAATTTCTTATTAGCTTGAAATAAGATTATTAATTATTTAATAGTAATATTTATTATTAAATTTGTTAACAAAGTGTTAATGATTTTTATTGTTTAATGATTTTTATCAAAGCATTAATATTATACTTGTATTTAACTAGATAGAGAATGATTAAAAACAAAGTCCTAGATTTACATTATTGAAATTGTTTATCCATTTTATTGCATCAATTAGACAAAATAGATTTACTAATAATTATTAATAAATCTTAATTATTTATTTACTAAATTTTAATATAATAAGTAAATTTATCAAGAATATAATATAACAAATAAATATTAGTAAATTTTAAGTATTTTATTGTTATTCACGTTAAAAAGTTTAAGACATCATTTTTTAATTGTAAAAAGAAAATTACCCATGATTAAAATTTAAGAATTGTTCATATTTAACTTATAGTATTCTCAAATTATATTAAAATTTCACTATCATAAAAAATATAAAAAAACAAAGGGTTTAGATATAATAAATTAGAAAAAATTAATATTGGAATGAAATAAACTTAACCAAACTGAAAATATGTATTATAATAATAAATAATATATATTTATCGTAGTTATTTCTTATATTATATATGTACGATATATAATTTTGTGTTATATTATTTTCTTTTGAACTATATACATATATTAAACAATGCATAGTATACTTAAAACTAACTTGTGGTACAATGAACTAAAGTGTCAATAACTTACTTTGAGCATTTTCTTTTGAGTCTCAATGATGCCACAATTTATGATTGGGTTTCAAAAATTGGTGATTTCAATACTAAAGAGTTTAGTAATACTTTAATATCTTAACTTAATAAACAAACACACTAAGACTCAATAATAATTTGAGTATTACTTTTGGTTATAATTTTTTAAAAATATATTAGTAAGTAATATTAATTTTGGTTATTAGAAATAATTTTAACTTTTACCTTTTATTATAATAAAATTTATAAAATTAAAAATTTTAAGTATAATTTTTCTGAAATTAAATAAATATTTGGCAACATATGAAAGAAAGTGAGAGAGATAAATGCTAATTGAGCTTTTCATAATAATAATAAAAAAAATGATTTAAGAGAGAGAAATAGAAGTAGGTTTAAAACAATATAACCAAGGCCATTTGCAAATATACAAGTTGACATTCACTTTTTTCTTTTCTTAGTAATTCATTATTGCTTGGCAACCACACAATTAGATAGGTGATAGAAATACCACATTAGAGGTACAATTGAAGATCCTCTCAACGCATCTTTTGGGTCTCTTTGATTGAATTTCAATAAAGTAATTATCAAATTACACAACTTTTTATAATTTATTAAAATTACCTAAATTTTTTATTTATTTTTATATATACAAGTATCACTTGAAATAAAAAAAATTATCTTATATTTTAATTTAATTTAAATTTTTTTATCAAAATACTTTCTATTTAAATTTTTTAGCTAAAAAATATATTTAAATTAATAGAGAATATTTTAGTGAAAAAAATTTAAAATTAATATAAAGCATAGATAATATTTTGTTTTAAGAGACTTAATATATATATATATACATATATATGAAAAATAGAATGAAAGTTAGTATAATTTTAACATGTCTCAAAAAAGGTGTATGTAATTACTCAATTAACCAATGATACACACTTGGGAAAAAATAATAATTGTCATCATTCTTCTAATATATTTTCTAGACCATCAACTAAATTGAAGGCCACTTAAATTCTTGTTTATTAAAACACCTCATGATCTTTGATGGAATTGCACAAGGTTCAAGCACTTGGAACAAAATAATGGACTCTACTTCTATGAAACATGTAAAATAAGATACTTTTCAATCAAAAAGAAAGTAATACAAAAATGTGAAAATATATATGGAGTTCATCTCTTTTCCTTACACTTATTTCCTCTTTTCTCTTTATCTTTCCTTTGACTGCTTAATTAATTTATAACTGCATATGATCTAAAGAGGATTCTATCTTCAATATTGCTTTCTTATTAAACCCATTAGCATATAGTGCCATGTTTTAAGGTGAATTTGTCATAACTATTTAGTGCCAACCTGTTATTCAAATATATCATAAATGCATATCAAAATGGTGATCCTGTGGCTAGTTATTCAAATGGTATAGTTCTTTGTTATAGTATCTTATAGTGACAACTAATTAATATTGAATTGTTATATTATTTTTATCTTATGTTACATCACATTATCCATATTTATTAATGTGCTTAATGTGAGGATGATTAATATCTTGAAGATGATATTTTAGAATTAAAATTAGATAGTTAAATTTATATAGGGGATCAAATTCAAAAAAATGATGGTCTTATATTTTTAGGATCACTATATTCTTTCGTTATCATACAACTAATTATTAAATATAAGCTAATATTTATTAAATAATTATCTAAAATAATTTAAAATATTAATTTATTTATTAATTAACAATTCTTAAAAGAATTAATTTGATTTTTGTGTAAATAATGAGTATGATCATATTAATAAATCTACTAAAACAAGTAAAATATTGTTACATATTTGGTACTATTTAATAATTATTGTATTAAATTGTAAAAAAACATAGTGTTTACAAGAATATAATATTGTTACTCAATCAAAAAATTATATATTTCTTGGGGCCAAAAAAATAATTTGAGTTCACATATAACAATTTATAATCATTATTAATTCAGTATGATGATTTTTTGTCATAATCTTAGCCAATTTTCTTAAAATCAATTTTGGACTGCACTTCTTCTTATTGGATTTGTATTAATTACCTACAACTATTTTTATTTTTCTTTCTTATAATCTTACACTTTTATTGCAACTTTTTGGTGTTAAATTTGGCCAAAGGATTTTTAGTCAATCTTCAGTATATAAATATTATTTTCTTTGGTAGAAGTTCTATAATATGTATTCTTTTCAAAAGTAATTCTTCCCATCATTTATTGTTTGTTGCCACTAAATGTTGGCATAAAAATTTTTAAATAAAATTATTTAAAAATTTTATTTCAAAACTTTTAGTGATGATATGTTGTCACAAAAAAATGCTTTTAGTGGCAACACAAACATGTCACCACTAAAATTTTTTATATGAAAAATCTTAACCTTACAAAATCAAATCAGAAATTGTTAATTGAAGCAAATCTCTTAGCGGTGATATAAAAGTTGCCACTAAAAGTTTTGGAGCAAAAAATCCCTACCCATAACTTTTTTGAGTCAAATTTTTCTACACAAAGACTTTTAGTGGCGACATATATATGTTGCCACTAAAAGGCCCTTTCAGTGGCGACAATAATGATCGCCACTAAAAGTTTTATAATAAAATTTAGTGTCACCACGGGTGGCCACTAAAAAGTAAAATTTAGTGGCGACAAGGTTTGGCGCCACTGAAAGTGCATTTAGTGGAAAAAAGATCGCCACTAAAGGTTTTGTTTTGTTTTTTTCTATTATTAAATATTTTTCTTATAGAAACTTTTAGTTGCAATTTAGGAGTCGCCACTAAAGTTAATCTTTAGTGGCGACTATTTTGATGTCGTCGCTATAGCTATTTTGTGATAACTTTATTTTTGCCACTAAGGAGGATTAGTGGTGACTTTTTTTGTTGCCACTACAAATTATGTCAAAATTAATAATAGTATTATAATGGCAATATTTTAGGGTCGCCACAAAAAGTATTCTTTTAGTGTCAACTTTTTATTGGTTGCCACTAAAAACTGCCACTAAAAGTCTATTTTTTTTTTTGTAGTGAAGGTATCTTAGGGTCTTTGTGTGATATATGTAGTTTGTAAAATTGTGGGGTTTTGGAGTCTCACCTTGAAAAAGGAAGTTAATTAACTGTAGATAAGAAAAGTTTCATTTCATATGTCTCAATAAATAAAGCATACATACTTTAGTCATATCACAGATGAAAAATATATCTTTGAGGATTAGTCTTGAAGTAGGTGAAGCTTGATAGTATATTGCCTAGAGGGTTGTCCACGTGTGTATGTTCATATTCTATTTTCTCTTTATTTTTTGAAAGTTGCTAATCACGTATCCATTTTTAAGTGTTATTTTATCTATTTCAATAATTGTACAGAAAATTGTGATTTTTTTAATGGCTAAACCGTTGCTAAGTTGTTTAGCCATGATTATAGAATTTGTAGTTGAATTGCCCATCGTAGAGATTTTAGCCATGGTTTTAACTAATCATGGTTAGACCGTGGTCTAACTATAGTTAACTAAACCGTGGTTAAAAATTCATATTTTTAAGGGTGGTGGTTTTAATTGCCGCTACAAATAATTTTATTTTTATTATATTGTTCTAACCATTTTTTATCCCCATAAACTTGGAACAACAATTTTTACAATAGATATCTGACAAATATGGGATAAACTTTATTTAACCTCAAGTTTTAATCTATCAAGTAACCTAACAAATAACGAATAAAAGAACAATTTCACAACATAGATCTTTATGGAAAAAATGTTTAGCAACCATCTTCGAATTTGGGGGCTTAGTTAGCATCAAATCCTCTCCCTTCATCAAGCATGATAAAACTTAATTATTTCCAACAACCAAACAATAAGTGAAAAAATATAAACCTTGCAGAAAATAATGTCACCTATTTTTCAACTAATAAATTAGACAAATACATGAAATAAGATGTCCAATTAACAATTCAGTCAAAGCCATCAATGGAAAGGGCAAAAAGATTAAAGTAAATACTAGATTATTTTCAACAACCAATGCTTCTATATTTTGCTGATTTAATTCTTTTAGATGAAGTCATTCCGAATAATCAATTTTACCTACAGTTCAAAGACCCCAAAAAGCAACTTTAATTAGTTAGCTAATGCTTTAAAGTAGCTTCTACTAAAAATTTTGGATACTATCCTTATTAAAGTAAAGTAATTACACTAGGGAACCCTCACATGATGTAACGCCCGATACGTTGTAAAAAATATCGAAACGGGCCGGTTTGAAAAGCAAGTCTCCTAAGATGAGTGATTCAAGGCCAAATAAAAATTGGATAAAATTTTAAATAATAGAAAATAAGGATTTGAGCCTTTAGTTGCCCAGAAATAGAGGTCAGATTGCTTCAAAAAATTTGCTGAAAGGCCAGTGGCATTTTCGTAAATAAGTGTAATTTTGGAAAAACACCTAGGAGGACTTTTTAAATGGAAATTTTGAGTTGCCTAGGGTTCTCAGAGGCCTCAAAAACTATGGGAAGCCCCGGGACCGGTAAAGCACCTCCGGTGTACTCTTTCCAATATCGGTTGACTCGAACTTTAACTAATTCATTCGAGAAGGTTTTAGCTCTGATTTAAGTGATTCCAAAGGCATTTTATTAAATTGGGAACCTAAATTTTATAATGGAAAGACGGTTCTAAAAAAGGAGCTAAAACGAAGTCAAACCAGAAATGCCATTATAGAAGGGAGAAAATAGAAACAATTTGCAAAATAGAAGCTTCCAAATTCTCTTTTTAAGTCACGTTCTTCCTCTCCCTCCCTAAACTGACTTTCTTCTGCTCATTTTCAGAGAAAATTCTCAACTCCTTAGGCGCACCAAAGAGAGGGAATTTTGGAGAAAGAAAAGCCAAGAAAAGGTGAGAAAGTGTAGGATTTTGCTACTTTTTCCTCTTGAAATTCGTCCTCCTCTTCTTGCTTCATCTTTCCATGGTTTTAATGCAATTTTTTGTGCTGATTTGGGTCACGATAAGAGGAGAGAAATTCAAAATTCAAGGAGGAGGAAGAGGAAAGAGGAAGAACTCTTGAAGAAGGCTTGATTTAAGGTGAATTCTTGACTTTCAATCACCTCTCCTTCTTGTTCCCCTAATGTGTGTGTGTTCGGTCAGACCAAAGCCATGAGAGGGGAGGAGATTTTGTTCTGAAATGAGAGAGAAGTGAGAGTTTTAGACCATGGGGAGTTAGGAAATACCAAGAAATTACATGGAAAACTAGTAAAACTCAAGTTAAAAAAATGTAGGGTGCTTGAATATAGTTAAAAATCTAAGTTGATTCAAGACTTCCCCATCATATATGAGTGTTTGTTTGAGTTTCTAAGACTCATAGGGAGCCTCCCAAGTGCCCCATCCATTAAGAAAAAATCCCAAACTCCATGGGTCTTTAATGGAAGCATAAATCGATCAAGACCTTTAAAGATAACTAGGGGATGTTTTAAATGTTTCTAAACTTGATTTAGGACTTTATATGATAAAAGAAGATAGGAGAAACCCTTGGAAAAAATTTAGAAGCCTTAGGTTAGGAGATGAGGCAATGGCTTCCATAATGTAACCTTATGAAGCAACATGGACCTAGGTTTGTGAAAGTGAGTGTGTGACGACTTCAAGGACCTTAAATGAGGTCAAGGGGTCTAAATATGGCAAGAGAATGGAACCAAGAAAGTTTATTAGGATAGTTGCTTCATTAGGTCATTAATGGAACCATATTATGACAAATGGCATAAAGTATATTCTTAAGAGTGAGTTGAAAGTCCTAACTTGTTCCAAGAGTATAATTAAGTGTTGTTTATTGTGAATAGGCCAAAGAAATCCAACCCCACCTCTTTGTGCTTGTGGAACTGAAAAGGAGAAAGAACAAACAAAGTAAAGCTTGATTTTGCACCAAGGTAGCTCTCCACCTTTTCTTGTTGCATTTTCCTGTTGCATATATGTCATTGTGTGCTTGTATGTATATGTATATATTTGAGACATGCCACTTGATGCTATGATGCTATTTTGGTATCAATATGCTTTCTTGAATATCTTTGAATTGTAGAAATGGCTTACAAGGGTGAGGTAGTACCAAAAGTCTCTTAATATGTGTGAGGAGATACCAAAAGTCTCATGGCATGGGTGAGACAAAGCCAAGAGTCCTTGGATGGGTGAGGCTAAGTCAAAGTCCTAAGAACTAAGAGTGAGGCAATCCAAAAATCCTAGAAATGGGGTAAGGCTAAATCAAAAGTCCCTAGAGCTTTTTCAGAAGCTAAAGATCAGGTCATTGGAGGTCTGTGGAATTTTCTATGATTTTTTAAAGTTGGTATTAGAATTTCGGATTTTGCATAAGTACTGTTCATTTGGTCAGTTATGAAATTGTGTCATCCGAGAGGCAAACGTGGTCTAATGGCTACAAAATTTTATAAACAAAAACTAAGCATTCATAGTGACTTGTAGCAACTAGAAACATCTCATTTAGAGGTCAGAGCTAAGAGATATGAATTTTTGAATTTATGGAACAGCAACAGTAGTGCAGCATGACCTGAGTCATTGTTCCATTGAATTTCAATGGCTGAATGTGCCTTCTCTAGGCTGAATGTGCCTTCTCTAGTCTGAATCTATTTTTACCATAAGTTTAACATTCATAGCTTTCCAAATTGGTATCATTTTCATGGATTGTATTTTTATGAAATTAATTGGATATTTTTGAAATTTATAGTAGACACTTACATCAGTACCAGTAGCTATCCAAACCTTTGCCCCTTTTCGTGTGTCAAACGCTTTTTGTGTTATGTTTCATGGCCTGGAAATATTTTTGCATAAATTAGACATGTATAGCTTTGTAGAATGGCTAAGAATTCATGATTTCAATTTTTCTAAATTAGTTATGAATTTTGAAACTTCATATCAATAATCTGAACCATTAGCCCAGACAGCAGCGATCTTAGTGGATTTTTGGATGTCAAATGTTCTTCCCTTAATGATTCATGAGCTGAAATTATTTTTACCATGGTTAGACATCTAGAGCTTTCTGTAATGATAAAGGTTGTTAGGTTTCGATTTTTGTGGATTTAGTTATAAATTTCTGAAGTTGTGACAGAAAAATTGAAATTCTGGCCGAAAATAATAGTGTGAGTTTGATGCTCCCCTTTGAATTCCATAAGTTGTGAGCCAATTTTGGTGATGCAAATGAGTTGTATTTATGTAATTAAATATATGAGAATGTGATGTATGAGTTCATATGGTCTGCGTGACCCTTTATGCAATTTTCATAATCTGAGACTTAGAAATGATAGGAAGCAAGCTAGAAATATATGGTATTACACATGAAGCTTCTTAAATTGTCCTTGAATTTTTCAGTGATAAAGGAAGAAAAAGAATTGCTTTGGCTTCTTTAAATGAAACAAAGTATGAGTGAAAGTAACTCTTAATTTGCCAATCTCACTACAAATCTCACATAAATTAAAAAAAAACTATCGAAAAATACTTGGTTAATACTCAGCACCAAACCAAATTCATACAAAAGAATGTGATAATGAGACAAATAATTCTATAAACAAATAAGCCCTCTTCAAAGGAAAAATTGATTTGTTGAACAAAGTTTCAGATCCAAAGTTCTTACAAGTAGAAGCTCACTTGTAGCTAAACACAATATCATCTCCATTAGGGTGCACGGTAATGGCAACAACATCACCTTCATCTTCTAGTAGCATAAAAATCATTTAAATAATAATCAAACAAGTCTATCAAAACAAAGCTCTAACAAATCACACAACCATGTTTCAATTTTAACTAAACTAACATTTTGTTCGTTGAATTATTATACTTATATAACTCAAGTCTTCAAAATTTAAGGAGAGTACAGGTTATCTTAAAAATTTATTACATGCTAATCCTCCCATTTGATAAGAGGATTAACATTATTAATTTTTTTATTTTTAAAGACAAAAATTAAATTATCATAACAATTAATTTATAGAGTAAATTATCTGTTTGATCTTTAATTTTCAAATTTTAGGCTTGAACTGCCCTTTAAGTGGAGTTCCAAAAATAAAGTTAAACAAAAGCAAAAGCCTAATCATATAGTAAGAATTACCAGAGGTGAGGTAGATAATGAAGTTGTATTAGGTAGGGGTGTTTATTAACTCGCTAGGCCCGAAGGGCCCAACCCAACATAACCCAATTGGGTTAGGGCAAAAATAAAATAGGCAAAACATTTTAAAAAGTTTGAGGATGAATACTAGGTCGTGTTGAGCCATGAATAGGTTTTGCCTAGTTTAACCTAGTATAAACCTTTTTTTTGTGTAAATCCATTCCAAACTGTCAATGTATAACATGTTTCTTCCTTTTGTTATAATACATTTTTTTTTTATCTTTATCCAAACCTTACAGCTTTCCTTAATTCCTTTCCCACCCAAACCCTCCCTATAGCTTATGCAATTTGCATCTCCATCTTCTCTTCATGACTTTGTCCAATTGCCAAGAGCTTGAGACTAAGCATAGCATAGACATTGCCCTTACTGCACTACATCTTCTCTTTGTGACTTCATCTAACTACCACCAAGAGTCCAAAATTGAGCACAACACAGATGTCGCCCCCACCTAACTGCATCTTCTCTTTTGCTAAATTGCCATGCACACAGAGCACATATGCATAAGCACACTGCATTGTTGTTCTTTGCTCTTATGAACCCTTGCTGCTCAGCCATGACTACTACTGTTACAGGTATGGCAATGCTTAAAGAAGGAAGATGTGTGTTATGCATGCCTCACAATCTTATATAAATCTTATAAATTTCTTTGTCTTGTGGCTTTCTTGTCCCCTACAATCATTATTTCTCCCTCCATTTGCAACTCCACTCCATCGATTGATATGTTTTTATTAGACTTGAACTGATATATTCAATTTTTTTTGGTAAGATTCTTAATCCATCAGAAACATTCTTTATCTAATATTAAGTGATAAAATTTTCAATAGGGACGGACATTTGGTAGCTCAAAATTTAAACAAAATACATCAGATCACTTCAAATAATCTAATAAATATATATATGTCACTAGCCATGGTTGAACATATCTGGAGATAGCAAATAGCAGATAGGGATGGTTTATATGTCATTAGCCTTGGGTCCTTTACATGTGTAGTAAATGAAGTATTTTGTTCTAGACTTCCAATTACATAGATGAGAAAATAAAGCACATTTTCTCCTTCATTTTTTGTTCCAATTGTGTGATGTTAGGTTTCTCAAAATGATATATATATATATATATACACACACACATATATAAATGATATATGGTATTAGTGGATAAGTTATGCTCTTAAAATAAGGAAATTTGAGAAATAAGAAATTTTCAAACTTGGTGGTGACTAGGGTTAGCTAGAATCAGAAGCAACTATTAGTGATGGATATTAGAAATAGTCAAAATTGTTGAAAAAAGAAAAAAGATTTGAAATATGTAGAGGTGAATTAATCTCCTTTAATTTATCCACCAAACTTTTAGAATGTCTAATTTATTTGTTAGACAAAGCTCTAGTCATAATACTAAGAAATTCACTAAACACTTGTAACTAGATCATTAAACTTCTATACTAATACTCATGAAATTGACAAAATTCAATGTTTCAAGCACAGGATAAAACTGATAATATGACAATTATGCCTTTCATGGCTCTAAAAATATAAAATTAGAAATCCACAATTTATTTAAACTAAGTTAATTAGTAATATATCTCTTAGTAGATATTTGTTATAAGTGAAGCCAAAATTTCTTTTTCCATTTTATCATTTAAATTTACTTCTCATGGCTATTGATAGTCATGGTTGATTATGTTTTATTTTTATCTGAACTTCATTCTTGCTAATGTAAATCATATTTTTAGATACAAAGGCACTAGTGGCAAATCATAGTACTGAAGAAATTCAAGGCCAATCCTAATTTCAATCCTATCCCCAACCCTAACCCTAACCTTAACCTAGCAATATTCCTAGCCAACACTCTCCTACTATAGATGTTACTACTGTAATAACCCTGACTCCTAATTAAACTAACTAAGCATAATTATGCTCTTAATTATTAGTTCTTAAGGTCTAATGTAGATAAAAGCTTATTAAATGATAAAAATATGGGAAAATTTAAACCTTTTCAATTATCACTAATCACCATTCAGATAAATAGGAAGGTTTATGTTTATAAGAAATTTAATCTCTTGTTTAAGACATTCATCTCATTTACAAATGGTCCAAAAGGCATAAAACTCTACTACGTTGGTTTACAAATCGTTAATTATTATTAACATAGTAAAAACTAGGATTTACTAGTTAAAATGGAGGGTTTAGGGACCTAGTCCATGACTCAAGGATTCCTTGTCGTGACTTAATTCAATTCTAGAATCTTAGAACTAAAAATTTGAACTCACTAAGACCTAAAGTTCCACGTTGTGGCTAAGTTTGAGTCTAAAACCAAGATTTACAAGAGTTCTCGGTCCTCACTATGGCAAGGTTCTCGCTGGACCTTACTATACATGAAAGCCCACGACAAGATTGCCTAGTATTGTGGCGACCTTACATTTTGAAACTTCAATGGGCAAAAAATTCTTGACCTGCGCCGCAACGAAACACGTTGCACCACTGTAAGGTTTGGTTCTGTAACAGTTCTGGGCTAAGATTTTTTACTTATGCTATGGCGAAACACACTATGTTGTGGTGCACCTCAGTTCTGTAACCCCTTGGATGAGTTTTGGCCATAATTCCATCCTCTACTATCACTCCAAACCACAATCAACAAACCCACTCACCTGCAACCCCTCAAATCTCATCCTAAGACCTTTATGGAGCTAAAATGCTAAGCTTTTAAGACTTATAACCCTTATAACTTCTAGATAATTAGTCTTATGAAATTCATGGAAATCCAACACTTCAAGTAGCAAACCCAAAATGTGCATTTCATTACCTATTGACCTCGACCCACTTGGGAAAGTTTCAGTGAACTTATTAAACATGTTCTTACCCTCAAGTCTTTAAAGAAACCTCAAGTGCAAATTATGGTTGTGGCACATCTCCAAAAATCATATGGAACATATATGACAGTAGAAAATACATAGCAGAACTAAGACTGGCCACAAAAGTAAAGATTAGATTGATGAGGCAAATTCCATATATACATATCAGTTCATAGGTACTCAATTATATATAAATACATAGGAATCTATATCATTCAAAACCTAGTCTCTTAAGAGTTAATTCCTTAGTTGCAAATATCAAAATACCTACACTTGGCAAAAATGAATGCATCATGATGCTATACAAGTTAGATTACAAAAAGAATAGCATCTACACTAAACCAAAAAGCATCCAAGTGCAAGAGTCCTACACAAGGTTGAAATCTAGGGGTGGTCATATACTTGCTTCCCTTTTTCTTTAGCCGAGAAACTTTCATTTGAAATTGTTAATTCATGAAACGAAGTGAGGTATAAATCTCAGTAACCAAGGAAAAGGCCCATCTACAACACTAACTCCTTATTGAGCACGCTCACAGTTTAATGCATTCTATTGAGTCTGATCACAACTCAGTATACAATTACAGCATAATGCACGGGTGGCAACATAACCACAACTTCACCAAGGACACGATCACGGTCCACACGATCAAAAATCCAACCAACCATTTAGCATAGAAATCATATAAGTGCATCAAATATTAAATTAATATGAACATACATATGGAATTAAAATAAACCCCTAGTTATCTCATTTAGTTATGCCAATTTCCTCAAAAGCTAAGAATAGATGCCAACACTTCAAAGGTCCTAAATTAACTGAAATTAAATTCTAATTCATCGTCCATTACAAAAAATCAGTTACCCATTTATTCCTAACATCATGAACTACTTAAGAATCACTTACCAAATCTCCAATGAATTCTAAATTTGGACTTTAAGCCTTCTAACACTAGAAACTACAATGCCTTACTCCAAATTTTTTGTATTGGCGCACAATAACATAACCTAATATAAAAGTCAGTTATTGAGGCCAATTTCTATCATAAACACATCAAAATGGAGGGAAAATACTTACCTAATGATCCCTCTAATCTCCAACTCCAAAAGTCATACAAGAAACCATTAAAACATCTAATTTCATATTTGGAGATGAGGCAAGAACCCACCAAACAAGAAACTAATCAAATCAAAATGAAGAGAAAGATAAGAAGATTAACTTTTATATAACTTACCTTGGCTAAATCTTTCTCTAAGTGCGCAAATCAATGGCAAGAATGTGAAGGAACCCTAAACTCCTTTCAAGGTGCGAAAATGCTTTTTGCTTCATAGAATAAGTGTTTTATCTCTAAAAGAATTAGGGTGGCTATAGAAGTTTTAATGTTGTAGGTGGTAATGGGCTGACCCAAGAATCTTTAATCCAATTGGGCCCATTTCCTAAGTGTTGGGCCATAGATAGATGGGTTCAAATGTGTCCAAATAGGTTAGGCCTACATAAAAATAAAGTTGGGCTTTCTTATAAATAGTTTTTAATATAACTAAAATTAATCATAGAGCCTA